>CM031243.1:549140000-549772681 GCA_018340775.1 Taxus wallichiana var. yunnanensis
AATAGGTCACATTCTCAAGCTGAAAATCGAACCAAGGACAACCTCCCCGTTAGTAGACCATTTCAACCTTTTAATCCTAACACTACTTCTACATCTAAAGCCTTGGCACCAACTCAAAACAATATGGCACAAGAATATGAATGGTGTTTCCCATGCAATCAACCTCATAATCAAGAAACATGTTTCAATGGTGCTCTAAACAAAGCTTTGATGGTACAAATAGTTGGTGTGGCTAAAGAGACAAATCAAGAAGAAAGTCGAAGTAGGAAGCTACTTAAGAAGCACCTCCAAGTGAAACTATGCTTGTGAATTGGCAAGATGAGCTATTCGTAACAAGGTATGGAGATAAGTCTACAATAATATCTAATCCAATTACAAACTTTCATATTGAACCTCATGTGCCAATCCCAATCAATGCAAATTGCTCATCTTTTGATCAAGAAGATTTTCCAAGCACTTAGGAAGTAGATACCAAGGTTGGAAACATTCTAGACTTGACTCTTGATGAATGGGAAACAAAATCCATGCTTTTTATCCATACAAGGAGATGGAAGAGGTTGAGTTGGGAATCTATTTCTTACACAAAGAAAATCCACCTCTCCCTAGCATCACCAAACTAGATGGAAAAGATGATAATGAAGTATGGTAGTTATTCTTTGATGGATCAAGGAGTAGACAAGGTGTTGGAGGAGGAAAAATGCTTGTTTCACCTCAAGGTATAAAATATTACCTGGCTTTCCACTTTTAATTTACTTGTTCAAATAAAATAGCCGAGTATGAAGCATTGATCCATTGATTGCATTGGGAAAGAAAGAAAGGTATCAATAACTTGCAATTATTTGGATATGACCAATTGATTGTAAATCAAGTAAGAGGGTTGAATGCTACTAAGAATGATCTCCTAAAGGGCTATAAGAATAGGGTATGGGATATCATTGAAGACTTTGAAGCATTCAACATTGGGGTCATATGAAGGAAGAATAATGAGGTTATGGAAAAATTACAATAATTGGGCCAGCGTTTGATGTCATGGAAAGCATAACAAATGAGCAAACCTAGCCTCATATCAAAGTAGTTATAAAACCAGATGTCCTAGATAGCAATACAAACTAGAAATTGTTTTAAAATGATAAGAAAATCATCAATTTTTTACAGGAGGAAGCTGAATTCTCCACTAGAAATCAAGACAAACTAAAACAATAGTATGGTGATCAAGTAGTTTAGCTAAATATGAACAAATTGACAAAGGGTCTTGTAACTTTGGAATCAATATTCAACCCCAATGATCAATTCTGGAAAGAAAAATAAAACACTCGTGTTAAGGATGAGGACTCGGGGTCCATTTCAAGAAGTGAAGGTAAGGTGCTACAAATTGGAAAGGTGAGTACTCAACAAGAGAAGTATGATTTTATCTAACTTTGTCAAGAATTTCCAGATGTCTTTTCTTGGAATTATAAATATTTGAGAGGATTTAATCCAAAATTGGCATAACATACTATTGAATTGGATCCATAATCCAAGCCCATCAGGTAGAAACAAAGATTGGTGAATCCTTATATTGAACCCCTCATGAGAAAATAATTGAATAAAATCATAGAGGAAAACATCATTTTTCCAATCAAGCACTCAAGTTGGGTTGCAAAATTGGTACCAGTGAGAAAAAGAAATAGAGAAATCAGGTTGTGTGTGGAATTCTATGATTTGAATAGAGCTTCACTCAAGGACCACTATCCTCTTCCCTCTATGGAAAAAATCTTGTAAGTAGTAGCTGGTTTAGAGAGATTCTCATTTTTGGATGGCTACTCAGGCTATAATTAGATCATGGTGAAAGAATATGATCAATTCAAAATGGCCTTCACTAAAAAAATGGTGTACATATGCTTATAAGAAGATACCTTTTGACCTGTCAAGCATCGTAGCTACGTTATAGAGAGCGATGGATATGGCATTCAAGGGACTAATTAATAAGATAGTGCTTGTCTATCTTGATGATATCACTGTGTTCTCAAAAAATGCAGTAGACCACCTCTTTCACCTCAGGAAAGTTTTCTAAAGATGCAAGAGATTCAAAGTGTCTTTAAATCCAAAGAAGTGTATATTCTTGGCTCATGAAGGTAAGTTTCTAGGCCATATTGTGTCTAAGGAAGGGCTGAAAATTGACCCGGAGAGAGTTGAAGCTATCTGTGCACTACCATTGCCAAGTCATAAGAAATCTCTTCAAAGCTTCTTGGGAAGAATCAACTTTGTCTGAAGGTTTGTGCCTAATTTTTCCACTCTTATTAAGCCTTTGAAAATGATGTTGAAGAAGAGAATGACATTCAAATGGAAAGTGGAGGGAAAGGATATTTTTGAGGCTATTAAACAAGCAATATCCCAAGCTCTAACTCTCATTAATCCAAATTTCTCCAAGGACTTCATTCTTTATACCTTTGGTGGTTCAGACATAATCTCTACAATTTTGATGCAGCTAAACAAGGAAGGATCTGAGCATCCCATTGCCTTCTTTAGCCAAATTTTGATGACTATGAGGTGAGGTAATATTTTACTTGAGAAACATCTCCTCGCTATTATAAGGAGTTTGAAGAAGTTTAGACACTTGGTTTCAAACAACAAAATTCAGTTGTTAGTGTCTCATGTTGGAGTTAAGGACTTTCTTTTAAACAAGAATTTGAATGAGAAAATGGCATGTTGGATCACATGTGTGATGGAATATGACATAGAAATCAAAGTGAAAAATTTGGTCCATGGAAAAGGCTTGTGTGATCAGTTAGCTTCCAGCCAAAATGATGATATAAGTGATGAAGAATTTATCCTAGTGCTACAAGATAATAAAGAACGACCACCTGAGGATGTTCCTACCCAATGTTGGACTCAATATATGATTCACTATCATATAATGGGTCTATGCCCTCTGAGTTGAGAAAAGTAAAGAGGAGGTATTTTAGACTCCAATCCATTCTGTATGCTCTCATTGATGGTGTCTTGTTCAAGAAATATGTGAATGGAATTCTTCTAAGGTGTGTTCCAATAAATTAGATTAAGAAATTGTTATGTGAGTTCCATGACAGAGAAGCAAGAGGGCATTTTTCTCCACGAGTAACATCTCTCAAAATCATGAAATTTGGTTACTATTAGCCCACAATGTTTAATGATTACTATACATAGATTAAGAAGTGTAAGAGATGTGCATTCTTCATAGGGAAAGAAAAGCTAGCAATGCTTCCACTTCATATAATCTTAGTGGATCATCCTTTCATCCAATGGGGATTAGATTTCATTGGGGTCATTAATCTGAAATCAAGCCAAGGCCACAAGTGGATATTAACGACAAAAATTATTTCACCAAGTGGACCAAAGTATTGTCACTCAAAGAGGCAAATGAATCTATCATTTTGGACTTCTATGAGGGGATAATGACTAGATTTGGTGTACCTGCTACCATCATATCAAATAATTATCTTGCATTTATTGGTACAAAGATCACTTGAGTGGGCTATTAGAAATCTAACTATTACCCCTAAGGTAATGGGAAAGTGGATTCCATGAACAATAACTTGCTAAGAGTCATAAAAAGGACTCTTGATTAAAATTAGAGAACCTGGCACACAAGGCTCAAATCAGCCTTGTGGGCCGAGAGAATTACACCAAAAGATCAATTCGCAGCTCTCCATACAATATATTCTACAAAAGAGAGGTGAGGTTACCTATATTACTCGAGTTACTAGCATTGGAGCTTCTTAATTAGCTAGATCTAGATGAGTTTGAGCCATGGAAATCAAGTATGCAGAACTCATGGAGTTGGAAGAACTAAGAGAGCATGCAATGCAAACCATAGAGAAGGATCAAACATTGATCAAGAGGAGATTTGATAAGAAGGCCAAAGAAAAACCTATCAAGAAGGATATTTGGTGCTAAAATGGGATGCAGATGGGAAAAAATAGGAAAGCATTCCAAGTTTTTTGCAATATGGAGTGGTACATACATGATCACAGAATGCAAAAGTAGCAACGCTTTCCGACTAGCCAAGTTGGATGGTGAAGAATTGTATATTCCAGTCAATGGAATCTATCTCAAGCATTGTTACTAAACTAAATTCTCACCCTTGTACATATTAGTTTAGGATTCCCATTCCTCTAAGTGCTTCTAGCATAATGTTTTTGGTAGGAGTAGGTTACTTTCAGTAGAAGAAGTGCTTGTGCACACTTTGCATGTTCCACTTGGGGTGTGTATGATCTTCCTCTTTTGTACATTGTGTGTTATGGTGTTTTGTTGCTCTTGCATAGTCCATTGGAGGTAGAATTTTGGGAAATCATCTCTTTTAAGGCATTTCAAAGTGTAGCCAAATCAAAAAGTGTTTCTAGACTATGCAGTGTTTCATCCTTTGAAAGAAATCATCAGTTTAGTTGTGCTTCATACTTGGAAGGAATTAGATCTTGGGGCAGGTTCAGGTATTCATTTTTAGTCCCAACAGATTAGATTTGTAGAGGAAAGGGAGAAGTGAAATTCATGTTCAAAATAATTTTCCAGTCTCATACAACCAAATTTAGAAAATTATTATAATGAGATGGAAAATTCAGGCTTTAGATTAGCTCCAGTTTCAAAAGTGTTTCAAGTGCCTCAGGGACCGGATTGTAGATTTTCATATCAAATTTATGTTTACTAGGATGAGTTCACACCTAATGGATGCTACAAGGCCACTGATCAGCTCATCTAGTAGGCATATGTCCTCGTGAGTCACCAAATTGTTATCCATTTTTACCCCCTTGGTAAAATGGACAACTAGATAAAATGGTGAAATTTAATTTTTCTAGGGGCTTCAATTTATTTTCCTAACTCCCTAACCCAAAAAATTATAAGGAGCTAGAGAAAAATTTAAGAAAAAAAAAGTGCCACGTAAATCCATGCCATAGAAAATAAGTGTTGCAAAATTTACAACTCAGAAAAAAAGTTTCGCAAAAAGCCATGCCATAGAAAACAAGTGTCGTAAAAAGTCACATTATAGAAAACAAGTGCCACAGAAAGTCACGCCATAGAAAACAAGTGTCACAGAAAGTTGTGCCATAGAAAACAAGTTCCACAAAAAGCCACACCATAGAAAACAAGTGTCTCAAAAATATGTGGAATGCCACAAAAAACTAAATCCGTGGAATGCTTTGCAGATAACTAGAAAAACCGCTGGGAAAAAGGAAAACGACAGTTTTTTTCGTGAAACTTAAAATGGCCATAACATTTTACCTGTTGCTCCATTTTTCACAATATTTATATCATTGGAAAGGTCTCAATGTCCTCTATATAATGGAAATTATATTTACTAATTTTATTTATGTTATATGTGTGAAAAATTATAAAATGTCTCCAACACAAAAATACATAGTTCCAGGCCCAACCACCGTAATTAATGAAGTATGACACCCCATTTATTCTTCTAGAAGCTAAAGTACATGGGGGAATTATTTTTAAGGATGTCCATGCCTTTTTCAAACCATTTAATGAAATATTTTGGTGGGTGAGAGAAAAAATCTGAGTTTCACTCTTTCTCTCTTTTCCCATTACTTCTATATATTGTAAACACTTCTCATTTTTAGGGAGATAAGGGAAACTCTTGCATTTTGGTTTCTCAATTCCATTGAGTTGTAAGCCTTCACATGGGCATGTAGAATGTATTCTTTCCTCTATTTCTTAGATGTAATGGACTATGCAACTATTATGGAGTAATAAATTTTTTTTTGTGGTGTTTTCTCAACCCTTGCATTTATTTTCTTGTTCTCTATTGCCTCTCTATTATTATTTGTCTATTTTGTGCATGTTTCCTTCATCTGCATGTTCTTATTGTTGTGTTTCATGGATATTTGGTGGTGAGTGTAATCTTTGGTTCATGTCACAGTTGTTTGGTCTTTCATTGTTGCATTCCCTTTCATTTTCTCCCTCAAAAGGATATTTCACTCCCTTTTCTTGGTGTTATCACCCCCTTAGTATAAAATTTCTCCATTTTCATGCACTTTCTCTCTCCTTGGTCCCTTGGAAATCATAGGATAGAGATAGTTAGTATATTTCCTTCATTAGAGTAGCCATTACAATAGATTAGGAAGAGGAGCCAACATTCTCTCGGAGGTCTATCTTAAGCAAGCAAAGTCCCACAACTTGAGATATAGTACCCATGTTACCCAGTCACATTACTTGCCTTAATACACTCACATGCTAAGAAATCAGAGGGTGTTTTGATTTGGTGATAATATTAGGCTCTATTTAGATTGATTGAATTTGAATTTTAAGAGGGCCTTGGGGCCCAAAGAAAGAAGCACACTTTGAAAAGTGCACTTTTAACGATGGATATGTGAAACCAGAGGACCACTTGATTGGGTCAAATGTGACACAAAGGATTTGCATGCTTATAGTTTACTATATAGTTTTGTAGGCTCATTTTTATAGATTTGGATGTATAAAATTTTGATGTATGAGGATTTTTTGAAGCCCTTGTTGACAATGTACATATAGTTTGATACATGAGGCTCTTAAAGACCTTTATGATGTATATACATTTTTGATATATTTATACATGATTTTTTATGTTCAAGTTATGTTTTTAATTTTGTAACGATTGCAATGTGAAAGATATAGATGTAGTTGATGATTTAGTTAATGAGTTTAGTTATGATTTTGATATGATGAGTTATGGATGCATGTGAAATGTATTTTTTTAGATTAGAGATGTATGATGTGATTTTGATGATCTTAGATATGGTTGTGAAAAATTATGATCTTGTTGTTTGATTTATGCACTATATAATGGATAAGAACATAATGTGGGATGTTTTCTTCCTTACTATTCTTGACATATATAATGTATGATGGTAAACTGATTTAAATGTATGATACTACACATGAATATTATTCATAATGGTTAGTCATACTAGGATCATAGATAGATGTGGGATAGTTGTATTTATCCTTTTCTTGACATGGGAAAGGTTTGTGTGTAGCAATCTTGGGAAACATGTTCTTCTTGATAGTTCCTAGGTTTTTTCCCTAATTTATTATATTTGCACAAGCTAATCAATGTAGGAAGCTTACATTTTATGGGAAAGCTAATCAATGTGGGAAACATTCCTGTGATGGTTTATTTTTTGATTTTGATATGAAGGATGATCGATGCAAGAATGTCTTTTCATATGAGGACTAGTCAATGCAAGAATTCATTTTTTATATTTTGATTGGGTATCCATCCTTCAAGGGAGTGGTCTACGATTTTTTTGATTTTATGGTAGGCATCCTTTAAGGGAGTGGTCTATGTCTTTATTTGACATAATTCTCTTTTTAATAGTCATCCTTCGTAGGATCAATCTATATTTTTATTGTATCCACCCCATGGATATTTTTATTTTTTAGTTAAGGGAAAACTAAGGTAACAAGTTTAGAAGGGGATAAATAAGTGTGTAAGCTACACTTATATTTTTTTCATGTTGCAAAATAGGATAAGATAGGGGATGGTGAGAGTAATTATTGTGGGGTTCCCTAATTGTGAGCAGGGAACTTATCCATGCAGATAATGCTAGGAGCATATCCATGGTGCCCAAATTCAAAGTCATGACAATCTTTGATGGATAGCCACATAGTTCCAAATCATTACGAGGATGATATGATGTGTGGGCTGATGGATGGATATCGTAGTTTGACTAAGGTATCATAACTCAATATTTTAACAAAGTAGAATGGCTAGAAGTGTAAGGTGTTAAGAGGATCCTTTTTAGATTTTACCATCAAGGGAGGATAAATGAAAAGCCTTGGATCCATATTTATGAGTTATAATATATGGCCAAAGCCATCTTGGAGAAAATTTTCCGTGTTTACTCTTTTCCATATTAGTTACATGTTTATTTTATTTGAGAACAAGATCACTAATGTTAAAATCATGTTTCCTAAGATGTTTTTTATAGGCTTGTTTGATTCATTCTTCATAAACATTTATTTGTTCTAAGGTAGTTAAACAATGTTTGTCTAACAATTCTAGTTTTGAGAGGTGTTCTTGACAATAATATTCTTATGGGATGAGATCTGTAACACCCTATTATAATTCATCCAAATTTAGGGAAATTGTTTTTAAAATAAATCCCTTAATTAAAATTTGTTCCTTTAATGATTTTCATCATGCATCAATTAAAATACAACATAAATAAATATTTACAATCCACCGATCACGATTATTAACCATGTGCAACTTTTAGGGTCATATAGATATACCAACTATCCCTTGAATTCACTCTAACCGAGTGAGTATAACTTGTATACTATTGGTTAAACCTTTTAAATAGGTCTTGAGAACTATATGCATTTCCTAGTGTCAATCTAGAAATCCATCAAATTGTATTCCATCTAGAAACCAACACATCAAGATAGGAAAATGGTGAATAGAAAGTGTACCAACTAGTTACACTACTTTGGCCAAAGGTTCAAGCATTTATTTGCAAGCTTAGTTTCATGTTTTCACACTAAACAATGAAACTTTTCTCCATCACCGTATAACCATCTCATCATATTTATCCGTAGCTCAATTTTTTTCTAAAGAATTAAATTTTATTTCTGAATCTACAAGGATCATGACTCGATATTTAGATTGAAAGGATATTTTCAGTCCCATCTTAGGATCCCTATGGGAAAGGTAACGCTCCCATAATTACTTACAACACTATGTAATCATTAACTTCCACATAGCCATTCTAAGTGGCATGAATAATATTCTAACGATGATAATGTGAGTTCATGATATCTACTCTTCAATACCATTTAGTTATATTTTCATCTTTTACATAAGTTATTTCAAAATCATTATGTTATCTATTTCTCAATAGAGGTTTACAACATCTCATTGAGTTACCATATTTTATAAGTACCTCATATCACACTATCGTAATGTAATAAGTCATCGTACTATGGTTTGTTTAACTATGTTATGCATAAAGTTAAACTCTTTCATAACTATTAAAAATAGTACATATGTTTATATGTCATCATTTAATCATAATAATACACTTTACCTAATTATGTACACATTTCTATATCATTGTGTTCATTATATTTTTCTATAACATAATATCATCACTAATAATGTAATTGTTTATCCACAATGATACTTTAGTAATAGATATAATTTTCTTAATGAATATTCATTATCTTATGCTTATATACTACTGATAAAAGATAACACTTTGTTCACCTATATATAACTCGTAAACTAATACAAAACATATTTGTTCATACATGGTGAACTAATGGAAACAGGTATATCATCATATCATAATAGTGTATTTTTATTCTATAAGTACAATAATATATTTCATTGTTTCATCATGTTTATTTCATCGTCATATTATGACTGTTATAAACATAATTGATCATTCATAACGAAGTCATAAAAACAAATAGAATATCACAAAATAACTTTAATCATTGTCAATTATACACTGTTGTAAAACAACCTTATACACTTTCATATTTTACCAATATGATGTCAAAACAACATAGTATTTCTTTAATAAATAATAAGGATAATTTTCAAGTTTTCTTAAACAATAAAAAAATTAATCGAATAATACAATAGGCTAATTTCATTTATTCCACTTACAAATTTAATACTATCGCATATACAAACTAGTATCATTGCAACATGACATCAATCCAAAATGAATTACAAGAAATCATCACATAACAAATCATGCAAAATAATCCAATAAATCACTTCTCAAAGTTACTCCATCCTGCATGTTGTATGAGAGAGAAAATTATATACATGGTCAATTCTACAAACTGGCATGAATTATCCACTCATATTCATGTTGTTTTAAAACGAAATAAAAGAATATGATAAGGCTTTCTTAATGATAACTCTTAACTTCATAACTTATTTAACTATGTCTTTATTCATTATTCAAATGAAGAGAGCTATCATTCAATCAATTCATGACTCTAACCAATGAAACTATCATTAGGTTATTTAAGTAAACTTTAATGCATCTTACAATCACATTGATCAACCAATTAAGTCCCTAAACTCTTCTTATAAAGGTAAGTAAACAATGTTGAATTTTAACAAATCATTCATTTTTCAATGTTTCATACTATCTTATCATATTATTCTAAAGAATAATTAAAAGGAAGAAAAACAAAATTTCCCTTTTAAAAATAATCATTTCTTTGTAACATGACTAACCACTTATCTATCTTAAATCAAAATCATCATTCATTATTACTAACTCCTATACATTGTTATAAGTTGGTACAATGATAGGTTATTATCTTCATCAATTTCAACAATTGGTATTTCACAATTTGGATCAAATCAACAACTCATTATAACTACGAATTTCTTCTTAACAACAACTTAAGAAGATTTATTGCAACTATTAAGTTTTCATTCCAACTTTCATGTTAACATTTATACCAAGTAGATATAACAATCTACAAGAAATTAAGGCTCTTAAACCATTACCTTTAATGCATAAATTTTCCACAAAGGTCCTAGCTTTAACTTACTTAAAGTGGGATAGAGACACATCACAAATAAATAAGAAAGATTCAACAAAAATATCAGTTAATGGAAGAGAGTTTTCTATCCTAGATCATCCTCATAAACCAAAAAATGAGCTCGAATCGAGCTAAAAAAACTTTATAAAAGCCAAGCCCATAATGAGATAAGGGAAACATTCATTTTACCATCTCACTAATTTTCCAAAGGCTGGACACCTCACCCATTAGTAGTATTTTTCAAAAATTATATATAATGATAGAGAAACTATAAATCCAAACAAAATAACTTGAAAACAACCAACACCATATATTTCGAGTGAACCTAGAAACTCAAAAATAATAGATCTTTAATACATTTGTTCCCATCAAAAGTCTCGAAAACCAAATATGTTTAGGAAGGTGAGTATAGATTTTCCATATTACTATATTTATTGAAAAACATTGTTCACATCCCAATATATATAAATATACAACATCAATTTACAACTTCTAGCCAAAAACTCAAGATTTAGAATCGACTTAAGATCGACTTCAATAAACAACCTTAAATATGTATAGGTAATTAAACACTCCCAAGAAAATACATCTAAGCATCAAAATCGAATACCCACTAACCTAGCAAATCAAACACCATCATTTACAGAAAAAAAAATTAGAATGTAAAATGACATGAATATTATATTGAAAATGTAAAACCTAGAAACAAAATCCGTAAGGAAAAACCAATTACTTTATTTTCCAAAAACCCATTTGCTCATATCTTTTTCCTTCAAAGATTCTAACAAAACTTCATGAAGAAATAATTCCAAATTTAAAAATATATAATAACACCATCTTTTATCCCATTATGTTGAAATATAACAACATGAAAAGAGATAAAAATTCATGTCTGAAACTTCCAATGCATGCTTCATACTTCCCACAAACTTTCACTCTCATATCTTCCCAAAATTGACCAATGGAACTTCCAAATGCACTCCAAATTTAAATAATTTAAATTCCATTATCCAATAAATAACAAAGTGCTATTTTTACAGAACAATCCCTTTAACAACTTTAACGATAATCCCAACTTTACAAAACTTCATGCACAATCGGGAAGAGAGACAAAAAAAGTGAAATGAAAGATATAAATGAACCAAAATTTCATGCATTGGCTTCTTGATGAAGCTTACACTTCCCAAGGAGCCCAACTATCTATAAAGCTCAAGAAAATTAAATGCATTCAATTAGTTACGGTGCCTCTTAGTGGTTTGGATAATCTTTTCATCCATTCCTCCAAACCTGTTGTAAGGTGGATGAGTGGTCAAAGAATTTATAATTTAAAATAATTAAATTACCACTTATTTTCATGGTGGTCAATGACCAATATGTTATCGAATTTAAACAATATTTAAACTTCATTACCAATTTCTAAATGGTCAATGACAAAATTAACAACTATTAAACACTTCTCATACCAAGTTACATAGTAGGGGACCATAGCTTCTAATAAACTTAACAAATTAGATTCCACTATGGTCAATGACCATATAGAAAATGAATCAATATAATTGCCTCTTTGTCATTGACCATGCTAACATCAATAACAATAAACAACAAATAACTATTATTCACCTTGTGGTCCAAGACATCTTTACCATCAAACAACAAACAACTAAAAATTGCCTTATGGTCTACGACTAGTTCCCTATTAACAACAATATATTTGTATCATGGTCTAAGACCAATAACCAACTTTCATTAACGCAAAACCTTTTTCAAATAGCAAAAAAACTCACAATCAGAACTAAGTCGATACAAGTCATTATCACGTAATGATGTTAACCAGAAAATGATAATCCAACATTGTACATCAAACAAGCAATCTAAAATATGGCTTCATAAAACAATCATATAACTTAAAATTTTCATAAATATACATATGTGCTTATATGTGCATTTACATATGTACTTGTATATGTTTTAACATATACATATATGTATATTTATGTACATCTAATAACATATGTATAATTTAAATCCAATTTTTTAATAATTAAATCGTCATCCATCAATCACAATACTAGAAAATAAATGGTTAAATTGTGGGGTGTGACATACTTGCCTCCTTAAATAATCATAGTCCCAATGATTTTACTTAGGACATACAAACATAGAAATGGAAAACCAGTCAGGACATCACTGCAATGTGTAAAAATAGTTCACATTTTTACTAAGAAACTTGATAAGTTTATCAAGATTGCGATCAATCATTACTAAAAATTCTTGGTTGTAGAATAACCTTATAATTAGCAAAAATTGCCAAACAGCTTAGCAATATGACAAAATTTTACCATTATAGACAATCCAATTATGAAATGATATTTAATATATCATATCGGATAATCAAATAAAAATTTCATCACCAAACAAATAAGGAAGCACGGTTTTCATTTCTTCTAGATTCTCCCAAGTTGCAATATCTTTAGAATATTGGTCCCATTGGACCTTGCATTGAGTGATATCTTGATTTGTGAGATGTAACTGCGAGTTTCCAACATTCTAATAGGTTCAAACATGACAATTCCCGGATCCTGGACTCGTAAAGAGTTCCAATTTAGGACATGCGTTATATTTGAAACATACTTTTTAAGAAATGAAATATGAAAAACATCATGCATCTTAGACAATGTGAGAGGTAATGTTAATTGATATGCCACTAGACTTATAACTTACAAAATTTCAAAAGGTCCCACATATCTAGGTGAAAATTTGGTAGACTTTCTAAATGTGATTGAGCTCTTTTTGGGTTTAACCCTCAAGAAAACTTTATCTCCAAGATCAAATTTCGTGTCAACTCTTTTCATATCTCTGTATCTTTTCTTCCTAACGTCATCTTCTTTCAACCACTCACAAATGAGATTCACTTTTTTTGCATTTCCTGTCAACATTTTTGAGCCTACTACCTCTTTTTCCTCTGTGTTATCCCAGTTGATAGGAGTTCTACACCTTCTCCCTTCTAATGCTTCAAATGGTGCCATTTTTAGCCATGAATGATAAGTTTTATCATAGAAAAATTCAACCAATGGAAGATATTCTTACAATTTATATTTTTGAGATATGTAATACATCTTGAGCATTTGAATGGTTGTGCTTATTCCCACAAAGTCTTAGAGGTCAGGAACTTGAATGTTTTCTTCATATTCCCAAAGGGCCTATTTAAACATTTTCCAAATTATCTGAGAAGTTTTTTTACCACTTTTCATTTAACATGGAAAGTGATATCACTATAATAGACCTTTGTAACACTAAACAACGTAATAATGAATACTTTGCTAGTTTCTTACAATGATGGAAAGGGTTAGCTAGTCACTTCCCTTTATCTCTTATGGAGAAACAACTTGTCAATATCTTCATACCTAACTTGCATCTAGAGATATCCTTTCACTTGAAAATGTGTTATGGGAACACTTTTGAAGAAGTTATTAAGAGAGGAAGTGATATTGAGAAGGATTTACTTGTTAAAGGGACTCTAAAACCCTTTCAAAGAGACAACCATGAATCAAAACCTACACCCAAATTCTTCAACAAAAATAATAATTTCGTAGGTGATGGAATCATAGATTCCAAACATGTCTTACTTGGTCTAGAACATCTCTCCTTTGAAACTTTCTAAAGGACCAATTAAACCTAAAATTAAACATAGAGTTTTTAGTCCACTTACATATTATTTATT
This sequence comes from Taxus wallichiana var. yunnanensis, assembly GCA_018340775.1. Lineage (NCBI taxonomy): Eukaryota > Viridiplantae > Streptophyta > Pinopsida > Cupressales > Taxaceae > Taxus > Taxus wallichiana. Next base: position 549,154,240 of record CM031243.1, read on the forward strand.
GTCAATATTGAAACAGTTGGATGTGGTCAACATGGTTAGATTCCCCAATACTACACCCTTTGCTGATAATGCACCAAAACCATCATGGTATAAATACCATGAATATTATGACTATCATCGCGTCAAAGGCCATGCCATAAATCAATGTTTTAAATTGAAACACTTCATTCAATGCCTTCTATATATGGGGATGTTGAGATGGATTTGCCAAAACCCACAAAAATTCTAACAAACAGTTGGGAATCTATAAAGATCCATTCCCTAAGCATAAACAAGAAGAACAAAATTTGGATCGAGGTCAATCCTCCCAAAGTAAAAATGCCAACCACATTGTTTCGGAATAACCAATACTTTTGACTCTCTAATTGGTTATGTGTATTCTACTAATGAGTATGTAAATACCATCAAGGTTAAATCATAGGAGTCTATTATGGAAAAATGATGTGCTCACCTTATCATTCCAGAACCTCCTCTACATGCCCCTTTGGATAATTGTTATATCTCCTTAAACAGCTTCAAAGACCACTTTGCGCAAGATTTATATCTTGGATATTCTCAACATATCTAATGTTCATAAATATATCCTTTATAAAACTCTTCAGGGGTCAAGAATTTCCACATACATTGATGCATCAAACTTCCAAGATTTGGTTGTGCAACTTTCTCCATCTAAACAACTTACCTTTAGCCAACATGAGATTCCAATGGATGACCATACACACAATCTCCCTTTGTATATTGAAGTGATCATTACTCACAAAAATATCAAAAGGGTGTTTGTGGACAATGGATCAAGCCTTAACATATGTACCTTGAAGCTCATCAAAAATTAGGACACACTGATACAAAACTGGATCCTAATGTAATCACCATTAAGGCCTATGATAATGTAGAGTGACAATCAGCGGGAATAATTACCTTACCTATGGAAGTTGGGCCCATTACTCATGATACCCGGTTCCATGTCCTGGACTTGGAACTATCCTATAATATTCTCCTTGGTCTCCCATGGATCCATGCCATGTAGGTCATCCCCTCAACTTTCCATTAATGTATCAAACTTTATCATGAAGGAAAAGCACTCACCATTCTTGGGGACCCACAACCCTTTGCACATTATAGAGCATTATATGGATATTACCCCACAACATATGAATGTCCTAAAATAGCTATCAAGATTCAATCAAAGGCCCTCACCTCTCATCTCGATCTTGATACACTGCACCCACATGAGAGGGGTGACTCCACATCCCTATCCAACTTTGTTACATGTGAGATGAAAGTCCTTCCTACTAGTTACGAGAGTACACCCTCCAATAGGACCTCCTCATTTCAAATCTTCCCTATCACCTAAAACACGTGGTAGGCCCATCTCAACCGTAATGGCCTTAAGAACATTGCGGTATTGACACCTTTATTCCTTGTGGCCTCTTGGTAGATGAGAAAAATTTTGACACTTCAACATCCAAATCCCGTGATGAAAGGATGGATTCATAATATTAATTCCCAGACTATTTCATCCCTAATAAGATGATGTATTTTATAGGGTACTAAGGATTTGGGTGTGACATTGATGAACAAAGTGTGCAAGAGCCTATTATTGCACATGTAAGAATGGGTAGATACAAAATTGGTATTCAACCTTATGGGTCCCATCCTATAGAAGTTGACGCCACCTCCTTTGAATGTAAGGATAGTTCTTTAGATTATGATAGTGAAACAGAGTCCCCTTATAGCCTATATAAGGACCTTGATTCCACAAACTTATTCTCTGACATGGCTATTTTAACCTTGTCCCCTTCCACTCCTAAATTAGACCTTGTTCACCCTTCCCTTGTAAACTGGGACCAAAATGGAACATACCAATTTATTTCTTTTAGAATGATGAAGTAATTGGTGAATTTATGGGTTTACATGATGAAATTCCTATCGAGTTACCACAAGAAGGGATTCTCTATCAACCTTGATGCATATGTGTATTTCAGGGAGGAGGCTGAGTTTTGTGGTCAAAAACAAAAAGAAAACGAGGGGAAAATATCTTCTAAAAATCATTGTAAAAAAAATCAAAGTCCCATAGTGAAAAAATATTTGAGGCACTATCAAACAAACAAATAGAAAAAATAAAAGATGTAAAAAGTAACCAGACTCTAGGTAAAAATCTTGTTGAGACACCCTTATAACAAGAACTCAATCTCCCCCCTGATCCTACGTGTATGGAGGATGGATCTAAACTACTTGTGGAGGAGACTATTGATATCAACATTGGTATAAAAGATGAGCCTAGAATGATCAAACTTTGGGCTTCTCTTTCAACACATGAACATAAAACTTTTTCTATTATTCTTCGAGAAATTTTGGATGTATTTGCTTGGTCATGTGCGGACATGCCAGGCTTAGATCCTTATTTGGTAGTGCATAACCTAGTTGTGCATGAATCAACAAAGCCAATCAAACAAAAACTACACAAAATACATCCTTGTGTGGCTCTTTTAGTCAAAGAGGGTCTCGAAAAGTTATTGGCACTAGGATTCATTAGGCCTATTGACTAGTCCAAGTGGACCTCCAATGTATTACTTGTTTAAAAGAATCATATTGGTATAAGAATTTGTACAAATTTCAGGGACATCAATAAGGCATGTCATAAATATGAATTTCCTCTTCCACAAATGACATGATTTTCGATTCTAATACAAGACATGAAATGTTATCCCTCATGGATGGATTCTCAGGCTATTTCATATAAATATTACAGAAGAGGACCAACATAAAACTAACTTTACTACTCCTTGGGTACATTTTGTTATCAGTTCATACTTTGGGGAACTCTCTATTTTCGACACTACGCTGGGAATCTATTATGTTTCCTTAATTCGAAAGAGTTCGTCAAACAAATAAAAGAGGTGCATGAAGGAATTTGTGTGGCTTATACTAGTGGAATGGTTCTTACAAAGAAACTCCTACGAGTGGGATACTACTAGCCTACTATGGAAATAGACAGTTGTTAGTATGTGAGAAAATGTGTCCTATGTTAGAAGCACGATAACTTGATCCATGCACCATCTCAGTCATTATATCCTATCATAACACCATGGCCATTTTCTAAATGGGGGCTTGATCTTATAGGAAAACTCACCCCTACCTCATATGATGACACAAACACATTATCACTGCCACCGAGTACTTTACCAAATGGGTGGAGGTTATTCCTCTCACTTATGTTATATGTGCATATATTTCCAAGTTCATCATGAACCATATCATTTTTCGTTATGGCATCCCTTTTTCCATTATATCTGACAATGGTAAGTCATTCAAAAACAAGCAAGTGAAGGATTTGTGCCAACGCTTTAAAAAATGCCAAAAGTGGTCTACACCTTATTACCCCAAGGTAATGGGCAAGTTGAGGCCACCAATAAAATACTTGTATGGATTATGGAGAAAATGGTTAGTAAAACCAGCCATAATTAGCACCTCCAAATCCATCCCGCCCTTTGGGCCTATCACACTTCCATCCGCACACCTACAAGTGCAACCCCATATTCCTTGGTATTTGGCACTAAAGCCATTATACCCCTAGATATTGAGCTCCCCTATTTGAGAATCTCCTTGTGATATTATCTAGAAAATGAAAAATACTACGAGTTGTCAAGCTATCGGATCCTAAACTCATTAATGAAAAATGCATTCATGCCTTGGATCACCTTAAAGTGTATCATAATCAAATCCATGTAAGCTACAATAAACGTATCATCCCTCATGAATTTGAGGTAGGTGATCTTGTTCTGAAAGAAAACAAATTTAATACCACCATAGAACGTGAAAAGAAAATAAAATTTGAGCCTAATTGGTTAGGGCCATACATTTTGGTGGCTAAATTTGGTTATGGGGCCTATAAGCTTGAATGTCCTGATGGTGAAGAGCTCCAAGAACCTATGAATATCATCCATATAAAGTGGTTCTATTCCTAATCTTGGGAGAATTTCCAAAAAATATTTTAAAAAATATATATCGAGAAAATCAAAAACAGTAAAGAGAAATAAATTCGTCCAAGTGTGAAAACCATGAAATTGTGGCACTTTGGACAAGTCCTTTGGTGAAAACTAGTTTCCGATGCCATTTGAGGGTTCATTGTTCACAAGAATCTCACACCTGGGGGCATGATTGTTTCTTCTTGAGCTATTCATTTTCCTGTGTTTGGAATCCTTTTGAGTATCTCCTTCGGGGCCTTGATCCAAATTATGATATTCTTGTATATATGTGTGGGATTTTCCATTGTATATTCTCATCTATCGATGGGGGCATCCTTGCATGTTCATTTTCCTATACATAGATTCAAAAAAATTCAAAAAACTCTAAACATTTAGAAAAATTTCCCAAAAACAAAAAAATAAATGTCTCTTGCAAAGCTACAAAAACATTAGGGATTTTGTCGGACATTGTTATTGTACATTGTGTTATACCATTGCTCACTTATTAGCTTAGGTGTCAATATTTCCTACTTATTTATTTTTTTATACATATGACATGTTGTCTTGTATGATATTAGATTAATCTATTATTAAATTACTTAGATTATTTATTTCTTTGTCTTGCGTGTTCATATTGGGTGTGTTTTTACCTACATGTTTATTTTGTACATTATTGTGTTGTTTGTTACATTGTACATTGTTGTGCTATTTAGCATGTGTATATTATATTCATTAACATTAATTGTACCTTTTGTGTTATCATTTCATCAATCACATTCATATCATCACATCTATCTACATCATCATCACGTATCATTAGTAAAATGCTAAGCTATAATCAACATGTCTAATAAGCTACATCATCATCATAAAACAATATCAACATCTATTCTATCACATCGCATCACATCATATCATCTACTTGTACTAAAATATGGGCTAAACACAATATCTCAAAATCAAATGGGATATACAGAATGTCCACCATATACATGACAAAAATCATTAATGTTCATATACCAATGTATCTTGCCAAAAATATATGCATGTTGGTATGCCATTATAGGCATCAATCAAAATGCGCCTTCATCTCGAGGCATATATAAAAAATACATATGTTTATACCACCATCATAATAAAGAGTCAACCCCAACTCTCTCGTATGCAAGGACTACCCAGACTGTGACTCGGCGGGGCATCTTTATTGACCGCACTAATCTTAATGGTCTCAATGACCTCACCGATTTGTTCCCCGTCCCTCTAGCTATGAAGGTGCCCTCTGGCCCTCTCCGTACTACTTGATTGTTATAATTCTATGTAATACCCTTCCTCTCTAGATGCATCCAAAAATTCGTACATAATGTCTCTAGATCCACTTGTCAATTCCACGCGATGTAGAGCATCTCATTATCCTATAACTTGTGCCATGTCTACTCTCGATGAGCTAATCCCACTATGTAGTAACATGATCTTACTCGGTGATCATCTCATTACATGACTCTTTTCTAAGAGAAACCTCATTATGTGGCTCTCTACTTTGTCTCGCCTCTATAAGGTATACACTATAATAAGTGTTATATCTCCCTCTAACATGTCTCTATGTCTCTCTATCTATATAATGGCCACTAACATATTTTCTCGTTGGTTCTAGCACTACTATCTATGGTGGACCTTGTTCCAGCCCCACTCCATCTCCATCTTCATCCCCCATGTCCTACTAAAACACCTAGACTTCCCGGTCTAGGTGGTGATGGTGGCATTTTTACCGGTACCTAATATAATACATGTTGTAATACCTATTGAATAACCTATGCTAGAGGCCTCTATGGCATCTTTACATGTGGCATTTGTACTTGTATCACTTGTGTGGCCTACACCTATGGTCATTTTCCTATGCCTCCACCTATTTCTTACCAAGTCTCGACCTTGTCTCTCACTCGTATACCCCACCCATGTTGTTGCTACTATTATCCCGGCTGCTATGTCCACCTATGGAATGGTAAGCCTCTGTGGTAACACTATCACGTATCAAGCACTTTAATCTTTGGTACTCCCCGAATCAACTACATGTGCCCGTACATCCCATTCCTATGGGATGACTCCATAAAAACTCTATAGCATTATCCTAGCCCCGATCCATGGTCCAAAATCAAAATTATCTCAAACAACGTGTGCATACCACTACTCTACAGCTAGTATCCCTTGTATTACGCAAATTTGGCATTGTACCTTATCCACTCTAGGATGTGGCTATTACTACCAAGGGGTAGTGCTCTACCTTTGTTGTGCTCAACTCCACTAAATTTGTGTGCCACTGATATAATCTATATGGCCTCTAGGTCACCATATGCATTTTTAGATCATCAAATGCTCACTTGTAATAGATCATGTCTCCCATATGTCCTCTAGCCCCTACCCCCACCACCTCCCGCCCTCTGCATGTTGGATCATTTGGATGTCTTTCTCATAGGATACCCAATGTTCATCCAAATGCAACATGGTCCCATGACCATATCTCAAGTAAGGTGGTAGGACTCAAGCTCCTCATCCACTGTAAGCAATCAAATGTAGATCCTCAGTATACATGGGGCCAATATACACTGACCCCATGCAAAAACCTCTCCCTCCATTAATCTAGCCACCAATCCTATCAAACCTATATAAAAGTGTGTCCCTATCTTATCATCTAGCAGGTAGCTACCGATAAGAGCCATCATGTACATAGAAGTCATGTTATTCTCCTACTTCACAAACACTAGTACATGTGCACCACCACACTCTCTCAGGGTATCTCCTCTCTCAAGAATAGATCTTAGATATTTCCTCATATCCACTCCACATCCCCATCATATATAACCAGACTCTCTTATATCGTAACTCGCAGGATATGATACACGTATTTGAGTATAATAGTCATCTCCCGGTCGGTATCTCAAATTTCTCGCTCTCATTATGCCATTGCTCCACTAAGGGTGTCAAAAAGTGTGATCTAATCTAATATGTGGTAGATACACAATTTAAGTCAATCTTATTGCCTCTAGTAGCGTGACTAGTCCTCTCTGCTTGCATCAAGGGAAGGTCCTCTCAAAGGCCCATAAGTGTCCATAATGCTCCCATACATCCAAAATTCATAGTCTCTCCTGCAAATCACTTAAAAAAAATTAACATCATTTCTTCATTTTTCGACTTCTAATTTCTTCTAAATTCTTCTAAAAAGTCAAAACTTGCACTAGCCACTTTTTGCTACACTAGCCCATTTTCTTCTACACTAGCGTATTTTATTTTGCACTTGCACATGCATTGTGATGCTAGCGCATCAACTGCAATGCTCATGCTCCTACTTTGATGCTAGCACATTTTACTAACTACACTTGTTCTCCTACTTTGATGCTAGCGCGTGAAGTTCACGTTAGTGTATTTTTTGGGCTACGTTAGTGCACATAATTGCATGCACCAGTGTTAAAATTCAACTTTCCTCTAGCTAATAAATGCATTAAATGTGCTCAAAAGCAAAATTAAATGCATCACTTACCATGGCACCGTTATTTGAAATTCACTCGTACTCTCAAACGTGAGGTGCATGATGTTTCTTGTCCTGTACTCACACCATCTTTCCCAAAACTCATAGCTCGAATCTCTCACAAAGGGAAAAAGAGGTATAATAGTACAAATAGGTCGCAATGGATTTTACTCCTCCCCCTGCTATTTATACCCTTCAAACCCTGATTCTTCATTTTTCTTACCTCTCATGGTGAAGATTACTAGTTTTTCTTCTACTGTGATAAATTTTTCCTCTATTTCTTCCCGCCACGCACTAGTGTTCCGTCACGATGACTTATTTATTTAAATAGTCATTTTACAATAACATTTTTTTCTCGTTGGAGCGTATGTTTGCTTCCCTATGGCCATTTCAAGTGTACCACACACACCATTATCATCCTTTTCACTACTTTCTTCTTAAAATTCAAAAATCCAAAAAATTGGTAAGATTACAAAATCCAAAAATTTCACAAACATTCAAAAATCTAAAAAAATGGTAAAAATTTAATAATGCAAATAAATGGCAAAATTGTCAAAAATCCTAAAATTTGGTAATTTCACCATCCGAATAATTCACAGGACACAATATCCTCAAACATTAAAAATCATCCTACCAAACATCTTACTTTAGTGCTTTCTTGTTCTAGTGCATGATATGTGGATCATCTTGATCTTCCTCCATTAATAAAGTTGGTTTTATTATTGTGTCTATCTTCCCTTGCATATATCGTTGTTTGGGGTAGTTTCATAGTGCATGATTTCTTTTTCATAGGATGTATATGTCCTCCATCTATTCCCCTCGCATATATCCTTACTTGGGGTGTCATTTAAACCCTTTTTGTATAACTAAACCATTTGATAATCGAAGCTAGATAACAAAAACATTGGTGCAACCATCTTAAATGATGTTTGTTTGAGTATATTTGTTTGTTATTGTTTTTTTTTGATCTTGTAGACACCAAATTCGTGTCTTACGACCCCTTGTGACCCGCATCCCATTTCGCAACCTAACCTCATTACCTAAACCTTACACAATTATTTATTAATTACCTTGTAATTGATAAATCCCCATCACCTCACCTACCACCTCATTTTGCCACCTCATCATGACCTAGCCCTAATCCTAAACTAACCTAATTAAGACCTAAAACTTGGTCTACACCTACACCCATGACTAATGACCCCTTTCTCGCACCCAAAACTGACCTTCTAGTCACTTGACCAAGCCCGCAACTAATCTCTCGGGAGAAAAGCAGGGAAGGTGGGCTATTTTACTAAAAATAGCCTACTTTTTCCTTACCGATGCCGGTTCCTACTCGACCGCCGTCGGTTACGTAACCGCCATCGGTTCCCTGTAAATGGCCTCCCCAAACCAAAAACAAAGGATCAAAATTTCATTTTGGATCAAGGTCGAAGGATTTTTGAATCAAGGGAGATCATTGGGAGCGATCAAGAGCATTCGAATCTTCACTTGGCCAAGCAGAGACGAGTGAAGAGACAAGGAGAGTTGCAGCAAAAGGAGATCAAGCCCAGAACTGCGACGGAATAGCCAAAAACCTGTGATACTCAGCTGATCATCGGGAGGGAGATCTCTCATCTTCTGTGTGTCAAGCCATCCTACCTAGAGTTCTGCCTTTGTCATCAGAGTTCTTGGACCTGCATCTTCGTCAATAACCAGTAAGTTACATCTTGCATGTCCTTTTGATAATACTTCTTAGACTTTTGAATCATAGTCCTCACAAATCCATTCCTAGATCCACTACCCGGCAACATATTGCATCTAACTATCATTCATTTACCTCTCACCATCTCATTACCTAATATCACTCATATACCAGCCTTACCAATAACACCGTTACCCTACGACACCACCACCCCATAAAACAACCAACCTACAGATCCTAGACCCCACCGGTATCGGTTATCAGTAACCGGCATCGGTTATCAGTGACCGCCATCGGTTATTGTGGTTCAAAACCAGAAATCAGCCTTTCCCCTACTTGTTTCAACAAAGCAACTTAATTGATATTTTACAGTCTTTTGTGTTAATTCATATTAGTAGAAACCACCACCTTCGAAAAGAAGTTTTATATTTCCTGGCCCAAGGCGCTTCCTCATTTATTGTCTAATCAAAATCTTGTGGTCTTGTGTTCTTATTTGCGCAGTAGTCCTTCCAAGACAAAAAGGAGTTCTTCGCAAATCACTGATCTTCCTCTACGGTACGCGCACACCATCTAGACATTCCACAGTATTCCTCCTAGCCCTAACCCTTATCTGCTTCTAAAAGGAATGAAAGGATAGAAGAAACATTCCGAGAGAAACATTTTGGCACACCCGGTGGGACCCATTTTGGGTTTCTTTATTTCTTGCTTGCTTTCATATAGGGAGCATACTTGTTGTTTTCTTCTTCTAAAGATATTCACAAGGTATTTTATTATTTTGGTAAAAGAACTTGCTTTGTTTTTTGCATCTTGCATTAGTGAAAGTCATCTCTTTTGCTTCATCGAATATCATTTTCGATTTGGGTTTAAAACACGTGCATTGGCATCCTTGCTTGCTGTTTTCAATTCTAGTAAACATAGATTAAGTAACAGGTCGTACACGTGGGGGTGATATCCATGGTATTGACAAGAAATTAATCTTACATTCACTGCACAACACATACCGAATCACTTCACAATTAACACAACAGCTCAAACATCCCCCCTTTTTCCGCGGTATTCCTCCGCCCGATTGAGGTAACCTTATAAGCCAAAACAAACTTGACATTTCCCCTAAGTCTTTTGTTTAGGATTCTGACATCATTCTACGTCTAAAGGCATAAGCCCACAATAATTAAAATTAACCCTAGGGTTAATCTCTGGATTTGCGTGTACATCTTGCTTGTTTTTAGTTCTCGCTTTTCTTTCTCATACTCCTTCTTCGTGATCAATAATTGGACAAGTATACTAAACGTTGTTAAAAATCAAATTAGCAGCCTTTTATATCTTGTTAGCCCAGACTTCTTACACCGACATCGGTTATTACCCGACCGACGCCAGCTATAGTATAACACATCGCTTACTAGACCGAATATCGGTTCCATCGTCTTTCCCAATTCCTGACAAACCAGCAACCTACCAATTTCACCAGTCTGAGTTTGTTTCTGTTCCTGACAGATTGAAACCCTACTGTGAACACCTTTCCATGGTTGTTATCACTCGAAAGCAAGCTGCCACTATGGTTTCGCATGCTTGCTGCTTTCTTTACTCCGAATCACCCCCTTCACATTCTGTGGGGAATCCTACGGATACCAGCGAGGTTCCTAAAATTCCTGTGGGAGATAAGGACTTTGCCAAGTTTCTAGATGCTAATCCTAGTGCTGTACAATACTATTTGTCTCATGCCCCTGACCGTATGCCTGATGGTCAGCTCCTTGTTGGCATGCCTATTAGTATAGCTGCTCATTTAGCACCCACTCCGCCTGATAACACCGCCTTACTTCCTGCACCTTTAGCCCCATCTCCCAATCCGACAGCTTCAGAGATTCATACGACTCAGATTGGCTTTCCTTTGGCTAATCTTGGACCCCACATATCATTACCACCGACTGCCCCTACCTCATCTCTCTTGCAGACCACTCCATTCATGACTTGCTCTCTGCCACCTATCCACACGAGCTTTCCTTCTCAAGCTCCGCCTACCTTTTCATTCCCATACACGTATCCAGTAACCTCAACATCTTATATGGGACATCCCTATTCGGTCGCCTCAACATATTCATCCTCCATACCTTATCAACACTTAACCCCACCATTGTCCAGCGGAGGCCCTTGGCCCAATTTTCCTCCATTTACCACAACCGCACCATCATCTCATCCAACCACAGATTTCATCAAACAAATGATGGACAAAATGCAAAATCTAGAGGCTTCTGTTTCGGGAAGTCGTAGTGCCTTGACATACGAGCAAGTTTGTCGGGAGCCTATTCACCCTTCTGTCCCCCTTCACTCATATCCTCCTCAATGGGAATTGCCGAAATTTACTCGTTTTAATAGTAAAGAGGATCCTCAACAACACTTGTGATCATTTAGACATGCTTGTTATTTGATTGCCCATGATGATGCCTCATACTCGCACATTTCCCATGTCCTTATCAGACCCGCCGAGTGGTACAAAGTTGCTTTAACCCAAAGACTCAATCTTCTCTTTAACCAACTAGCCCAATCTTTCTTAGATCACTTCTCCATTAACATTGCTAAGAAAGTATCCATCACCGACCTTTATGCCATTCGACAATTCAAGACGAATCTATCGCAGATTTCGCTTGGACGATGGCGCGCCTTATCAACCAACTTACATATGCCTTGCCTCAAGCCGAACTTATCAAACTTTTCACGCGGCATGTGCTAAGCACATTTCTCCTACTCTTCAAATTCAAAATTTCCGCACATTTGATGAGGCCTTTACCATGGCTCTAAACTAGAAATTCAAGCCTTAGAAGAAGAGAAATTGCATGTTGCGGTTGCGCAACAAAAACCCCACCTTCCGAACTCCCGATTCTACCAATAAACCAAATACCACCACTCCTCACACGTCCACTTCTTCTAAATCAAAAGGAGTTGTCCACGCGGTGATGGTTAAATCTCAAACACCGTCTAATACCCCACCAAAACCAACTATAACTATAAAGCAGAGCCCATCAATTACACTCCTCGGGAGAAACCTATGGTGTCATCTTGAAAAATTGCTCAAGGCCGGAGCTATCACCTTGCCTCCTGTTAAACCTCACTCCGGGTTTGACTCCACTCGCGCTATACCTTCCTGGTACAAAGAAAATGACTTCTGTAACTTTCACCGTGTAAAAGGACATAGTCATGAAAACTGCAAGATGTTGAAAAACATAGTGCAGGAAATGGTTGACGCAGGGGATATAACCCTCGATAATCCTAATGCCCCTGCCAACCGAAATTTGAAAATCTTCAACAAACCATTCCCGAATCACTCTCCCAACAGTAACACAAACCAGGATATCTTAGCCGAGGAGAGTGTTCATGAGATCCATGCAGTCTTCGATACCCAGCCAAAAGCCTCTATCGAGAAAATTTTGAATCAAGCCTCTTCACTAACACAGGAGCCCGAACCTCCTTTACCACCATCAAGCCAAAGTGAAATCATTCCTTTACCCATAAAGGAGTTAACTACCCAGACTTCTCTTCCCATCGATGAGTCTTCTTATACCACATCCCTACAAGACTGTGAACGGATGTTATCTAATCTATCTATTTCCCAGACTTCCCCTTCTACCGCTCTTGCTGTACAAGAGGAAGGTACGCCACTCCTTTTGACATCCTTAGACGAGAAATCTCTTGCACCGACATCACCAAATTCTTTAACCATGACGGATCCTCTCGAACATGCCCTCTTACCTATTAGTTCTTCATTGCCTAAATCTTTTCAACGACCGGTTGACCTCGTAACATCTATTGATACAGTGCCTCATCTACTCCCTGTATCACACCCACAGTGGACTGGAATCACAACCCACCTTTCTTCCGTACCAAATTTACAATTCAAACCTGAAGACTGTCATTCTCCAGAAGATAGACGAATCCTATGGGAACGTTTGAGTACCCCTTATTCTACTCAAATGCAGATGACCGATCCCGACACCTCTACCATATATCCTAAGTGTTTACAGAAACTCAAAATGCCTATGTCCTCATTCTCACCCCCCGTATCTATATCAAGTATCCCATCCACCTCTATTAACCTAACCAAACCTTCCCCTACACTTGGGACCTCACCCATACCCAGTCTAACACACCCGCCTAAGCGACTAGATTTATCCAAGAATAAAGCCGCCCCGCCACCTAGAAGACAAGCTCAATCCGTGCCTCTATCACAATCAAAACCATCATCGTCACACCTACCTTCCATATTGGGACCTCATCCTTCCACCTTGCATCAATATATCATACCTCCTGCGTTTTCTTCAAAACGACCTACGCCTTCTGCACCTATACAGAGATCTAAGGGTATATCAACATTATCACCCCACGTATCCTATCCACCCATCAACCCTAAACAAACTCCATCATCAAAGGATTTATTTTCTGTCACTCCCCTTTCTCCGTGGTTGTTTCCCGCTACCACGTCATCTGTAGCCTCATCATCTAACCAAATTGAACATAGCTCTGCGCCACTTAAAGAAACCACGTTTGGTGAAAACCACGTGTCAACACCCCTTGGCTAAACCACCACCCGTACGAACCAACCACACCCAAACATTACCGAAACCTGCACAACCAATGCCCTCATCCTCCTCCGATTTTGACCCACTCAAAGGATCTTACGCCAAAATCCTTGCTATGTTGGTGGAGAATGCGACCATTTCTCTACCCCCACTTAGACCTTATGACCCTTCTAAACCTCGCCCTATAGGTTACGATGAGTCTAAAATCTGCGCTTATCACCGCACACCAGGACATGATGTGGAGGGATGCAAAGCTTTAAAAACCATCCTTCGTCAGTCACCTCTCCCAGATAGAAAGGTTAAGAAAGACAACTTACGAAGGGAGAGACCTTTAGCTTCCATTCCCTCTCCTCTACCATCTGTCCCCGCCTCACCAAGATCTATCATTATTACAACCCCACCTCTTGAAAACCATGATTTATCCCAACCATCTTCCTCATCTCAGGTTTACGAGATTAATATGATTAGTGTTGCTACTCGAACGCAGAAAAACAATGAGAAAGTGAAAGAAAGCACACCTGCGTCCTCTCCTTCTCCGTCCAGCATCCCGATTGCACCACCACCCAAAGTGGTTATTCGTGGACCCGCTTACCCCGTCTCTAATGGAGCTGCCCATCGAGCCATGATCAAACATCTTCACCAATCACCCGTAAAATGACACTATATGATCTCATTCGACTTCAATCTCATCGACAAGCTCTCATTGAAATTCTTTAGGGATCGAGGTCTTACCTAATGAAACCCCGCCCATTGCCTCCATTCTCGACACCCAATCACATTGCCTCTCTCACCAAACAACCCACCGCCCCAACCACTTCCGTCTCTCGTACCCAAGCCGTCATGCAGCTTTCTCAAGATGAAATTGTTGACTTTGGTACAAAAGACCCCGACCACGCCTTTTTCATATCCGCTTACGTCCGGGACATTCGGTACCTCATGTTATGATTGACGGGGCGTGCTAGCCTAAACATCATCTCTTCAAAATCCTTCCAACAAATGAATATCCCTTCTAGCTACATGTGTGTCAACCCCATCATGTCATGCGGTCATTTAATGACGCTATTACCTCTACCTTAGGCACCGTGATCCTCAACATTCGGGTAGACCACGTATTTTACCCGAACTCTTCTATGTCCTTGAGGGAGAGTTCCAATATAATATATTACTGGGTCGCCCTCGATCCGGCCATGGGATGCGTTCCTCAACATTACATAGATGCATAAAATTTGAGTACGAGGGGAAATCCTACACCGTAAAAGTTGATCCCCCTTTAAAACCTCGTAATATGTTATACCGCCCAAACGATTGTGCTTATACCAATCAAGACACCCGTTCACTCAACCCAACCATCCTCTTCAACTGTGCCTCAACCACCCACCTCAACCGCACCTACGCCTTCAACTGATGAAACCACCGTCGCAAAACCACTTCCCTTCCCGCAGCTAACATCCCAACCACAGACCCCTTAGTAGATGTTTTTCAACGCCTTACGCTGGGGGAGTATCACCTATATAACGTTAGTTCTTTCCATACCCCACAGAATACGGACAGGTACATGCACATCCTACCTATGACCGTCGTGTGGGGGAAGTAATCTCTTACGGACCACCCCATTGCCGCACCAACCTAACATATGGGGGTGTTGACGCATCCTCCATTACCCCTGAACCCCCTCTTGGTGTGGTTCCCTTCCAATCCGATTTTCAATACTTGACAAATCATCGTTTCGCCCTCACCTTCTTGACTCGCTGTGCTTGGAAAGGCTTTGGTTTTGGTCTTTATGAACAAGGCCGACATACACTCATTCCCGTGACTACACGCAAACACAATGATCGCAGTGGTCTCGGTTTTCCTGAAACACCTACACAGGAGGAACCTCGTGTCAGTTGTCTTCTAGAAGACAACGACGTCACCCCTACCGAACCATCATCACCCATTTTGCCTTCGTCACCCACAGAGTCAATAGATCCCGAATCTATCCCTCCTAACTTTTTTTTTTCATAAATGCTATCTTCCTAGGTCCTCTCAATTATCAACGCGATAATGAGGACCCCTCTTCTATCCCCTTCAGTATCCGCACATGATCAAGAGGACTCCCCTTCAATTAATGTTATTGAGTGCCAGGATGATGACTCCATCCTCACTTACCTTGGCGCGGATGACTCTTATATTCAACGAGCCTTACCATCTGAAACCCAAACCATGCTGAACGAATCTACTATAGAAATCAACATCCACACGAGGAGGATCCTCACATTGTGAAGATCGGACAATCCCTTAACGCATCAGAACAAGTCACCTTTACTACTTTCCTCCGTGCTCGCAACCAAGCTTTCGCTTGGTCCTACGCCGACAGCCAGAATTGATCCTGACATCATGTCCATAACATTACCTCGAAACCCGATTCTAAGCCAATTAAATGTAAATTGAGAAAATGCATCCGCGCATTGCCCTCTTGGTCAAAGAGGAGCTCCAATGACTCCTTTCTGCTTCCTTCATTCTCGCCTATTGACTATCCTCAATGGATTTCTAACATCGTACCGGTCACTAAAGCGACGGGGGGACTTCGGATATGCATGGATTTCCAGGATCTTAACCTCGCTTGCCCTAAGGATGACTTCCCCCTACCTAGTATTGACCAACTTGTAGATCTCACCGCAGGCCATGAGATGCTCTCTCTCATGGATGGTTTCTCGATATAACCAAATTTTGGTCATGCCCCGATCAACATAAAACCGCTTTCATAACTCCTCGGGAACCTTCGTTACCGTGTAATGCCATTTGGCCTTAAGAATGCCGGTGCAACCTATCGCGGGGATATGACCTACATTTTTCATGACATTATGCACACTATCCTCAAGATTACGCTCGACGATCTTCTTGGCAAGTCTAAACATCGTAGTGAACATCTCGATGTTTTAACCATTATTTTTATCACCTCTAAATATTCTCATCTCCTTTTCAACCAAAGAAATGTGTCTTTGTGTCCTTTCAGAAACTTCTTGGCTTTATCATGTCTTTGCGTGGCATCGAGGTCGACCCATCTAAAGTCAAAGCTATCCTAGAAATGCCCCCACCTACCAATCTCAAACAATTGCGTAGTTTACAAGGTAAGCTCCAATCTATCCGACGTTTCATCTCCCAACTCTCGGATCGATGTCAACCTTTTCATCACCTTCTTAAAAAGGACATTGATTTTCAATGGAGCGAAAAGTGCCACCTAGCCTTTGAAGCTCTCAAAACTTATCTCTTGCAGCCACCCGTGCTTATCCCACCTCAGGACGACCGCCCTTTCTACCTTTACCTTTCCGCCACTGACCACACTGTAGGGGCCATGCTTGCACATCGTGACTCCGAGAATCGAGAACAAGCCGTTTATTATATAAGTCGTACTTTGGTGGACTATGAGACTAGGTATACACATGTAGAAAAGTTGTGCCTAGCCCTATCATTCGTGGCTACCAAACTCCGACACTACCTTCTGAATCACAAAACTTTCATCATCACCAACACGGACCCCATCCATTACATGTATGCCAAACCTCATCTAAACCAACGCATCGCCCGATGGCTCATGCTCCTCGCCGACCTCGACCTTGAGTTTGTCCACCAGAAATCAATCAAAGGACAAACCATCGCACCAACTTGCGGAAGCCCCTTTACCTGGGGAACAATTTACCAATTTTACATTCCCAGACGAACTCATCGCTACTCTTTCCCTCAAGGAGGAGTCGTATCCAATGACCCTCTTCTTCGATGGATCCAAATGCCACCGTGGTGGAGGAGCCGGCGTTGTTCTCATTCCTCTCGACGCCGAGCCTATGCCTCTTTCATTCCGACTCGATTTCCCTTGCACTAATAATACAGCGGAATACGAGGCCCTTGTTCGGTCTCCAGTTGCACTACCGCACTTAGGTATCAAGTCTATCAATATTTTTAGCGACTCTCAATTGGTAGTCAATCAAGTTATGGGCATCTACCAATGTAAAAATGAGGAACTTCAAAAATATAAACACTACGTGGATTCACTTCTATCCTTATTTACTCACTATTCTATCCAAACCATTCCCCGCTCCACTAACAAATTTGCGGATACTATGGCTTGCTTAGCCTTGCAAATTCCAGCCTCATCAACTGACTCTGACATTTTCATCTTGGTCCAATAACTCTTTGCCCCATCTTATTCATCCCCAGTTGTTTGTACGATAAATATTGTGTCTGCTAACTCGCAGGATACTTGGTATCACCAATTCCATGACTACCTTACAACCTCTGTTCTCCGTTCTGACCTTACTAGTACTGGTAAACGTGCTTTTCTTAAACGCATTTCTCATTATGTAGTTATGGGGGGACTCCTTTATAAACGTGGCTTTGATGGCATCCTCCTTCGATGTCTCACCGGCGCGGAGGTCACCCATACCATCCAACAGGTCCATGACGGTATTTGTGGTGGACATTTTAGCGGCCTTGCCATGGCCAAACGAATCCTTCACCTTGGTTATTATTGGCCTACTCTCAATAACGATCGCTACTTAATATGTTAAGCGTTGTGTTATGTGTCAAGAACATGCCAACCTTCAACATACTCCTAGCCACCCGCTCCAGTGTCGCCGAGATCTTTGGCCCTTCTCACAATGGGGTTTAGACGTTATTGGTGAGATTCATCCATCCTCTTCACAACGTCACCGATGGATTATCACAAAGAACCGAATATTACACAAAATGGGTGGAGGCTATTCCACTCATTTCAACTAAAAAGAAAAAAATTATAGAGTTCATTAACCACCACATTATCTCGTCGCTTTGGTGTTCTTCATCGCCTAATTACGATAATGGCAAATCTTTCAAAATAAGTTGTTGTAAGACCTTTGTGACAACTTTGGTATCAAACTCAGCTTCTCATCACCATACTATCCATAAGCAAATGGTCGAGTGAATCTTCTAATAAAACCCTAACCAAAATCCTCATGAAAGTTGTCAATGAATCCTAAGAAATTGCACGATCACATCCCCTTTGCCCTTTGGGCTTATCATACTAGCATTCGTACACTCTACTAATGCTACACCTTTTTCTTTGGTATATGGTACTGTTGATCCGAAAATCTATCGCGCGATGGACAGATCTATGGATAGATGAGCCAACAAGTTGTTGCGGGCTTAGCCCTCTTTGAGACAGCAAAGCGAAACTGGTTTATTGCTATTTCTACTAGCAGGAACCTATGCAAGTCTCACAGATTCTGCCTTCGGGGTTGGGATCTCATCCCGGTAGAGTGTTCCAGGCTGTGAAAAGAAAGGAATGAAAGAGGGAGAAGAGAAAGAACAGATCCGAAGGGAGAAAAGAAATGAATTCCAAAGCAGAAGGGTCAGAAGATTTATGCTTTTAGTTTGGTAGTAAACAGAGCCAAACCTACTTGCATAAATAAACAAAGCAATACTGATAAACAAATGATGGAAAAGTAGATATGAATCCAACAGATTAAACACATACAGATCTAACGTAAGAAAGATCTAATGTATAACACAGCTATTGAGCACAAAGTCTGAATAATTGTATTACTTGTTCTTTTCTGTTACAAGAAAGCTCAAAGTCTTTCTCTCCTCACTTCTATTTCTATCTAAAAAATGTTCACCCCGAATACAACAAGTATTCTCATATTTATAGAAGATGAGGGAGAGAGAAGGAAAAATGGAGCCAACCACTTATTTACAAAGATATTTACAAAATATCTAAAAGTCATGTTGACTTTGACAACTTGGTGGATGACATCATCCCATGATGCAACATGGATGATGTCATCATTTGTGCCAACACATTTTAGACATTTCGAAAAGAAAGTCGGAGAATAGAGAGAAGAAGAAGAAGAAGAAGAAGAAGAAGCTACTCATCATCATCATCTGCGCCAAAAAGGGGTTTCACTGCTTCGATGTCTTTGCTCAGTGATGATATGTGGAATCGAGCACGTATTCCAAAACTTGCTAATCATCGGCCCAAATTGATCCTGTGATGGATCCTTGTGCCGTTCACTGATTGCTTCGCAAGTCTCCCGCTCGTCTATGAGCTTTTCCGGGAGTTTGGAATAATCTTTCTCCGCCTCGATAAGGAACCCGATGAAGTCCCTACAGGCCAGTAGGTTGTTGATAGATTCAGTGTCGAACGTGACCTCTGGCCCTGTCCCTTGAGAGGCTATCTCCTTGAAAATCCGGATAGTGTCATCAGCTGATCTTAAGGTAAGGGAAGGAGTGAGCAACCCTGGAGTCATGGCGAGGACAATTTTCTCCATTTGATGCATCGCATCCAGGGCCTCTTCCTTTACCTTGTCTATCTTTTCTAAAACAAATTCCAGCTGATCTATCTGATAGTCCGAGTGGACATAGTTTTGTTGAGGGCCCTCGATGACCGAAGACTCCGAACTTGACCAGATCTTCGACTGAACAGTCGAACATTTGTTGGAAGGTCTCGTGCTGGAGTCTAGCATGTTCTAACTCTTCTGATATCGACCTGCTAATGCTTGGAGTTCCTTATTCGCCTTCTCGATGTTCAGGTATAAACTGATATACTCGGCGATTACTTTTTCACTATCCTTGAGGATCTGGCTCCTCCAAGCAGAAACAGCCATACCCTGCTCGCCGATCTTTGAATACTCATTGATCTTCTCCTGACTGAGCAGCTCAGGAGTTTCGGCGGCAGTTGTGGGAGGTGCACTTCCCATCTTCTGTAAGGCTTGAAGCAGGTACTTATTCTGCTCCTTCAGCAGCCTTTTCTCCTCTTTCATTTCCTGAAGCTTTTTGCAGAGTGCATCAATCGCGAAAGAGCTTCCCCCTGGAGACTTTCTGAGGATGTCCCCATTGTGACTTGAGTCATGGTGAAATCTGTCGGAGACAGATCTTCTTTCTCTTTGAGAGGGTTGGGGTACGCTATTTCCATGACTCTCTCACCCGCAACGCTCTTTGAGAAGCGTGTAACCGGCTTGTGCTTCTTTGCTCCTTTAGCCGGAATGACCGAAAAGTCCATCGGAGTGATGGGGACTTTCCTCTTTTGTTGGCTCAGCTGCTGAGAGATCCAAGCTGGTCCTATAGAAGAAGGACCAGAGACAGAGGGGGAGGCAGCAACGGTAGAAGAGGGGAAAAACGTGGAGACACGCGGCGGCGGCATGGAAAGAATAGCCGAAGAAATGTCCACGGGAGGAAGGGGAACCGCAACTGCAGAAGACATAGGAAGGGAAGGGAGCTCGGAGATGAGGGAAGAAATAGAGGAAGACAAATCAGCGAGGGAGGAGAAGATAGATGAAGAAGCAGGGGAAAGGGTAGAAGAAGGGGCAGAGGACACGACCAAAGGGGTGGTCGTTTGAGTCACTCGAGGAGGGGAAGGAAGAGAAGAAGAAGGGATAGAAGGGACCTCTAAAGTTGTAGCGACGCCGACATCCTGGGTGGATGGGCGTATAGGACTATCCTCTGTCAATTCTTTTTCTGGCGAATCCAGAGTTATTACTTGTTCAGGCTCTGAAGGAAGAGGACTTTCAGGGGCTTCCTCCTGAATGGTGCTAGGCTCACCTTCTGCACCTTTGCCTTTCAGCTGCTTCTTTGACCTTGGAGGTGCGTTACCCAAAGGGGAAGTTGTGAAATCTACCCCGAGGTAGATTAGTCCGTTCATGCGGCACCAATGCTCTGTTCTCCGCATAGTCTCCTTGACCCTCTCCTCAATTGTTTGAGGAGACTTATTCCTGTCAATGGCCGGGAAGGGCCAATTGTCCCCATCTGTGTCATTATACACCTTATCTACTTCATCTTCCGTAGTCTGGAAGCCTTCGGGGACAATGGCCACTCCGTATTGGATGATTTCCTCAATGCTAAGTGCGAATGATCCTTTCTTCCGAGTTCCACCTCATGGAGAACGCCAATGTAAATATCCTCAATTTGAGGGACATGGATCGGATCGAGCTTCGCTGGCAGCAGTGCTTCTTGGGTCGAAGGTAGGCCTCGGCCGGGAAGTCATGCTTCAAATTGAGTAGCTCCATCTCTGCGAACATTTCCTTCGCCTTATGGTAGGAGGAGCATGTGTACCGGCCCACTGTGAGGGGGAAAGGAGTTCCGCCCTTCTTTCTTTTGAGGCACTTTTCATGGTACGTGACCAGCTGTCTTGATAGTTCTAATAGAATCAGCCTTGGTCCAGCATACCTCGGTAGCCTGGTTGGCTCTCCCAAAAAGTTGGCAGCCCTTAGATAGGTGAACGTGGGAAATTGGGTGAACAGGGCCCCCCATTTCTCTGTGACTGCTACTATGTTCTTGGTTGTCCGGCTATGAGTCATGTTTGGCCTCGTAAGTAGATGACATGATAGAAGAATGCATCGTTAACTTTTGTGAAATGTTGGATGCTATTCTCCAGCCTCAGCTCTGGATAGTAATCAAATATCTTGGCCTGAGGCCATACTCCACTTCGGTTCAGCCCTGGATAATCCCTTGCTGACGCTGCAGCATAGACTACATAGGAGTTCATATGGAACACTCTGTTGTGGTGAACTCATTGTAGCTGCCGAGAGATGGTGTCGCTTGATTATTTCACCCCAGCAAAAGTGCTGATCGGAAAAATTCTTATTCATTGTCTCCAGGTACCGCAGCATCCACTTATGGAAATAGTGGGCATCTAAAAGCCCGAAGACTCTCGCTCAGAAAGTGATAGAATCACCGAGTTCCTCTCGAGAAATCACTTCGGTGGATAGTCCCGAGGCCACCGGGTCACCACCTTCTTGTTCTTTAGGTAGACCTCATTCATCAACTGCATGCACTGGTTTTCGTTGTCTTCCCAGGCCTTGATGCATTCTCGTTGGCTAATGACCACGTAGTTCCTGATGATGAGGGATGCCGAGCATTATTTCAAAATGACGGCAGTGAGGTTTATGAATACCCCGCCTGCTTTATTCTCGACACACCTTGTGTCTTTGTTGTAACATTGGGCAATTACCATCATGAATTCGTTGTTGACAGCGCTGACGGGGATTCCTCCGGCGAAGTGCAGGGCACTGCCTATTAACTTGTCCATCCATGGACTCCTTGTGACCTTCTGAGTTCTAACCCAGAATTCATCCATGTCAATGTGACCCAATTCAGAGTCTCTGACATCCATACTGCACTCAGCCTGTGATTCGGGCATCCTGACCCTCTGATATTTGTATTTCATCTCTTCTTCTGTCAGCTTAGCTTTTCCTCTTGGTTTGGTGGGCTTTTTGCTTGACGTAGACATGTGTTCTTTCGAACTCAGTTGCTGATCTGCACGAAGAAGAAGTGAGACCCAATCCAAAAAGGTTGAATTAGTCATTTGATCTTCCATTGGAAAGCTAGCAGAAGAAAGAGTTAGAGATTTTAAAGCTCAGGGCGCAGGAAAAATGTAACTGGCAGGCCAAATAGATAAGGCGCACAGAAAAGGAATGTTGCAGAGGTTATACTGGCCAAAGGCACATGGCGCATGGATGAAATAGGTTGCATTCTATAAAGAGGCACACAGGGAATGCGTGTTACATTGGGGTTCGGTGCGCCTTTTGGCGCATAGGAAGATTGTGTAACATTAACAAATGGTGCGCCAAAGGCTTTGGCACGGCGCATGAAGGTTTTACACAACATTATGTTACTGCAATGGAGGATGCGCCCGCGCCTTGATAGCTTTATACTTGCGCGCAGAAGGCTTGTGTTACATGAAAGCTGGGTGCGCCCTTTGGCGCATGGAAACATTATGCAGCATGGATAAAGGGTGCGCCAAAGGTTTTTAAGGAGGTGCGGGATTTAGACTTGCAGCATGCAAAAAGGGCACGCCATTGAGGGCGCATGAGTTCTAGGTGCAACATGACAAGAGGGTGCGCCATCAAGGCGCGGCTTTAGACTAGCATGGCGGGTAAGTGCACCGAGGGGCAATCTATTTTTATTGCAACAAGGCGCGCCAAAGGCGCTTCTAAGAACTATACTAACTATCGTTGGTTGGATATTTTGTCAAACCAAAATATGAGGTTCAACCACAAGACATGGGATTGAATCCTCCTCAAAGACAGTGAGGCTTCCTGCTTTATTGCTAATCTAAAACACAAGAAATAATATATACAATATTCACACTAATCTAACCATCGGGGTTGGGATGAAATCCAAATCCACATTCACACGATTCAAGGATATTGCTTCCGTACGTGAAATAGGTTAGAAACTATTACAAAGAAAGAAGCACGGTAGAAAAAGAAATGGGAGAAACGTATTTTCTTTCGAGTAAACACAGAGCACGAAATAATCATACGAGTTTTAGATCACAAATATAGTGTCCGAGATAATTAGAAACACTGAGATTTTATGCAAAGAATAGCTCTAAGATCATGAACATAAGAACAATATCTTAAACAAGATATATTTCACAACACAAAGTCTCGCAAAACAATATCAACTTCTATTCTTCAAAATGATTGAAAGAAAACACAAAGTTTTTCTCCTTTCCAATAGCCTCTTAATGCTCCAAAAATTCTCGACCCTTTAGAATGCACAAGCATCCCTTTTTTATAACAAAAGAAGCTAGAGTTTAAACAGTAATGTATCCTCGAAAAGTAGCATGCTAACTAGAGTTTCAGCTTTGCATGATTCTCACGCAGAGATCAAGTCAAGTCTGAATTAAAAATATGATAAAATGGAAATAAAAGATATGACATTCTAAAAATAGAAATGTCATAGACGCTTGAGCTCAATCCGAGTCATCATCTTTTGATTCTTCTCCTTTCTCTTCCTCCACCGAGACTGCTTGTTCCGAACTCCCGAACTTCCGAATAATGCCTTGCATTTCGCTTTCCTCAAAAAGTGGAAAGATCATTCCACATTTCGCAGTCTCATGGATATCACTGCACTTCCGGAAGCTTTTTCAACCTCTTCCGAGCTTTCTTAAGGCCTCCAACGTATGCTCAATCCTCACAAACCGACCAATGACTTCAAGGTCGAATCCATCTACAGTTCATGCCGAATAATCTCTTGAACTTGTTTGAAGAGATCATCTCACGATAGGGCACTTGATTTCCCAACCGACATCTTTGGACAAATCTTTAACAATTCTTCCTCCGCATCACTTTTCCCATCGATCAATTTATCCCGATTCTCTCAACTTGCTTTGCAGCTTCGCTGAGAATCTTTACTCAACTTGATGCCCTTGATCACCGAAAGTGTTTATCTCGTATGTGGAAGAATTGCTTCTTCTACCAAGAGATGTGCTGGTATTTGCTTCAAGACTTGGAGAGCCTCACAAGTCAAATCAAGTCATGCCCAAGTTCTTCAAAGAATTCCTCATCCATCTTCTCTCCTTCCTTCAATTTCGCCAAGGACTCGATGAACTTTCACCACGCTTGAATTACTTCCTTCCCTCGTTGGAGCAACTTTTGATCCACTCATCAATCACCCTTCCTTTTTCTCGTAATCTTCTCAATCGTAGGCACCGATGAGAAATCGAATCCGCGTAAGGTATGTGATGGTATGGATTCCAGGGGTGTTGAGAGTTTAATCAAAACCTCTCAATCGCTCCACTCTTTTCTTAAACTCATCTCTCGCTGATCTTTGTTTCTTTCAACTTTTGGCACAGCACGTCTATGGAAGCCCGTGCATCTTGTTGCGCTCCTTCTGTTGTTACTTTCCCTAGAGCCACCTTGGTGATCTGATAATCAGCAGCTGTTACATCATCCCTAGTTTTGTCAGCTGAGGGAGTGGCAATCTCTGCGAACTTATCTCCTGAAGCATCTACCAAAACTCTTGAAACTGTTTTGGGTTTCTTGGCTGATCTTGCAGTAGAAACCTTGAGTGAGCTGAAATCAAAGGCTGGTAGGGGTACAATCACTTTCCTCTTCCTCGGAGTTTGTTCGAGTAGCCATGGTGGTGTATCAGAGGAAACTGCCAATGTTGTAGTAGCTGGTATTCTACTCTCAAGGGGAGCAGATTCTACTATCGAGGGGGAACAAGCAATAACGTGGTAGAGGTGCAATGAATAAAGGCACAGTTGTGGGGGAGTGTTGGTGATCACTTGGGTTCCAGTGAGAGAAGGGGTGAGAGCCCAAATAAAATATTGGCCATGCTTGAAGAAGTGGATGGGGAATGAGGAGGCTGAAGTGGTTGTTGAGGGGGAGGCACAGATTCAGTCTCCAAAGCCTTGACTGCCAGAGATAAGGTCTCTTCAGTTGAGCAATCAGCAAATGGTGAAGTCAAGGGCTGACTTCCTCCTTCTTCCAAATTAATTTCTCCTATTTCTGGTGGTGTTGGTGATTCTGGCACATCCACCGTTTGAGTTGAGAGACAATCAAGAGATTTGTCTTTCTTTCCTCTTCTTGGGAATCTTGATTTTTATGACAAGAGATTCCTTGTCCTTCTTCTTTTTGGAGGGCCCCGCCTCAGGAGCAGCCAATTTTGGAAACTTGTCATCTTTAAAATTCATGCCCCAAGAAGAGAGCCATTTCTTTGTACGAGCCAGAATTAGGGCTGACCTATCGGTGATAGAGGATTTTTCGCTAGCCGACCAATCAATAGGCGGAAAAACGTATCGATCTTCATTAAGCCCATCATAGGACATATCTAACACACTTTCATTGTCCCTTATACCATCTGGCAAATCAGAAATCTCTAGCGTCTGAATCTCATCAATAGTTAATCTGCTATGATCTTTTCTGCGAACCGCAACTTCGTTACGCAGATCCACCCAGATATCCTCAATGTCGGGCCTGTGCAGATGTAGGGCTCCATAAGTTCTTAGTACTCCTCGGATGTCAAAACCATCCCGAGACTTCATATGCTTCTTTAACTTCTCCTGGAGTTCACATTCGACATTTTTAGCTTTTGCCGCTGTTGAGCAAGTATATCTCCCAATAGAAATTGGGAAGGATACAGCTGCCTTATGCTTGCTCTGTTGGAACTTGTGGAAATCCAATAACTGTCTGACCAATTCTATTAGTATCAATCTATCGCCGGGATAACGAGGCGAAAAGGTTCTCCGGAATACATGACCGTTCGAAGGTAGGTAAACTTCTTGAACTGTAAGAAGATACATCCCCACTTAGATACTTCAGCCCATGCCTCGTCCGAGACCCTTGTCTTTCTCAGCCCTGGATTGAGCTGGCAGATGTTTTCATAGAAAAAGGCGTCATTTACCCTCCTAAAGTGATCCTTGGACCCCTTCTTCGTTATTTGAGGATAATACTTATAGACTGGATTTGTGGTTCTGCTTCCTTTAGTCTCCACTGATAGCTCCTCATCCCACCACGATAGGCCACGATGAGAACATATAAAACTTTCCGGCTGACAGACCGTCGCATCCTGGGAATCAATTTCATCACCGATCGTGGGTTCCCACCAATCCCTTGCTTGTTCTTCCTAATGGTGACCATAAATTGGTACATCCATCCATGAAATAAATGTGATTCTCGCAAGCCAAACACCCGCTCAAGAGGGTGATAATATCGCTGATTTCTTGGATGAAATCCGATCTAGGGATAGTTCTTGAAATCTAGATATTACTGGTTTTGCCTTAACCAAGAACTTCTTATTAACATCCTTAATGCAATTCTCCTGGTTACTGTCCCAGGCCTTCTGAGCCAATTTCATATTTAGGGCTCCATACTCTTCAAAATTTGGTAGTTTCAGGAGATCATCCAAATAAGCCCCATCTAGTTTGATAACTACTTCACTGCAATTTGATTCCTTACGGACCGAGAAGCCGAGTCGTAGCCGGATGCACACGCCAAAACAAACTCGACACTGGGTACATAGGGAAGCTCGCCGCAAGGGGCAAGCCACCGCTGCCTATAGCTTTCATCCATGGGGTTTGAGAAGAACTCTTCACCCCTGCTCCAAAAGTCGTCCCATATCTATATGTGCCCATTTCAAAGATCCCCGATATCATAATTACAATGACATATATGACGGGATTCTGGTTTCTTAAACTTGTATTTCATCTTGCTAGATTTTCCGGCCTTCTCCTGTGATGAACCAGGATCCGACATGAAGAATATTGGAAAGAGAAAAGCTCGGAACTCCGGAGATGCTCAGGTACACTTTAAAACCCGATTGACTAAGGCGCCAAGAAGCGAAGAACCCGACACGCAGCAGAAGATATCGGAAAACTTTGAAAACCTGACACGTCTGATATGTCGGAGTCTTGGCGAAACCCGACACTTGCTTTCAATGGCGGAAACAGGGGAAAACCCGGCACTTGCTGTTTAATGACGGAACCTGCCGAAAACCCGGCGTCTACTGTGATGGCGGAACTTAGGAGATGCCCGGCACCCACTGTTGAGGTCGGAATGTTGAAAGACCCCGTCACTGCGAGCTTCTTTTATATTTCGGACTTTTGAATCTGCAATACAAACTTCAAAATCCAAGAAACCAAAAACAGAGCCTTTCCTTTGAATTTCTACATAGACATCTTCCTTTCTTTTTTGTTATTCATATTCCAAACATTATGAAAGTAATTGGAATTTGGAAGGAACAAAGACCAATTGATAATCTCAAAAAGAAAATAAACCCTAAAACCCAAAACCCCTTTCCAAAACAATACGAACGAAGAAGGAAGAAAACCCTCAACAACCGGCAAGAAATTGGAAAGAAAATATATGCAATGATCCAGAGAAATTAAGAATAAAGAAGGAACGAAGAATACCTTCGATTCGAGACAAGTAAAATCGAAACGATCGATCCAAATCTGCAAACGGAGTTTGCGGGTTTTGGGAGAGGAAGAGCATGCGAAAAATCCACGAATTAAAAATATGAACGGTAAAAATGACGTGGATTTTGGCGTATTTATAAGAAAATCGCAATAAATACACTTCAGCTTCGCAAGACGTGCTACCACCAACCATTCGGCATGGATGCCACGCCGCCGTGTGTCGAGGAGTCCAAAACCCGACACGAGGAGATTTAGTGCATTTCGGGTTTCGGGCTTCGAAAACATGGAGCACAAAACATGTTTTGGTACATGAATGTTCGATGCATCAACTTCCGAAAACCCGATTACTAAGGATTGTCTTAACAATAGGCGGGTTTCGGGTTTCGAAGTCACGCGACACAAAGCATGTCTTAACACAAGTATGTTCCGATGCGTTGAATTTCCGAAAACCCGATTTCAAAGGATTTTTCAATACAAGGCGGGTTTCGGGTTTCGGAGGTCATAAGACATAAAGCATGTTAAAACTTATGTCAAGTCATAAGAACACCCGAAAACCCGATTTGCTCTAAAAGAGATCATAATGCAAAATCACTTCAAAATTTTTGTAGGGGTTATCCGATCGTTTCGTCGTGAACTCAAAACGGGGATAACAGCTGGCTCCAGTTGGGGACTTTCTTTGCAATACCAAAGGAAGAGAACTCAGAATCTCTGGTCTCGAGGACCAGGGCCTTATCCAATGGGCTACGGAGTCAAGGAGAAAACCAAAACAAAACAAAACGAAGAAAGACAGAAAACCAAAAGCAAACACACAACAAAAGCAAAATATGTACAATGCAAGAGAGCATCTTGCATTAATGGTGGAACAGCTTTAGATGTTGCCCACTGAAAGGCAACGGAAGTAATCCTCCATCCAGATATGATAGTAGGAAACTATTTTCACCATTCAACTCGTGGATCTTGAAAGGTCCTTTCCATAAAGAATCAAATTTTCCATGCATTCCTTTTTGTTCTCTTCTTTTATCCCAAAGCAACACCAGGTCTCCAATTTGGAAGTCACGTTGCTTGGATTTTTTATCAAAAATCTTCTTTACCCCGCTTCCGATGATCTCGCTATACGATCAATCACCTTGATTCGCTTCTTCTTCTAGCTTGGTTAGGTACATAACCCTCTTTTCAATTGAATTCTCGAAAAGCTACGCCTTCAACCGCTTTCGCTAATCGCAAGGCCGGCAATTCTACCGAGATAGGAATTTCAGCATCAATCCCGTATAGCAATTGAAAAGGGGACATCCCTATGGCTCGCTTTGAGTGATCCGGTCAGCCCACAATGCATCATACAATGCTTTGTGCCAATTCCTCCGATTTTCATCCCACTAGTTTCCCGATTATAGTAACTGTATTCTTGTTGCCGGATTCACTTGCCCATTTCCCCGGGATAATAATGATGATGAGCCAAAGTAATGCCAATCTATAGCAAAACTCGCTTAGCTCATGTGATGAGAAATTGAAGCATTATCCGCTACGATCTTATGAGGTACACCAAATCGACAATTATGTTTTCTTAAGAATTTGCAAACAGCTTTCTTGTAAGTTGCTTGCTTGATTGGGCGCAAATTCTACCCACTTGGTAAAATAATCAGAGCAGCTTAGCACATAGTTGTGTCCAAAGACCGGAAGCAGGATTCAATGTTCCGATAAAATCAATCCCCCATCAAGAAAAAGGTTCTTCAATCACCACAGTTTCTTCGTGAGGAAGAGCCGCTAACTTGGGACGACCAACAAAATGCCGACAAGCTTCACATTTAGACACCCATTCTCACAGTCCCGGAAAAGAGTAGGCCAATAATACCTAGCCCGTAAGATCTTATACGCTGTTACAGAAGACGAAAAGTGTCCTCCGCATGCTAGGCTATGAAAGGATTCTAATAACTTTTCCTGTTGTGATTTATCGACACAACGCAAGAAGATACCATCAATACCTCTCTTGTATATCGCATTATTCCACAAAAGGTATTTTGCAGATCTCAGCTTGATGGTCCTTTTCTCCTTTTGATTTAAATGCGGAGGGCATTCACCATAAGTTAGGAAGAAAGCAATGTCCGCGTACCATTCATCGGTCGTACTTACAAAAAGCACCATAGGCAGCTCTGAGGAAGTGTCTTGAATCTCTTCATACTGCCTCAAAGATGATTCTTCTCGCAATCAATTGACACAGCCTCTTCCTCGCTAACTTGGTAGGTTTAATGTCCAAGTCATACTCCTGAACCTTAGCAATCCAAGTACCTCTTTGGCTTCCCAGCTCTTGTTGAGTTAGAATGGATTTAACAGCAGTATCAGGAACGAGAACACGAGTATGAGAATTCAGTACATAGTACCTGAAGTGTTTTACTGCTCTTACCACTGCGTAAGCATGTTTTTCAATCTGCGACATCTTCAATTCATGCTCTTTCAACGGACAGCTCATGAATGCGATAGGAGCTTCAATGCCTTCTCCATTTTCCTGCATCAGGATCGCTGACACTGTGTGGGCTGAAGCATAGCTATACATGATGAAATCTTTCTTAAAGTCTGGACATACTAGGGTTGGAGCGCAAGCAACTGCCTTTTTGATTTCTTCAAATGAAAGTTTCCCTTCTGCACTCCATCTGAATGGGACTTTGCCTTTCATCATTCCAAGAATATCCTTGGTTTTGTCAGCGAAGTCAGGTACGAATCTTCTCAAGAAATTAACTTTTCCGAAGAAAGAATGAACTCCGGTTTTACTTGTTGGTAAAGTAAGACTCTGAATGGCCTTTACCCTTTCTGGGTCAATTTTAGTTCCTTCCCTGGTCACAATATGACCCAGCAGCTTTCCTTCTGTAACCCCGAACATAGACTTCTTAGGATTCAACGAAATTCCATGACGCCTGCATCTCTGAAGTACCTGTTCTAAATGATCATAATGATCACTTCGTTTTTTAGAAAAGACAGTCAAGTCATCCAAATACACGACTATGACCTTACCCATCAGATCTCTGAATGCTAGGTCCATAGCTCTCTGAAACGTAGCTCCTGCGTTGATCAAGCCGAATGGCATCCTTCTATAAGCAAAGGTACCCCATGGGGTCGTGAAAGCTGTCTTGTGTTGATCTTCTCGTGGTTACTTCGACTTGATTATATCCCGAAACCCGTCGAGCATGGATAACATTTCTGATCCAAGAATAGCCATAAAGATTTCTGGTCCATGATCGCAAGGGATAATTATCCTTCAATGAGGACTCGATTCAAGTTCCGAAAGTCAACGCAAACCGGATCTCGCCATTCTTCTTTCTCGACAGAACGATGTTTGCAATCCAAGTGGAGTGATGGATTGGGAAAATAATTCGCATCTAGCATCTTCCAATTTCTGCTAATTGTTCCCGAAATCTTCGGATTGTAATGCCTTTGCTTTTGTCTCAGACGGCTTCACATCGTGTTTCAAAGGAATACTCAGTCCGAACATCCTTGGGCTTGAAAGATTTCAAATCTGCATAGACCAAGCCATGACATCGATGTATTTCTTCAAAAGCAAAGTAAATCTTACCTTCTCTTCAGGAGAACAACATTTACCGATATTCACCATCCGAGGTTGATCAGATGAACCTAGATTGATTTGATCTACTTCAGAGGAAGAAGCACCTTCGACCTGCCTTTTGTTTTGGATAAAACGATCATGTTTATCAAACAAGCCCTCCAAAGAAACCAAACCTTTGGGTATCTTATTGCCTTTCAGCTGAATATATTCACCATCAACTTCCTGATATGGATCTGAAATAGTTTCACGAAAGGCTGATTCTGAACCTTCAAAATACAATTCACTGAAATTGTCAGCCTTTTCTAGAAAAGCCAACACCTGTCGATCATCATTGAATACCTGCCAGTGAGTTGCGTTATCTGGGATACTAGGACGATATACAATCTCAATAGAGTATGTGTCTTGCTTGAATTGAGGATGAGGAAGAAGAAGAGATGCAGATACGGCCAAAGAATCAGCCTTGTCATTGTAATCTCTTAAAACTGCCCTAATAGAAAATGCATCAAAGCATTCTATACTATCCCACACTTTATTTCGGTAATGTCTCAACCGATCATTTTTCACCTGATATATACCCCTGACCTGATTAACAATCAGCTCCGCATCTCCTTGAACCTTGAGATTTCTGATTCCCTTTCGTCTGGCCAATTCTAATCCTAATAACAGGGCTTCGTATTCGGCCGTATTGTTAGTATTATCAAATTGCAACTTATAAGCTGATGGGAAAATCTCGGAGCTAGGAGATATGAGAACAACACCAGCGCCTGATCCAGAAGTTGAGCAGCTACCATCAAATTCAAGTGTCCAAATTGCATTAGGATCGTCCTCTTTCACATCTACAATAGGCATCTCTGAAGCCATGAAATAATTCCCAAAGCTAGCATCTTCGAAAAGAATCTGAGCCTTAGGATCATCTGATTTGGTCACCAAATACTTGGCCTGCGGTTCAGGATGAAGAACCTGTTGAACCCCTTTGACTGGTATCTTGGCTTTGGTCCAATCCATACTAATCTCTCCTCCGACATCTTTACAAAATCCTCTACCCAAGAGAATACCATAAGTCGCAGAATGTCTCGCAACTGCATAGTCATTTTCACTCTCTTCTCGTGAAAAGCAACAAATGCAAATCAGTAAGGCCCTTAATTTGACCAACCAGAGGGACTTGTTTAGTTTCCATGGAATAACACCGTCCATATGATTTAGTCAAAGTAAGCCCAAGGGCATGAGCCACTTTTGCAGGCATAACATTATCAGAGGCCCCTGAGTCAATGATACAATTGCTGAGTTTAAACCCATTTATAAGTAGAGACAAATAAAATGGTTCAATCTTTCCCGAGGAAGAAGCAGAGGTCAGATTATTCTGAGGTGTAAGTTGAACAGGATTTGGAAGGAGACCTTTTGACGATGATGAAACGGCCGCTTTACTTCTGATAAACTTGGCCAGCTTTTCAAATTGTTCGGGATTCGACTGAAGGTATTCTGCTTCCGACATTTGAATTTTTGTTCTCTTCGCATGATCAATAATGTCAAAAGCAGTGTAAGAAGGAATGATAGTAGGCTCAGTTCTAATTACATGAGCTTGTGGTGGGGTACTGGCCTTAGGAGAAGGAGAATAAGGAACAAATTGCCTTTTTAGTAACCTCTCTTTCGCTTACGCCGAAATAGGGGTACCCTTTTGACTATGGATACAGAGGTTCCTTATTCTTCTCCTTAGTATTTTCCAGAGGCTTTCTGGAACTCCGAGATTGGGACCGAGTGAAAACAGCAAAAATGATTGACCATCCGCTCACATTCATCTTCATCATATTCCAAATAACCAATGCCGGAGTCGCCACCGACTCATCATAAGACTCATCAAGATATCCCGAAGCTTCAAATCCTCGGGGAATCTTGTTCTTCCGGTTCATCATCTTCTTCAATTATTTCTACCGCTGCATTAACAAAGTGAGCTTCAATTGCTAATCTCGGTTGAGCAGAGCTAACCGCGCCTATCTCTCGGCAGTACACCATTGTTATTAAAATTCCGCCTAGGGATATCCCGCATGGAACATTGCTCACTCACCGAGACACTTGCTTCTTTAAAGCAATCAAATCATTAGCCATTTTTCAAACATAGGGTCAAGATACCTTGAGAAGAACCTTGATTTTTGAGTTTGGGTATATCTTTCTTGATCCTTCCAAATTAAGATGAGATCATCCTCTATTTCAGTAGCCGTTGACTGAGCAGTAGCCAGATCTGGGATAACCGACCTTCGTAATAAAAAGCTTATATCAGGAGGTTGAGCATTGATGAAAAAGCACTTTTGATTTTCTAGAGTTGGTACAGCTATAACTGGAATTTTCCGGATCAGCTTATTGAACTTAGCCACGAATTCCCGCATAGGTTCATGCGATTCCTTCTTCATATGCGTAAGCTGAGCTAACAATGCATGAGAATCTTCGGCTGGTTTGAAACGTGCCTCAAACTTGGTCCGCATGGTAGCCCAATCTGGAATGCATGCATTCGGGAGGTGATAAAACCATTCAGCTGCTACTCCCTGCAATGTTTCAACGAAGAGTCGAACAGAGACATCTTCGTGGGCTACTCCGAGGACACCGCATGCAACAAAGAAAGACGCAATATGCTCATCGGGATGCTGCTTCCCATCCCCATTGAACTTGGGAATATTCTTACGTGATCCACGTGGTAACTCATGCAATGGAGGAGTCAAAGTAAGAGGACCAATGACTGCACCCCAAGGCACAGGTTGAACCGCCATCCTTCTGAAAAGAGTGCGTACAGGGATCCGGGTATCAGACAAGAGTAGTGCACGACAAGTTGCAGATGTTTCCCGTTCTTCAGGGATCCGATTTCTCCGAACAGGTGAAGAACTTCTGGCTCGGTTAGAGACAACGCTGTTGGGAGAAAGGCTGAAATTGTGCTGTTGCAGCAACTCAAAAAGTGGATCAATTTCACCTTGAGCTCGGCGAGACCGAGTGAAGATCCTCCTGGCCAGCTTGAACTGAAAGGAGATCTTATTAAAAATAAGGCAAATATGGAGTCGCCAGACACCGAGAGGATAAGCTTTGTACTATTGATCTGTATTTCCCCAGCGGAGTCGCCAAAATCAGTTGGTTGGATATTTTGTCAAACCAAAATATGAGGTTCAACCACGCATGGGATTGAATCCTCCTCAAAGACAGTGAGGATGCCTGCTTTTATTGCTAATCTAAAACACAAAAGAAATAATATATACAATATTCACACTAATCTAACCATTGGGGGTTGGGATGAAATCCCGAAATCCACATTCACACGATTCAAGGATATTGCTTCCGTACGTGAAATAGGTTAGAAACTATTACAGTGAAAGAAGCACGGTAGAAAAGAAATGGGAGAAACGTATTTTCTTTCGAGTAAACACAGAGCACGAAATAATCATACAAGTTTTAGATCACAAATATAGTGTCCGAGATAATTAGAAACACTGAGATTTTATGCAAAGAATAGCTCTAAGATCATGAACATAAGAACAATATCTTAAACAAGATATATTTCACAACACAAAGTCTGCAAAACAATATCAACTTCTATTCTTCAAAATGATTGAAAGAAAACACAAAGTTTTTCTCCTTTCCAATAGCCTCTTAATGCTCCAAAAATTCTCGACCCTTTAGAATGCACAAGCATCCCTTTTTTATAACAAAAGAAGCTAGAGTTTAAACAGAACAGATCCTGAAAAGTAGCATGCTAACTAGAGTTTCAGCTTTGCATGATTCTCACGCAGGAGATCAAGTCGAAGTCTGAATTAAAAATATGATAAAATGGAAATAAAAGATATGACATTCTAAAAATAGAAATGTCATAGGACGTTGGAGCTCAATCCGAGTCATCATCTTTTGATTCTTCTCCTTTCTCTTCCTCCAGCTGAGACTGTTTGTTCCGGAACTCCTGGAACTTCCGAATAATGCCTTGCATTTCGTTTTCCTCAAAAAGCAAGTGGAAAGATCATTCCACATTTCGCAGGTCTCATGGATATCACTGGCACTGCCGGGAAGCTTTTTCAACCTCTTGCTGAGCTTTCTTAAGGCCTCCAACGTATGCTCAATCCTCACAAACTGACCAATGACTTCAAGGTCGAATCCATCTACAGGTTCATGCTGAATAATCTCTTGAACTTGTTTGAAGAGATCATCTGCTGATAGGGCACTTGATTTCCCAACCGACATCTTTGGACAAATCTTTAGCAATTCTTCCTCCAGATCACTTTTCCCATCGATCAATTTATCCCTTGATTCTCTCAACTTGCTGCAGGCTTCGTTGAGAATCTTTACTCTGAACTTGATGCCCTTGATCAGCTGAAAGTGTTTATCTGTATGTGGAAGAATTGCTTCTTCTACCAAGAGATGTGCTGGTATTTGCTTCAGCACTTGGAGAGCCTCACAAGTCAAATCAAGCTGTCCAAGTTCTTCAGTGAATTCCTCATCCATCTTCTCTCCTTCCTTCTGAATTTCTGCCAAGGACTGATGAACTTTCACCACGTCTTGAATTACTTCCTTCCCTCGTTGGAGCAACTTTTGGATCCACTCATCAACCACCCTTCCTTTTCTGGTAATCTTCTCAATCGTAGGCACCG
This sequence comes from Taxus wallichiana var. yunnanensis, assembly GCA_018340775.1. Classification (NCBI taxonomy): domain Eukaryota; kingdom Viridiplantae; phylum Streptophyta; class Pinopsida; order Cupressales; family Taxaceae; genus Taxus; species Taxus wallichiana. The sequence continues at coordinate 549,190,808 of CM031243.1, forward strand.
ATGAGAAATCGAATCCGGCAGGGTAGGCGATGGTATGGATTCCAGGGGTGTTGAGAGTTTAATCAAAACCTCTCACAATCGCTCCACTCTTTTCTTAAACTCATCTCTCGCTGATCTTTGTTTCTTTCAACTTTTGGCACAAAGACGCCTATGGAAGCCCGTGCATCTTGTTGCGCTCCTTCACATTACTTTCCCTAGAGCCACCTTGGTGATCTCGATAATCAGCAATGTTACATCATCCCTAGTTTTGTCACCGAGGAGTGGCAATCTCTCGCGAACTTATCTCCCGAAGCATCTACCAAAACTCTTGAACTGCTTTTGGGTTTCTTGGCTGATCTTGCAAAGAGAAACCTTGAGTGAGCTGAAATCAAAGGCTGGTAGGGGTACAATCACTTTCCTCTTCCTGAGTTTGTTCGAGTAGCCATGGTGGTGTATCGAGGAAACCGCCAATGTTGTAGAGGCTGGTATTCTACTCTCAAGGGGAGCAGATTCTACTATTGGAGGGGGAACAAAGATAGCTAACGTGGTAGTAGGTGCAATGAATAAAGGCACAAAGTTGTCAGGGGGAGTGTTGGTGATCACTTGGGTTCCAGAGAAAGGGGTGAGAGCCCAAATAAAATATTGGCCATGCTTGAAGAAGTGGATGGGGAATGAGGAGGTCAAGTGGTTGTTGAGGGGGAGGCACGATTCGGGCCTCCAAAGCCTTGACCGCAGCAGAGATAAGGTCTCTTCGGGCTGAGCAATCAGCAAATGGTGAAGTCAAGGGCTGACTTCCTCCTTCTTCCAAATTAATTTCTCCTATTTCGGTGGTGTTGGTGATTCTGCACATCCACCGCTTGAGTTGAGAGACAATCAAGAGATTTGTCTTTCTTTCCTCTTCTTGGGAATCTTGATTTTTATAGACCCCCCAGTAGATTCCTTGTCCTTCTTCTTTTTGGAGGGCCCCGCCTCAGGAGCAGCCAATTTTGGAAACTTGTCATCTTTAAAATTCATGCCCCAAGAAGAGAGCCATTTCTTTGTACGAGCCAGAATTAGGGCTGACCTATCGGTGATAGAGGATTTTTCGCTAGCCGACCAATCAATAGGCGGGAAAACGTATCGATCTTCATTAAGCCCATCATAGGACATATCTAACACACTTTCATTGTCCCTTATACCATCTGGCAAATCAGAAATCTCTAGCGTCTGAATCTCATCAATAGTTAATCTGCTATGATCTTTTCTGCGAACCGCAACTTCGTTACGCAGATCCACCCAGATATCCTCAATGTCGGGCCTGTGCAGATGTAGGGCTCCATAAGTTCTTAGTACTCCTCGGATGTCAAAACCATCCCGAGACTTCATATGCTTCTTTAACTTCTCCCCGGAGTTCACATTCAACATTTTTAGCTTTTGCATTGCCGTTGAGCAAGTATATCTCCCAATAGAAATTGGGAAGGATACAAATGCTTTATGCTTGCTTGCTGTGGAACTTGTGGAAATCCAATAACTGTCTCACCAATTCTATTAGTATCAATCTATCGCCGGATAACGAGGCGATTTAAAAGGTTCTCCGTAATACATGACCGTCAAGGTAGGTAAACTTCTTGAACTGTAAGAAGATACATCCCCACTTAGATACTTCAGCCCATGCCTCGTCCGAGACCCTTGTCTTTCTCAGCCCTGGATTGAGCTGGCAGATGTTTTCATAGAAAAAGGCGTCATTTACCCTCCTAAAGTGATCCTTGGACCCCTTCTTCGTTATTTGAGGATAATACTTATAGACTGGATTTGTGGTTCTGCTTCCTTTAGTCTCCAGCCCTGGATAGCTCCTCATCCCAGCTGCTGCATAGGCCACATATGAGAACATATAAAACTTTCCGGTTGACAGGACCGTCGTCATCTGGGAATCAATTTCATCACTGATCAGGGTTCCCCAGTCAATCCCTTGCTTGTTCTTCCTAATGGTGACCATAAATTGGTACATCCATCCATGAAATAAATGTGATTCTGGCAAGCCAAACACCCGGCTCAGTAGGGTGATAATATCGTTGATTTCTTGGATGAAATCCGATCTAGGGATAGTTCTTGGAAATCTAGATATTACTGGTTTTGCCTTAACCAAGAACTTCTTATTAACATCCTTAATGCAATTCTCCTGGTTACTGTCCCAGGCCTTCTGAGCCAATTTCATATTTAGGGCTCCATACTCTTCAAAATTTGGTAGTTTCAAGAGATCATCCAAATAAGCCCCATCTAGTTTGATAACTACTTCACCAGCCTGATTCCTTACGGACCGAGAAGCCGAGTCGTAGCTGGATGCACACGCCAAAACAAACTCTGGACACTGGGCAGACATAGGGAAGCCTGCTGCAAGGGGCAAGCCACTGTCAGCTATAGCTTTCATCCATGGGGTTTGAGAAGAACTCTTCACCCTGTTCCAAAAGTCGTCCATATCTATGTTGCCCATTTCAGTATCCCTGATATCATAATTACAGTCGACATATGACGGGGATTCTGGTTTCTTAAACTTGTATTTCATCTTGCTAGATTTTCCGGCCTTCTCCTGTGATGAACCAGGATCCGACATGAAGAATATTGGAAAGAGAAAGCTCGAACTCCGAGATGCTTTGGCACACTCGAAAACCTGATTGATTGACTAAGGCGTCTAAGAAGCGAAGAACCCGACACGCAGCGTAAGATATCGGAAAACTTTGAAAACTCCGACACGCCCGATATGTCGAGTCTTGCGAAACCCGACACTTGCTTTCAATGGCGGAAACGGAACCCGCCGAAAACCCGCGCCACCGTGATGGCGGAACTTAGGAGATGCCCGCACCCACCGTTGAGGCTCGGAATGTTGAAAGACCCCGTCACATCGCGAGCTTCTTTTATATTTCGACTTTTGAATCTGCAATACAAACTTCAAAATCCAAGAAACCAAAAACAGAGCCTTTCCTTTGAATTTCTACATAGACATCTTCCTTTCTTTTTTGTTATTCATATTCCAAACATTTTGGAAGGAACAACACCAATTGATAATCTCAAAAAGAAAATAAACCCTAAAAACCCAAAACCCCTTTCCAAAACAATACAGAACGAAGAAGGAAGAAAAACCCTCAACAACTGGCAAGAAATTGGAAAGAAAATATATGCAGTCGATCCAGAGAAATTAAGAATAAAGAAGGAACGAAGAATACCTTCGATTCGAGACAAGTAAAATCGAAAACGATCGATCCAGTCTGGTAACGGGAGTTTGCGGGTTTTGGGAGAGGAAGAGCATGCGAAAAATCCACGAATTAAAAATATGAACGGTAAAAATGACGTGGATTTTGGCGTATTTATAAGAAAATCAGTAATAAATACACTTCAGCTCGGCACGTGCCAGCTCACCAACCATTCGGCATGGATGCCACGTCAGCGTGTTGGAGGAGTCCAAAAACCCGACACGAGGAGATTTAGTGCATTTCGGGTTTCGGGCTTCGGAAAACATGGAGCACAAAACATGTTTTGGTACATGAATGTTCCGATGCATTGAACTTCCGAAAACCCGATTACTAAGGATTGTCTTAACAATAGGCGGGTTTCGGGTTTCGGAAGTCACGCGACACAAAGCATGTCTTAACACAAGTATGTTCCGATGCGTTGAATTCCCGAAAACCCGATTTCAAAGGATTTTTCAATACAAGGCGGGTTTCGGGTTTCGGAGGTCATAAGACATAAAGCATGTTAAAACTTATGTCAAGCTGTTAGCAACACCCGAAAACCCGATTTGCTCTAAAAGAGATCATAATGCAAAATCACTTCAAAAATTTTGTAGGGGTTATCCTGATCGTTTCGTCGTGAACTCAAAACGGGGATAACAAGAATAAAAATATTTTCTATACATTATGAACAACTAGTATTCATTGGCATACTGAACTATCTATAATATACATATAATTTATAAATTGTTAATAAATTGATGACTATTTTTAGGAATTCTTGCAGTTTTCAAACTTTTTATGCGAACACCCTTCATCTTCAATTTACGTGGAAGCTCATATTTTTGTATCTCTTCATTTTACAAACAGGATCGGGACAAATTTAGCTCATGGTATTCTTATTCACTGCACAAAAGAGTAACTAGTACAAAACATAAATATACAATTAACGTTAGTACAATACATGTCAAATCAAATATATGTCATCCAATATGATAAAATAATCACAACATCAGAAAGCTCATATCCATGAAAAATTCAAGTATCGATAAATGCCAATGGCTATCCTTCACCCAAGATGCACCCTCCCATAATATCACAACCGTCCATTGCAAAAGGGATGGTTGTGATATTACAAGAGGGTACATTTCTGAGTGGAAGGTCAGCAAGAAACTTTAAAAACTCTCGCTCAAAGATAGTCTGCTGCCCAACTATCGATGCGGAATCCTAAGGGGCAAGCCCCTTCATCACGCAATGATAGTTGGGCGTATCGATGTGGCATCCTAAGGGGAAATCCCCTTCGAACACACCGATTCCAGCTATGTAATAACCATGAGAATAGGAGTGTTGCATCGGGAGGAGATGAGAAAATCACCTACCAAATACCAAGTGGGCATTGAGTGGAAAAAATATGTAGCATGTACATAGCATGAGTGTATGAACCAAACTTAATGTCGACGAGATGGTGCCAATGATGCGAGGTGCAAAGTGGTGGGAAGTGCATATTTAGATGAATTAGGTAGACAATGTGTAGTAGGAGCACGACACGGCTGACGATGAGATGGTGCAGCATTGGATGGATGAGATGGAGGGCATGCATGAATAATAACCAGCGGTGTTGAAGGAGATAAATGAACTGAAATAGATGCACGCTTGCATGGAATTGAAGACATAGGCTACTCACGAGAGTGAGATCCAAAGTAAATGACACCCTTTTCTTCTAATTGTTTTAATTGATCATAAAGAGTGTAACACCCTTGACAATTGTTATTTTCCTCCTTTACATTTCAAGTGTTGACATGTGATTTTCCTTATAAAGATATGTTCTTCGATTTTGGACATCATGCTTGATATGGATAAATCATCTTTTGTTCTTAAGATCCTTTGACTAAATTGGAATGGTTTCCTTTGAATTCATTTTTCACTTCTTGTAGGTGAGTTACAATTTGGTTTAAGAATTGTAAACTTATCTATTAATCTGACTCAACCTTGGATCAGAAATTGATCCAAGGAATGTTTTAAAATCTGCTCTGTTGAACGAATGGTGAATCGAAATTCCATGAATTAAAATACATATGATTGAACTTTGATTGATTACAAGTTCTTTGATTTTTGTGTGAACGTGTTTCTATTAAGTCGTATGTTGTGCTTGGATCTTTTCAGTTTGGTTGTGGTAGGACAACGCTGGCGCAAATGAACTATAGCCTATTCATGGCATGGGAAACATTCTGGTTCCTAAAACTAAAGGGATTGTCCTACTAAATCCTAAGCTAGGTAAGAAAATATATATTATCTAGCTATGTTAATTAATTAAATTTTATCCTAGCCTAAGCTTTTACTAAAGGGTTATGGAGAGGTTACTAGGTTATTTGAATTATCCTAAAACCTAATACCATATGGTTATATCTAGCCTAATGCCTAAAAAACTATTTTGTTAGAACTAATCTAACCTATGTGGAAACTACCTAAGGTGGTAATTTATGGATTGGGTTATATCCTAAGGTTACCTATCCTAAGATAACCTAAGATATAACCTAAGAAATTATGAATACCCCGAACTAATCGGCATGAAGGGGGAATCGGTGGTCGCATGTATCATAGGAGACGGTTCCAAGGCATTTAAGTTGTTGATAAGGTTTTAATTACATAGAGGTATCGCCATTGTGGGCAGGGGCTAGCTAACATGGTAGAGGCTTATGTGGAAACTTCACTAAAATGGAATTCCTTGTTAAATTTGATTTGGCATTAGCTAAACTTTGAAGGCAGTGGTAAGGAAGGATAGGCGGGAAAATAGGAATTAATGGAATTTATTGTTTTCAATTTTTGTGCTCGAACCATTTTGGAAAGCATGCAAACGGGTTTGTATGGGGTCATTTCACCTTGCATGTTTCATGATTTTTGCTCTGCATGCTCTCTGGTTTTTTGAACCAGCAGATTGAACTACACTTAATGGCTATTCTTGAGATTTTTGATCTATTTGCGGTTCGTGGAATATATAAGAGGCATGGTGGAAAAAGAATATTTTTGTTTGATCTTTCGTGGAGAAGAGGAGAAGCTATGAGCTTGGCTAGAGGTTCTCTTTGATTTGACAGAAGCGCTATCAGGCATGATAGGCTCTAAACTTTAAGATCTCATGCTTTCTTATAAATGTTTCATTAAAACGATTATGCTCTTTTGAGATTCTTGGATTGCTTATCTTATCTGGTTATTTGCTTGTAGGGTTTATTAAAAATTGTGATATTGATTTTGAATCCTTGGTAAAATATGTTCTGTTTAGAAACTTACCATGTGTAGTTCTTAAAAAAGTGAATGCATGCAAAAATGTATCTTTGTAGCTCGGATTTTTCATTCTGGAACTGGTAAATGAAGTATTCTATTTAAATGATCTTCGTTGTTATTTAGATAAGGTTCAAAGTTTTTGAGAACTTTGGGTTTTGTCTAATCTTGTTAGAATTTATGTTTTATTTGATTGTGAGCTTGTGTTTTAATAGAGCTTGTATTCTAGCTCGTTTTTGATTTGGAACTTGGTTCTAATTTTGTGAGAACTGTTGATAGAGGTTCTTGTTGTTCTAAACCATGTTGGAATCTTGGATATCCCTGGACTGTTGTTGAAGTCTGTATATAGCTCGGTGCTTGTGTTTTATTTCCTTATGATAATCTAAATGTTAATGTCAGTTCATAATGAACACTGTACTTGTATGTTATTACTCATTTTTGGGGCTCAAAATTTGGAGAGAAACTGAGTTCTATTTGGGGTAATATTTGGTTTCATGTTTTGATTTGAATTTGTGTTGGAGCCTCTGGTTATTCTAAACTAGTATTGAAACCTTGGGTAACTTGGGACTGATGAATGAAGTCGTATGTGGCTCTGTACCTGTGTTTTATTTGTTTTGGGAAATTTGGAACTGTTATTGTAGATTCGTATTTGCACAACACTCATATTTGTTACTGGTGTAGACTGAACTATAGTCGAGACTTCGTGTCGAATCTTCTCTGGCATTTTGAGTTGGGTTTTATTTGTTTTAAACGTTTAAAACTGCTAACTCTTTTGTTGAACCATTGATCAAGGGAAACGAGGAAAATAGTTGTTTGAGTTGTTGGAAAACTCTTAGAGATCTTGACGGAAAACTGTCCTTGTTTGATGAATAAAGTTGGTAATTAATTTTGAGATGTCAATGGTGTTTAATTGAGGGTACTCTTTTCCCCTCTATTCTGTGGAAACTTGTATCTTCAGATCTCTTAGAATAGGTTCTGGGTTTCGTTTATGAGAAGAACTTAATAAATTAGTACTCTGTACTGTTATGGAAGGATTGTTTGACTTTGTTCTAATAGTTTTTGTATTATATTACTTATTGAATCAAGAACCGGTTATTCTTTTTGTAATACAAAAATGAAATCGACTATGTGATTTCAATGAGTTGTTGATACTTCTGATAATGTCAAAATTACTTGATCGATATTTTTTCTATCTCATCATGGATACTATAAATACACCTTGTGACTTTATAGAGGAAAGGAATGTGATTCCTTTAGAATTGACTGTGTTTTTGGACCGTGTTGGTCGTCGATAGGAATTTACGAAGAGCAACAGTCAGAGGACAAAAATTCCCTCCTCTTTAATGGGAGAGGTTCCCTTATTCGAAATGAACCTATTAACAAATGTACAAGACATGATTTGTTGGTTAAACTTGGATATTTCGAAAGTGTTTTCTATGAAGATCATCAATTACAAAAGGACTCGAGTAAATGAGAGTACGGAAAGACCGAGAAAGGAAACATGCAATTATAGATATCGAGTAATTCTTTATGTATGTGAAAGTCACAAATTGAAACAAGATCATTTGTATCAAATAAATAAGATGGAATTTAAAGACACAAAGTTCTCAGTAAATAACATCTCGCTTAGAACACAAAGTTTCTTAACATAACACAGATTCATTAATCAAGGACAAAAAGTTCCTTCTTGGTTATACAAGATCACCGTGCTTTCGCAAAGTCAAGAGTATGCAATCGGTAAGACTAACGAACTTGAGACAAATGATCTTCACAAAGAAAATAAATGAAAGCTTAGGAATAACAGAGAGATCGATAGACAAAGAATGGAAAATTCCTTCGTATTGATTTCTTTATAATCTATTTACACTTTTCTTAAAATAAGCCAAGTTCTTCCTCTTCCAAAAATGGCGTGGAAAGGCCATTATATAACTTACAAATCAGTTACTCTTCGTAACCGCTTCTTTTAACCAAGAATAGTTAAGGACCACCAATCGCAATACCTCAACTTCTTACAAAGAAAACGGAAAAAGAAAGGGAAGAAGAGAAAAGAATGGGAGAAGAAGACAGTGGCCGGCCACCGAGAGGGACCCACCGACTTCAAAATCCGCCGCCCGAATTTCTTTAACGCCTCGCTATATCTCTCCACGAGGATCGACGTGTTAGTCGTAGACTCGAGTCCAAAATCCCGAGACACTTTTCCATCTCTTTATCAAACTCGACATGAGTATGATAATCTTTATTTGCTTCTTCAATGGCAGATCAAGAGAGCAAATCTCCTTCATTTTTTCCTCGAGATGGAACTTTCCTCAATAGATTATCTTTGACAAAAGCTCAATTGAGCTTTGATTTCTTGCAAGGAAAGGAAGTACACCGTAAGTTTCATCTCAAGATGACAAAGCAGTATATCTTTGAAAGCATAGACAACCAAAGGTCTTGAAAGCTTCCCCTTCCGCCAACCGCTGTTCTTCGGGTTCTCCCAAAGCCTCCTCCAGGACTCTGATCTTCCACTCCACGCTGTAGACCCAAGACTTCGACAGATTATCCTTTGCATCATCAAAGACTTTACTTGCCAACAAAATGTTCTCATCTGCCTGTCCCATGAGTCGGAGGTCTACTATGCAACTGCTCCAGAGTTTGAGCTCTTTATCCATGATATTGATAGTGGAGGAGAGCTTCAGTTGCACATTGCTCACCTTTTCGTGGAGTTTGAAAGCTTCATCGATGAAGTTTAATCCAGCAACAAGCATGTCATCCACCAGGGCTTCAATAGCTCTGCCATAGATAGAATACTTGTGCATATCTTTGATACTCTGCACTTCATCTTGGCTTAGAATTACAGGAGGTGGGAGAGTAGTCAATGGGGTAGGGTCCAAAACTTTTTCCTTAGACAAAAGAGACTTGATGAAACCTATGAGAACTTGGGCCTGTTCTTCCAACTGTTCAATAGTTTGTTGCCCTTTCTCTACCCTCCCAATGACTCTTGTGACTGTTTCCTGGAGGTTGTGAATTTCACCTTCAGGGGTAGACTCTCCCATTGGGATTCTCGAGAGCTCTAAGTCAGATACCTGCAAGTCCTACTCTGATTTATCCGTTGTAGGCTTGGCAATCTCCAGGAATTGCTGACCTTGAGCATCAGACACTATTCTGGAGGTAGTTCTGGCTTTCTTGGCACGAGAAGGAGTGGTGCCCAACAAGGTCAGCAACAACATCAAAATTTGACCCGAACTCCGAGAGGAAAATTTCCTCTTCCTTTTGTAACCAAAGGTCAGACCCACGCAAAAGAGGAAGAGGAATCAGGCAGAGGGGCAAGGGGACCAAGAGACAAGAGCTCATGACGCTCAAGGTCTCGTGCACTGCTGACTCGAGCCGAGAGGTGAGTGGGGCACTTGGGGCAATTGCGTAAGAGTCAACATCACCCGAAAGCTCAAGCTGCTCGGATTTCTTTATCTTTATCACTGGATCTTCGTGAGCACTTCGCAGGGGTCGGTACTTCACTTTCTTCACTTTCACCGAGAACAATGATGTTCTCTCGGTCCCATAGGCAACTCGCCCGCTTTCTTTGAGGGTCACTTTCCACAGCTCCTTCTTAACCTCCTTGAGTTTCTTCCGTACACTTGAGTGGATGAAGAAGGAGTGGAAGCCGCAGTCCTCAGATTGATGAGGCAGGGGGGTTCAGACCGGTGTTTCGACCTGGAATAGATGCTTCTCTCTCGGTGTTGAAACATCCTCGAAGAGGATTCTCCCGAGTGCCTTCCGAGATCTCGAACTTTCTTGTCACAAACCAGCACCTTAGTCCCGACTAAGACTCGGAGCAAGGATCTCACCATCATCTTTTTCTTTCCGCTCCAATCCAAGTCCTCCAAGGGGGTGTGCTTAATCACACTGTCATACTCATATGAGTATAGATCAGAATTGTCATCCCGAGTCCTTCAGAACTTGGTACAAGCCGAGTTCTTGGATCAATCAGGGAGAAACTCGCCACAATGCCTTCTCCTCGGCCTCAAAATCATCTCGCACATCCACCCAAAAGAGTCTTCTGTATCTACCCTATGATGGTAGATTATCTTGATGTTCTGTTCAATAAACTTCTTCAAGTCAAAGCAAGTTCTTGGCTTGAAGAAATGAACAGTGATAGGGACCAGGGCTCTCTCTATGTTCTGTGCATCCAGGTGGTTTTTTACAAGTGTAATTTCCCAAAGAGATGGGAAAGTGCAAACCGAAATCTTCTTGTCTCTCGCAGTTTCTCAGCAAGTTTGTCTAACTGCCTGCATACTTCAATCAAAGCCATCTTATCATTGCAGAACATGGGAAGCCGCAGAGGGGTGCTCTCATAGCCAGCAAGCCTGATATAAGAAAATTTCCTGAATTGGATGAAATAAGCACCATATCAGCAATATCGTGTTCATGGCTTCATCTCGAAAACCTTCTAAAGAGATCACCTTCGAGCAAATTTCACCACATACATGGTGAAAGCGCTATCACCCTTCCGAAATTACGATCACTGGTCTCTGTGGTGAACTCATGGGCAAGAGGCATATACTGGATCATCTTTGTGAGCATCAATGTAAGAAAAACCAAACCATTGCCGTGACGCTGCCAGGGTATACATCAGGTAAGAAGTCATGTAGAACTTCTTCATTTTCTGCACATCGACAAATGCTCCAAATTCATGCTTATGATTTCTACCCAATTGATATTTTGCATTCCTTCGCACACCATGCTGATGAGCGGGCACATCCAAAAGTGAAATTCGTTGGTAGAGGGCAAACCCATAACCCGAGCCAACAAGATTATGAAGTCTGACAACTCTTCATTGAAATCTACTCGGAAGAGGGTTTTGGTTAGACGAGAAGCTCCTTTCTTAGGGTTCTTCACCAGACTTCACCACTCGTGCCTTATATTTGTCACTGTCTTGGTCAAACAGGGCCTGTGCTTGATCCCGGAAACGACTATGGCATTATCCATCTCTGGAATCCTCAGAGCAGTGCTAATGGCGGCAGCATCCAATTTGGCGATGAGTTCCCCGTGTATATTGGTCAATTCACTCGAAAGCGGGTCGAAGTGAGCTCCGCATGAAAGCACGGTGTCAACACACACGTATCCGAGATCGGAAACCGCCAAAGAAAGGCCAAACCGCTATCGTGAATCATTTGTGCCATCGGTGTAGGGTTTCAGATCCGCCATCCTCGCCCAAAATCACCGAAGTCAAGATGTCGAGCTTCACTGTCCCCAATATTGAGAACGGCAGACTCTAGTGGTGAAACTTGTTCCTTTCCCCTCGAATTTGATCTTCATATTGATAGTCTGAGCCGCAACCTAAACTCGGGAGGAATTACAGAGAAAAAGGGATACACGCACAGGGGAATTAGGTCAGTAAGGGTTCGAGCAAGGATAAAGCAAGGAAGCAAAGTGTGAAAATGCAAAAGGGGATCTCGCCCGTTATATAGCCGTTTTGAGAGAGAAAGGAAATCAATGCGCATTAAATTCATATCTACCAATTTGACAAGCAACATATTCAGGTAGAGCGGGAAAAACTAAGTATGAATGGCACTTGGTTCGCTTGGGACATGTGAGACGTGAATGCACGAAACACGCGGCTCAGCCGATTCGGTGAAGCAGGAGAAGACGCACAAATGCATTTTGGGACATTTGGGACGAAAACGCGCGAAGTACGCGGTTCGGGTGTTTCGGCCGAAAATGGAACAAAAGGCCCGTTTGAACTTGGGACATTTGGGACAAAAAGTTCCGGAGTACGCGACTTCGGCTTCGGACTTCGGGCGAAAATGTTACAATAGGTCCGAGAATTTGGGACATTCGGGACAAAACGCATGGTACGCGGTTCGGTGTTTCGCCAAAATCGGAACAACTTGCACAATTAACTTTGGGACGCTTTGGGACGAAAAGTTCCGACGGCCCGAAAATGGAACAACTTCGGGATTTCGCCGATCGGGAACAGATCGCACTTCTCGGACTTGGGACACGCGGACAAAATGTCCGACAGGCCCGAAAACATACAAAATGACCCAAAATTGCAGATTTTCTCGACTTCACGACTTTTAACATTTTCAGCACAACAGAGAAGACACTAAAACTCAAAATTTTTTAAAGTTCACTTTCTTAAGAGCAGGGAATTTTGAGTGGACAACAGCTGGCTCCTTCTGGGGATGACTTGGCATAAATTCAAGGAATGAGACAAGGCAAGAATTTAGACAAACTCGGGGAAGCAGACCAGTACCTTATCCATTGGGCCACGGAGTCAAAAAGCAGACTCAATACAGAGGACAACACACCAAAACAAAAAGGAAAGAAAAACAAAAACACTGTACAGAATATACAAAGGACTCCCTAATCACCTATGACTTGAACAACTTGAGATACTGCCCACTATAAGGAAGTGGGAGAGAAGAACCATCCATGTAATCAAGATAAAAGGAATTCTCACCAGCAAAGTGTCTGATCTTGAAAGGTCCGAGCCACAGGGAATCAAAATTTCCATGGCTGCCACGAGGTTCATGCCTTTTATCCCATAACAACACAGTGTCTCCAACTTGAAAATCTCTCAACTCTAGCTTTCTTGTCAAACAGACCTTTACCTTCTCGCTGGTGAACAGATATCCGATCAAAGAACCTCCAATCTGTCCTCATTCAGCTTTGTGAAGGTACATAATTCTCTTTATCCAAAGCATCACCGAAACTAGTATCTTCAATGGCCTTCATTAGATGCAAGGCCGGCAGCCCACTCATTACATCGGCAATTGAGCTTCTACTCCATATACCACTTGAAAAGGAGACATTCCAATAGCCTCTTTGTGTGTAATCCTGTCTCGCCCAAAGAGCATCGTAGAGCTTCTTGTGCCGCTTTCACTGAGACTCATTTACTAATTTCCTTATAATAGTCACCAAATTTTTGTTAGTGGATTCTCGCTTGCCCATTTCCCCGAGGGTAGTAATCAAGAGTGAGCCAAAGAAATGCCATACCCATAGCAGAAAAATCCATTATCTCACCAAGAGAAATTTGAGGCATTATCTGCACAATCTTGTTAGGTACACCATACCTTACCAAGATGTTCTCTTTGATGAAGCCGCATACCACTTAAGTAGTGCTCTTAATCGAATAGCTTCCACCCATTTGGTGAAATAGTCCGTGGCAAGTTAGCTAGTACATGAGTGTGACCAGCACTAGAAGCAGGATTAAGTGTACCAATGAAGTCCAAACCCCACCGTTGAAATGGTTCCTCAATCACAATCGGCTTGAGAGGCAAAGAAGCCAATTTAGGTCTTCCCACAAAGGTCCGACAAGCCTACATTTATCCACCCACTGGATGCATCTCTCAACAAGGAAGGCCAAGAGTATCCTCCACTTGAGTATCTTATGAGTCAGTAAACTCATGATGAATAGTGCCCTCCACATGCCTCGATCATGAAAAGCCGAGAGCAACTTTCTCTCGTTGTTCCTTGTCCACACACTTCAAAAATCTCCCATCTAACCCACGCTTGAACAAGGCGTTTTCCCACAATACATATTGCACCGACCTCAATTTAATAAATCCTCTTTTCTTTGGCGCTTAAATGAGAGGGGCATTCCCATATAGTGAGAAAATGGGTGATGTCAAAGATACCATTCACAACCGAACTAAGGAATGAATGGTAGGAAGGTCAACTTTCTCTCCAAAGAACTCATGTTTAGCTCCTTCAAGAATGAGCTCACAAAGGCCTTTTCCACGAACCAGCTTTGGTCGGTTTGATGTCAATGTCATACTCTTGACCTTAGAACCCAGCCTCTCTTGATCCAAATTCTGTGTGAGAATTGACTTAACAAATTGTATCTGGGACCAATACCATGGAATGAGAGTTGAGGATGTAAAAGTGAAACTCGCTGACAACTTTAACCACCGCAAAAGCATGTTTCTCCATCATGGTGTATTTCAACTCATGATCTTTCAGAATATAGCTCATGAACGCAATTGGGAGTTCATGCTCATTAGAGTCTTCTTGAGTCAAACAAGCAGCTAAGGTATTATCTCGTGATAGCAATAGATAATAAAATCTTTGCTAAAATCAGACAAAGCTAAAACAGAGTTTTAGCAATAGCTCTCTTAATACCTTCAAAGGATTCCTTTCCTTCGTAAGACCAACCAAATGTTTGTTTCCCTTTCATCATCTCGAGAAATATTCAAAGTTAACTCGCAAAATCAGGATGAACCTTCTTAAAAATTGATCTTACCAAAGAAGGAGTGCACGCCTTTTTACCGGTCGGGAGAGGAATTTGTCTGATAGCTTGTACTGCTCAGGATCAATCTTAATACCATCTTGGAGACAATGTGCCCTAATAGTTTCCCTCTCGTAACACAAAAGATGATTTTTTAGGATTCAAAGAAATCCCATGCTCTCTCGCATCTTAGCATAATCTGCTCTGATGATCAAAATGATCCGCTCTTGTCTTAGAAAATACACAAAGTCATCAAGATATATGACAATACACTTCCCTTTCAAACTTCCAAAAGCCAGATCCATAGCTCTCTGGAAAGTGGCACCAGCATTAATAAGCCCAAAAGGCATTCTCTTGTAGGCAAAGGTACCCCAAGGAGTAGTGAAAGTTGTTTTGTGTTGATCTACAGTATCAACCTCTACCTGATTATATCCCGAGAATCCATCAAGCATAGATAACATTTCAGATCCTGTTACTGCTTGCAATACTTGATCCATCATAGGCAAAGGATAATTATCTTTCAGAGAAGCCTGATTCAGATTCCTGAAATCAACACAGATGCGGATCTCACCATTTTTCTTCCTAACAGGCACAATATTTGCAATCCATGTTGAATGGTGAATGGGAAAAATGATTTTAGCCTTCAACAACTTCGTATTTCCCGAAAGATGGTGTCACTATTTTGGGGTCAGATTGCTTCTCGCTTTCGCTTGAAAGGCTTAATTCCAGGCTTAAGAGGAATAGAGTGCTGCATATCTTTTGGTTTGAAAGCTTTCAAATCTTCATAAGAATAAGCAAGAACATCCTTATACCTTTTTAAAAGATCAATTGCTTTTCTCCTCTCATCCGCTGTGCAACATTTTCCAATATTCACTAGCTTAGGGTCATTAGGACTCCCAATATTAATCTTTTCATGCTCAAATGATTGCACGAGGTCCAAAGAGAAGCTCTAGATTTCACATACCTGTCATGTTTATCAAATAGTTCCTCCAAACTCACCAACCCTTTAGGAATCTTGTTTCCTTTGAGATTGATGCATCCATCCCGATCTGCTTTCTTCCTCGGGTGACCGCTTTGTCAAAGGGCACACTCTCACGAGGTAGGTTGTCACTTCCTCAAAATACAATTGTTCAAATTACCCTTGAGTTCCAGTGAAGGAAAGCAAATGTTGATCATCATTGAAAACTTGCCGCTTATTGGCATTATCAGTACACTAGGCCGATGGACCATCTCAATGGTGAACTTATCCTAGAGAAATCGATGAGGAATCGTGAGTGACCCCGAGATCAAGCTAGTGAATCAGCCCTGCTGTTCTTCTCCCTAGGTATTGCCTCAATGGAGAAAGCATCAAGAAATTCAATGGAATCCCAAACCTGATTCCGGTAATGTTTCAGCCTCCCATTTTTTACTTGAAAAAGGTTTCTGACTTGCTTTACAATCAATTCTGCATCACCACGAGCCAGAAGATTCTTTACACCTTGTTCTTTGGCCACTTGCAGTCCAAGAATGAGAGCCTCATACTCTGCTGTATTATTAGTATTTTCAAACTGCAACTTAAATGAAAAAGGATGTAGGCATCCTTCAGGTGACACTAGCAGGACACCAGCTCCAGAACCAGCTGAGGAACAACTTCCATCAAACTCTAAAATCCAAATACCATTAGGATTTTTAGGTGACACTTTAGGGAGTCGAACTTCATCAGGGGACATAATCATGTAATTGCCATGACCCATATCCTCATAGAGTATTTGTGCTTTAGGATCATCCGTTTTTTGCACAATATACTCAGATTGCTTCTCAGGCATCAACTTCTTCATTTGTCCATTAACAGGTATGAGTGCATGCGACCAGTCCATTTGGATTTCCCCACCCACATCTTTGCAGAAGTTCCTACTTAGCAACATCCCGTATGAAGGAGGGATATCTGCTACTAAGATGGTAGCCAACACTTTCTTTTCGTGCAAGGCAAAGAAAAGCCACTTGTGCATCTTTAATTCTTCCGACTGTGGGCACTTCTTTACTCTCCATGGAGTAACAAGATCCATAAGTGCGTGTGAGGGTCAGGCCTAAAGCATGAGCTACTTTAGCAGCATCACGTTATCTTGAGGCTCCTGAGTCAATGACACAATTACTGAGCCTATGACCAGCTATAAGAAGTGTTACATAAAATGGTTTAATTTTGTCACTAAAGCGAGGTGACAAAATACTACCAGACTGTACTAGGTCAGGTGCAAAGAAGGAGTAGGTAAAAGGCCTTTAGAGGTGGTTTTGGAGTGAGAATTAACAAATTGAATCATTTTGGCAAAAGCTTTGGGATGAGTTTGATAATACTCGGCCTCTGAGATTTGAACCTTAGTCTTTTTCAGATGATCAATAATATCAAAAGACCCAGAAGTGGACGGGCCATCATCACTTGAAATTCTAGGCTTATCAACTTTAGGAGAAAAAGAAGGAACTTTGCTAGTAGGATTGACAGGACTCACCTTTGGTGCAGATGAAGTGGGGATAGGAGATCCTCTTTTTGCAATTACGGGAATAGTTGCCGACTGCTCCTTAGATTTCTTTATGGGCTGCGTCACTTTCTCCCTCTGATTTGTCTGCTCTCGTCATGACAGCAAATGATTCGCTATTCATGTCTGCTACCACTTCATCATAATCATCTCCATCATCAATGCCCTCAGTGGTGAAGAAATTAACCCGAGATCCCTCAAGTTCCTCTGCCTCATCATCAAATTCCTCCACAAACTCCTCGCAAGCTTCATTATCCTCATCATCATCTGGCTCTTCAACTTCACAGGTTGCATTCACAGGAACTTTAACAGGAGGTCCTTCAAGTGCTAGTCTTGTTTGAGAAGAAGGCAAACGATTTCTGGGCTGAAAATTCCTCCTTGGAACATCTGCATAAGGGGCATGCTGAGCCAATTGTTTCTTTATAGCAATGAGATCATTCGCAAGCTTTTGGACTAACGGATCAGTATTAGGTCCAGGAGTGGAGGAGGAAGAAGCAACAGACTTAGATTTGGAAGGGTCTCTCCTCAACTTCCCCGACATGATCAAATCATCATCCTCGACACTAACAAAGAAGAGTTTGATCCTCCACCAATGTCATGAGATTAGCCCTTCTCAGCCGCATAACTAACTTCGCATTTATCGGGCATTTAAGAAGAAACATTTTTGATTTGATCAACAAAGTCGAGTATTTACAGAATTTTGTGGATCAATCTGCTGAATCGGGCCACAAATTCTCTCATGGGCTCTAGTGAATCTTTCTTTATCTCGAGAGATTTGGGCAAGCAAGGCATGCACATCTTCTCGCCGGTTTGAAACGGTTTTCAAACCGAGTTCTCATTGTGTCCTGGGCTGTGATAGCACCAAATTTAAGGTGGTAAAACCAATCAGCAAAGATTATCTTGTAAAGTCTCAATGAATGCCTCACGGAGACGCCTTCATGCTCAACTCCCGTGACTCCACATGCAACAATGAAGGCCGCGATGTGTTCATCAGGATGCACTTTGCCATCACCTTTGAACTTAGGAAAGTTCTTCCTATACCTCTGGGTAACTCATGCAAAGGCTGAGGAAGAGCAAGGGGCCCGACACGATGACCCCATGGTAATGGTATCCGCCATTCTTGGAAAAATGGCTTGAGAGGGACCGCAACACCAAAGAAGAATCAAAGCTCAAGATTAGGCTAGCTAGCTCAAGGAGTACCACCCGTAGGAATTCTATTTTGAGCAGTGGAGTGCTTGTCGAACGAGTCCTTCTATTTCTTGTCAAGGAAAAGGAAAACCCCGCTGCTCCAAAATCTGAACCGAGAATCTTCAATACCAAGGGTCCTTCTCCCTCGAGTAAAACGCGAGTCGCCGTGATCAAAAGATGATCAAAAATAACAGAATCGAATATGATTTTCCCAAATGAGTCGCCAAAATTGTTGGGTCATCGATAGGACTTTACGAAGAGCAATAAAGGGACAAGAAGTCCCTCCTCTTTAATGGGAGAGGTTCCTTATTCAAAACGAACTTATTTACAAATGTATAAGACATGATTTGTTGGTTAAACTTGGATATTACGAAAGTGTTTTCTATGAAGATCATCAATTACAAAAGGACTGAGGAAATGAGAGTACGGAAAGAGCAGAAAGGCAACATGCAGAATTATAGATATCAGAGTAATTCTTTATGTATGCGAAAGTCACAGTGAATTGAAACAAGATCATTTGTATCGAATAAATAAGATGGAATTTAAAGACACAAAGTTCTGTAAATAACATCTGCTTAGAACACAAAGTTTCTTAACATAACACAGATTCATTAATCAAGGACACAAAGTTCCTTCTTGGTTATACAAGATCACCATGCTTGCAAAGTTGAAGAGTATGCAATCGGTAAGACTAACGAACTTGAGACAAATGATCTTCACAAAGAAAATAAATGAAAGCTTAGGAATAACAGAGATCAGATAGACAAAGAATGGAAAAGTCCTTCTGTATTGATTTCTTTATAATCTATTTACACTTTTCAGAAAATAAGCCAAGTTCTTCCTCTTTCAAATGGCGTAGAAAGGCCATTATATAACTTACAAATCAGTTACTCTTCGTAACCGCTTCTTTTAACCAAGAATAGTTAAGGACCGCCAATCGCAATACCTCAACTTCTTACAAAGAAAACGGAAAAAGAAAGGGAAGAAGAGAAAAGAATAAGGAGAAGAAGACAGGTGGCCGGTCACTGAGAGGGACCCACTGACTTCAGAATCCGCTGCCTGAATTTCTTTAACGCCTCAGCTATATCTCTGCCACGAGGGACTGACGTGTTAGTCGTAGACTGAGTCCAAAATCCCAGACACTTTTCCATCTCTTTATCAAACTCGACATGAGTATGATAATCTTTATTTGCTTCTTCAATGGCAGATCGAAGAGAGCAAATCTCCTTCATTTTATCCTTGGAGATGGAACTTTCCTTGAACAGATTATCTTTGACAAAAGCTCTGAATTGAGCTTTGATTTCTTGCAAGGAAAGGAGTACACCAGAAGTTTCATCTTGAAGATGGCAGTGTATATCTTTGAAAGCAGAGACAACCAGTGTCTTGAAAGCTTCGCCCTTCTGCCAACTGTTCTTCAGTTCTCCCAAAGCCTCCTCCAGGACTCTGATCTTCCACTCCACGCTGTAGACCCAGGACTTCGACAGATTATCCTTTGCATCATCAAAGACTTTACTTGCCAACAAAATGTTCTCATCTGCCTGTCCCATGAGTCGGAGGTCTACTATGCAACTGCTCCAGAGTTTGAGCTCTTTATCCATGATATTGATAGTGGAGGAGAGCTTCAGATTGTACATTGCTCACCTTTTCGTGGAGTTTGAAAGCTTCATCGATGAAGTTTAATCCAGCAACAAGCATGTCATCCACCAGGGCTTCAATAGCTCTGCCATAGACAGAATACTTGTGCATATCTTTGATACTCTGCACTTCATCTTGGCTTAGAATTACAGGAGGTGGGAGAGTAGTCAATGGGGTAGGGTCCAAAACTTTGTCCTTAGACAAAAGAGACTTGATGAAACCTGTGAGAACTTGGGCCTGTTCTTCCAACTGTTCAATAGTTTGTTGCCCTTTCTCTACCCTCCCAATGACTCTTGTGATCAAGCTTTCCGGAGGTTGTGAATTTCACCTTCAGGGGTAGACTCTCCCATTGGGATTCTCGAGAGCTCTAAGTCGATACCTAAAGTCCTGCTCGATTTATCCGTCAGTAGGCTTGGCAATCTCCAGGAATTGCTGACCTTGAGCATCAGACACTATTCTGGAGGTAGTTCTGGCTTTCTTGGCACGAGAAGGAGTGGTGCCCAACAAGGCCAAAGCGACAAAGATCAAAATTTGACCGTGAACTCCGAGAGGAAAATTTCCTCTTCCTTTGTCAACCAAAGGTCAGACCCACGCAAAAGAGGAAGAGGAATCAGCAGGAGGGGCAAGGGGACCAAGAGACAGAGAGCTCATGACGCTCAAGGTCTGCACAGCTGTTGACTCGAGTTGAGAGGTGAGTGGGGCACTTGGGGCAATTGCGGCGGAAGAGTCAACATCACCCGAAAGCTCAAAGTGCTCGGATTTCTTTATCTTTATCACACTGATCTTCGTGAGCACTTGCAGGGGTCAGTACTTCGCTTTCTTCACTTTCACCGAGAACAATGATGTTCTCTCGGTCCCATAGGCAACTCTACCTCGCTTTCTTTGAGGGTCACTTTCCACAGCTCCTTCTTAACCTCCTTGAGCTTCTTCCGGTACACTTGAGTGGATGAAGAAGGAGTGGAAGCCGCAGTCCTCAGATTAATGAGGCAGGTGGGGTTTGCACTAGTGTTTCGACCTGGAATAGATGCTTCTCTTCTCGCGTGTCAAACATCCTTGGAAGAGGATTCTCCTTAGTGCCTTTTGAGCTCTCGAACTTTCTTGTCAAACCGCACTTAGTCCCGACTAAGACCGGAGCAAGGATCTCACCATCATCATCTTTTTAATTCCTGCTCCAATCCAAGTCCTCCAAGGGGGTGTGCTTAATCACACCGTCATACTCATATGAGTATAGATTAGAATTGTCATCCTCGAGTCCTTCTGAACTTGGTACAAGCCGAGTTCTTGATCAATCAGCAGGAGAACCTGCCACAATGCCTTCTCCCGGCCTCAAAATCATCTCGCACACCACCAAAGAGTCTTCCTCAGATCTTCCCTATGATGGTAGATTATCTTGATGTTCTGTTTCAATAAACTTCTTCAAGTCAAAGCAGTTCTCTTGGCTTGAAGAAATGAATGGTGATAGGACCAGGGCTCTCTCTATGTTCTCGGCCCAGTGGCTGTTTTACAAGTGTAATTTCCCAAAGAGATGGGAAAGTGCAAACCGAAATCTTCTTGTCTCGCAGTTCTCGTGCGCTTTGTCTAATTGCCTACATACTTCAATCAAAGCCATCTTATCATCAGAACATGGGAAGCCGCAGAGGGGTGCTCTCATACCAAGAAGCCTCGATATAAGAAAATTTCCCGAATTGATGAAATAAGCACCATATCATGATATCGTGTTCATGGCTTCATCCGAAAATCTTCTAAGCAGATGTCACCTTCGAGCAAATCCCACCACGTACATGGTGAAAGCGCTATCACCCTTCTTCAAATTACGATTGCTTGGTCTCTGTGGTGAACTCACGGGCGCAGTAGGCATACACTGGGTCATCTTTGTGAGCATCAATGTAGAAAAGCCAAACCATTGCCGTGACGCTGCCAGGGTATACATCGTAAGAAGTCATGTAGAACTTCTTCGCTTTGCACATCGACACCGCTCCATCAAATTCATGCTTATGATTTCCGCCCAATTGATATTTTGCGTTCCTTCGCACACCATGCTGATGAGCGGGCACATCCAGAAGTGAAATTCATTGGTAGAGGGCAAACCCATAACCCGAGCCAGCAAGATTATGAAGTCTGACAACTCTTCATTGAAATCTGCTCGGAAGAGGGTTTTGGTCAGACGAGAAGCTCCTTTCTTAGGGTTCTTCAGCCAGGACTTCGCCACTCGTGCCTTATATTTGTCACTGTCTTGGTCGAACAGGGCCTGTGCTTGATCCCGGGAAACGACTATGGCATTATCCATCTCTGGAATCCTCAGAGCAGTGCTAATGGCGGCAGCATCCAGTTTGGTGATGAGTTCCCCGTGTATATTGGTCAATTCACTCGAAGCGGGGTCGAAGTGAGCTCCGCATGAAAGCACGGTGTCAGCACACTGTACCGAGATCGGGAAACCGCCAGCAAAGGCCAAACCGCTATCGTGAATCATTTGTGCCATTGGTGTAGGGTTTGCATCTGCCATCCTCGCCCAAAAATCGCCGAAGTCAAGATGTCGAGCTTCACTGTCCCCAATATTGAGAACGGCAGACTCTAGTGGTGAAACTTGTTCCTGTCCCTGGAATTTGATCTTCATATTGATAGTCTTAGAGCCGCAACCTAAACTCGGGGAGGAATTACAGAGAAAAGGGATACACGCACAGGGAATTAGGTTGCAAGGGTTCGAGCAAGGGATAGCAAGGAAGCAGTGTGAAAAATGCAAAAGGGGATCTACCCGTTATATAGCCGTTTTGGAGAGAGAAAGGAAATCAATGCGCATTAAATTCATATCTACCAATTTGACAAGCAACATATTCGGGTAGAGCGGGAAAAACTAAGTATGAATGGCACTTGGTTCGCTTGGGACATGTGAGACGCGAATGCACGAAACACGCGGCTTGGCCGATTCGGGCGAAGCAGGGAGAAGACGCACAAATGCATTTTGGGACATTTGGGACAAAAACGCGACGAAGTACGCGGTTCGGTGTTTCGGCCGAAAATGGAACAAAAGGCCCGTTTGAACTTGGGACATTTGGGACAAAAAGTTTTGGAGTACGCGACTCGGCCGGTTCGGGCGAAAATGTTACAATAGGTCCGGAGAAGTTTGGGACATTCGGGATGAAAACGCGAAGTACGCGGTTCGGGTGTTTCGGCCGAAATTGGAACAACTTGCACAATTAACTTTGGGACGTTGGGACGAAAAGTTCCGACGGGCCCGAAAATGGAACAACTTCGGGGATTTCGGCCGATCGGGGAACAGATCGCACTTCGGGACTTGGGACACGCGGGACAAAAATGTCCGACAGGCCCGAAAAACATACAAAATGACCCAAAATTGCAGATTTTCTCGATTTCACGACTTTTAACATTTTCAAAGACAACACACTAAAACTCAAAATTTTTTGAAAGTTCACTTTCTTAAGAAAGCAGAATTTCAGTGGACAACGACTATTTTTATTTCATTCATGTATGGAATTCAAACTCGTACTCGAAAGTAAAGAAGTATAAGAAATATGGCAAAGTGTGATTTCTTCTTCTTTGTATAGATCATTGGTTGAAGTTCTGTTTTAATTCTCCTTTGAGATGAAGTTTTTTTGTCTTCCTTTACCTAATCATTTGTAGATATGATGTTGGAAGAGATTATATTATTCAGTTTTAATGAGATGGAAATGCCACTTATTTGATAGATCATTGTTTGACAAGACTTTACTTGTTTGGTTTGAGATGCATGAGTTTGTCTCTTACACTCTATCTTTTTAAGAATTCTTCTTGGATGAACTAGGATAGAGAATAACTCTTGTATGAGTGCCCCTTGATTTTTTAACGTTGTTCGAGATCTTTAAATGTTAACTTCTATATGTTGTAGGAGATTTAAAATTGCATCGATGAATATCTTAATTGCTAAATTTTAAGGTAATTGACTTTTGAAAGAAACAGTTAAATCATGTTTTGAATCTGTTCTGTTTCTCGGATGTGTTGGGTTTGGGCATAGTTGAAATGGATCTTCTTCTTTTGTTTAGGAGTTAGATGAGTCATCCTAATAAGAACCATGCTTTAAACTCTTCCTTTGGCTTGAAGAAAAGTTAAATGTTGTTTTCTTTTATGAAAAATTGGGAACAATGAGATGTTATGATATGTTGTTTGCCTAATGATAATTGATAGAATCAATTAGACTCTATTTTGTAAGGCTGATATGGTGGATTATATTTTGTCCTTTTCTTGAAAGTGAAATCAATTGTTTAAAATGTACTTCTTTTCCATTGCTTTTGATATATTGATTTTATGATGTAATAATTGTCTCATTAAAGTAGAGTTTTTTTAATGGAACAATTATTGGAATGCACTTCTTTTTAAGGCTTAGTGCTTATCATGCTCAGTTCATTGAATCATTAGCATAATTTAGCATAGGCATATTTATTGCATTTTATTGCATTGTCTTTTATTTAATAATGTGCAACATGTGCACTCTAGTCTAGTGACTTGCATTCAATATTGTTATGTTGGATAACATTCAATATTGGTATTAGTAGTAATTACATGTGCATGTGAGATGGGTCTTATCATCTCATAGTTGGTGTCTGATAGGGTGTCATGTCTATCCATATGAGGCTGTCTAATATCTATAAATATTACAGCTCTTGCATTGTTATGTAATCTGATTTCATGATCAATAATATTTGTGAGGCTTCCGTCCCTCTTTGGTCATTGCAATCTTATTCTATTCTATCATTTGGTATCAGAGCAGGTTCTATCCAAGCAAGGTTGAAGAGGAGCACTATTGGAGAGGATCCATTGGAGAAGAAGATCTGCATCAAAGGAGAGCCATTGAAGCATCCCGCAGCCTCCATTCCTCCCAAGCATCCATCAACTAAAATTTGACCTATCCACTTATTTGGAAGGTAAATTTTTTTATTAGTCATTGGCATAGCCAATTGATCTAACATATTGGCGGAATATTTCAGATTTGGAGATCTTTAAAAAAAAAAAAAAGGAGAAAGATCTTGGAAAAAATTGCAGATCTAAAAAAAAAAATTTGTGAAAAAAAAAAAAATCTTAAAAAAAAAAAAAGAGAGAGATCTTGAAAAAAATTGCAGATCAAAAGAAAAAAAAAAAGATCAGATCTAAAAAAAAAAAATCAGATCTGAAAGTGGAGGTGTGAAGAATTCGGGAGCAAAGGTTGAAGCAGTCTCGTCAACAAAATTATAGCAGATAGCTCTTAGAAAAAGGACGTAAATTTTTCATACAATGTCGGATTGATGTGCAATTTTTTTTTCTGGAAAGATAAGAAGGAGGCGCACAACTTTGCAGTTTACATCATCTTTAGATTCGGCCTCTACATGTGACGAAAAGTCTGTGCAAGTCGGATCATTTTTTCTGGAAAAAAATCAGATCTAGCTGGTAAATTGGTAAGATCTCAAAAACTAAGATTCTGATTCTTCTGAAATTTTGTGGGTTTCAAGAAAAATATTGTATGATGCTTCACAAAATTTTAGAAAAACCCGGATCGAGTTTGTGAGAAAAGCTGAAAACAATATTCGATTGTTTGTTTGGATCTTAGGAACAAACAAGTCGGCCAGCTCAATTCCCACTCTCTCCATCTTTTTATTAAATTATTTTTTTGGAAAATTTGGAGAAATTACTAAATTTTGGGAGATTTCCAAATTTAGAATCTCACCAAACACATTTAGAGCCACCGCTAAATTTAGCAGAAAAACACCTATTGGGGGTTAAAAAATATTTTTGGCCTAAATTGTGTATTTTGTTATTCTAGACCCTTTTTTGTAAAGAGGGGGGACACAAAAACTTCATTTTGATGTAATTTTGGAGCATTTTGTACTAATCTTGGTGCATAAAGTGAAAAAAAAAAAAGTGCAAATTTTTCATTTTATGTTTGGTTCTATCACACGAGATCTTTGATCTCATAGCGAAATGTCAAGATATATGGTGCCTCTGGGAAGCGCTTACGGGTGATGCCATCACGACTACTACTGCACTTAACGCCTAACATAGCTGCCTAAATGTCGTCTGGGCATCGACCCTATAAAATCGATGGGGAGTAATAAGGACACAATACACACACATTTGAGCCCTCCCATCCGTTTGTGCTTGCACAAACCCCTCTCCGTACTGTCTACGTACCACGTACTAAATTCTTTCACATGCATTAACACCTCTTTCCGTACTGACGGGTATATTGAAAGGGTGATCTTCTTCCATGTACCGATGGGTATATCGGAAGGGAGCGTATATAGAAAGGTTTGGTATATCGGCCTGACGGTATATTGAGAGGGAGACCATAAACTTGGAGTGATAAGAGCCTTACCCTTTGTCAGAAATTCAGAGTTTCAGAAATTCAGATTGCAGAAATGGGTGCACAAGCACCAAAGTTCTTCTTGCCAGATTCACAACTGCTTAGAGGAGACAACTATGCTGCATGGAAACCGAAGATCAAGGTGTTACTTGAGTTTGAAGACCTATGGACAGTTGTAGATGGAAAAACAACAAGATCACTTGATGATGGAAGACAACAAGTTCAATTTGATAGGGCCAATCAAAAGGCCAAGTTGATCATCTTGTTTAGTGTAACAGACGATGTGCAACCCCACATTAGAGATGCCACATCGGCCAAGGATGCATGGGATAAGTTGAGCATAGTCTATGAGGCAAAGAACAAGAATGCCATCCTCAACCTACTATCACAACTGCATACTCTCAAGTTCAAGCACAATGAGAAGGTTGAAGTTTTTTTGAGACGAGTTGCTACTTTGAGGGCATCTCTATTGGCATTGGGAAAAGAGATAAGTGATGAAGACCTCGTACCAATTATGTTGCGAGCACTTCCTCCTTCCTATAGAATATTTGTGACAACTATCAATATGAGTGAACACACAGTCACCTTTGAGAAGTTGGTCAATCTACTCCAACAAGAAGAGGCAATGAACAACAAAGATCATGAAGATGAGCAAGCACTATCTTCCAATCATAAAGGAAAGGGGAGATTTCAGTCCAATAACAAGAAGTCCCAACAAAATCAAAGTCAACGAGACAACACCAAGAAGTGTCCCATTTGCAATAGAGGGGGACATGACATCAAATATTGTTGGTACAATTCCTACAAAAAGGGTTCATCAAGCAATTCAAAACCCAATAACCAACAGGGTAACAATAATTCAAATAAAGGGAAGTCCAACAACAACAACAATCAAGGGCAGAAAAATGGTAATTGGCAAAGAAAACCCAAACAACAAGGGTACATTTCCGAACATGAGGATGATTCAGATGAAGGACACCACATGTATTCTGCTCAATTTGATGAAGAAACCAAGTCCACACAAGATATCTGGTATGTTGACTCGGGTGCAACTCGACACATGACTGGACGTAAGGATTGGTTCTACACACTATGCGTGACTCACCTAACAAGAACCATGTGTCATTAGGTGATGACTCATCATACAGTGTCAAGGGGATTGGAAACATTTCACTACCTCTTGAAAGCATGACCGCAAAATCACAAATGTATTGTATGTACAGGTTGACCAAGAATTTGCTATCACTTAGTCAACTCCTTGATCACAACTTGAATTTGGATTTTGACAGTAATAATGGAGAAAAAGTGTGCTTGATAAGAGATAAGTCAAGAGGTTCCAAGATTGTAGCAAGAGCCTCCAATGTGGGACGCATATTCCAACTTGATTTTGTCCACAAGGATGATCAAGCTCTAGTGGCCAAAGACACGTAATTTGCGAACTATGGCATCGTAGATATGGTCACATCAATTTTGGCTATCTCCAAACACTTCAAAAGGGAAACATGGTGAAAGGATTGCCTACACTCAAGCACAACACTAAAAAGTGTCACAATTGCCTAGGCTGAAAGCAACACAGTACCCTTCCAAAAGAACACATATAGAGCTAAGGGAAATCTTGATTTGGTGCACACCGATCTTTTCGGGCCCATGCAACCAAGTCATTCGGATGTCAATACTTCATGCTTTGTGTTGATGACTACTCAAGAAATATGTGGATATATTTTCTAAGAAACAAGAGTCAAGCCTTTGAGACATTTCAAAATTTTAAAGCACTTGTTGAGAATGAAGTTGGTCGCAAGATCAAAACTCTCTGCTCAAATCGAGGGGGGGAATTCACAAGCAATGAGTTCAAGACTTACATGGAAGCTCATGGGATTCATAGACAAATGCCTCCTACTCACACACCACAAAGAGAATGGTATAGTTGAGAGAAGGAATCGTATCTTATCATGGAAATGGTGCGATGTATGATTGATGACTCATGTTTAACAAAGACATTTTAGGCAGAAGCTGCAAGAACTGCAGTCTATTTTTTGAATAGAGTGCCCATAGTAGCTCTTGAAGGAGTGACACCTCAAGAAGCATGGTCAAATCGAAACCATCAATTGCACACCTAAGAGTATTTGGGTGTAAAGCTAGCATGCACATACCCAAGAAGAACAGGAACAAGTTGGATATGAAAGCTGAGAAACTGATATTCATTGGATACAGTGAAAAAGCACTTGGGTACAGATTATGGGATCCGAAAGCAAAGAAAGTATACACAAGTAGGGATGTTGAGTTCTTTGAGAAGAAACAAGCAGATGCTCCACTCAACGACTCAACAAACATGCAGAATACACCTCTTGTGAAGACAGAATTTGATGTTCCCACTGAAGATGACAGTGATGAATTAGATGATGGTGAAAAATTGGATCCACCACAAGCCAATGGAACAACTAAGAAGTTACCTAAATGGTATACTCAATTAATAAGAGATGCAAATTTGGATGAAGCACCTAGCACATCATCTAATCCTGGACCTAGAACTCGCAGTCAAGCTCGTGAAGAGGTCAATTATGCCCTAATGAGCAGAGTTGTTGAAACAGTTGAGCCATCTACAATTCAGGAAGCCCTACAATCAAAAGCTTGGAAAGATGCCATGGATTCAGAGTATCAGTCAGTGATGAAGAACAACACATGGCAACTTGTCGACCTTCCACCAGGGAAGAAACCCATTGGATGCAGATGGATATTCAAGACTAAGTACAAATCAGATGGGACTATTGACAAGTATAAAGCAAGGCTTGTAGCAAAGGGGTATGCACAACAAGAAGGCATTGATTATGAGGAGATATTTTCTCCCATAGCCAAGATCAAGAAAATCAGGATGATCTTTGCTCTAGCTGCACAATTTGGTTGGAAAGTCCACCAAATGGATGTGAAAAGTGCTTTTCTTAATGGATATTTGCAAGAAGAAATCTATATGACTCAGTCCAGAGGGTTATGTAATACCAGGAAAAGAGATGATGGTATGCAGACTCATAAAATCTCTATATGGCCTAAAACAGGCACCCCGAGCATGGTACATCAAAATTGATGAGCATCTCATAAGTCATGGATTCGAAAGGAATCCTTATGACCCCAATCTCTACCTCAAAAGCAAGGGGGAGATTGTCATTGTGGTTGTTTATGTCGATGATCTAGTCATTACAGGTAGTTCTGTGAAGATGATCGATGCAAAAAAGAAGGATTTTAATCGATCGTTCGACATGACAGATCTCGGGCTCATGCACTATTGTCTTGGGTTGGAAGTATGGCAAAAAGAGAATCATATCTTTGTTTCGCAGTTGAAATACACCAAGACAACGCTTGAGAAATTCAGGATGATGGACTGCACTCCTATTGCTACACCTATGGAAGCGAGACTTCACTTATCTCGTTCTGATCCATCACCACCGATGAATGTAACTCTCTATCGGAAGTTGATTGGGAGTCTCATTTACCTGACATATACTAGACCAGATATCAGATTTGCAGTCAGCTATTTATCACTCTTCATGCAAGAACCAAAAATATGTCATTGGAAAGCAGCAAAGAGAATACTGAGATATCTAAAGGGTACAATTGACCTTGGTCTAGAGTACAAGAAGAACGAAAACTTCTTCTTGACAGATATTCAGATTCAGATCATGCAGGAAACATGGATGATAGGAATTCAACATCAGGCTTCGTCTTCTTTATGGGATCTAGACCGATATCATGGGGAAGCAAGAAACAAAACTTTGTTTCTCACTCTTCTACAGAAGCAGAGTATCGAGCTGCAGGTGAAGCTATTTGTGAAGCAATATGGCTACGCCGAATACTGGAAGGAATTGGTCTACCACAACAGAAATCTACTCTAGTATATGTTGATAATGAAGGAGTTCTGAAGCTTGTTCGCAATCTAGTATTTCATGAGAGAACCAAGCATATTGAAGTACAGGTTCATTTCATATGTGAGCATGTCTTGAAGCACAACATACAGCTCCAGTTTTGTCCTACAGCTGAACAGAAGGCAGATGTTTTCACTAAGTCACTTGCACGTGACAAATTCACACTGTTCAGAGAGTTCCTCTCCACTTCATTGGAAACTATGCAAAATTAAGGGGGGGAATGTTAGCATAATTTAGCATAGGCATATTTATTGCATTTTATTGCATTGTCTTTTATTTAATAATGTGCAACATGTGCACTCTAGTCTAGTGACTTGCATTCAATATTGTTATGTTGGATAACATTCAATATTGGTATTAGTAGTAATTACATGTGCATGTGAGATGGGTCTTATCATCTCGTAGTTGGTGTCTGCTAGGGTGTCATGTCTATCCATATGAGGTTGTCTAATATCTATAAATATTACAGCTCTTGCATTGTTATGTAATCTGATTTCATGATCAATAATATTTGTGAGGCTTCCGTCCCTCTTTGGTCATTGCAATCTTATTCTATTCTATCATTTGGTATCTAAGCTATACCATTATTATCATGAAATGACCTCGTGCTAGCAATTTTTGCGAGATGGACTTCGTAAGTGAAAAGGAAGGCATAAAATTATGTGATCATTGGTTGTTTTAAGTTTGATTTTTGTAAAGAACTCTGATTCATTCTCGAGATTGTATTGAAAAATAAAGTAGCATTCTTTTGTAATGGAGGCAGTTATTAGGTAGCATACCTAAATGTATAAGTTTTAGAGATGAATTAAATGTTGAGAATTTATTGCTTTGGGTGTGTATATTATCTTGTAATTTCATTGAATTGATGGAATCTTATATTTTGTTATACTCCATATTATGTATATGCTTAATGTGGTATTCTTAGATAAGTTTGATAGTGGGAATTGGACTAATTTCCCTAAATAGGATGCAAATTCTTAAGATGTAGAATTTGATGTCATAACTAAACAATTTAATATAGTAATATTATATGGAATGAACATTCAGTAATAACTATTGAATTTGTAATGATTTATAGGGGTGTTAGGCCCTAGCACTTAATCATGTAAAGGAAGATTCTTCCTCTAACTTAAGAATGCAAATAAAATGGAAGATGTTATTCCTAATTATTAGACTTCGTTAATAAAGTCTACTTAGTTACAACCTAGATGGTTGTTACACTTCCTTGAACGGTTAAGTCACAATAAATGGAACTTATGATGTTGATATCCTGTTATGGTTGATGGCTTGTTAAGTCCAGTAAATAACATTAAAGGCAATCTTAAGCTATGAAAGTTCTTTAATAACCAATTGAATCTGTTGTAGAGAAGAACTTAAGGAGTGTTGGATTAGGGTTAGGCAATGTTGCTGAAATCTGATTTAATAATCCAAATTAATTAAATTTATAATAAACTCCTTGAGGTATGTAAATATCGATGAGGTTGTTCTATAGGATGCTGGCACATGCCAACTGTAGGGTTGTACCTTTGAGAAGATTAGGATCTTCTTAAGGATACATCGATGCAGTTGACATGTGGTAACACCCTTCTGCATTGATCATCTAGATCTACACACATGGACTTGATCTTAGTTTCTCTCTAGGTCTTGTTAGTAACATGTCTAAGATATGGGGTAGCCCCCTAAGACTCAGGATACCTTGGCACATGGGGTTGACTTAGGTTGACCCAATATGCCAACTTACCCTAAGTCTTAGTGAGCCTCCCCCTATCATAACGTATGTTGTTAACTCGAACTAGGGTTAAACCTTGGGCAAGTGGACTGACAAAAGTCAATAAAGGACATTCTAGATAACAATAGAGTGGGGTGAAGGATGTATTCTGGATTGACGAGTATGCCATCAAGGAATAGTAATACGAATAGTATGTTAGAAATCTTTGGCCAAAGTATCACAAGTGCTGGTTGCGTTGTCCTATGTCACCTAGTCTAAGGTTTGTGATGCAGATGAATATTGGTAACAAATATTCAGATAGGTTCCTTAGACAGATCACTCAATACCCTGAATAGGAGAGAGAACCAAGTATACATAGTATACGGAAAATTATTCAATACTTAATGTTAAACATGAATAGATCGGTAGTTTATTGAGTCATGAAATGAATAGATCGATAGCACACCAAGTCATTACAATTGCATATGGTTATCTGTTATATGAATGGTTGATAAAATAATGTGTGTTATAAATTATGAATTTAGAATAGAGAACATTATTTATTTTTTTAAATTCCCTTGTTTCTAAAGTCTTAAAATGGGAATGTAACAAAGAGAGCAACAATCATTGTCATGATGACCATTGATATGATGAAATTTGCAATATTATGCAGACATTTTTCATTGCAATCGATGTGCTAGAATATGGTGATCGAAGGTAAGCGAATCATGTGCTTATCAAGAAAAGCACATAGCACATCATGAGAAAAGTGTAATGGTTTCCATGGAGGGTATGGAGATGCCTTAAGTGGAGACCAACATGATGTAGGATATTGAGGATGCTTATGTGATGGATAAGATTGATCTTTCTTACGAGGTGGAGGATTTGGAGACCTATGAGGATTCTTAACATATGGAAGAGGATAAGAACTAGAGATGCATCAAGAGAAGAAATAGGAGAGGGATCTATGACCGAGTAGTAATAAGATCCTTTTTCTAAATCAATGACTTTATAACATAAGAGTGTGAATGATTCACATGAATCATATTGTAGACATTGTTTCAAAGAAGGAATAAAGCCATGACAAAAGATGAATTGTTTTTTCTAAATAAATGGGTTAAAAAACTAATTGATGCATACAAACATTAAAACACAAAATGTAATCAATGATGGGTTTTTTATTAGCTTGATGTAGGCCAAGTAAATGATCATATGTGACTCTAGGGACATTATTAAGTATAAAGTGTTGAAGGAATACTTCTTCCATCTCTTGATAGGTACTAATAGATCCAAACGGTAGATTTGTCTACCATTAGAGAGCTTCATCAGTAAGACTATGGAAAAAGGATTTGAGCAATAATTGGTCATTAGATTATGGAGCCATAACCAGACGATAATGTTTGAGATGTAAATATGGATTTCCAGTACCATAAAAACATGAAAATGTAGGCATAATGAAATCCTTAGGGAATGTTGAATTGTGAATCTTTTTTGGAATAGGATTTCCATGTAAATAATTGTTATTGATAGAAGCATAATAGGATTTGCTTTCAAGCGTGAGAGATTGGACTTGAGATTGTAATTGGCCAACAACATGCATGAGTGATAAAATTTCATGTGAAGGAATGACAACAAATGTGAGTGGTGTATTGAGTGGTTGAAGATTTCCATTATGAGTGATCATAGGGATGTCAATAGAAGAAATGGAATATGACAATGCTAAGGGCACACTAGATATAGTTGTCAAATAAATAATAGGTGATAAAGAACATAGAGTTTCAAAGTAGTAGAAATAACATCAGAAGAGTTATTAGGAGATGAAGTAATATAAGGAGATGAATCATGCATGCTACTAGAGATAATATCATAAGAAGATGAAAGAGGAGTAGAAAATTCACATTCAACAATATGCAAAGAAGAAAAATCATTACTAGTATGTATATCATCAATATCAGAAAAAGATTCAGATGCAAGGATTTCATTAAGTGTATCATCAACATATAATGAAGGAGGAGGAGAACTAGTGTAAGCAAAAATTGTGTTAGTATGCAAACATAAGATGATTATTAAACCAAATCAATTCTAAATATAACACAACCATTCACTTACCTTAGATTGAGCAATGATAAAAAGAGGGAGAAGACAATATACCTACACTTACCTACAAGTAGAATCCTCCTTTTATGGATTGATTTTCTCCTTGGATGAACTTAGAATGCTTTAGATTTGTGGACTAATTTTAGCAGCACTTCCCCTTGATGAAATGATGATTTTGGCTCACTTGGATGCTATGAAGATTTCTAGATTGCTTAGATATTTTGGCAGCATAAGTTTGCAATAGTTCTAAGGTGCTTTCCATGGAGGGTGGCACCTCTATTTATAGATGGAGGAAGAAAAAATCAATGGTTGAGATTTTTCCATGTTGGATTAGATCAATGGTTGAAATTCCATGAGAATGGAGAATTCTCTAGAATTAGAGAATTATATATTTTAGGAGAACTCTCCATTGAATTAAAATTTTAATGGAATAGTGCACATTTATTTGAATATTTGAAAATGGGAGGGAAGAATGGAGAGGCTTATAGAAATAGAAGCCTCTAGATTTAGAGGTTGATTTAGCTTGTAGTTAGTT
Source organism: Taxus wallichiana var. yunnanensis (assembly GCA_018340775.1). Classification (NCBI taxonomy): domain Eukaryota; kingdom Viridiplantae; phylum Streptophyta; class Pinopsida; order Cupressales; family Taxaceae; genus Taxus; species Taxus wallichiana. Next base: position 549,225,390 of record CM031243.1, read on the forward strand.
GGGCTTAATTATATTTAGTGAAGTGATTAGATGGAGAAGCTAGTCATAGAGTAGGCATAGGGTAGGTGGTAGGTGGGTGAGTATTTTTAAATTGTTAGAAAATAGTTAATGAGGATTAGTTAATGTAGTAAATAAAATATTAATGATGTATTAATATTTCTAAGGATGTAATGGGATTATGGGGTATATGAAAGGAAATAATTGAAGTATATATAATAACTAATTAATTTTATAATTAATTATTATATGGTTAATGATGGGAATGGATTACTATAGTCTGATAAGGATAGTATTTTCTAAATGACCATGTAGACATTTTGCATGTCTAAATTTTTCCCCTCTTTGAAGTGTTATTACAGAGCAATGACAGTTCAAAGAAAAGAAGAGGATATAGGTTAGTTGGTGAGGTGATTCCCCCTCGAGGGTTGGGAAAAGAAGGAAGAATCATGTGACCGCTTGAAAAGAGGAGAGGCCAAAGTTAGTCAATGAGGAGTGATGTAGAAAATGAAAATATGAGAAGATGTAGGAATATTATAAGATAAAGAATTGAGAAGCATGAGAAGAGTAAGATAGAGTGGAAGAGGGAGAATAAATGAATATAAGAGAAGATGAGGGGAAGATGGGAAGAGATAAGTATAGGAGATTGGAAGAGTAGAGGATAAGGAGATTAGGGAAATATGGGATATGAAGAATAGGAGGGAGGAATAAGGGAAGGGAAGAGATGAAAAATTAGGAGGGACTGGATTCTGGATGTTGGATGCCCCAATAAAAGGGTTAGGATGGTGAGGATGAGGATTAGTTGTTGGATTCATTTAGATGAGAGGTTATTGGATATGAAGGTGTGAGATTCTTGAGTGCCTCAGTTGAGAATTTTTGGATGAGAGGATGCCCCTAGTGAAGGGGAGAAGTTTTTGGGTTTAGATATGAGAATGCCCCAGTCAAGGGGTTAGGATTTAAGGATTGTGGATTATAGGATGTTGGATGATGAGGATAAGGATTAGTTGTTGGATTTATTTGAAAGAGAGGATGTTAGTTGGATGCAAGAGGATATGTGGAGATTGATTGATTGATTAATATATTGATTGGATAAGATAATGAGGATGTTAGATGGTTAATTAGATGATAATGAAGCCAAAAAGATGATGATAGAAGGGGGTGTGCTACCATAAAGTGCCCACTGTATCATTATTAGTAATTATGATTAATGTGGCATAGAGCAAAATGTGCCAAGGTATGAAGACCATGGTAACTGAATTGTCAAATGCCCCTGTCTTCATATCATCGGAAAGATTAATATAGAAATATGGTCCTCATATCATTGGACCGTATACAAGAAAACAAAAGTGGCCTCATATCATCAGCCAAAATGTAAACGCAGCAGATAAAAAAATAGAACACACATTAGTTCAAAATTTAGTAAATATTTGAATCACATTACGATTTATGATTTGTTTGTTTTATGATTTTTTTTTTAAAAAATTACGATTTTTTTAATTTTTATGATTTTTTTATTTTTATGGTTTTTTTTTAATTTTTACGATTTTTTGTTTTTATTTTACGATTTTTTGATTTTTTTTTATTTTTACGATTTTTTTATTTTTTGATTTTTTTTTAATTTTTACAATTTTTATTTTTACGATTTTTTTATTTTTAGGTGATAGAGGAGGAAATTTGACAGAGGTAGGAAGAAATGGGGGAAATGAGTGCAAGGGGAGGGAGAACAGCACTCAAAAGGTTTGAGGGCACCGCGGTTGGTATAAAAGGGTTTCGGGGTCCATGAGAGGGTCATTTTCGCCACGCATAGTTTGAAAACGAGATCTCGAGGGGGACGTGATGGTGTATGAGAGGATTGCAGATCACTAAGTGGACTATGTGAGAGAGTACTAGTGGCTAGAAGAGGTAAGACAACCAGTGAGTGATTGAGAATTTATTTTGTGGATTAGTTTTGTATTTTTCGAGGTTTTTAGGGATGTTGTTAGGTTAAAGTCGGCACTAAAGCACACTTTGTTCAACATGTATGGGCCTAAAACAATGCATACGCATTAAATAGTGGCACATTTATGATGACGGGGTGGGTGGGGCATGAAATGTTAGGATTGTGGAGCTGAATTGCTTCACAGTTAGCATGATTTACACCTTGTTGGTTTACTCAATAATTGGCACCGATCGATCGGGTAACCGGTCTTTGGTCGAGGGTAATCGCGGGTAAAGGTAACAAGTTCCGATCAGCATTAAGGTAACCATCGTCACCATCGGAAACCATCGCCGGTCAGGGTAACCATCACTCGGTCAAGTTAACCTTTGTCGGTTACCTGTGCGTGGAATGTTTTATTTAACTCACGGAATTTAATCTAGCTTTTGTTTTAAAGCTGATTTAAAGGTTGTAAATGCATAGCTAAGGTGCCCTAAGTTTGTCTAAGCTTATATAAGCTAGAAAACTAGGGTTAAAAAATAAGGAATAAGGAAAGAGAAGAATTGAGCTATCCTTGGTTGAAAGGATGAAGAAGAAGAAGAAGAAAAATCAGATTACATGAAGACAGGAGCACTATTGGTGAGAAAATGCTATTATCTTCTACTTTATTTCCTTTATATTATTTAGTCTCATGTAATGGCTTGCATAGTATGCAAAACACTTAATATTTCTTTTTATGAGATCCATAGGTTGTTATGAGATCTTGTTATTACTCATTCCCGTAGATCCACATGTTGTGAGATCTTATACTACTGAATCCATGAGATCATGATGTGTTGTTGATCCATAGGAATCTAGTATTGTAGAGGAAGTTGTCTCAATGTTTGCACATGTTTATGCAAAGGAGAGGAGATACTTACTTCTTAGTGCATGGTTATGGTTGCACATTGGTAGACCCTTCTAGAGGTCTTGTTTGTAGATTCACAATACAGTGAGAGCTTGGTTGCACAATGGCAGATGCAAGGTGTAGCTTCAAGTATGTGAGATCTAGTGGTGTTTCAAAGGCACGGTTGTAGTGCACTCAGGTAGATCTGATTAGATATCTGGAGGACACACATGTGGTGGTATGAAGGTATAATTTAGTGTACTCAGGAAAATTTGGTTGTAGATCTAGAGGAGGAGATACTCTTGTAGAGATACATGTACTCTTGTGTAGAAGAGTTGGTTTGTAATATCTTGTTATATTATATATATGAGATATTTATCTTTGGTGGACGTAGCCCACATTGGGTGAACCACGGTACATGTTGTGTTATGTGTGTGTACTTTTGTGTGATTTGGATTATTCTTGTTTATATTTCCACTGCTATAGATTTTGTGGGGATTGTTAGATCCGTATTTGCATGTTTTGGATTTGATATTCTATAGTTGCAAATGTTTCCGCATAGACCCATCCCCAACAAGTGGTATCGAGCTGGTTTTTATCTTATCTGATACCAACAAGTGGTATCAAATCCTAGTTTGTTATCTTATCTGATACCAACAAGTGGTATCGTGAGACTAGTTTATTATATTATCTAAAACCAACAACTAGTATCGTAACCTGGTTTGTTGACTTATTTGATAGAAATAACTGGTATCATAGTAGGGTATTTATTTTCGAATTGTTTATTTCGAGAGAAAGGGTTTGTTTCATAGTTTTTAATGGTTATTATTGACATGTATGAGAGCAGGGTTTGTTTTTCCTGATGTGAAAATCGCAAGAAGAGATTGAATATCAAGTAGGAGCTGGAAGAGTAAGGTTGCTAGAAATTAAAGTGACCGACGTCAATTAAGTGGCAACCGACATTGGCAAGGTGACCGTGGTTGGTTATTAGGCAGCTTGGTTTTAAATAGAAAATCATAGATTTGAATAAATGGAATGTATCTTATTTTCTGAAGTGTCCCTAGTTTTTAAAGGTATAAGCATGGTGGTTAGATTGCAGATCCAGGTTACAGAGGTATGGTTTTATCTTGGTTTTGCAATGCTTTGCGTTTTAATTACACATGCATGGTTTTGGATTGCAAATCTAGACAGAGAAAAGGAGTAGGTATGCATCCTTGGTGCAGTTAGATGCACGGGCTTCATTAGAGAGGAAATAACACAAAATGAAGACGAGGCTTCCATCAGAGAAGCATGTTCTTCAGTTGAAGATACAATTAAGTATCTTGGTGCTGGTAAGGTGATGTGTTTCATCTTGGTGCAATTTATTTGCATGTATTATTGTTGTAGTGGTTTTGTACGATTTGGATGCTTCTTGAAATGACTGCTCAAATCAACTATCGGCTTCAGTCAAAGTAGGCACTGGTGTGGTGTTCTATGCCAAATTGTGTGGCATTGGGTTCGTTCCAGCAACATCGACATGGGTTTGAGAACCGAGGTCGTTCATAGAGGAACCATTATCGGTCAGCTAATTGTGGTTGGTTAGGGGATGACCGTGTTTGGTCTCTATGTAAACTTATATGTACTATTTTTTGCAGCAGGAGAGGGAAGATGGTATTTGTCTTGGTTTGGAGGATCGAGTTTCTTGCATAGAGTGTACATGGCAAAAACGATGTAGATCACTTCATGGTTTAGATCAGAAAGAGGATGAAGTTGGATCAGTTATTCCATTGAGACTTTGAGTCAGGTATCTCTATATGATTCATGTTTTATTTATTTTATTTGGAGCAACTGATATTTGTTTTGGATAGTGTGCACAAATTTACACCATGGTTTTTGGTGTTGTTTGACTTTTATTTCCCGGTTGTGTGGAATATTGAGGACAAGGATTTCTAGTCTAAGGATGAGATCCTCAATGAAAATTCATGATTAGACACAGTTTTAGATAATGAGATATCTTGAGTATGCATGGATGGAAAGAAGCTGAATCGCTTACTTCACAAGTCCAAAATTTTGTGATGTAGAAGTATTCTCAGAGAAGAAAGGGAATCAATTTTATAGTTCTTTAATCTAGTTTTATTTCTCATTCACATATTAGCTTTTGAGCTTGGTGTTAGAGGAAGTGTAGGGGATTTCATGTTCAGTGGGAGCAAGCCATGGTTGTTGGCATTGTAGGATTGGATATATGATGCAGATGTGGAATGAGAGGATATTGCTACCATTCAGAGTGGCAGAAGGCACTAGTTGGTTTTAGAGGGTAGTCACAACCTTGCAAGTATTTTGAGTTTATTACTTTTTGATGTCACTTATGGTTTATTTTTGGTGCCTAGATATTCCTTAGGGAAGGAATTTGATGGTTGATTCAACTTGTTTTAAGTGCTAGAGCAATTTTCAAAGTTTGAAGGTTGAAAAAGGAGTCAATATGCTGAATTACAGAGACCGATGTCGGTTAGGGTTAAGCATGGTCGGTCATTTGGTAATTTTGGTCGGTCGGGTAGTGAATGGGGTTGGTTAGGAAGCGTGGTCGGTTTGGTCACTAGTTTGACAACAGTGTTTATTTACCATTTTTAGATGGTGCCCTTGTTTTGCTTTCATCTTGGTTGGTTTGGGTGGTATCTTGATGACATGTTTTCTTGTATTTGCACTTGGTATTAGTTGCATAGTTTAGCATGGTTGTTTTTTTATTGACAATTATGAGCACAGGATTCATATTAGGCTTTGTATTTAGTCGGTGGCAGACTTGGAGCTTTCTGGAGAGCTTGGTGATATGGATGTATGTACATGGTGAGTTTGTACACATGGATAGATTCATGTTCTATGAGTCGATGATGATGTAGATGTTTGATTTGCACATGGATGCCTTGAGCATGAGTAGGGGTTGTTTCTATTTCCTCTTGATTATTATATTACTCCATGGGATATGTTATCTACATATGATTGTCTTCGACATGCTAGTTGTTTATGCAAGGTTGGATTTGTAGATTACAAAGTGTTTAGATTATTTTAGTTATTTAGGTTTTTGGATTGATCACCCACCGTAGCACACGTAAATCATTTGGGTTTTATTTATCTAGGACATTTTTCTTTCGCATATTCCAATTTGACTTGTCTTGGTCAAACAGTATGGAGACATGGATAGATGGATGGAGAACATGGTTGATTTTATAGGTATGGCTATGGTTGCAATTGAAGCTCAAGTATTTCAGTTTGAGTGGGATATCTTGCAGGTGTGTTAGTCATGGTGGCTTAGTTGCATGAGAGGCTTGGTGTTATAATTCAGTGGGAGCCTTATGTATGGATAACTTGGTTATCACGGATCAGTAGTAGCTTTGTGCAGGTCTATGGTAAGTCACAAATTTGTTATCTTCTTGGTTTTAGAAGATGGTTTAATCTTCCTGATTTCATTTGAGAGAATTGTTGATATAAATAATAGATGGTCTTCACGGTATGTAGAGGATGGTGATGTACAGGTATAGGTATAGGCTCATAATTTATCTCCAAGTGGGAGATTGTTAGGATTGTGGAGCTGAATTGCTTCACAGTTAGCATGATTTACACCTTGTTAGTTTACTTAGTAAATCGGTGCCGGTAAGAATGGTAACCGACACCGGTCGGGGTAGTAACCGACACCGGGAGTAACCGACTCGTGTCAAAGCAATAGGTAACCATTGCCGCTGCAAACATAACCTGTCATTGGTCGGGTAATCATCGCCATTCAGTTAACCATCGTCGATTGCCATTGCGTGGAATGTTTTATTTAACTCACGGTAATTTAATCTAGCTTTTGTTTTAAATTTGATTTAAAGGTTGTAAATGCATAGCTAAGGTGCCCTAAGTTTGTATAAGCTTAAATAAGCTAGAAAACTAGTGTTAGAACATGAGGAATAAGGAAAGAGGAGAATTGAGCTATCCTTGGTTGAAACGATGAAGAAGAAGAAGAAGAAAAATTAGATTGCATGAAGACAGGAGCACTATTGGTGAGAAGATGGTATTATCTTCTCTTATTTCCTTTATATTATTTAGTCCCGTGTAATGGCTTGCATAGTATGTAAAAAAACTTAGTGTTTCTTCTTGTTAGATCCACATGTTGTTATGAGATCTTGTTATTAATCATTCTTGTAGATACACATGTTATGAGATCTTGTATTACAGATCCATGAGATCATGATGTATTGTTGATCCATAAAAATCTAGTATTGTAGAGGAATTTATCTCAATGTTTTTACAGGTTGATGGAGTGATGGAGGAGAGAATTAATTCTTGGTGCATGGTTACGGTTGCACATTTTTAGACCCTTCTAGAGGTCTTCTTTACATATTCACGATCTGATGAGAACTTGGTTGCACGAGTGGCGAGATGCAGGGTAGCTTCATGTATGTGAGATCTGGTGGTGTTTTAGAGGCACGACTATAGTGCACTCAGGTAGATCTTGTTAGATATCTAGAGGAGACAAAAGTGGTGGTATGGAGGCACAATTTAGTGTACTCAGGAAGATCTCGGCTGTAGATCCGGAGGAGGAGATATTCTTGTAGAGACACATGTACTCTTGTGCGGAAGAGTTGGTTTGTAATCTATTGTTATATTATATATACGAGATCTCTATATTTGGTGGATGTAGCCCACATTTGGTGAACCATGGTACATGTTGTGTTATGTGTGTGCACCTTTGTGAGATTTGGATTCTTCTTGTTTATACTTTCACCTGCAAAGATATTTTATGGGGATTCTTAGATCCGTATTTTCATGTTTTGGATTTGATTCTATAGTTGTAAATGTTTTTGCATAGACCCATCCCCAACATGAAACAAGGCATTTTTGGGTGAGAGTCTTAGGTTTTAACATGTTTATTATGTTTTAGCACATTTATTCAATTTTAGTGTATTTATTGCTTAAAGTAGCGTGTATGTGATATATAATAGTACGTCTATAGACAAAGGACGAAGGTTATAGAGAATAACACATTTAATTTAGTGTGGCATGTTTTGGGGGTGGGTGGGGATATGTTGTGGTGTGTTTGAATAGATTTGGCGCGTATAGGTGGTAATGAAGTGCATATGGGGATGAGGATATCTGCTTGTTATCATTGTAGCACGTTTATTATGAAGTAGCATGTATAGGGTGGAAGTAGCATGTTTGAAGCATAAAATAGTGCATTTATTATAAGTAGAAATGGATTGCTCAAAATAAGGGGAAGGAAGAAAAAAGGTAAGAGGGGGAGTGTTGATTATATGTAGGGATTGACATGTTTTCTGTGATTGTTTCGGGATGTATTAGTTCATGTCCAGGTTAGACACTGGTGGTCTATGGTTCTACAAAATTTATTAGGAGGGGAGTATGTAGATGTGGAGGAGGATGAGGCATCATTTTTGCATGTGATAGGTTTTATCCATATAGCGAGGATGATCGTGATGTGGGTAGATCTTAGTTTATTAACAACACTAGTGGAGCGCTGAACTCAAAGATGAGTACTTTCTAGTTTATAATAGGGAGATGATGGTGATCTTGGAGGATGTGTATTATATCTATCATCTTCCGATAAAGTGAGATCTGTGGAGTGATATAGATCAAGGCCAAGGACAAACGAGGTTGTTGACGGATGTGGTGGATGCACCTCGTGATGGGATGTGGATAGATTTGGGGGTATACTTTAGACAGGGTTATATGGAGTGAGTACCATTGTTGTGTTTATTTATTTGTTATTTTGTATTCCTAGATGGTGGAGGTCACTATTTTAGTATTGGTTTTACAGATTTGATGCATGTTATGTGGCATGAGGAGATAGTATTTACATGGGCCCCAGAGTATTAGCTAGATTATATCATAATTTCTATAGAGTGGCCTATGGTGGAGGGGGAGTATTGGAGTGGGGATATTGTTACAGATATGGAGTTATGATCATATCATTGTGGGGAGATAGATTGGTATTAGGGAGCAGTGGTGAGTGGGAGCCTTCTATTTATGGTTCGTAGATGACCAAGGGGAGACGAGAGAATTTAGGTGAGTTGGACTGGTATTGTCAATGTATTGACGTGAGAGTTACAGAGCGGGATATTACTTGGCAGCCATATCATCGGACGAGGTGTGGGAGGAAGATTACAGACATCTGGGGAGGATCCAAACTCCATATTATTTGGTTGGAGGTCAACCTTACACAATAGAGTGATACCGGTCGATCAAGTTCTACTGCAATTTAGGATAGTGTAGGGTATTTCTATAGGTTGAAACTTGTTTTCCCATACTACACATGAGACAAAGGCCTCAAAGTGCGGTGATTCCGATGGTAGTAGCTAGAGCTCGGTTAGATGATGTAGCAGTCATTCCATGAGCAAAACTACCAAGAATAGATGATCTAGGGATGGTGTAGGGTTATGAGGAGTGGTGGGCGGAGATTATACCAATGTGGTTGACACAACCATGAGGTGGTATGAGGTTTTGCATGATCATCGTCGGGTATATAGAGGGATACCGCAAGGATAGGCATTAGTAGTACATCAACCACAACCATAGGGATAAGAGGTGGCTTAGAGAACACCACCTGTTATTATTTTGGGTGGTCCACTAGTATACCAACTAGTGGTATAGTCACTAGTGTAAAGACCGAGATGTAGGACATAGATGTGATGGAGATATATGATGTTACAAGGCCTTTGCAAACTTTTTTTCCATCATAGACAGGTATAGAAACTTCATCTCGTGCAGGAGGATCAACATCATGGAGAGAAGAGGTATGAGATGTGGGAGAAAGGATGGGAGGTGATGGTGGAGTGGGGGGATCGGTGATGGGGATTTCGATCTACAAGCACATATAAAATTGCTAGATAGGGAGGCACGTGCGTGAGCAATGGAGATAGTAGGATTATGATCTAAATATGGAGTTTGTATGAGAGATATACATGGGTTGATAGTGGTAGTGAGACAGAGGGAGGTAGATATTACATGATTGTAGGGGAGTTGTCTCGAGATAGAGCAGGAGTGAGACTGTGTTATATGCCACCGAGATAGATATTATGTGGATTGGGAGGCTTACATGGTGAGATATGGTATGTTGGATATATTCGTAGGTGGTAGTGAGACACAAGGTGGCTCACAGGAAGTAGGAGCAGCAGTAGGCCCTTTCACCTCTTCGAGATCGGGTTAGATGGGTCCGCTAGCCATACTATCATTACAACAAGATGTCGTGTGGTGATGGATGAGATGTGTTATTATGAGGGTGTTGTGACATAGGAATGGTCGATGTGATGCGGTACACAAAGTATGTAGCATGTTAAAAAGTAGGGGAGTTAGTGGGACAAATATTGGGATAGAGACCTAGACGATGCATGACTTTTGGGAGCACCGGGAGTGTGGCATAGCTTCCACCAATGGGGGATGATACTGGGAGTTTGACACCTTGATGAGTGTCAATGTATTGTATTATATGTATTTTAGTGATTATTTTGACGGCCAGGATTGTCACATTTTTTATCTATACATATATGGATGGTTCACAATATATGATTACAATTTTTGATGAGGTGGATGATTTTGTATTATGGCATGTACATGTAGTGGGATATTGTATGATGATTATGATGTTCATTTTGTTGATGGATATGTATATGGATGATTATTATTTTGGATGTATAGTGTATGTTACGGTTATTTTTTTGATGATGGTTATATTTTATATGATGAGATAATGTTTATTGATGAGATGATGTGATTTCATTTGATGTTGATGATGTAGTGTGATGATGATTGATGATTTTCCTTTATTATGATGTTGATAATGTTTAATGTTTTATTGATTATCATGATGAGTGTATGATATGATAATAAGATAGTGTTTAAATGATTTGGTTCATGATGGATTTGATGAGAATGTTATCTTTATTGTGGATGCTATATAAATGTGATGATGTGTATTTTTAAAAATGTGTATATGAGATGTAGGATGTTAGTTATGATGATGATTTTCATATGTTTATATGTGATGAAATTTTATTTTATTGTGGTTAATCATAGTGATGGAGATGTAGTTTAATGATGGGTGGTATTAATTCATAATGTATATTATTAGATGACTGTCATGATGATGATAAAATGTGAGTGGGATCATAATGATTTTTCATTGTTATTATGATGGCATACGATATATAGATGGTTTATTTATGATGTGATGTGTTGGATGTTATCTCATGTTAGTGATGGATATTATTATGGGTACTATTTTTTATTGATGTGTTAAGGTTTAAGTATTAATTATGGATTATGGATGAGATGATGACTATGTGTTAGATGTAGATTAGGATTTAGGTCATGGATCTTGATGCATGGATAAATGGATGTATAATGATAATCATATGGTGGTTTATTTGTTGATGTTATTAATGTAATATATGGTATTTACAAAGGAAATGGGTGTCAAATGTTCTCGAATTTTGTACAAATATTTACAATAGAACCATGACGTTAATTGTGACAGGATAGCAGAGAGAAAGGAAAGTGACAGGGAGCAAATAATGACAAGGCGTAAGTGGGGGTTTGGAGAGAAATGAAGGCCTCAGGATCTTACAAGGGTTGCATCTCTCAAAATTTGACTTAGACTCCTTGAAATTTGTTTCTCAGGATGTGATTGTGGACAATGCGACCTTAGTTGGGATCGGGATAGATATTCCTAATCATGACGAGATCATGTGTTGTGTAGGAGAGATCGGAAGAAGTCTGGAGTTAGAGAATAGATAAGGTGGATTGGGATGAAAATTGTGAATATGGATATAACGGATGTAGGGATGAAGGGGTAGTTGTTCCCTAGTGTGCTTGTTTTAGTGTCGTAGAGTGATAGTAGACAGAGGATCGGATTTACCATAGCGCTGGAAACTGGTTTTCACCATGGTACTTTCCTAAGGCACCACCAAAGTGGTTTTCACCTTTGGATGATTTTTTTTATGTGGAGCGTTAGGTACTTAAGCATAGAAGCAACAAAGATGCATGATATTCATGGGCTCATCCATCTCGTATCCGTCTAGAGTGGCAAGCTTATAAGCACTCCGAGTTAACTTTGGCTATGATGACATATGGTCTAAGCTTGATTAGGTTCGAACTCTCCCTTCTTTTCTCGATCGGTGTTAGTGTTGTGCTGATTTTATTTGAGGACTAGGTCACCAAATTCAAACTCATGGTCCTTTATGTGCTTGTTATAATGACGGAAAAGGATATTTTTATACGCTTTGAAGGGGTCTAGGGCTTGGAGGCATTTCTCATTGAGAAGTTTGAGTTCTTGAAGGTGATGGACGCGATAGTATTTATCATCAAAGAGATGTTGGAGGGAAACACATAAGGATGGGAATTCGATCTCAAAGGGAAAATTTGCTTCAGTTCCAAAAATGAGGGAGTATGGAGTGGTGCTGATAGGAGTGTGGATGGAGGTGTGGTAGGCCCACAAGGTGGGATATATTTGTGTATGCCAATCTCGTCCTGCTTGATTCACTATTTTTCAAAGAATGTGTTTTAGTGTCTTGTTAGATGCTTCTAATTGGTCATTGCCTTGTGGATAATAAGGAGTGGAAAACTTGAGCTTGATATGGAATTTGTCACAAATTTCATGGACATCTTGGTTTTTGAAGGATTTACCATTGTTCGTGATGAGTGTGGATGTGATACCGTAGCGGCAAATGATGTGATTAAGGATAACTTTGGATATTTGTTTTTCAGGTGATATAGGTGAGTGGCATGGATTTAACCCACTTAGTGAAGTATTCTATGGTAGTGATAATGAATTTGTGGCTATTAAATGAAGTCGGATTTAATTTTCCCATGAGATCGAGACCCTAGGTAGAAAAGGGCCATGGGGTAGTTATGGGTTGCAAGGTTTGGGATGACATGTGGATGAGGTTGGCATGCTTTTGACATGGGACACATTTGTGGACATATGAACATGCATATTTTTCCATGTTTGGCCAATAATAACCAGTTCACATAAGATTTTTGGCTAGGGCCATACCACTAGTGTGGGCACTTTGCAAATTCCTATGTGAACTTCCTGGAGTGTTGATTTGGCCTCTTGGGAATTTAAGCATCATAGCAAAGTTCTATCAAATCTTCTATGATAAAGGGTATCACCAAGGATAGTGAAGTGGGAGGCTCATTGGATGAATGATTTATGATGGCTGTGAGGGAGATTTGGTGGAAGGGTATGATCATGGAGATAAGTATAGATGTCGTGGTACCAAGGGGAATTGGGACCAACAATCTCACAAACCATCTCTGACTCGTGTACTTCGTAGGTCGGACCATTAGTTGCTCAACCAAAAACTATGTTTAGATGCATCATAGGGCATATCTAGAAGAGTGGTGATGGTAGCCATAACATCCACATATTTATTGCTTGTATGAGGTACTTGTTCGAATTGAGTATGTTGAAATAAACCTCGAAAAATTTAGCCATTCTTTTATAAGGAATCAATTTATCATCCTTGGTAGCATATTCATCATCAACCTACTTAATGATTAACTGTGAATCACCAAATACATTGATATACTTGATATTCCATTGAATGACCATCTTTAAACTAGAAATGAGTGCTTCATATTTAGCTATATTGTTGGTACAAGGGAAAGTAAGATAGAAAGCTTTAGGAATTAAGTCACCTTGAGGAGTGATAAACATGATACCTACTCTTGAGCCATGATGTGTGAAGGATCCGTCAAAGTACAATGTCCACGTATCTTACTCTGAATCGTACATATGGATTCATTTGGGAACCAAGTGGTGAGTGGTGTAGAATCATAGACTAGAGCTTCTGCCAACTAGTCAGCTAGAACTTTTCCTTTGATAAATTTCTTATTAACATATTCAATGTCAAACTCACTGAGAAGCATGATCCATTTAGCCATTCGTCCTATGAGATATGATTTAGAGAGTAGATATTTGAGTGGATCAACTTTAGCTATGAGCTTAATGGTATTATTGAGCATGTAATGTCGTAGCTTTTGAGAGGCAAAGACTATGGCAAGACACACTTTTTCCATAGGGGTGTAGTTGAGCTCATATGAAATTAATGTTCGATTAAGTAATAGATGGCTTGTTCCTTTCCATGGATATCATGTTGCGCTAGGAGAGCTCCCAAGGTGTGTTGTGTAGCTGATATATAGAGAAGAAGAGGCATTCCTAGAGTAGGAGGTACCAAGATAGGAGGATGCATCAGATATTCCTTTAGTTTATCAAAAGATTCCAAGCATTCCTCGTTCCAATGAAATTATGTTCCCTTTTGAGTAGATGATGGAATGGATGGCATTTTTCTGCTAGTTGTGATATAAATCTTTTGATGGCTTGAATATTTCCTTGTAAGCTTCATATTTGTTTCATATGTTTAGGTGAATCCTTTCAATTACAACTTTGAATTTATCTAGATCTATTTCACTTCCGTGTCCGGAGACATTAAAGCCTAGGAGCTTGTTAGATGTGATGTAGAAAACACATATCTTTGGATTAAGATGGAATTTATATTCCCGGAGTCATTTGAAGATTTTGTGAAGGACCATGGGATTTTCCTCATGAGTTTTAGATTTTACCATAATTTCACAACGTATTCTTTAACTATATCATGCATCATATCAGGAATAATAATAGTCATGACATGTTGGTAGGTAGCTCTAGCATTCTTGAGTCTGAAGGGCATGACTTGATATAAAAACGTGCATGAGGTGTAGTAAAGGCTTTTTTATGTTGATCTTATTTGAAAATTTTGATCTGGTTCTAGCCAGAGAAACCATCCATGAGAGACAACATCTATTTCATGGTTATAGAGTCAACAATCATATCAATATTTGGTAGTGGTAAATCATCTTTAGGGAAATCTTTATTAATGTCACGTAAATTAGTATAGATGCAAATGCCCCGAGCTTTTATTTCCTCTTTGGGATGATATTGGAGATCCAATCAAAATAATCGATGGACCGATGAAACCGACATCAAACAACTTCTATAATTCTTCTTTGACAAGCAACGTGACTTTTGGATGCATTTTTGGAGATTTTTTTACTTGGTTTAGCATCTTTACGCACTACAATATTATGGACCACAAGAGAAGGATCTAGACTAGGCATATCCGCATAAGACCATGCAAATACATCTGAAAATTATTTTAGGAGTGTGGTAAAGTTGGCTTGTTCCTCTATAGAAAAATATGCCCCTAGTTTAAGAATCTTAGGTTCTTCTTTTGTGTCGATGTTGATGTCAATGGTTTACTTAATTAAGGATGTAAAGCCATCTTGCGGTGTTTCCAAAGCTATAAAAATTTGATCATTAATTGGATCATGACAAGGGGATTTCCTTTGTGAAGGTGACAAGAGAAGTCAAGATGAGGGATATTAGATTGGGATTAAATGGGAAGGGGAGTCTCATGGGAACAAAAGTAGGCATCATCATTTAGGCATATTTGGAACCCTTTTTTATGATCCCCAACAGTATATTGTCTTAAGCACCCATGAACTCAAGAATTGCTTTATAATTTTGAAATGAGTCAAGTGGGACATGCTCTAATTGTTACTCCCATTAAATGAGTTTTGGATAGGTGAGGGAAATTTGATGGTGAGAACAACGGTATCATGGAAAATATTAGTGGTGGCGAGGTCTTCGTATCCACTACAGATGAAACTTATGTTGATATTATTGATGGCCTCTTCAGCTGTGTTGGAAGTATCACTAAGGTCATCACGGATACTTTCACCCAGTGGTTGGTATCCAAGTCCAAGGCCATCAAGGTTAGGGATGACGTCTAGGGGTTTAGGGATGCCTTGTTCAGTGGGGCCTAGTCCTCATCTGAAATAATCCATATGAGTCATCATTCTTTTAGGAATCAGATAGTCATTGTTAGAGAAAATAGATGGTATAGAATCATCAACAAGCCATGTAGTATCAGATGGTTCAAGGTGCTCATCATCAAGGTACCCAAAGTGAATAAAAGTGGACAAGCCTAATAAATATGTTTGCCTTTTATTTTGACTCATTCTGGTCCCGCCATGTTGTTTGGGTGATAATGGCAACTAATCGATATTGAAAGTTTGATATTCTCCACACCCGATTTCGATTTCAATTAATTGGTGGAGTGGGTAGAATGGGAGTGGATGATGACGAAGTGTTATGTGATGTGGATGATGATAGTGGTGATGATCACGCAGGGTTTGGTAATAGGACAATAGGATTCCTAATAAATTTATGCTTCAAGTGCTTAACAATATTGAAAATGTTGAGGATCTCCATAGATAGTAATTTTTATACCATTATGCTCAAATTTGAGACATTGGTGTAGTTTAGAGGGTATGGCATGCATCTCATGAATCCATGGTCGGTCAAGAAATAAATTATGTAGGAATTGGATGTCTATAATGTGGAAAAGGGTGGAAAGTACGACAGCCCGACATTGATGGGAAAATATATAGTGTCAACGGATTTACGCTCAGTATTATCATAAGCTTTGATAGTAATAATATCTTGTTGGAGATCTGATTCATTGTACCCTAACCATTGGATAAGAGTTAAGGTACAAAGATTAAGAGCATATCCGTTGTCTATTAGCACTCGTTTAACATGGATATGTTTGATATGAACTTCGATATAGAGAGGAAGATTATGTGTGGGACCGTGTGGTGGTAGGTCCTACTGAGTGAAGTTGAGTGGAAGCATTGGAGAGGGATAGAGGTGAACAACAAGGGCTTGGAACTATGTGGGGTCTATGTCTTTTTGAACATGCATTTCTTGAAGGGCGTGGTAAAGGATGTATTTATGGATGGAGGATATTTTAAGAAGGTTCATGATAGATATTTGTGACAGGGGTTTTTCTAGTTGTTTAATGATGTTGTATTGAGGTTGTGGTGTGGGATTAGAATATGATGGAGCATCTCCTTGAACCACCACATGACTCCTTCGAGTAGTCACAAACCGAGGATTTTGATATGGTGCTTTAATTTTAATGGTGGCTACTTGGTGTGGGAAGTGGTGAATGTGGCCACGAGAGACTCATATTAGAGTGGTACATTATGGTAATTGATGTGGTTGGAACGATGACTAGATGATTTGGGTTTAATTCAGGACTTACGCTAACATTGGTTAGAAGCATTATTATGACCATGATTAGGAAGCGAATTTTGATAGATCCTAAGTTTCTGATTTTGAAAATAAGTGAAAGCATTGTCCTCTATTTCAATTTCACCTTGATCAATAAGATATTGAATATAATTATTTACTTTCATACACCTATGGGTGGCATGACCCTTTATTTTATGGAATTTACAATATTCATTCTCCTTAAAACATGAATATTTAGGTTGAAACTCATCAATTGGTTGAGCTTGAGGAAAAATGACCATATTGATAGCAATTATCTTATCAAGTATCACTTCTATAGACTCGCCAAAGGGGGTGTAGGTTCTTCATTTGGAGTCTTGGGTGGACCTAGGTTGTCCTTTAGGGATGGAGATGGTGGCTATTGTATGGACATGCTTGGATATTCTTGGTGTCTATTACTCACGCGTGACAACATATTTATTCTTATTAAAATATTTAGGTTTTCTGATGTAGAAGGTTGATTGGATTGGCTATGATTATCATGGGAATACATCTTAATAAGGCCTTTTTCAACAAGGGCCTTCTCAATTTGCATTCCCTTCTCAATGATTTCATCAAACGTGTTTACATAATGGACTTATAAATGGAAGGATAATTCCTTATTAAGGTTAGAGACAAAAAGGTTACTATTTATTTTTCTGGTATGGTGCATGGAATGTGGTGGCAAGGGCTCACCATCTTTTTAGAATCTTTCACCATTGCGTTGTTTGGTATTTCACATGTCAACCATTGTGACATTGTGTTCTACATTATAGGGAAGTGTTTTACAATTTTTTTGACAAGTCGACGAACATTATAACAGAGCCTTTGGGTAATCGGAGGAACCATTCTAAGGAGGGACCGTCTAGAATTCTAGAGAAGAGTCTTAGAAAATAGGAGTCATTGTAGGCTACTTCTTAACACAACATATAAAACTCCTTAACGTGTTCACATAGATAACCTTTTCCCTTATATTTTTAGAATTTGGGTGGTTCAAAATATGGTGGAAAAGGTACCCATAAGATGTCGCAGTCAAAAGGATAGGGAAAAATTTCCTTGAATTTATAATGTTATCCTTTAGTGCCAAGTTGCAACCATTGAAGTGTTTCCTTCATAGATTTCACTTCTTGATTCAAGGTTGGTTCTGAGGATTGATAGGTGGTGGGTTGAAGTTGGATTGAGAATGTTGGGACCCATGATTATTGGATCCTTACGAGGCCAATTTGAGAGGCTAATTGAGTAATTTGGTTTCTCATTTGCTTGTGATTAGGATAAAATGATTTCTTTAGGTATGTTAGGGTGGTTATCTTTACCATCCCATCCATATAGAATGCGACGGTTGTTCAGATTATGACAGTGTGTGGATGGTGGTTGTTGGCCAATGTTATCATTTTCATCTTGGAGGAGACTTTGGAGTTAGTCATGGGTGTAATCGAAGGAATTTTTTCCCCATGTGATATAGCTTGGAGCAAGAGGGCATATTTATTTTTCTCGATGAAATAGTTAAGCATTTCTCTTCTTCTTCCTTTTATAAAGTAGGTACTTGAGTCATCATCACTTGCTAGTGTTGACCATGGTCTCCTCATCTTCTCCTCTAGGTTGATTTTCTTGAATTGGCATCATAATAATTGTGGTTGAATATATTGTGTTCCATGTTGTGGTGACTATTTTTTCATCGTTTCTGGATTGGGATCAAGTTACTATTCTCCTAGGTGCCATTAGACTCTGATGTTAGTGAGATGTATTGATGAGATGAATATGTTTGGAATAAATGAAGGATGTTGGATGAAAAAGTTACGATTCCTTGGTTAATCGACGTATAATCTCAATAATCTACTCTTGCTTATAGGATGGAAGAAATTCGAGGGGGAAAACAGAAGAAGGATTTTCCTCATTAGTAGAGGGCTTAGGATGTACCTTGTTATAAGGGCTTAGAAGAATAGGATAGATGATAAGGGTATTTTTTCTATTAGCAAGATGTTGATTAATAAGGTTAGTCATATCAAAAAGGGATCGTAAATGGGGTGTTTAGGATTGAAAGTGTTTGTATAAATGTGTATGAGGATATAAGGTTATGACGAGGTTTGTGATGAAAGAAGTATGTGATTGGGATAAGTTTTTAGAGTCTTATAGGCCTAGGTTAGTTTTGAGATGCCAATAGGAAACACCAAGTAATTAATATGGTATGACTTATGTGGTTTAAGATGAAGGATAATATTTTTGTTTGGAAGATGGAAGAGTGTGTTTATGTCATATTTTTAATGAGATGGATTATTATTTATGTTATTTTTCTTAGTAAGTAAAGGGTGAATAGTGTGGGATTGATATTATGAAATTTATTTAATAAGATGGGAATGTTGGTTTTCTATTTAAATTTTGGATCTTTGTGGTAATGTGGAAAGTGTAAATAAAAGTACTTACACAATGATAGTGTGTGTTTTGAATTTATGGTGGCAAGGTTTGGCTTATTATTTACAAAAGATGTGTATGGTCAAAATTTATGTATTAGGTGAAAAAGGAGATTTATTTTGGTTTTATAGGATAATTGTGGTAGGTGTGATTAATAGTACGTAATGAGGGAGATATGATCAAAGGTTGATGATGTATATTCTAAAAATCAAGGTTAAGGGTTGTGGTCAAAATGAGTGAATGGTAGATGTATGATTTAATTATGAGGACTAGTGTGAGGGTTATTTACTTATTTTGACATAACACTCAAACAAGTACAACCATGCAAGCACAACCCTAACTAGTCAAGTGGGATTA
Organism: Taxus wallichiana var. yunnanensis; assembly: GCA_018340775.1. Classification (NCBI taxonomy): domain Eukaryota; kingdom Viridiplantae; phylum Streptophyta; class Pinopsida; order Cupressales; family Taxaceae; genus Taxus; species Taxus wallichiana. The sequence continues at coordinate 549,245,076 of CM031243.1, forward strand.
TAACCAAACTATAGCTCACTTCAATACCACACACCAACCTGTGGTGCAAAAATTGACTCTCTACCTATGTACCAATGTGTGATCAGCTAATGAGTGATCTTGGGAAGTGCTACCTCCTTACACTATAGTTTAATATGCGGCCAAAAGGGCTACCTAGTCTAGGCTGACAAGCTCTCTAGGGGAGTCCCCAATATGCCTTGTAATACGTGGGACCCAAGTTTGTACTATAAGGATGATGTCGAGGCCAGGGTATTGGGATGTGGAAACCCCTCACTTCACTTCGCTCTTAAAACAAGCAAGTGCTTAGCCAATAACGATAGTTTTCCTTGAATTTATATACCCTATCGGAACATGGAGTGTGTCTACGTGCGGTTCACTTTTTTCACTATTTTAGCACATTTGTTCACCGTAATAGTGCTTTGGTGTATATCTTGATCATTGTGTTTACAATTTTAGCACATTTGGCTAAATTTTGGTGTGTTTATCCTAAAACAATGCATTTTTTCCTTGAAATAGCATGTTTAGCCTATACTAGCACTTTTGTTTCAAAGTGACATTATTTTTCTTTTGTACTAAACAATAGCTAACATATTTTGGTTTTTAGCAATATTTTCTAGAATCTAACATTTTGTTTTTGTAGAAATATTGGAGAAACAAGGGGAAAATCTACCAGATTTAATATTCAATAGTTTAATAACATTTGTGATTACAGGGTATTAATTAAATCAAAACTAATAACCTTTTTCTTGCATGAACCGAGTAGTCAAAAACATTGGGGTTTTGAAATAAACTACTAATCCTTTATCTTACAAGTCCCCTTGTCGAAGGCCCCCGTCATATAAATTTTAATTTCCATTATTTTGTGTGTTATCTTTTTTAAGTTTGTGTGCTTGCTTGTTTTAAATCCCGAAGACAACACCATGTATGCTCTCCTCTCATGTCCTAGGATGATCTTGAGGATTAAAAGCATTTAGTCTTCCCTCCCTTTTTTTAGGGGGTAACATGATGTGGAAGTGACATCGATACACTTATCGTAGTCCTAGGGGTCTCGTGACCATGGGATTCACCTCCTTATGACACAAGAAAAATTAGTTTCTGAAGTTCTTCCAAGTCACAGGAACCCACCAGACGTCTCCAACACCTAGGCACCCCTAACCTTGCCTAGGCCCTCTAGTCCAGGTTCATCCGGAAATTAAATAATATTTTAAGTGTGGTTGGTATAGTCTCCTCCTCTAGATAATCAATGTTCTAGTCCATAACACTTAAGGATTTATCATGAAATCAACTAAGTATTTTATTCCCTCTTACACAACGAGGTTTCAATTTACATTTTTATTGTTTGTGTTAGATCTGTGCTTTATCATATATTTATCATACGAGACCGCAATATCTAGGGTTTTAAAAATCCATATTTGTTAAATCACCAAGTCAATGTCACATATATACCAAATCACATACATACATTATCAAAAGTGGACGTGTGCCAATTTTGGGTATCTACAATTTCCCCACCTTTAATCTAGAATTGAAATTCTTGGGGTAAAGGGATAAGAAATTAAAACAAAAAATTCCCAAATTCCTTTCTTTTTTATGTAGTTATTTCTTATGTACAAGTATATACCATCTAACATATGAAAATGAGTTAACGAATAATATATTACAAGTCTTGATAAAATAGTACATGTGTGATCAAACTTGTTCAATTATTTGAAATCAAAATGATTAAATAACAAATACCACATGATGGAGTGTATTTTTTTGTCTTGTAGAATGTGTAATGTAATGATAGCGTCGTATGATGAGCGCAAAAATAGCCCATTTTATACAAGATTTGACATTATTTCTCCTTGCATATATAAACTGAATCTAAGCATAATTTCTAAACTTATGGTTTATTTAGAATGAAATATAGGGTATATATCATGTTTACTTATTTATAATTAATTCTTATCTTTCTATTAGCTATTTCTAATGATTATTGGGAAAATATGTCAATTTGTGCATATGTAGTCCATACTTTGCTATAATTGTTGAATAAGGCATTTTGAGCACCAAGCACTAGCTATAACTAGCCTTGGAGGATCTTCAGAATATCTCATATCATATCAAAAGATTATTATTGTAGAAATTCATTAGCTCCGTGTTCCTTCACTAGCTCCGAAATATTCAACGATTCATGAGCGACTCCTTAAGATACGTGTTTGGGGAAAAGTGAAAAATAGTTATAAAAATATAACCAAATATGATTACATATTTATATTCCTCTAAAAACTTATGAAATTTCAAAGAAAGAATAATATTTATTTTAATTCATATGCAAAAGTTATAGTCATTTTACTATAGCTTTAGACTCGCTCACTTTGCTTGAGTCTAACTGTTTGCTTTCTGAGTCTAACATGTCTAGCTATAAATTAATCTATAAAATTCATATAGATATTCTAAGAGATGATTTTGGTCATAAAAATCAGTTAAATAAAAAAATCCTTCCATTTTTCTACAACTTTTACAATTTGAAATAAATCCGACTTTTACTTGAGTCTCACAGCTAGCTTTAGGGTCTATAGGTCTAGATAAAAATTCTTGCATAAATTAATATAGAAAATTTAAATGTATATTTTGAGAGATTTGTTTAATCATAACAATGAGTTAAACAAAAACCTCCTTTTTTTTTTCTAAATCTTTCACTATTTGGAATAAATTTGACTTTTATAATGTTGCAATTTGAGAAAAAGTGTATCGTGTCAAGACAAAAATTGTATAATTCGATAAAAAATGTCAAACGGGAAATATGAGATAGTTTTTTTATCATAGAAATGTGTTGAATAAATACTTATACCATATTTTCTACATCTATCATCATTTGCTAAAAATATGGGTTTTAGTATAGTTAGACTCATAATAATTATATATCTATTTATCGTGTCAATATTTATTTTCACAATAAATGAGAGAATAAAATCATTAGGATATATTATTTGTACCAAATAATAAGGATAATATTTGTGAGGAAATATTTTTATAATATTGTTATTTAGCTTCATAAGATTTTTTTAACAATACATCTCTCTCCATATTTTTTTGGGATTGAGATCTTAGTTGGTAGGATTGGAATAATTCAAAGATAGAGATATATGACCCAAAATAAGGAGTGAGTTGGAAGCATGGAATTATAAAGTAAATATCCCAAACCTTTGAATGTAATCTCCACTATTTTTGATCAATTCATTCGAGGTTATGTTTCATTCATTTGTAAATAGTGTAGATTAAAATCCTCTTCTGAGGAATGAGTTAGCCACTTATTCCAAGGAAGATGGATATGTATGTTTTTTTCCATTACGTAATTATTTTTTTACTATCTTTTTATTTTCACCATGTAATTATTCTTTTGATATATAGTTTTTTTTTAACATGAGGGTGTTTTATGTGTTTATCCTTTCTTTTCAATTCAACAATTTCCCTTGTAAGTTTTATTTCCTTTCCTGCAATATGTGATTTGAATTTCCTACAATTTTTGTTTCAATTTCATGCAAGTGTGTTTAAATTTCTTTTAGTGTGTTTTTAACTCATGAAATTTTTTTCTTAATTCATGCAAGTATGTTTATAATTCCTACAAGTGTGCTTTTTAGTTCCTGTAAGTGTACTTTTTAATTCCTGTAAGTGTGGAGTTTTGGTAGTGGGGACTATTTCCAAATATATCTTTCTCCTATTGCATATTGCAACGGACACCAAAATTGGATTGACATTTTTTAATAAATAATATTGAAAACGCTTATTATTTTAACGTTGTTTCGAGGAAAATTGTTTTATTAGGAGATTTAGAATTTTCTGAGAGAGCAAAGTGATAGATAAACAAGTTTCTTGTGAGAAGAAATGTATCTTAGAATATTTTGTGACAGAATATACTTAGTTGATGGTTTATTTAGATTTATTTTCTTGCAAAATAGATTAAATTTATTTTCCTGCAAAATAGATTAGATTTATTTTCATACAAAGTAACTTAGAATTTACTTTTATGCAATTAGGATCTAAATCCCCAACTAATATTAACACAATCGTGTAGAAAAATTTACGGTATCCAAGATTTTTTTAAATTTCGTTTCAGCGTACTCTACCCATACCAAAGTATTTGTACCTATACTCATACCGAAATAGTCTAGGGTTACACTATACATGCTAGTTTCAAACTTCACTCCTTTTTGGGGAACTTCTCTTATCAAAATAAAACTTTCCTCATTTTAATTACTCACAGTTGTTTCTTGTCCTACACAAAGAAAACATTTCTTTCATTTTGTATTTATTATTGAGTTGGTTGCATTGTTGGAAGATACATTTGACCTTTTAGCAATGGTTTTAAATTTAATAAAAATTTAAGACTCCATTTTATTAATGATATAATATTCATGTTAATGATTTTCTTCTTTCCATGTGTTGATTCCAGTGTTTTGATTTTTAATGAAAATTAACACTCTATTTTTTAAAAAATAATTGAATTAATTTTTAAGACTACACATAGAATTCAAACGAGTGATTTTTATTTCCATCGATAATAGAAAAAATTATAGAGTAGGTGGTGTTCATACACGAATATAATCTAAAAACTGACACCAAATAACTAGTTGCATTTTGAACCATCTCTTTCATGTTGACTCTCTAGTTTCTCATTGCAAAATTAGTGACAAGAAAAAGATTATCATTTCCTTCTTCTGCCATATGTATATATGGTCCATGCCTAGTCTGTGGGAGGTAAATATAATATTCATATGAAATGCAGTTTGAAAACAACTTGTGAGTTCATAATTTTTAATCATAGAAATTTGCTAATGATAATTGATTCTCTTTTATTGGTGTTTTATTTTGTTGAATGTTTATGTGATTGTTTCTTCAAATGTTTTTAGGAATTTTACATAAGTAAATTAATGCAATCAGACCTAAAATTCTCATCCAAAATTGATAAAACACTAAATACAAAACACCATGTTGTAGGCTAGAACTATCATATGACATACATTATGAAGAACACCAAGTACCACATGCACATGGTTTTCTTTTTAATGCACTTATGATGTTTAGTGATACAAAATGGCCCTCTTCAATGAATCCATTTTTTCCATTGCTTTCTAGCAATGTTGTCCACACGAACACATCTCTTTGAGGCATTTTGTCAAAAATTCACTGGCCTTGTCTATGCTTCCACATTTTTCATATGTCTACTAGGATGATTGCAACTTTATATGACATGTTTCCTCTATACTTTATTGTTTGATGGATGTCCATACCCTATTCCAAAGCCCCCATATTGGCATAGGAAGGTAGGATGTTGGAAAAGGTTTTGGAATTCATCTTTAAATATGCCAATTGCATTTTGTTGAAAGTTTCAATGAATTTTCAACAAATTGATTTTATGCATATCTTGAAACCAATGATGTCCATGCAAACACATCTCTTTGAGAAATTTTGTCAAATAGTGACTTTCCTTATCCATGCTTTCACATTTTAGGTGCATGTCTACTAGGATAGTTGTAAGTACATCTTAAAAATGCATGTATCATTTATGTTGTTATGGATGTCCATACTCTTTTCTAAAGCTACCATTTTGGTATAGGGTGGGATCATGCTTGAAAATATAAATTGATCTGAAAAAATAGGTTATAACATTCAAAAATATACAAGACTCAAGGTATTGGTCTATTGGTGAGTTAAAAGTAGTTTGTAATAATCAACCCAAGTTCAATTCCCATTGAGTCCATTAGACAATTTCAATAAGTAGCCATGGAGACACCTTGAGGTAGGGGTCAAAATTCTCCATGTGAACCAATTGAAACATAGCGGGGCACTTCAAATGTAGATCACTCAATGGATATTAAGGACCCAAGATAACCTACATGTTCCACTTAAATAAATTGTTCATCCACCACTACGGTTCATATATATGGTTTAATAAAAGTGTTTATGATCTAGAGTTTTCCAAAGAGGACTGGGTGGAGTGGTTAAGACAGATGGTTGTGTCTCTGGCTCCACCCAGGTTCAAATCCCACTTAGGCATGATCCTTGTTCGGGGTGGTAGTGTCTCGAGGTGGTGTGGTTAGCAGACTAATTTAAAAATGACAGATTCTGTTCGAGACCCCTACGCTAGAAGTGTTTCCAAGTGTGGTGGTTTTGGTTCGCTAATTGTTGAGCTTAGATGATATATCTTGGATGAATGTACTATGGTTCATAACTCCGGTCAAAAGTGTTTATCTATCTAAAAAAACATTCAAAATATCCGTGTTACTAAAATCAACAAGTTGAAGCCCCGAAATACCCTTGGAAAATGCTCAATTGGGATATTAATGTTAAATGTTTAGGTTTTACTCTAGATAGCCAATAAGGAAAGAAGGTTAATCATTCACACATAATGATTAATTGGAGGTGAAATACAATAATCTCTACACATCTAATTGAAGTATGTACAACCCTCATCTAAATAAAAAGTTCCCACAAAGATAAAAAGTTCATTGTTTTTTTTCTTTTTTGTTGCAAGGTTTACATGTTGTAATTGATTATGTGTTATTTTGAATATGTAGAACATCTCGTAGTTTTTGTTTCATTTTTCATAGATTAAATTGTTTTATTCCATCTCATTTCTTCTTCCTTTCCTTTTTGTATGTCATCTTGTTTCTTCTTGCTCCATCAGTGTGGACTCGCTTAAGTATAAGAAAGTAAGATGAGTTCAACCTATGTTATCAACAGGTTACGTTAATTTTTATCTCTCCACATGTATTCCTTATCTCATTATGCTTGAGTCTAATATTTTTAAATAAATGTCTTGAATCTGAAAATATTCTTAAATCTGAATAATACACTCGCTACCATCATCTCCTAAGTCAATTTCTCTAACTTTTCATCACTCTTTTGTGTCTATGGATGCGATGGGTTTCCTACACAAAAATAATGTATCATTTTTTGGCCTTCAATCCAACTACATCTAGAGATATTTTTGATTCCTCTATCTTTCATCAATCTCCTTAGCATTTTAATCTCACTACACATGCCCACATTTGCATAGATGTTTGATAGAATAACATAAGTTGCATCATGATTGAAGTGTTATGTTCCAAATCCCCTATTTTCCATAGGAAAGTAGGATGCTGATAAGGTTGTTTAATTTGGCTTTAAATATTCCAATTTCATTTTATTGAAAGTTTCTAAATCATTTTTAACATATCAATTTTGTATATATCTTGCGATCAATTTCGTCCACACAAACACATCTCTTCTCATCATTCTGTCAAACAATTTACTTGCCTTGTCTATGCTTCCACATTTTACATTCATATCTACAAGGGAAGTTGTAACCAAATTTTACAAAATTCCTTTATCCTCTATGCTTTTATGGATATACATACATTGTTCCAAAGCCCCCATTTTGGCACAAGCGAGCGAGGATCTTTGGAAAAGGTTGTAGAATTTTTGATAAATATGCCAATTGCATTTTCTTGAAAGTTTCTAAATCCTTTTCAAAAATCCGTATTTTACATAGCATACAAATAATGTTGTCCTCATGAAAACATATCTTTCAAGAATTTTTCAAACAATTCACTTGTATTGTCTATGCTTCCACATTTTCATGTATGTCTACAATGGTTTTTGCAACTACAACATCTGAATTGAACTTCAACTTGTGTTTTGATTTTATTTTCTTAGAGTTCATAATATTATCCGAATTATGCTTACATTTGTTATTTGTATGAGAAATTTATTACCAACATGTTCTTATTTTGATATTAACTCAACGTTTTCATCTCTTTTTTAGTTCTTGTTATTACACATGGCTAACAAACATGACAACTTATAAAATATCCAATTGTCCATTTTGATCTTATTTTAATAGAGGTAGTCATAAATTTCTTTCAAAGGTTTGGTCTACTATGCAATATCACCACGAGTCACCAAATCCATAGAAATATTTCTCGTATTTAAGTAAGTTTTATAACTAAACAAGCCTATATTCTTATTAAAAATCAATATAATAATGTCTTATAGTTATAGTACTTGATGACGTAATGATAATGATGGTGATTTTTCTTGTCTGTGGTGATGTCGACATGATTCTATGGATATTTTTTTAAAATTCCTCTCATAGGGAGTTGTATGTTTCATTGTAAAACTAGTTAGATAGAATCGGCTCAAGAATCTATGAGATCATGTTTAAAGGAGGTGTCACTCTTTCTTGTAAAAATAGTTATAAAGAATTAGCTAAATAATCTATGGTAACACATTTGGAGGAGGTGTGAAAGTGTAATTTTAAAAAAATAAATAGGTGTGCCATTCTATATCAATGGTTAACAAAATTCAAACACCCTTTCGTATTCTCTTTTTTAGTATTAATTAAATGTTTGTGGATTCATTTGTGAACAAAAAATTCAACTCAAATTGAGTTTTATAATATTGATCACCAACTTTCTCTGGTTTCAATGATGATATGTATACATTTATTACTCTAGAAGACATTTAGTTATTTTATTATATTTGAAATTAAGTTTTTAATTCTATGAATTTGTATTGTCTCTAGAGAGAAAATTAAGATATTGTATCTAGAGAGACAAATATGATATTTTCTATAGAGAGACAAATATGATATTTTCTCTCAAGGGACAAAGTATGTATTAATTTATATTGTCTCTAGAGAGACAATATAAAAAACATTATCGTCTCAATTTGAGATGCTTTGGTCAATTATTGTCTCAAATCACCCCCCTTATAGTAGTGTTTGGTCTGGAGGTATGATTAATTTTAGTGAATTTTATCTTGTATTTTAAGGTTCACTTGACCTATATATTTGTAAATAATTTTTTCATATAAGGAACTCCAATTTTTAGTCTACCTAATTTATTTTCCATTCCAATGTGTGACCTGAAAGATATTTTTTTTTAAAATACTTTTGATAAAATATTTGGTCAACTTCTCTTATACTATAATAGTAGAGTCATGCATCACATTTTACACTAAAAGCCACATTCTTTCCCTTGCCACTTTATTAACACTAAACATGAGAATGTAGAAAATATAATAATTGGTTAACCTCTCATAATCTCTCTCATCCATCTCAAGATGTTTACATGTGAAATAAATGTATAATCAACAAGTTCCAAACATCAATGTTGTTCTTTCTTAAAAACAAATGAGAAAAATTTCCAAAAGCATATATTTAAAATGTTTTAAGTTTCAAAACTTAATGTTGACTAGGTAAAATATTTCCTAAGTATCACAGTGCATAGGAAATGGGCGCATGGAAAGTGGGAGCATAGGTGCATGCACAATTTTGGCAAAAAAGGGTGCACCTAGGAAATTCAGAGATTAGGACTTAGCCCTTTTTCATGTTCTTGGGTAAAAATAGGATTGAGTGCAGAGCACACATTGGATAAGGACAAGAATACTTATTAGTGAAGAAAAATATATTTTTGGAGCAAGTGAAAGATCAAGCGTCATGAAAAGTTAGAGCTAATAATATGATTAGGTATGGAATTTAATTGTATATAATATATTATTAGGAGAAGCTTGCATGCTTCTTTGTTATCTTGTAACGGAGAAAAAATATTTTGAGCATGCAACCTATTTTGAGAGTGTATAGGTGGTGAAGGGAAAGTCCCCACTCCTATATATATGTATTGATTTCCATGGTTTTGGATCATGAATGATCGTATGTATTATAGTTATGTTGTTGGCTTATGAGTGCATATGAATTATGACAAACCATTTGTATGTATGCATTCAACTATGGTTTGTGATGAAGTAATATAATGGATATTTTTGGATGGATATTAGTTGTTGAAGTTTCTATTCATGGTTATTATATGGTAAATATGATCTTTATCTATTTAATTCATTGTGCATCATGGTTGTGATATAAATCATTTATTCTTTGCACTTGTTTACTTGATATGATTATGGGATGTATGTTCATGCATGCTAACAAATTGCAAAATCTGGTATAAAAAAGAGGACTGGTACCTTTTCGATCTTTAAGTGAGCATTCATATTCATCTGGATGAATAGTCAACACGCCTAGGGTTTTGAGTAAGAAAATAAATACTACATTTTAGTTCCATTTCGAGACCTCTTTTCAAGTTGTTGCGAGGATGTTGAATATGAAGACGTATCGGTTGACCACGGACAACATTGAGAGTTAGGTTAAAGATGGACAAGATCAATTTACTCATAGATATAACACTAGACTTGATTTCGATGCACACATGTGGGTTGAAGAACATATTTACTATTAGCATACGTTGGATAACTTATATTTTTTAGGTGTCTATTCTATCCCTTTATCTTCTCCTTCTAGTATTCCATTATTCTCTCCTTCTGTTGTGTAACCTCTCCATTCATTTAGGGGAGTCTAGTACAATTTCTTTCCTATAAATACTGTACGTGAGCTCTATGTTGAATAGAATAATATGAGATATACAATCTCTATTCTTTCTCCTTCATTTTTCTGCCTCTCAGTTTGGTATCAGAGAAAACTTGATCTCTTCCTGTGCGTGGAAGAAGTCTTCTTTTTTTGTCTTGCGTACATGGGAGAGGAGTCCTGCTGCTGCTGCGTGGAGATCTTCAGCCTGACAGGAAGTCACCTAGTGCTGCGTGTTGAAGACTGTTGCTGCTGCGTGGAGGGGCATATCACCAGCTACCTACGTGGAAGTTGTGCGTGGATTTTTTTGCTTTTCTCAAAAGCTGAGTGGAAGTTTGAGTGAAGAGTTTGACCTGCGTGGAAATCAAATGCAGCACGTGGGATAAATATAATCGACCTGTGTGGAGGCTTGAAGCTTCTGCTCTGCGTGGAGGAGGAACAGACCAAAGAAACTACGTGGAAATCAAACAACAACAAAAATAAAACATGCAAATCAACTGCGTGGAGAAGAGTGGTAAATCTGCATTACCTGCGTGGAATATATTCTAGCTATAGTTGAGTCTATCTACGTAGAATTATCTGCATGCTCTTTCTTCACTGTGCCTTGCACTATTTGAAGTGTTACATTGGCTCTCCCCGCTGCCATCTCTGGTTGACGTGGGATCTCCATCCCTCCTTGGCACACACTCTTCCTGGACATTGGAAGTTGTTGTTGCGTGGAGGAGTCTTCAACAAAGAGGAGAACTTTGTGAAAAGGTAGAACAACACGAGGAGAAGAAACTTGGAGATATTTCAACACTTCGTCGAATGTCGAGTGTAGACAACTCGATTGAGAGCATCAATAACACGGTCGCCATAGCTGAAAGCTACAATATCAACTCGCTAGCCAGAGAACACCGTGGAGAATCTCCTGAGAGCTCCGGGTTCTACTTTGCTTTGTTGAACGAGCTTGAAATTCGCAATCTTGCATTTGACAAACTAGTTCGAGAAGGACTCCTTGAATACTTTCTTTTCGACATCATTTGCAAAGCGAAATACGGGAAGAATTAGAAGCCGGATATGATGTTGATTGTGATGACGAAGAAGAATGCCCTACAAAGCATCGTCGTCTCACAGCACGCGAATATCACGAGCATCTATGAGCCAGTAATTCTCGTCAGTGAGTCCAAATTGTAATAAATTTAAATAAATAATTTTTTTTTTTATTACAATGTCTTCTCCGAAGTTACTTCGTCTGACGCTCAGTTACTCAAAGGGCCTAATTTTGCATCCTGGAAGACAAAAATGAAGACAATCCTTTAGTTTGAAGGATTATGGGGAATTGTCACAAGGTCTATGCCTGCTCCCACACCCCCGATGAACTAATAAAATATGACATGGCTAGTGCTAAAGCCTTGATGCTGTAATGCTCGATGATCGTGATGATGTGCAACCGCATGTTTAGAATGCAAAAAAACCCAAGGAGGCACGGGAAAAGTTGGCAACCATTTATGAAGCCAAAAATCGATGAAGATACTTCATCTTGAATCAAGCCACACCCTCTCTATGGGTCCGGACGAGAAGTGGAGGAATTCTTGCGTCACGTGGCTGAGTTGATATCAGAGTTATTAGCACTTGGTGAAACAGTGGACAATAAACTTCTTGTCCCAATCACCTTGAGAGCACTCCCTTCTCAATTTCGAGTGTTTGTTACAACACTAAATGTGTCTAAACAAACAGTGACATTCGAAGAGCTTGTGAATTTGTTACAACAGGAAGAGGCTATAACTTCATCGCATGAGGAGTCTCAGGACAAAGCCTTGTTCTCAAAGTCTAATCGTGGCCAGAAGAATTGGAAAGGTCCCCTAAAGAAGCCAAATCCAAATAAGTAACGCAAACGGAAAGATAAAAAGTCAAAGAGATGGTGTCACATTTGTAGAACCAATACTCACAACACTGATCACTACTGGCACAACAGCTTGAAACAAGGGCCTTCAAGCCATACAAGCACATCCGGGCGCGAAGATTTTCAAAATTCCAAACGACGTCCCCGATGGAGAAAGCAAAAAGGACATCTTGCAGCCCAACAAGAAGATGATGACTCTGATGAGGAGACATTAGAAGGATCCCATTGTAGTAAGAATCTTGTACTCGTCTCTCAAACTTCTCAGCCCACAAAGAAATTCTGTTGATAGACTGCAGTGCAAGAAAGCATATGTCGTGTGACAAGAAGTTTTTGATTCACTACACGAAGAGCCAATGGAGATTGAGTTCGGATAGTGGATGAAAAAGAGTACATTGCGAAGGAATAGGGAATGTGACCATTCCTCCGGGGCCACAAAAAATGTACACTTACAAAGGTACTATATGTTCTGGATTGACTAGAAACCTTTTTTCAGTTACTCACTCTTGAATCATCACCTTACGCTTGAATTTCTTGTTCAAAATGGCATTAAATTATGCTTAATCTCCCGACAAGGTACGGTTCTTGCTAAAGCTTTTGTAAAAGATAAGTTATTTGCTTTAGATATTGTTTCATCTTCTGCAATAGCTTTATTTGCTTCAACAATAGAATCAACTACCTTATGGCATTTTAGATATGGACACTTGTTGGTCAGTTCATTGCACTGGAATGAGTTCAAAAGCAATGGTCCGTGGACTACCCAAATTTTCCAGTTCCTTGCCTATTTGCCCTGGCTGTCTTGTAGGAAAACAACACAGAGATCCGTTTCAAGCGAGCACCTTCCATGCCAAGAAGTGTCTGGAGGTAGTTCATACCGATCTAAACGGCCCATTTCCTACTTCGTTTTCAGGATACAAATACTTCCAGTTGTTCATGGATGACCACTCTCGCAAGATGTGGGTATATTTCCTAAAGAAGAAAAGTGAGGCTCTTCAACACTTTCAGAACTTCTATCATCGTGTTGTCAAAGAGTCTAGACAACCACTTCTTCTACTCCACTCAGATCGATGGGGAAATCACATCAAAGAAGTTCTTGGCCTTCCTAAACCATCATGGCATTAAGCAAAGCGGCTCCGACTACTCCCTACACACCCCAGCAAAATGGCATTGTTGAGCGTCGCAATCACACAGTGATGGAGATGGCTCGCTGCATGCTATCAACTGCAAAGCTAGGAGAACACTATTGGGCTGAAGTAGTACAAACGGCTGTATATCTTCTCAATAGGGCACCAACAAAGATTCTACTAAACAAGATGCCAGAAGAGGTATGGAGTGGTAAAAAACCATCAATTTCTCATTTGCGAGTATTTGGTTACACAACATACATGCATGTCCCAACTCAGAAGAGAAATAAGGTAGAGCCAAAAACACTCCTGTGTATCCTTCTTGGCTATAGTACTACCTCGAAGGCGTATCATCTCATGGATCCTGAGACAAAGAAAATATACGAGAGTCGGGATGTGGTTTGTGACGAGTCATCCTTTGACTCAATAGTATCAACAGAAGATCCACTTCCAAACACATCTCACCGATTAGTCTCTGAATCAGATGATGAGCCGGAGGAGACTACTCAGAGAAAAGAAATGCTGCCAGGAGAACTATTTGTTGACCTTGGAGAACTGGAGAATGTGACTCCACATCAATCCTCACGGCAACGACATAGTTCTTCTCAAAAGTAGTCAAGTTCTCGTCCGAAGTGGGTACAAAGCACTATCAAGGACTCACATTTGCAACAACTCCCAGATACATCATCCGAAGTCAAAACAAGGAGTCAAACAAGAAATGAGGTAAACTTTGCACTCATGAGTTCACTGATGAATAGCTCCGAGCCAGATAATGTTCGTGAAGCACTCAGTCAAACTCAGTGGAAGGAAGCTATGGAAACAGAATATGACTCGCTCATGAAAAATTGGACATGGGAACTTGTCGATCTACCTACAGGAAAGAAACCCATAGGCTGCAAATGGGTTTTCAAGACAAAATATAAGGTAGATGGATCCATCGACAAACATAAAGCATGACTTGTAGCCAAAGGATATGCTCAAAAAGAAGGCATCGACTATGAAGAAACCTTTGCACCCACTGCGAAGATGAAGACCATCAGAGTAGTTTGCGCACTTGCAGCACAGAAAGGATGGAGACTTCAGCAGATGGATGTCAAGAGTGCTTTCCTAAATGGTGATCTAAAAGAAGAAGTATACATGACCCAACCTGAAGGATTTGTTGATGAAAATCAGCCTAAAAAGGTATGTCGTCTCATCAAATCTCTTTACGGACTGAAACAAGCTCCTAGGGCATGGTATATCAAGATCAACGATCACCTTTTGCAGCATGGGTTCACTCGTAGCCCCTCAGATTCAAATTTGTATATAAAGAAGGTAGGAAAAGAAATTGTCATTCTGGTTGTTTATGTAGATGATCTTGTGATCACTGGTAGTTCAGAAGATCAGGTTGATATTGTAAAGAATGATCTCAAAAGAACCTTCGACATGACATATTTGGGGCTACTACATTACTGTCTTGGCTTGGAGATATGGAAAAGGAGCATCACATTTTTGTCTCCCAGACAAAGTACGCCAAGACACTCCTGGAAAAGTATAGAATGTCTGACTGTAAACCTATATCCACTCCCATGGAAAAAGGCTTGCAACTTTCAAGATTCCAGGACTCACCTCAAGTAGATGCTACTCTCTACAGGCAATTTGTTGGAGGGCTCATCTATTTGACATACACCAGACTAGATCTCTACTATGTTGTCAGCTATCTTTCTAGGTTCATGCAGGAGCCAAAGAAATGTCACTGGAATGCAGCAAAGCATGTTTTGAGATATGTCCGAGGAACAACTAATTATGGTCTGGAATATAAAAAGAATGATCAATTCTTCTTACAAGGATATGTCGACTCGGACCACGCTGGATCTATTGATGATAGGAAGTCAACTACATGATACATATTTCATCTCGGATCTGGACCTATCTCATGGATAAGCAAGAAGCATAATGTTGTTTCTATCTCATCCACAGAGGAATAATATCGCACCGCATGAGGAGTTGTGTGTGAAGTGATATGGATACGTTGCATTATGGATGACCTAGGAATTCTGAAAAACAATCACCTATTCTCTATTGCGACAATCAGAGTGTGTTGAAGCTCGTGTAGAATCCAGTCTTTCATGAATGAACAAAGCATATTGAAATTGACTGCCATTTCATTCGAGAGCACGTCTTGAACCATCAAATTCAGCTCCAGTATTGTCCTACTGAAGCACAAGTTGCTGACATTCTCACTAAATCCCTTGGCAAAGTGAAATTTGAATCTTTCAGAGGTCACATTTGCAAGAATAATGTAATAAGGGGGGAATGTTAGCATACGTTGGATAACTTATATTTTTTAGGTGTCTATTCTATCTCTTTATCTTCTCCTTCTAGTATTCCATTATTCTCTCCTTCTGTTGTGTAACCTCTCCATTCATTTAGGGGAGTCTAGTACAATTTCTTTCCTATAAATATTGTACGTGAGCTCTATGTTGAATAGAATAATATGAGATATACAATCTCTATTCTTTCTCCTTCATTTTTTCTGCCTCTCATTTACCATGAGCTCTATGAGACATTCTTTTTCCTCTTTCCAATAGAGTTGTATGAATGGTTTTCTACTTATGCATCAAGGAGAAACTGGTATTATAGATTAATTTTTTGGACACAAGAGGATTACCAGAGGTTATATGATGTTGATGAACATTGGATGCGTTTTTTAGATCATTGTTGGGCTAGTGTTGTGAATAGTTATACTCTGGAGTACATTGTTTCTCCTTATTCTTGTCTGGAGATTACTAAGTTTGAGTTCTTGCATGAATGCGAGAGGATCTTATATATGCACTATCCCACTGGAGATTAATATTTTTATGGTGGTATTGATCTTGAAAGAACTACCTATGGCTAACTAAACCCCACCACACGTGGGGAAGGAGCAAGTGTGGTGAAAGATGGAAGACCTGACGGTAGAATAGGAAAGAGAAAACATATAGATTAAGTATAACTAAGTGCAAGAGAGGAAATTGATGAGGAAGCGTGATGTTAATGAGTCTATAGGGTTTTGGAGATAGATGATGTGTGAATGATTTGAATTTCACACAAATCATGTGGAACTTGAACATCGGGAACTCCTCCATTTAGGAAAGCATAGAATAGAATCCCCTTTGGCTTCATATGAGAACATGTCATAGGAGGAAATAATAAGGGTTGTAGGCGTGCATCGATGCCACCTTATGATCTCACCACGGAACTTGGTGTTCTAGTTTATGAAACAGTCATTGAGAATCATGTTAGTGTTGGTGAGAGAGTAACAACTGGTAGATATCATTTCCCTTTAAATATAGAAGTTGTCACAGATGATTATGGTCATGTAGAAATTTTCTTTTTGTGGTGGCTCAATTGGTGGTATATTTTTTGGTGCATATTTAAGATAGAATTTGGGTGCTTAGAGCGTTGGTAATACATCTAGAAGTAGCACAAATTCACATCCTATAGGAGTCCAATTTAGTACAACAAATTGAAACATAAGGTAACACATCCTCTGGTCCGATGCTCACAATAGGGGTGGATCAAGAGGATCAAGAGGCTCGAATCTAGTGGATTGGGTGGTTCTAGAGGTGGAGGGAACACAAGAGGTAATACAGGTTCCGGATCTAGTAGGTATGGTTTGCACCATTCCTAGAAAGTTTATCATGAGATGTATCTTCACTTGCCAAAGTACAAGGGCATAGATGATGTAGTGGAACATGTGCATGGAAAATCTAGGATATTTCTCCCAACTTCTAAGATTCAAGGAGAGGGGTCTTTATTCCCCTCTTCGGAAGCCCATATATAGATAACGCCCGTTAGCTGGTATTTTCCATTTTTCACCTATGTCAATTAATCGATACCTTCCCACGCATAAGTGGTAGCCTTTATTGGAAGGGTGATAGATGACTTGGGTAACATTGTTTTCCTCTCCCTTGACCTCTATCTGGTGCCCCTCTATATCTATATGGCTATATGGCCCCTCCCCACTTCACCCGACCTAGACTAATTAACCATGGCTCATGACCCCCTTTATAGATATATGGATACGAGAGATAGGGATGAGAAGAAACTATCCAACGACCGAGAGCGACCCAATGAGGGGGAGTGTTATCTAGCCTAGGTATAAGAGGGCACGATCTAGATAACTAATATTGGATATGGGTGAGCAGTAATAATATTGGATGAGAGTGGGTGTGGTCTAGCATAGATGATGGTGGGTGGTATCTAGGCTAGGGTTGGGCATGAATTGTAGCCATGGATGTTGTGTAAATGCAACAAAGGATTCTGTGAGATACTATGGCATGTTAAGGGAATTACAGCTCTGAGTGTAAGGCAAGTTAGTTTTCTACTACTTTACAATGGCGTGCACATAGTTGGTATAGGAAGTATGACCTGAATCACACTGTTGTGGATTACAACACACTACGTGATGCTTTCTTAGCTGAGCTCCATATACCTGAGTTTGAACATAAGAGAATTAGCGCACTAAAGGAAATTAAGAAGGGCATAGATGAGTGTTTCAAAGAGTATGATGCATGCTTTTAAAAAAATTTATCAAAGTTTTCTTATGATATTCATCCTAGCTAGCATGCAAAATGGATTGTTGGTCGTTTAATCACACCTTTCAGAAGGGCACTCTCTCATAAGACCTTTACAGTAATTGCTTGAGGCACTAGAGGTTGATCTACTCACTGAGGCAGTTAGAAGTGTAGACATTGGGTTTATTCCATTCTTAGAGGTGCATATTGCAGCTATGGTGAAGCAGTTGGAGAAATTTTCAGCCAATTCAGTCCATGAGATGCACATTGGTATTTGGTGTATAGATTGCGAGGTATAAGGACATACTAAGGATAGTTTCCCTCATAAGTCGGTGTGCACCATGTTGTTGGACTATGATATATGTCACTTGGATCATGATTTAAGTAGATTCCCTCTGTTAAAGTTCGCGATCCAAAAGAACGTGTCTTATTATTGTAAGATTTGTAAGTCCCACACTCATGATACTGAGAGAACTTTATATTGATTGATCATATTCATGAGGCTATTGAGATTGGCATGCATTAGACCAATGTTATGAATAATTCTAAGGAACAAGGTGACAATCATAGTCATGGTGAAGGATGCTCTGATGGAGGAGGTATAGGTAGAGGTTACCATGGAGGATAAAGAGGTCAAGGTCAGAGTGGTGGAAAAGGTGAATTCCCATGTGGAACATTTTTTACATGCGGGTCACCTGATCATTACAGGCGTAAGTTCCCTCAAAATGTAGTTTTCTCATGGTGCGTAAGGCAACATAAGTTTGAAGAATGCCCTAAGTTATATGAGCACATGAGTAAGAACTATAAGAAGAATGATAAGGGCGATGGGATGATAAAGGTACAACATGTTGTGGAATATTGGTGGATGCCAAAGTTAATGCCTGATCTAGAGATGATACCTATGTTGGTGACTACATTACGAGGTTGCGGGCGCTTGTGAGACTCCGAAGAAAAATCTTGTTATTATAAAGCAAGAGGTAATAAATGCAAAATTCTCTGGTCCTTCCCATTAGAATGAGATTTATTAGGAAACTATGGAGGTTATTAGGGACTTGCGGTGAAATTCAAGGCTTAAAGGAGCAAGAACGTGTGATGGATCAAGAAAAGAAGATTGAAATCCCACAGAAGGATGTAGATGAATTAAATGAGGTATGTAAGATGATGTGCTAAGAGAATATCATTACATTGCTAGGTGAGTGGTTGAGGAAAAGATACCACACAATAGACTGAGCGCAAGAGATAAATACATTTTGGAAATCTACCTTCTCACAGTCATGAATATGATAAGGAAATCACACTTAATGTAGTTGTTGATGGATGGATCTTAAGTAACATACTGATTGATACATGTGCAAAAGTGAATGTACTCACATTGGATGCATGAAATCAGATGGGACAACCACCATTGCAACCCTCTTTGAATGTGTTGTACATAGTGAATAGAACTAGATCCAATCTTATTGGAGTGTTAAAGGATGCTACTATTATTATTCATGAAGCCAAGTTCACCGGGACTTTGACGTCAAAGAGCTTGCTTTGAGGTAGATAGTTACGCAATGTTACTTAGGCACCCTTGGTGCTATGCTAATAATTCTTATCTACGTTTTAACAAAGGATACATCACTTTTGAGAACAAAAAGGAGCATGCCATTATTCCTTTGATAGATTCAAAGGCTACACCTTATGTAGAGACCTTGAGAGAAGAGGATCTAAATAGGATACATGCAACGCATAGTTAGAGACCACAAGAGCTTGAATTTTCTAAGGAAGGTGTTATTCAATGGGATGATGCTCAGTCTATGAGTGATATAACTAGTGTTTCTTGTGACAATTGGGCACATGGAACGTATGAGATTTTAGGTGAGAGATGAAGAGTATAGTAACTCGTGTATTTAGGTTGTGCTCTATTAGGTGCTTGGGCAACAACTAGGTACTAAGATACATTGGTGAGGGAAATCCAGGTGTATTTATGCATGCTATGGAAGCTCAGTGGAAGAATGAAGGAGATAGGATAAATATGCTGGTATATACCTTGTGCGAGATAGGAGCATGCTTTGGTGGATTTCACATAGAGATAATATTTTAGAGTGGCGAGTGGCGAGAGGTGAGAATCACCTTCTTTACTAGATTTCTTAGGAGAAATGCGCCTACCATAACATGTGAATTTCATGGGAAAACCCTTTCCTCGCACCATGTTCAAGATTCTGAGACTCTAGAAAAAGGGACATGAGGCCTTACCACATTCACTTTGCGTGCATAAATTCTACTCCACATTTTGTGGCTACGTGCACGCCTAGTATGTCTATGTGGAATTGAACAGAGAGACGGGGAATTGAACTCACTTTGCGGGTATGATTCAAAACTTTAACAATTTTTCTACTAAACCTTCAATGAATGACGCATTATAGATAATGAAGCACCTTACTATGGGGGATAGTGCAAAGGATGAAGAGCTTATCCATGAACTTCTAGGTGAGTCGGACTTGGAAGAACGCTTTGATGAAGAAGAGATATATGAAGCACAACCTGGTCGCACCATGGTTAGAGAAAGAGAAGGGTAAACGGGTTTACATGATTGAAGATAAGGACGTGGAGAATTTGAATGTTGATCATACTTGTGTGCAAGTGTTTCTACAATTTTAACCAAATTTAAAGCAAGAAAACTACCACCTAGAAATAGTTTCCTAACCTACCTAAAAATGAGAAATATGCACTATCATGATGAAGAAATGAGAAATTCCTACCCTTAACATTAATAAATTTGAATTAAACAAAACACAATGTAAATTCATGAACTCTATTCCCCTTAACTGCCTAATTAAACATTAAAATGAACCTAAGTAGTCAAAATGGCAATCAAATCATATTTTCTTGCTTTGATCCTTCAATGGATGCTTGGGTGTGAGGCTTAGCTCTTAAAAAATGGAGGATGGAGGGCTCAAGAATGAAAAAGGCTATTAGTATGAAACTATGTGCTTACTTTTGTCTCTTGAGAGATTTAGGTGTAAGTGTAGAAGTAGAGGGAGGGTTGTTTATATAGCCCAAAGGATAAAGGATTCAACACATCCTCATGAATGTGGGATTAATGGAGATGTAGAGTTAGTTATGGATAAGGGGGGTTTAGATGGGGTTGAGTTAACTTTAGGAGGATTTAGTTTGTCCTCTAGTGGCTCATGTGGATAAAGGGGGTGTATTAATTAATCAAGATGATTAATTAATACATGTGCAAGATTTTATAAGATTTTAGATGGATATTAGTGTGATTTGGGCCATTAAGAGGGAATTAAACCAACTAAATAGTGATTTATTGATTTAATGAGAAGAGAGGATAATTAATTAATAATAATTAATTAGACTAGATAGAAAGCATTGATTAACGAAGGGTCGTTAATTAGGGTATACGTTGGATAGGTGACTTAATTAATTAGTGTAATGTAATCAATTAATGACAATGGAAGAGAAGATGAGCATCATTGACAATATGTCGTCAATTTGTGGGGAAGGAGATAATTAGTGCAATTTAAGTATTTAAATTGCTCGGGCATAATTATAGGTGTCTACATTTTCCCCTCTTTTGGGTGGCGTAAGTGATGCCACTTCAAAGATAGTAGACGGAAGAAAATTTTGAAGGAATAGAAGAAAAATTAGTAGGAGGGAGAGATGCCCCCTCGAGTGTTGATGGGGTGATGAAGGAAGCCGATCGATGATTGAAAAAGAGGATAAGTAGGTAGAAGAAGGGGAAGGGGTAGGATGCCTTGGTAAGATGGAAGATTAGGGGTGAGAGGAAAGTGATTTAGAAGAAAAATGAAGGAGTGGAGAGAAGAGCTTAGCCTCTAGCCATTGTGTTATTGGAACAATTTTGATGTCATCATATTGCCATAGGAACTACATCATCAGTCCTTATTAAAAATATAAGCATACGACAAAGGTAGAATGACATGAAAAGCCATACTATGAACAATTGTCCATTGCTGAAAATACCAACTCCATGCAACATACAACAATGCAATGCAATACGAGAAGGAAACAAGCTCATTTAACAGGGAAAACAAGTACGAACGCACATATCCAACCCAACAATGGTCAAGACAGTTGTACAAATGTTTTGTTATTAGTATTGAAGAGATCCACAAGTTTGTGATTAATGAAAAGGGTTAAAAATGATGCCTCGAGAAAGGATACATGCAAGGCGAAAGGACAATGGACATGGGGTCCATGAAAATCATTTGTGCGCAACGAAATAAATAGCACCAGAAACAAGCATGCCCCAGTAGTAGGCGAAGGAAGCAGGCTAACTTTTTGAATGGTTGTGAATTCAGTGATCTATGAGTCGTATTAATCGGGGAAGATGTGAGACAAACCAACAGGATATGGAGAAAATACCCTACGCAAGACACAAGTTTCAACCGAAATAAGCAAGTTACCATTTTTGTAGGGTTTTTACTTTTTAGGAATTTTGAAAAAAAAATTGCCTTGTTTTTGGGATTTTGATATATATATTGTTTTTATTGTTTTTACTTTCCGAACCATGGTGAATAGTAGAAGAAGAAAGCAAAGGGCCTAGGGGAAACAGAAAGTGCCCTAGGTGGAAGAATAGAGAAACAAATGAAAAATAATGTCCTTGTTTAGTGGGAAAAATTAAGGAAAAATAATTATTTGACAAATAATTATTTACGAGAGTGTGAAGAAGAATAAAAATCGCCAGGGAGCAATAAAATTGTCCAAAGGAGAAGAAAGGGGTATCAGACAACAAAAACTTCCCCAATATGGTGAAAAATAAGAGAAAAATAATTATTTAATAAAAATACTTATTCCACAGTGAACAGAGGAGAAAATGACATTCAAACAGCCTCCCGGCCCTCCCGACCCAGGTGAAAAACGGTTAATATACCCCACCAGGGGGTAAAAACATCGTGATCAATTCATTTTAACCGAGCAGTTTAGAATTTTACTGTGAGACTCTGACACTGAGGAGAACCATGGTGATCACACAAGACCAATTGAGGCATGCGAGATGCGGTCGGGGTACAACGACATGCGGATGCGAGACCCTTTATGAGTATCGAAACCTTGCTCATTAATTTTTTCATTAATGCATTAAATTTGAACATTAGTTGTAGGAAAATGCATTAGCGCAACTATGCTTGCGCGCGAGCACCATTTTGGGGGCGCATGTGTATTTCTTTGGGGCGCATGCACCAAAACGTATATGCACACAGAACATACATAGACAAAGCACACACCCATGCACACGCACACACACAAGCACATGTGTATGCACGTGTACACGTGGGAAATGGGGTGCACATGCGAAAAGTGTGGTGTAGGTGTGAAGAGGGAGGTTGCACACACTGGAGCATACACGCGTAAGTGCAAACACCCAATGTGTGTCGCACATGCCAAAAAGGGCGCGCGAGCACTGAAAGAGGGAACACATGCCAGAAGACACACGCACACATGCCCAAAAGGGTGTACACACACCCTAGACAGGTAGAAAAAAGATAGGAAAGTGTAAAAACATGACACTTTAGAAGAATTTTTAGGATTTTTGGGTTAACCCTAAAAGATAAGATAGATTTTTAGAAGAGATGCAAGGAACTTCTTAGCGGCATGTTATTTTGTAGAGAGACTACTAGTTTTATAGACGTAGGAGTGACATACCTAGATTGTAGAGCTAGACGGTAGTATGTGCTTGTACAATCAACGAGCCATGATGATACTTCTTGAGGTAGTAGGGTTGGGCTCTGTGTCTCAGATGCCTTCCATCATATTGGATCATGGCACATTGACTATTGCGCTAGCCAAGTGATGACATAGCGAGAGTTAGTGTTTCAGACTACCGACAGGAGAGATGACTGTCACTATTGAGGACATATGGCGGATTCTTCGCGTGCTGATGATGGGCACCTTGATTGAGTACATCTATGATGTAGGGCTGATTAGAGCAGCTTGCAGTGCCTTGTTTGGTGTGGATGATATACCGCATGACAAGATGACTATAGCATTACATGAGTGCATCTCTGACCCCACATTGCATCGGGGGCCTCTATACATCATGGCTCTTATCAGTGGGTTCCTCCTCACTGATAAGATAGGGACCTCATTTATGAGAGGACTACTACTGTTGGTTCATGGTATCTCTACAAAGAACGAGATATATCTTTGGGGAAGTGCATACTGGCCCACCTATACTAGGATTTACACTTGATTACATACCATGGTCAGAAGACCGTGGGGCTAGCCTCATTATTACAGATATGGTCATGGGATCATATTATGATCGGATGCCCCGTGGGCCCCTTTCGTGTTCGAGATCCCGAGGAGCCATCATATATGGCATGGGTAGCAACTGGTGTGGATGTACATGGCCATCTTGGCAACCTATTCCAATATAGGTGAGATTTTGACGAGATGGTAGATATAGACATCATCTGGCAGCCATACAGGCATTTCCAGTGGCTAGAGGATGCCACAGAGCTCAGCGTGTGCCTGGTGGAACACCATATCATTGGCAGCCATAGTTACATCATGGAGTCAGACGAGTAGACAGTGCCGTGTGACAACTTGGCGACAGTGGCAGGGGTTCCCAACCAAATATCTGGTATGCACGTAGGGATGCAGAGAGGTAGACCATGGGGCCTCGTATACTGGTGGCCCGAGCTAGGGTGAGTTTCACACAGGTGGTCCCACAGGTATGGGACCCAGTTTGACAGGTGAGGGATCCAAGGACCACAACAAACTATACTCTGAACCTGGTATGCGACAGTGTTACCCCTGTGGCTCACCATTCTAGAGGAGGTTTGGGCAGCAGGCATTCGCCCACCTGTAGAGATATGTCACGGTGCAGAGCACAAGGCAAGGGTAGTGGCACATGGCCCAGATCCAGAGGATCCTTTTGATGGCATCCCACATGATGGATAGGGTGCCTCATAGGCATAGGGATCGAGACCGCAGGGCCGTACAGGTAGCAGTGCAGACACCCAAAGGCAGGGTCTTTGAGCAGGGACAGTCATCCAAGGCACCTCAGGGACCAATCCTTGAGGCACACACATCCTCCCAGCTAGTGGGATAGATATCCATAGTAAAGGTGTAGTTCTGATAGGCCATAGCTGAGAGAGACACGACCAGAGCAGAGAGACATGAGGCTCGAGGATGGTGTGTGAATGTCGTAGCAGAGCGTGATGAGGCCTGAGCTCACATTATTACCCTAATTTCAAAGCGGGATCATGCTCGGGCCTAGGCTGGCCCAGGAGATGATAACATAGCATGGCGGAGCCAGATTTGGGAGACAATGACACAAGGGGCTCAGATATTGAGCCTTCTTCATCAATCCCAGTCATAGGTGTGGATGGTTGTTGCACAGAGAGACCATGTATATGCCCAATCACAAGAAATAATAGCATAGAGGGACCAAGCCTAAGCCGAGCTACATACTATGACTACATAGAGATACCGAGAGGATACTACTTGAGACGGATGAGGCGGACTTGGGCCTCAGTGACGGGTGAATGAGATACTACCCTTGAGCAGCTTGCCTCTGGAGATGCTGACCTAATACGTGACACCACTAGGCTTGGTGGTGAGGCCCTATTTTACAGGGCCGCTTACTTATAGAGTGGTTCCTCCGGTTCGGTGAGTAGCACTGCCACAGCTGTCAGGGTTGAGTGCATTAGGCTCTCAATCATGGAGATTAGGCCATTCAACCAGATCAGTGAGATAGCCCCTACCAGAGCAGTCAGTCAGACCAGTGCCATCCCAGCCTCCAGTGTTCCATCAACTAGAGGAAAGATTTGGGAGCCCCGGCGAGGGCGAGAGCTATGGTTGAGATCCATATTTTTTGTTTTACATATTCTTTATATGTATTCCTCTTATGAAGGTCAATTTTTATGTACATCCTTGTATACATGTATTTTGATGATGCCTCATGATGAAGGTTTGATTCTTTTTGATACATGCCCCTTTTTGATGGCATTGTGTATCGATGATGTATTATATTGAGTACCGATCTGGACATTGTATGTATGTGTACAGATGTTTTTGATGTAGCATATTTGTACTCCTTAGCTGAAGGCATTGTTGATATAGAGCACTGATTTGTATCCATTTTTGATATAGATGTATATTGACACACATGTATATATATGAGGATTACTTTGTTTTGGCTTAGATACACATGGTTATGAGATGATGTACTTCATTGTTTTTGTGTCTTGATGCATGTGATATGAGTGGGATAATTTTATGATGTGAAATACCCTTTTCAGAAATTACTCTATGTTGATTTTCATTGCATGCTGCATTTGTTGATTCAGCACCTATGGATGTGTTGTGACATGAGTGGGCATATATTCAGCACTTCGGATGCATTATATGTTTTGTTTTGATTCAGCACTTATGGATGCGTTATCTGATTTTTACTTTGTATGTATCTGATTTTGATGTTTGATGTACACATGTGCTATAGATGATATATCCTTAGATGATATCAAATGCATTTCTCATGTGTTATTTTTATGTATATGGACGAGATGATAGGATGATATTGGTGCGGGGGGATACATTTTTATCATGCGCAACCCCTCTTGCCCCCATTGATGATACAATATGTGATGATTAGCTTAGCATACATGCATGATGTAAAACTTAGCATTTTGTTTATATATGATGTATAGATGATGTTAGATGTGATGATAAGGATGGTAATGTGATCGAATGATAAAAAAAATAGTGCACATGCAATAAGCGTAACCAAATGCTAACAAAGAACACTAGGCAATAATACAATACACCATGATTTACTATGCTTTATTAACATGGAACAAACACAACCAAATGCTTAAGAAAGAACATAATGATTTAACACATTACATCATGACTTCCTAAGATCAACTAGCAAGGATAAATCTAGTCTAAGCAAGAAAAGATGAATCCTCATAAAGTATGCCCAAGCAACAAAACAAACCAAAAGCAAGAATACAAAACAACTATACAAGCAACAAGACAATGCCATTAAATGTTTTGTTTTTGTAAGATTTGTTTTTATGCACCAATTTTCTATTGTTTAGGATTTTGTGAAACAATTTTCTATTGTTTTGGTTTTTGTGAAACAATTTTCTATTTTTGTGTTTTCTAACAGTTTTCCAGAGCTATGTGCAAGTAACCAAGAAAGCGTGGATGGCCCCAGCGTTAGATGAGGAATATACAAGGGTAGAAGCCACACATTTATGAACAAGAAGGTGCAGTCATTGAATTGCCCCTAGCGTAAGATGGTAAACAGTGAAAGACCATACCCCTCACAAATGAATAAAAGAAGGCAAAGCTGAATCAAGGCTTGACAAGGAATCTTGAAGGCAGAACCAGAGCTAGGCCAAAGACAACCACCCCTAGATATAGGATGCTTGTGAACAACTAAACTTCCCAAGGTGTCGAAACTAGTTTTCACCCAGGACTTGTCCAACGTGCCACAATTACATGGTTTTCACTAGTGGATGACATGTTTTCTCTTTTTCTTGTTACGCTTTTTTGATTTTTTGTGTTTTTTATATTTTGACCATTTTTACCTCCTTGCGCCATGTTTAAGCATAGAACCGCTTAATATGCATGGCGTTCATGGGCTCCCAGAGCTCATCACCATTGGGGTGAGCCAGTTTGTATGCCCCTATGCCATATTTGGTGACTATGACATAGGGTCCCAACCAATGTGGTTTGAACTTCCCTTTCTTTTCTCGCTCTGCTCTGGTGTTGAACTGGTTCTCCTTCATGACTAAATCACCAACCTCAAACTGACGAGGGATGATTCTCTTGTTGTAGTTTTTGGAGACTCTGTGTTGATACACTTTTAGGTGATTAAGAGTGCGAATGCACCTCTCATCTAGGAGCTCTAACTCAGCCAGTCTTGCCACTCGATAATCTTCATCCTTATCTAGATAGTCCCGAAGATAAATTCTCAGGGATGGAAGTTCGATCTCTAAAGGGATGATAGATTCTATCTTGAACACTAGGAAATATGGTGTCACACCCGTAGGAGTGTGAATGGATGTTCGGTAAGCCCAAAGGGCTGGATGGATTTGTAGGTGCTCAATTACGACCTATTTTGCTGACCATTTTCTCCATTATCCTTACGAGTTTTGTTTGTTGCCTCAACTTGTCCATTACCCTGAGGGTAATATGGCATGGACCATTTTAACCTGATTTGGAACCATTGGAAAATACCTTTCACAATTTTTTTCTTAAATGACTTCCCATTATCTGTAACAATGGCTGCAGGAATACCATATCGACAAATAATGTGATTCATGATAAATTTAGAAATTTGTGCTCCTGTGACATAGGTTAAAGGGACAACCTCCACCCATTTTGTAAAATATTATGTAGCTATGATGATATGTGTATGACCATCAGATGAGGTAGGAGTAAGTTTTCCTATTAAGTCAAGTCCCCACTTGGAGAATGGCCATGGGGTAGTGATAGGTTGCAATGGTTGCGACGGAGCATGAATGAAATTTCTGTACTTTTGGGAAAGCACACATTTTCTAACATAATTGCAACAATCAGTTTCCATGGCAAGCCAATTGTAACCTACTCTCAATAGTTTCTTAGCCAAGACCATTTCGTTTGTATGTGCTCCACACACCCCTTTGTGCACTTCCTTGATTGCACGGATGGACTCCGTCACATCCAGGACAACGTAAAGACTCCCATTGTAGCCACGACGATAAAGTGTACCTCCTAACAGGGTGTAATGGGTTATCGGTGAATCGGGCTTTACTTTTCGAGAATGGGAGATATCATGTGGGAATGTGATGTCCTTAAGATAGGTGAAAATAGGTTCGTACCACGGGAATTGGAACCAATAACCTCACAAGTCGGGTAATATCCTAGCATGTCATGCGCGGGCTGGCTTAGATTTTCTATGAAGAATGGTATATCATTATTCTCTGGTGGAATACGAAGCATAGTCCCCATCATTTCCATGGCATCTGCCAATCTGTTCTATGCTCTTGGGATTTTCTCAAATGTGATGTGCACAAAATACTCCTTTAGAGTTTCCACTAACTTTTTGTAAGGTATGAGCTTGTCATCCTTAACCTTGTATTCACCATTAACTTGTTTGAAAATTAATTGTGAATCACCCATAACCTTGACATGATGAACATTCCACTTGATGGCTAGCTTCATTCCTATTATAAGTGCTTCATATTCTGCAATGTTTTTTGTGCAAGGGAAGCCCAGGCAAAAATCCTGCGGTATAGGATCGCGGAAGGAAATAATAACGACCACTCCTACACGTGAACCATGAAATGTAAAGGATCCATCAAAATGTATCGTCATCACGACATATTCTTCAATGTAAAGAAAGGAGGCATCTGGCAGATCTAGATTCAAAGGTTCAGTGCTTTGCAAAGGTGCTTCCACTAGCTGGTCCACAAGTACTTGTCCCTTAGCCAATTTTTGATAGACAAATTCTATGTCAAACTCACTGAGTAGAATGACCCAATTAGCCATTCTATTGGTGAGGGTGGGTTTGGACAATAAATACTTGATTGGGTCAACCTTGGATATTAGCTTAGTTTTAGCGTTCAATAGGTAATGGTGAAGTTTTTGAAAGGTAAAAACAATGGCCAAGCAAGCCTTTTTAATTTGAGGATAATTGAACTCATAGGCGATGAGGGTGCGACTCAGATAGTACACCACTTTCTCCTTATGACCAAGGTCGTATTGGGTGAGTAGTGCACCAATAGAAAATTGTGTAGTAGAAATATAGAGCAAGAGAGGTTCCCCAGGAGTGGGAGGCATGAGGACAGGTGGATTAGCCAAGTATTGTTTAAGCAAAGCAAAGGCTTGTTATTGCTCAAGTCCCCAGATGAAAGTGACATCTTTTTAAGAAAATGGGTGAATGAGTGACATTTATCTATAAGCTAGGAGATGAAGCAGCAAATGGCTTGAATTTTCCCCTGTAAGTTATGTAGTTTCTTGATATTCTCAGTGGAGGCATTTTAGTGATAGCAGACACTTTAGCAGGGTCTACCTCAATACCTCATCTTGACACAATGAAGCCGAATAGTTTCTCGGATAATACACCAAAGACACATTTCTTTGGATTCACCTAACTTTGTATTCACACAGTGTTCAAAGATACACCACAAAATGATAGGATGATCCTCTCTTGTTTTGGACTTTCCCAGGATATCATCTACGTAGTCCTCCATGATATCATGAATCGTATCATGAAAAATTACTGTCATGGCCCGCTGATAGGTAGCTCCTGCATTCTTAAGGCCAAATGGCATCACATGATAGTAGAAGGTGCCCCAAGGAGTCGTAAAATCTATTTTGTGTTGGTCTTCTTCAACGATCTTGATTTGATTATATCCCAAAATCCATCCATGAGTGATAGCATTTCGTACCTTGCTATTGAGTCAACAATCATGTCAATGTTGGGCAGTGGAAAATCATCTTTAGGGGAAGATTTATTGATGTACCTAATATCCATGGAGATTCGGATACCAATAGGTTTCTTCTGGACATGAACAATGTTTGATATCCATTCAGAATAATCAATTGGCCGATAAATCCTGCGCCACAAGTAATGTTTCCAACTCTTATTTAACCAATAGG
The DNA here is from genome assembly GCA_018340775.1 of Taxus wallichiana var. yunnanensis. Taxonomy (NCBI): domain Eukaryota; kingdom Viridiplantae; phylum Streptophyta; class Pinopsida; order Cupressales; family Taxaceae; genus Taxus; species Taxus wallichiana. The sequence continues at coordinate 549,275,625 of CM031243.1, forward strand.
GCCACTCTTGGAGTGCATCTTTTATAGTTTTTGTTTGATAGGCTTGGCATCTACGTGCATGACTAGGTTATGCATGACCAAAGTCAGATCCAAGTTGGGCATGTCTTTGTAATACCAAGCTTACACATCAATAAACTCTCGCAGCATCATATTGAACATCTTTTATTCTCTAGCTAAGAGTTATGCTCCTAATTTTACTATCTTGGGATCTTCTTCAGTACTAATATTGACATCAATGGTTTCTTTGACTAGCAATTTTGATAATTCCTCTATACGCGTAGGATCAGGAGGAAGGTTGAGATCTTCATCCAAGGATGTCTCTACGAGATTTTCATCCTTGGTGTGGTCACTTTGTTTGTCCTTTGATTTTATTATTTTTTTGTCAGCCAATGCCTCAAAGAGGTTTTCACTGTGTGACTTGGACTTTGATTTTTTCCGAGGCTTCTCTTTAGAACTTTTTCCCTCACTTTTCTTTAAATTTTGCTGACCACGAAGTTCAGCCTCCTCTCTGAAGTAGGCGCAAGTATCTAAGTCAATAAAGAAACCTTTCTTGTGATCTCCAATAAGAATTATATCCCTTATGCCCATGAAATCTGTAATGGCCTCATCATTCTCGAATAAATCTAGTGGCATGTGACGTTGTTGGTCCCATTCAACAAGGGAAGGGTATACAAGGTCAAGGGTTGGTTCCACGGGGTTGGTAAAAATGGCCAAGGTATTGCTAGCATTACAGTCGAGGATCATCCTTGTTTTGTAGGTTTGGGTTATCCTAGTGCGGGAATGGAAATTGGAGAATTCTCTAAGAACGTTGATGGGAGACAAGCTTCGAAAGTAAAGTGCTTACCCCACTAGTATTGCAAGAATATTATGAGTAGGAAAGTTGTGCTTTGTCGTCATAGGAAAGATGTGGTAAGAGAAATCAGCGAAGAGGTAATGAGATTCCACCTCCGAGTTTCTTACCATAATTGTAAGCACGAAAAAAATTCTGATCCACTTTATCACTTAAGAAGTATGGTTATGATTTTGAGAAGATGTGGAATTCCTTTCCATGTACTTTTTTGGATTGCATAATCATTCAGTGGCCAGATGCTGGAAGACAAGGACATTGATGAAGAATTTGATGTCATTCGTTAGGAACAAGGCAAACCAGAAAGACCAATCTCATCATGTAGAGTCGAGAAATGGCAGAAAGAGTTCCTCATCCCAGAAGAAGGAAATTAAAAGGAATTTTTGTGCTCATTGCCAGAGGAATGGGCACCAGGTGGAAAATTGCTGGAAACTGCATCCATCTCGCCATCAGAGTAATGGCAAGCCAAAGATGGAATGGAGGCCTATTGTAAAGGCAAAGGAGGTTTTTACTTCACCACCAATTGACAATTCAACCCAGGACCAGGTAATACCTGAAAGTGAAAGTCCTTCAAAATAGGTAAGTCAACAATTCTTCAATTATATATTGCATAATTCAGATTGATGGATCGTATGCAGTATTAAGTTTGGAGATCAAATTCTGTGAGAAAGTGCTGAGAGAAAGGTTTACCATACTCAGTGGATTTTCTTACTTAGAAAATTTGATTAATGCTCTAACCATATCTCCTAATCGGTGTGTGAGTACATTTACGGCTTGGATACGGATTTTACTCATTTAAAGCTCGGAGATTGATCTACCATTTGTGCAGACAGTAGAGTTTGTAGAGATCAACTCGGAACTTCATTTTGTGTAGAGGCATTGTGACCATGTAGCAAAATGGTAGCTGAATCACCATTGGCATTAACATCATGTTAGAACTTCATTCTGTGTAGAGGCATTGCAACCGTGTAATAGAGTGGTACCTGATATTAGTATGTCAACAAGAGGAGCTCTAAAAGGATCAGCTCATAACGTCATTTGGTGTCAAGGCATTGCGACCACACATACGAATGGTAGCTGATCAACAGACTTAGCATCATGCATTGGAGGCTTGAGGTCTTAAAAGAGGCTTAGCATCATGCATCGAGGCATTGAGGTCTATAGAGACTTAGCATCATGCATTGGAGGCTCGAGGTCTTGAAAGAGGTTTAGCATCATGCATTGGAGGCGTTGAGGTCTGTAAAGGAACAAGGCATTGTCCATCACCGACATCGGATCAATCATAGCTCTACATAACATGGAGTTCCTTCAAACCAGTTTGGATTCTATGGAATCAAATCGGAGCCAGGAACTATGTTATAGAGTCAAAGAAGATCCTTGTTTTCAGATATCAATAAGGTTAGCACCGCACTGAAAGGATCATTGAGGTTTCATTCATAAATTTAGCACCATACAGCGGAGGCGTGGAGGTATTCTTCGGATATCATAGTGGCGCAATGGAAGCGTCAAGGGCCCATAACCCATAGGTCCTAGGATCGAGCATAGTTTTCAAAGTGAGAAGGTCGGAGGAGAAGACCCAGGGTCTACTACGGCACTTCCGAGGTGGTGGCATCGAGTTTTTCAGATTTAGGACGGTGTGGAAGCTTTTTGGGACAAAAATCCTTTCTCGATCGGGATGTGTGATCAAGGGATAATTTTTGAAAGTTCCCTAAACATACCTAAATGGTTTCATGAAAAATATCATCTCAAGAGCTTTCCAACGACTATCGAACGCAACAAATGGACATTAAGAGTTCTAGTTATGTCCATCAAAGTTTGGTCAACAAGAAAGTCAACTCGGTCAATCTGGTCAATATTGGACCAATCGCATTGGGACACGTGGCAAAAGGCTTTGGCAAAATTAAAGGGGTTTTATCCACGGTCTTGAACAATCATGAAATGGTTGGTTTGATTTTCGAATCACGGGTCGACGGTGGTTCATGTGGGTCAAATTTCAAATTACCTTGTAATTATTTGCCACTCATTATTCCCAAATCCCAAATGCCACACATATATGCCAAACAGCTATATATTAATGGTTATACATTAGTATTAAATCCCACATAATTCTCCTAACCACCAATTTAACCATGTTCTGCCAAACTTCCACGTGGAAGGGAGAAGGTGAAGCGGTGTTGGAGGGGGCAAAGCCATGCGTGGAAATCCACGTGGTGATCAAGGTGGGGCGGTTATGCTCCAAAGTGGTCCTTTGACCACTATGTTTGCATGGAGGAAGGCTATTTAAAGCCTTAAACCTTATCACTCCACAACATGTGGGATATACCCACTTCAAAAGCCGCCTCTTTTGGGATTTAATCCCATTTAAAATGCTAAGCGCCCACTTTGGAATATTTTATCCCTTATCAAAATACTACGGGCTAAAGGTTTAAAAATAGCCTAAGGGATAATATGTAAGTGCATATTTTTTGGGCCCTAAAATTGTATAAATAGGGAACCCATTCTATTGTGGAAACACACCCCAATCTTCTTATTTGTTAAGCTTATTGTGGGGACACACACCAGGTCTGTGAGAGAAGCTCAACTGCTAGAGCACACGAAAGGTGGACACACACCCCAAGATTATTATTTGTTAAGCTTATTGTGGGGACACACACCGGTGCAACGGAGAAGCTCATTGCTAGAGCGTGGAAAGGTGGACACACATCCCAAGCTTATTATTTGTTAATCTTATTGTGGAGACACACCCAAATTATTATTTGTTAAGCTTATTTGTGAGATGTGTCAACAAATATTGTTTATTGGCTTATTATTTTAGGCAATAGTAGACGAATATTTTTGATTGGGAGTAAATTATAAACTACCCAATAGGCCCATTGAGCCACATCAATTACTTTTAAATCTGGATTATTGACCGAGTGCTAGTGGCGCATTGATAGCATCGGGAAGGCCAATCGAAGCATGAAGGAGATTTTGCATCGGGAAGGTGAACAACAATTTGGTGATCATTGGAAGTTTTCGAAGAAGCGGTGAATGATAGGCAAGTAAAATTCCATTAGGTTTTCTTGTGAAAGTACTATTGTAACTTACAAGTTTTGACTAGTGGAGCGATTCAACCACGAACTCGGAGGCGTAGGCAATTGCCAAACTCGTAATCAATCATGTGCAATTTTCTTAATGTCTTGCATTAATTTTTAAATTGATTACTTAAAAGGAGAAAAACATCAGCAAATATTTAAAGCCTACAAGGGTCAGATCGGTAGTAATAATCGATTATTTTGGATCAATATTCAAGGATTTTCATCTCCCATGAATCAAATGGAGATGTTGAAGTAGATGCACCATGAGCGCAAGAACTAAGAGAATCTGAATCCACCCAGGATTCCATGGCCTCAGACTGGAGAGGGACAGCTATATCTACAGAGGGACATGCATATGTACCCTTTTGTGCAAAGCTATTGAGAGCTCTACAATGAGAAAAGGGCTCGGAATCTCCTTGTATTGTAATGGTATGTCCCTCATGCTTCAACTTAATGCATTGATGAAACATTGATGGCACGACCTGCATGGCATGAATCCATGGTGAGCCTAGAAGCATGTTATATGGAATTTCCAAGTCTAGGACATGAAACTTTTCTGATGGCAAGTGGGACCCACCTCCATAGGCGCACAATGTGTGATGGTCCCTGCTGATTCTCTTTTCTTGTTGTCGTATGTGATGATAGTGATAATATGGGACTCAATATCTTCCTCCGTATGTCCAACTATTTGACCAACTTAAGCGTGTAGATGTTCGACCCCGGATCTGTTATCTATAAGCACCCGTTTTATTTTCTGTGGGTGATAATACCTCAATGTATAAGGGAAGATTATGTGTTGGGTTCTCTAATGCGGCTTTCCCTATGGTTGAAAGCGGGATGTTCACTTGGTGTGATGTTTACCACCATGGCTTGAACATGTGCAAGATCGACTTCTAAAGGCACTCCCGACCCCTAAAGAGTTTGATATAGAATGTCTTTATGCACATTAGATATCTTGAGAAGATCTAAGATTGAAATCTTAGCATATGTCTTTTCAAGTTGTTCTAAAAGGTTATATTTACTAGTTTTTGGGGTCGACAGAGAAGGTTCTGGAATCACGAGGTGGGCACATCTTGTTACCGTAGTGCTGTCCTTTCCCTTGATCCAAATGGTATTGACACGGTCAGTAGGAGAGAAAATACATTCGATAAGTGAATCATAACGATTTTTATCTCTTTTGGTGTATAATTAATTCCTGACTTTATAATTTTGGGATGACTCTCCCCAATCCGTCTTTGACTTTTCTGACTTATCATGCTTGGGGAATGGTTCTTTATATATCCCCATTTTCTCATTAGGTTTTTGTGTTTTTCTTGGGTTATCCACCTCTATCTCCCCGTTGTCGATGAGGTCCTGAATATAATGACGAAGCCACAAACATTTGTTTGTTTGATGTCCTTTAATGCGATGCATCTTGCAATATTCATGCTCCTTGTACCATAAAGGTTTTGGAGTGTTGTTTTCAAATGGTTACGTTGTAGGATAGGTCATCATGTGGGCCGCATCCAATTGTTTTAGTATAACTGACAATGGTTCATTAAGAAAGGTGAACATTCTTCGCTTTGGTGGTGGTTGAATTGGGCCCTTGGTTAGTTTTAAAGTTTGACCAGTTTGGACCATTTGAACACATTTGGAATCAGTGATTCTGTCTCCCACCACATTTTTATTTTTGTTAAATATCTTGACTTTTCTGTGGGTTTGGCATTTTGGTTGTCTTTAGATTGGGTTTTGAGGTGCCCTTGGTAATGAGAGATTTTTCTATTTGAATTCCTTTCTTGATAACCTCCTCAAAAGTACGAACACAATGTATTTGGAGGTGAAATCTATATACGAGTTGAGATTGGGAACGAAAATACTAACCAGTTGCTTTTTAGGGAAAGCGCAAGGGAAGCAACTAGCTATACCTCTCCAACATTGGAGGAAGCTAGAGAAAGTCTCGTTAGGGCACTGTTTGGTGCCACATAAGTCTGCCATTGGACATCACTCTCTATGTTATACGAGAAGCAACACACAAATATTTCTACCAATTTTGGCTAGGTGAAAATTGATCCTCTTGGTAAGCGTGTAAACCATTCCAAGGATTGACCTTCGAGACTCTTGGGAAAAATTATGATGAGGTAATTGTCACTATAAGACACCTCCTGACATGCCATGTAAAAATCTTTAACATGATCCCGTGGATCTCCTTTTCCTTTATATTTGTCAAACTTTGGCATATCAAATTTCTTTGGAAAGGGTTGAAGGGTCATTGTTTTGTCAAAAGGATAAGGGCATAATTCTTCATATTGGTATTTCCTAATGCTCCTATATTGTTCTCTTGTATGCTCGTGAGCATCACTTTCATAGACTTCACTTCTTGTGCGAGTAGTGGGAGAAGCGGGGATGTAAACACGATGATACCCTGTGTCTTCTTCTCCTTGGTTTTCTTGATGGAGTTCATTGATCTTAACCTTAGGCCTCAACTTTTGAACGTTCTTGTTTGTGTCTTTCTGTACATGGGAAGTAAGCAAAGCTAGTTGTTAGCTTAGGTTACTGATTTGTTGTTGGATTGTGGCTTGGTTTGTGGCTTCTTCTTCTAAAGGTTCCTCCTCCTCGTATTGTGGAGGTTCTTCACCCGTCTCATGTTCTATCTTGTTTCTTCATGGCACTTTGATAAAGGGTATTCTATGCCCTACCACTTTATCATTTTCTACATAAGAGGTAGAAGCTTGTCTGTGTGTTAAAATATCTTCCATATTGATAAGGGGACGTTCTTCCTTAGCAGCGTTATTCGCAGGTAGTATTGTTTCATTCTCGGTGGGAAATTTGGCCCCTAATTCTATGACCCATGCCAACACTCTATCTTTGTTTCTAAGAAGAAATTCGTCCAATAGAGTGGGGTCAAAATCGAAGTCTGCGTGTGGAGATTCTAATTCATTTCCACTATGATCGACCATCTCTTCTATTTCCTTTTCTACAGAAAACAACGGTCCTAGGTCATGTCCAATGAAGGGGTTTGACCCTTGTTTGTTAGAGGTTTCCCAAGATTGCACTTGTTGTTCCTCATATGTCTGTTTCTTTAATCCTAGATGTGTTTTAGGAGCCATGTTTTTCGTGATAGTTTCACTAGGGTGAGTTGTAAATGCGTTCAAAGTTTAGTGACCACCCCTAAGTGAGATGAAAATGTATTTGTTAAGAGTATGAATACGTCAACAATGTGAGAATACCAATGTGATAGAGTGATAAATCACTAGTGACACAAGCGTTTGGTATTAAAACTGTTTAAATGAAGTACCTCCTAGACTACGTTTCAAAGATTAGTTTCACGTCGCAAGATGATTAACAAGATGTCTTCACTTATGCCAAGTTCAAGGGAATGAACAAAACATAAGTAAATACAAGAATTCAATGCGACCTCCCAATCAAGATATACGATGAGCGAGCTCAAACTCGATTAAGACCTATATCTCAAAAAGTGCCAATTACAATTCGCGAATGACACAACAATATCACCAAGATATGTTAACCCACTTTGTGAGAAAGTGAAGTATTGATATCAAGGTGTTATTGATATAACACACAAAAATGGTAACACCTAGCACTCTTTGAAATCGAGGTAATAATAGAACTGAACTAAAAAGCTCAAAGTATAGCTAGGAATAGTTAAAAATGTGTGCAACGTAACCTTACAATATAGATATTTATGTCAAGTTTACAAGAAACAAGACGTAAATATTGAAATTGTAGTGATACAATACAAACAAGCTAACTCTTCTAAGGAAGTCATGGTGATGAACCATGCCTAACTACAATGGCGATCTTGACATGGGTATCAAGATCAGAATGGCTACCAATGACACGAATACACCTCTACACACTTTAGACATTTAACTAACCCAGCTGCAAACATGGATGGGTGTAAATGGACATAAAAGTGACAGAAACAATCGATTGGTAACACAAAGGTAGTCACCCTTATTTTGATCAACAAAGTGTCAAAAGAATGTGAAGGAAACAAATTAAAAAAATATGAAAAATTTTGGCTTCACTTCGGTAGAGTTTCACCTCCCCCTAAGGCAAGTAAAAACTAAGCAAAAGTAACACGTCACATGTTTCACAATGAAAATATGGTTCACAACTCAACACAGTTTTAGAATGGTAAAAGTGGGCTCCTAGCCAAAGTATATCTTCCTAGGTGGTTCTCTTCCTAGGTGCTATGAAGATTATCCACGAGTGGGACGATTTACCCAAAAAGTTGCAATGACTAGTTTGGGAGTATCTCGACTTTGCCCCCTTCAAGCACAATGGGCATTAAATGCATCCAATTGTGTACTTAAAAGGGTCACGTAGGGACAACTTGTAACTCTATCTCATAAAGGATTTACTAGTCAGATAGGTAGTGCGAGCACTTCCTATTTCATCCACAAGGTTCCCTCTTGCATGGACTACTTTGGGGTTCTTTGAACCACCCCCATTGTTGTAGCTTAAAGCATTTTGACAAAGGGGTTATGTTCCAGTTGAGCGGAGAGGGACGTACCCTTTTCTAAAACCTGTAATATAGTGTTTTGAATATGTTGTTTGTTTTATCTTTTTTAATTAGATGTGGTTTTCTCGAACACCATTTGGCAACCTGTATAACAACTGTATTAGTAGTTTTCTGACTTTTGTTTCTATTCCTCTGTTCTTTGAAAAGTGATGGCGTTTTGGTCCTGTATGACGATTTTTAGTAGTTTTCCATCAAAAGAGAAGGCATCATTTCTGATTCTCCAGATCACCCAAGGACACAAGAGAAGAGCATACGTGATGTCTTCAAAATCTAAAAATATATCAAATGGAAAAACACTTTAATTCAACTATGCCAAATTAACCAATTCCAACTTAAATACTCCTAACAACCTCAAATCATCAAAAGGACCTAAGAATCATTTCTAATTCCCAAGATCTCCCCAAGGGACACGAGGGAAGAGCAGACGTAATCCATATTCCTATAAGTAAACAATGCAAAATATCACCTAATCAAATACAAACATGTAAAAATAGCCTGTAAAGACAAATATATAATTAGATAAACCTACAAGAATGTTAGCACATCAAAACCTTAATTTCAAAAAAATGCAAAAGGACACCTGCGCCCCTTTTTCAGCTCATGTGCGTGGGTTAGGGCATCTGCGTCACTAAACATTGTTTTCACTCACAGGCACTGCTTGTTGCCACCCGAGAGGTGTGTGCGCCACAAAAATAGTATATGTGCCACTAAAATAGTTTTGCACCACTATGTGGAATTTTTGGATTAATCAAGCACCTATGCCACCAAAGAGGTGTGTACACCACAAAAGCAGCGTACACGCTACTCTGATAAAAATAGACGGAACTCTTTGCATTACCAAAAAAATGTGCTTGCACCACTAAAATAACATGTGCACTCTGGTTAGGGCATGTGCACCGATCTGACAAGTTTCATAATGTAGTGAAGGTACAATACGAAATGACGTTTGTACCCAGGTTAGTGTACCTGCGTGCTAGTTAGGGTGTGTGTGCCAAGGTTAATGCGCATGCGCCGAAGGTCAGTCGGCAGAGCGAGTGACAGGTTTTAACAATGTGCTTGTGCCACCAGAGAGAGACGTGTGTGCCATGAAAACCGTGCTTGCACCATGAAAATTGCGTCTGCACCCCCTAAAATCGTGCTGTGCCAGACACCTTAACCAAAATATGGCAGCAAACACAAGAAAACTCACAATATCTCAAATTTTTGACAAGTTAGTTTAAGAATGGCAATAACCCATTAAAATTATGGCTATGAACATGAAGTTACACATATCAAATGAGTAAAAATTCCAAGAAAATGGACATTAATTACTACATGTGCATATCAAAAGTTAGCCAAAACAATGAAACTTAAACTAAAATGCCATGGGACTAAGGGTCCCACAGGACATGCTGCCAAATGTGTACAAGTGTTTCTACAGATTTTAACCAAATTTAAAGAAAGAAAACTACCACCTAGAAATAGCTTCCTAACCTAGCTAAAAATGAGAAATATACACCATCATGATGAAGAAATGAGCAAGTCCCACCCTTAACATTAATAACTTTTAATTAATGAAAACACAATGTAAATTCATGAACTCTATTCCCCTTAACTGCCTAATTAAACATTAAAATGAACCTACATATTTTCTTGCTTTGATCCTTCAATGGATGCTTAGGTGTGAGGCTTAGCTCTTCAATAATGGAGGATGGAGGGCTCAAGAATGACAAAAGGCTATTAGTATAAAACTATGTGCTTGCTTTTGTCTCTTGAGAGATTTAGGTGTAAGTGTAGAAGTAGAGGGATGGTTCTTTATATAGCCCAAAGGATAAAGGATTCAACACATCCTCATGAATGTGGGATTAATGGAGATGTAGAGTTAGTTATGGATAAGGGGGGTTTAGATGGGGTTTAGTTAACTTTAGGAGGATTTAGTTTGTCCTCTAGTGGCTCATGTGGATAAAGGGAGTGTATTAATTAATACATGTGCAAGCTTTTATAAGCTTTGGATGGATATTAGTGTGGTTTGGGCCATTAGGAGGGAATTAAACCAATTAAATAGTGATTTATTTATTTAATGAGAAGAGACGCTAATTAATTAATAATAATTAATTAGACTAGATAGAAGGCATTGATTAACGAAGGGTTGTTAATTAGGGTATGCATTGACGGTGACTTTATTAATTAGCGTAATGTAATCAATTAACAACGATGGAAGAGAATATGAGCGTCATTGACAATATATCGTCAATTTGCGGGAAGGAGATAATTAGTGCAATTTAAGTATTTAAATTGCTCGAGCATAATTATAGGTTCCTACACATACTATATGTATGCGCAAGGTATTAGAAAATTCATATGGAAAGGCGTGCGCGTATCATTACACCCATAAAAATGAAGAAGGTCAACATTGGGATAGATGTAAAGACTAAAGAGGCCATTATTGGTGACTATTGGTTGGAATAAGAAGTTCTGAAAAGAGCATTGAGCTACTATGCAACTTCCAGGACTTATTTCCTAGATTCTATCATGAATTGAAGGGAGTGCATCACTCTTTGGGAGAGATGAGGATCAAGTTAAAGGAAGGTTTTCACTTGGTTAGGAAGAGGCCTTACAGGATTAATCATAATTTACGCATTAAGGTAAAGGAGGAAATTTATAAGATGTTGAAATATGGAATCATTTATCCCATTGAGGAGTCAGAGTGGTTTATCCCTATGGTAATAATCATAAATAAATATGGGAGGATAAGGATCTGTGTGGACTACGAGAGATTTGAATGTTGCTTGTGTGATACATCTTTTTCCCACACCGTTTACAGAGGATATCTTGGAGGGTGTTGTAGGAAGTGAGATATACTCTTTTACTAATGGATTCTCTGGTTATCATCATGTGCATATTGCAAAATAAAATCAAGAAAAGACAACTTTCACCATTGAATGGGTAAGTTTTGCATACATAGTTATGCCTTTTGGATTTAAGAATGTGCCTACAGTATTTCTGCACATTTTTGTGCAAGTATTTCAATACTCCATTCATAAGTTTTGTAGGTGTACTTATATGATAGGACTATATATGGGTTGGTCAAAAACACTGATAATTTGAGACTCGTGTTTGAAAGGTCTTTGGAAGTGAGCATCTCTCCTAACATCAAGAAGTGCATTTTGCTACACCCTTTGTGACTTTTTGGGATATATCATATGTAAAGAAGGCTTGTTAGTAGATCATGCTAAGGTCGCTATTATCTTGGAATTAGATGAGCCTACCAATAAAAGTGAGGTGCATGGATTTTTGGGACACGGGTTATTACAAAAAGTTTGTAAAGGGATATGCTATAATTTTTGTGCCCTTGGAAGAATTATTGAAGAGTAAGGGAAAGTTTCATTGGGGTGAGGCGCAACAACTAGTGTTTTAGACATTGAAAGAAAGAATTACTTCTACACCCATTTTGCACTTTCCTTCATGTAACAAACCTTTTCATGTACATGTTGATGCTTCGGCATGATCATTGGAGTATTTTTGGCCTATCCTAGAGAAGGTATTCTAGATCATCATATCTATTTTCTAAGCAGGAAATTGATCCCAACTGAGTAAAACTATACAACTACAGAACGTGAAGCATCATCCATAATTTATGGATTGCAAAATTTTAGGCAATACTTGTTGGAAACTCCATTTATATTTTATACAGATTACATGGTGCATAAGTATCTCGTCATTAAGCATGTCTTGTAGGGGCTCATATCCAGATGGATACTCTTGTTTTAATAATTTGACTTTACAGTGGTGGTAAAGCTAGGAAATATTAATTCAAGACCATATCATTTATCAAGGATCAAATTACGTGAGGATGCATAGCATTGAGGACACAATGCTTTGGATGCACAAATGTTTAGAGTGAACCGTGTGCCCTCCGATTTATAAGATACTTTTGTATTTTTACTTACTGGTGTGGCACTTGAGGGGATGCAAAGTTTGGAGAAGAAACAAATTTCTATACATGTCATGCCTTACATATTAATTGGTGGATATTTATACAAGTTAGGTCATGATGATATTTTGCATCAGTGTGTACTTGAGGAGGAGTGTGATTTTATTCTAGAGGAAGCTAATGATGGAATTGAAGGTGGTCATTATGCAATAAATTCTACCACACATAAGATTTTGATGGCCAGCCTTTGGTGGGAAACATTATACAAGGACTATATAACATATTGCAAAACTTGTTACCATTGTTATCACCTTAGATATCCTTGGCATAGGGATGAAATGCATTTGAGACCGATTATAAGTGCAAAACCTTTTGAGAAATGGGAAATTGACTTTATGGGTCCTATTTCCCCACCCACGTGAAGGACTCGATCACGCTATATTATAACCTATATAGACTATCTTTCAAGGTGGGAAGAATCAAAACCTATAAAGTATTGTAGGGACAGCTACAACAAAAAGGTTCTTATGGGAGAACATTATCAAAAAGTATAGATGTCCATTGAATTTGACCAGTGATAGGTGTACTCATTTTCTTAATGAGACAATCTAGATATTATTGGTAGAATTTATGGTAGCACACCAAAAGAAAACACCCTATCACCCACAGGCCAATGACACTTTGTTGAAGATTTCAATAATATTTTGGGCATACATTGACAATAATTTGTGACGTTGGAAGGACAGATTGGGATGAAAATGTTTTGTTGTACTTTGCGCATATAGGACTACTTATAAAAGGTTAAAAAATCCACACCATTTCGGTGGTGTTTGACACAAATGATAAATTTCCCGTGGATTTTATGTTACCCTCCCTTCATATTGCATGCACAGGAGGATTGGATGATGAACAAGCTCTTGAAGATCACATTGATAAACTAATGCGATTAGATGAACGAGCGCTTTATCGCCATCGCTTCTTTGATCCAAAAGATAAAGAAAGTAAGACAGAAGGCGACATGATACAAGAACAATGAATTTGAAGTAGGCAAGATGGTTCTTTTGTATGATTCAAAGTTTGGACACCACCACAGAAATTGAAACTTCATTGGTTAGGACTATATGTTGTAACAAAGATACTAGATCCATTGCTTTCCAATTACAAGTGTTGGATGATAATATGTTTCTTGGTTACTTCAATGGGAGTAGGCTAAAGCGGTACTATAAATAAGTCTTCTTGGGGTTTGTAGTAAGGAAGTATTTCCACTTAGATTAGATTTCCCTTTAATGAATTTTCCATTATATGTGTTTCCTTTGATTATTTCTATGTTTTTTTTCAATTTAGTTCGGTGTTGTGTTGTAATAAGTATGCTTGCACGTAGAAGATTGTTACTATTTATTGAATTGATGCGCAAAGGACCGCACATACTTTTAGTGTGAGGTGGAGTGGGTGCAAGTGTTTTATAGGTATTGTAATATAAACATCTTCTTAAAAATTGGTGATCGAGAGAGGAAAGGTGTTACAGTGCTCGATTGAAGGGATTTTAAGGTTACTTTCTTATATTTTAAACCACACATAGATGGATGGACGCACAATGTAACACAAGGTAGGAAACAACAAGAGAAACTGCTTGGTATGAGCCACATTGGATAGGTAATTCAATGCATGGAGGCACTTGTAAGGATGTCTGTGGCCGAGAAGTAGGTGACGCACTTTTGAAGGTTATGGTAGAGTGTGGAAAAATCAGCGCAGAAAATGCTAGGAAGCATAAATAATGCTGGGTACAGTGGTTGGTGAAGAGAAATTAATTCATAAAAGTTACAAAATTTATATAAGGGTGGCTTTTGATATCATTTATACCTTTCATGTTGAAGAGTTTGAGCTGCGAAGAGTGAACCATAAAGATTTGTGCACGATGTTGGTTAGAGCTCTATCCGAGAGGGTGTTTGAGCAAAGAAAAGGTGTGCTGGGGAGAAAATCTATGAGCTAGGGTTTAAGGAGAATCTAGGGCATGTGATTTTTAAGTTCAGAAGATTGAATCAAGTGCAAAGAGTGTAGAAATCCATTGCTATGGCACCAAAACAATCACCTGGAAAAACCATAAGGCGAAGGAAGTTCTAATGGAGGATGCCCCCAAAAGCATATTTTTGAAAATGCAGTACCCATAAGGGGTTCTAGTGGGGTGTGATTAGGAGTCCTACATCTACCACAATAAAGTAGTTGATTATAAATATAGGGAAAATTCCATAAAGGATGAATTGGACAAACATTTTGTGGTAAAAACAAACATGCACATATAGGATGACAAACCCATTTACGATGACTCTAGTGAGAAGTTTCTTGAAAAAATTGGTATTTTACAGTTATATGAGCTCCCTTACTTTGGAAAGATAGAAATAATGTACCAATGGTTGATGTCAAGATTCCAAGAGGACTTATTCCATTTTTTTGGGAGGTGGGTATGCATCACCGTGCCCATAATTGGTTCACTGACCGGTTAAGGAGCTCAAGAACAAAGATCCCAAGCAATCTGATGGATGACCAAGTTGTTGATGTAATTTCTATAGATTTTGCATGTGTAAAGTGCACATGTGTGATGGACATAGAGAAACTAGACAATTATCCTGTGGTTAAGGAAGTTGTGCACCTTTTGACAAAACTAAACAATCAAGAGCACTAGATACAAGTAAATCGGTGATGACTGCACATCACGAAGAAAATATTAGAGGAAATGGTATACAACATTGTTTCCTTCATTACTGAGGTGATTATTGAGGAATAAAAACAAGGTGATAAAATCAGTTTTGGTGTCATTCTTCTTTCTTTTATTTTTGTTGAGATTGGAGTGCATGACGGGCCAAACAACAAGATATGGCAGTTTCTAGAAGAGAAGAAGTCTCTGGCAGACCATTTTGTAAAATACACATGTGAGGGGTCCATGAGTGGACCGTATAAGTAGATATTGGAGTTATGGTATACGTTCCTGAGAGATTCATTTGAATATGAATGGAGAATACCCAAGGACCTACCTTCGGTATTGGATAAACAAGCGCAATTTGTGGTTTTCAACACTTATGTATTGGAAGATTCAAGATGAAGGATGGAACTTGGATCCCCTAGTGAAAACTACCATATGCATTCACATCACCCTATTTATAGGAATTTATGAACATATTTTCAAATGGACGTAAGTTGAGGTTTGATGCGGATAAAGTGGACTGCAAGTACCATACATTGAGGAAAAGGTATGTGTACCTAGTCAAGTCGACTACATTGAGCACATGATTTCTGATGATATCAATATTACTACTTTGAGCTTAGTAGTTGGGGATAGTGGTGTGGCTAAGGTATACATATACCTTAAGCCAAAACTTTTCAATAAAAATTATATTGAAAATGAATTCAAGGTCCACTGAATCGCGAAAGGGGAAACACACAAAGTGGGCACGCTGCAACATGAAGAACCCAAAGTGTAAGAAGAAGAAAAATAGGAGGAGGAATTAAAGGAAGATATCGGTGGTCTAGATCATGGCACATAGTGGTAGCCAATAGTGGGATAGAAGAGAGATCGTGAGAGGACTCCCCCTCCCAAGGTGGAAATCATAGAAGTGGAGGATGTGGCTGAACCGAGAGACAAGCGAGAGCATTGAAGATCAAGGATTTATAAGGGTGTTAAGGATAACAAGAGAATATAATTTAAGTGCGGAACCCTTGCAGCCACCAAGGAGGTCACCTAGGAACTCTCCCGTCAAGCCAAAATTAGTAAAGAGGAGGCACAAGTATGTGCCCACTAAGGAGAGTGAGGAAGAGAAATCAAATGAAAGTGTGCATGTGATCAAGGAGACTCTTGTTTTTAATGTATACACAGAAGATACCTAGCATGAATAAAAATAGTATGGTATAAATACAGTTGGTGCCACAAAAGAAGAGAAAAAAAAAGATATAGGCGAAACAACCGGTGAGCTCTACGGTGAACAAGCGGGTGCAGAAGGTGGAGGCTTGAGTTTGGATGAAAAGATGTAAATTCCCAAGGGTCGTTGTTACGGGAAGAGTAAGGATGGATAAATGTATAGGAAAATTGCACTTGGGTATGTTGATGACCCTCTAATATCATTCGCAATGTGGTTTTGAGTACTCTAGAGCCTGAGACATTATATGGGTGGGAGTTAATGGATTCTCGAGGTAGCCAACATGCACATGCGGAAACTATCTTGGAGCATGCAAAATCACATGGATGAGCCTAATTTTTATGTGAAGGATGACACATGCATCAAGAGGAAGATGAAGAAGAAAAATCATGTCGAGGCTTCGGACAACTAAGCCAACAGAAATTATAAACGAACAGAAATTAATGCCTTAACAAAGATGGCAGGTTTGAAGTGGCGTGAAGAAATGTTGATAAGGAAGCTACATTCAGGGAACTACTAGAAGATAATAAGAGTTTAAAGGAACAAATAGATAAGATGACTAAGGGCGAGAAGAAGGACAAGGAGAGGAGGCAGCAGATTCATGACTTTACGATGGATCTTGGCAAGGAGATTATAGATGTGTATCTAGACATTAACGTGCAAACATATGAGTCCTCCTTGCACTTCTTGAAGGATTTTGTACATATATTGATCAAGAGTAAGTTAGGCGCACCCAAGAATACCGTGGAGACAGATGCATAGAATGAGAAATAATATTTTACAAAGAAGGAGAGGATGAAGAAGTAGATAGCGCATGCAAAATAGTAGAGTTTGATGCCTTATTAGAAACCATTAAAATTGAATTGAAAAAGGAATAATTGGTGTCAAACATGTCTTCAGATCCATATCCAATGATTAAAATAATAAAATTAGTGGAGGATAATAATTTCCTTACCATAAATAAGAATGAGACTCTAGGTTGTGAGGAGAGGCCGACATTCTTGAGCAGAGAAGTGTGATGCACTCATAGCTTCTAGATCCTCACAAGGAAATAATAAAGGATCTGAGGAAAATGATAGCTAGAAAAATGGATGTAATGGAGGGCATGATTTCATCCCTAGAAAATGTTCTCATATTTTTAAAGAACAGGGGGAAGACATGACATTGGACGAGATGGACGAGGTGCTTGGCGACATCCCTGTTAAGGCGAATAAGGGACTTGGTGATTGAAACGAGCTGGAAGAATACATTAAGAATGAGAACCTTGAGTTATTATTTCATGTAAAAGAAGAAGTGGAATGATTATTTGATCATTTTTTTGTAAATTCGTTCTTTACTCTATATTATTTATTCTTTGGAGAGATAAGGTATGATTACCCATTGTTGAGGGCAGAAATGACATTAGTGCGGGGTAATGTTGAACGGGTAAAATATTTCCTAATCATAATATACACATGGTAAAAATGCACGTGGAAAATGGGCACATAGGCGCCAAGTGCAATTTTTGCAACAAAGGGCGCAACTAGGAAAGTCGAGGTCATGACTTAGCCATTTTGCATGTTACGGGCTGAAAATAGGATTGAGTGTAGAGAACGCATTAGATAAGGACAAGAAGACTTCTTAGTGAATAAAAATCTATTTTTGGGATCAAGTGGAATATCAAGAGTCATGCAGAGTCAAGCTAATAATAGGATTAGAATTGGAAGTTATTTATAGGTAATCTATTGTTGGGAAAATCTTGCATGCTTCTTTGTTATCTTTGTAGTGGCACATAGCTATTTTGAGCATGTAGCCTATTTTGAGAGTGCATAGGCGGTGAAGGGAAAGTTCCCACTCCTGTATATATGTATTGATTTGCATGGTTTAGGATCATGAATGATCATATGTATAAGAATTATGCCGATGGTTTATGAGTGCGCATGACTTATGAAAGTACCATGTGTATGTATTCACTTTGGTTTTTAATGAAGTAATATAATGGATCTTTTTGGATGGATATTTGTTGTTGATGTTTCTATTCATGGTTATTGTATGGTAAATATGATCTTGATCCTTGTTTAATTCATTGTGCATCATGGTTGTGGTCCTAATCATTTATGATTTGGACTTTTTAATTGATATGATTATGGGATATATGTTCATGCATGCTATTACCTTGACAAATCTAGTATAAAAAGGGGTACCTAGTACATTTTTACACTTCGGGTGAGCATTCAAATTCATCTGGATGAAGTGCCAATGCACCTAGGGTTTTGAGTAAGAAAATAAAGACTACATTTTAGTTCCATTGTGACTACACTTAATAAATGCATTTAACCAATTACATTTGATATAAATATGTTATTTTAAATTCAATGAATTAAAGTTATTCAATTCATTGAGAAGAGATGCAAACAAATGCATACAAAACTATTAAATTGTATTCAATCATTTTTGTTGAAACTATTAATATATCTTGATAAAAAAAAATATTAAATTCTATTCAAATTTTATGAATGAATGGACACCTAATTATTGAAAAAAAAGCATTGAAAAAATGGTAAAAAAATTTATTAGTTGATTGACCATTCAACGTTGTAAACATATGTGATGGATATGCTCTTTATAATAAGATCTTATCAACCAATGTTTAAATAATTGTTTTACAAAAATAAATTAATCAAAATTTAATTACAATTTTATTTTTGAATTTGAAAAATTGAACAAATCCAAACACACAAGATCCATTTGTTACAATCTATATCAAATTAAAGAATTTATATTTCATAAAATACATATCTACTCCATATTTTATATAACTTGTTCTCAAACCCATCTCCAACCTTCACCAGGACCATTCCCATGGTTCTACGGTTTAATAGCTCCCATCAAACAAATAGGGCATGGGAACAACCCATTCTCATTACATATATTACAGCTTTCCATTTCATCCAAATCCTCCCTATAAAATATATTACTTCTACTAGAAATGAAGCAAACAATATGCCTCATATTCCCACATCCCTTACAAAATTTCCTCGGACTCTCATTACATAACCACCCAACATTTTCTTGAGCTTTCCACGTTCATTCAACTGCATTGTTCGCTCATATCCTCCCACACATTTCCCCCTCGAAAAGTTGAGTAAGACTAACACACTTCCCAAAAAAAAATTGTTATTTCTCCCATTTATAATCTCTTTGTTGAAAGGATATATTGAGGTTATTTAGGATATCAATAATAGAATAACATTCTATCAATGAGGTATTCAATCCAACTCATTTTTAATATTCAACAAATTTTGACGATGAGGCACTATAGTAGAAGATGTCAATGTAGTTTCTAACTTTGCAATGATATCTTCAAAAATCAATAAAACCTTCCTTGAACTTCTATCATCCATCTCTAATCTATTAAACAAAAAAATTGTGAAACTTATTTTGTTATTATAGCTCAAATTTATATTTTGTAACTTATATTTTTAAATTTTGAAAAATAATAACCAAAACATAATTAAATTAATTATTAAAATATATTAATTTAACATAATATTTTAAAATATTTATCATCATGATGATAAATACAAAAACAATTTAATCATTATAAAAAACATCGTAATACATTGATACCATAAAACATATATTATTAAAATACCACTATAAAAGTCATGAGAAGATTGTGTATTCTTGATTAAGTGACATGGCTCACGACTCCTCAGTGAAGCAAACCCTAACCTCCAACTTTTGCTCTGTTATGAAGCACGGTGGAAACCATGGCTCCAAGGGTGGTGGTGTCACACAAGGATATGAGGTTGGATTTATCTCCCCAAAGGCAATGATAATTTGGAGCATGATTCCCCTACATGCATGTTTGAAGTCGGTGGCCAAGAGGAAAACAATAAAAATTATTTCTCATGGATCAATTCGGCTCTTTCTTAGAAAAAAATAGCCAAAGAAGGAGGTTTTGGCTCTCAAGCAAAACATGCTAGAAAACCAAGGGTTGACACTATCTCTTCTAGTGGAGGCAAGGGCGGCTAGCAAAAAATAAAGCCTCGTTTTCTCCTACAAAATCTACGAGCCCTCATGCATAGAGAAGGAACCTAGTAGAGGTCTTAGCTCCAGATCTTGCAATAGAGGATTTGGAGGAGGTGGACATGAAAGAACTGACCTAACCGATTAGTTGTATCGAACCGAGGAGAAACAGGGCACCAAACTGTGAATGTTAGAAACGACACCGTTTACATTGCGGGGTTTGTATCCACATCTAGAGATGCCCTCCCGTAGGGTGTTGGAAGCCATAGCCAAGGGAAATAGGACAACATTGGAGGATATACTAAATCCATAGCCATAGCCAAGGGAAATGTTGACAAGCTATTAAAACCATCACATAATACTTTAGTGTTGATGCTTTAGAGGAGGATCTACTACAAAAGATTCTCAAGGAGAAGGAAAATGTCTCTTAGCTTGGCCGTCTATAGATTCCACAAGTTTTTCCTAATCTATCTCAGCTCCACAATCAGATCTCTCAAATAAGGGGGAAAATATTAAGGGTAAGATTGAACTCTACCCCTGTGTTAAATCCTATTTTATTGTTATTTTTGAAACCCCTGAGGATAGGGATTTAATTTTTTACCAATATTTGGTTTGGGGTGAACATGGACTCATGTTCAAGCCATGGTATCCATCTTTTGATCTTCTAAAAGAATCCTTTGATACCTACCATGTTTGTATCCTCTTTCGGAATCCCATTATAGCTATAGAACAAATCTTTCCTTATTACTATAGGAGATACCCTAGGATCTTATGTGAAAGTTGATGATAAAACCTCTGGTCAAACTCATACAACTTATGCAAGAATTTTGGTATATCTTGACACCTACTAACCCCTTCGAGTAGAAATTAACCTACAAATAGGTGACATGAATTGGGTACAAAGGATTGAATATGAGGTCTAGCCTTCAAATTGTGGCGATGCTTTCAAACAGGGAATCTCTCGGATGATTGCGAGTATCAAAAATGTAAAGAAAACACCGTGTGGTGGAAGGACTCTTTTCCATAACATCTTACGGTCCAACCCCCATTCATACTTGGTTGAGGAATCATCAAACCACTCAAGGGTTGACGCTCTCCCTAATCTAGAGAAGGAGCCTAAAAATTCTACTCTTCTTTTCTTTGCTTTGGGATAGTTCAGGATTCTTCTACCCAAGAGATCATTATTGAGTATTGATTTTTTTCTTCTAATCTTTGCAGAACAAGGTAATGAGGACCGGACGGTGGTGGAACGGAGGAAGAAAGGAAATAAAAACTAAAACCGACCATTATTTCGACAAAGGAATTATTCTTTTCCTATTTTTTATCACTTTAAGCTGGGCCGAGGCCTACTATTTCTTGATAGTATTTCTACTGCAAGCTATTCATTAGTTGGTTGTGGGCCTATTGCGATGTGGATTGTTTTACATTGGGTATTTTGGCTACCTCTTTTCTTGGTGCTTTGTTGTATATCTAGGTTCTTAGACATTTTATCTTCTACTCTCTTTTGTTGTATCTGGATTTTGTTCCTTTTGGTAATCTGGGTATGGTCCCCATCAAAAAACCATTTACCATTAATAAAAAAATTAAACGTATATTCTTTAAAAAATGATAATTTTTTAACATTATTGAAGATAAAATAACATGCTCATTAAATTACATAAGTTAAATCTTCCAAGATCTTCCAAATCAAATCTCAACCATTTCCTGACCACAACCTAGTAAACTCTAAATTAACTATTATATTTTTCTGAAATTTGGAAGGGAAGTGGTTGAAAGATCCCAACAATTTATATAATCGTACTTGGAAAACTAGGAATATAAATATTTAAAAATTATATTGATAAATTCAAGTAAAATTAAATTGATACATTTTTATTGTACATTTAATATTAACATAATTGTTGATGAGTGAATTTCTATAATAACATAAATGTACACACACATATTGAATTCATAATAAATATGTATATATTATAATGGTATCATTTCTACATTCAAGTGTGTGTGTGTGTGTGTGTACACACACACACACGCACACATACACATATACATATATCTATGTGTGTATGTATTTATAAATATACATGTATATTTAACTATATAAATATAAATTTGTATACACATAGATATGATCACTCATCATACAAATATGATGACAATGGTTAATTAAAATTTGGTCGAATAATTTAAAAACAATAATCAATATTTAAAAATACCAACTTTCTAAGCTCCAATTTTTAAAAGTCCATTAATTGACCATAATCATTATAATAACTTTAATATAGGCTTAAGCCATGGTTATTTAAGAAAATCTAAATTTTTAATTACTTTTCTTATACTAAATAAAATTTTGATCATAAATTTAATATAAAAGTAATTATTGATGAGTCAAATTGTGTGTGTCATGTGTTTTTGTGTGTGTTATAGTGTAGGTTATTATTTTTTATTTTTATTTGTTTATTAGGATAATTCTTGAACTTGTGTTAGCCCTATACTTGTTGGGTTAGCTTGCTTAGGTGCACTAGTTATGTTGAGTTATCTTACTAGTTGTGTGGAGTTAGCTTTCTAATTGTGTAAAGTTATCTTGCTAGTCTTGTGGAGTTAACTTAATTACCAATATCAGTTAGTGGGAGTTCTTCACCACTGATCTAGGTAGTAGTTGCACTTCCCTTCTCCTATATGTACATCCTTCTTATTGAGAAATGTAATGGAATGTGATCTAATGTAATAATGTATTATGATGGATTTCCATATATGATATTTTAGCTCTTCTATTTTACAAATCCAATTGCTATTATCATATGAGATCTTCACACAATCTTCTTATCTTCTTATTGTTCTCTCTCTCTCTCTCTCTCTCTCTCTCTCTCTCTCTCTCTCTCTCTCTCTCTCTCTCTCTCTCTCTCTCTCTCTCTCTCTCTCTCTCTCTCTGTGTGTGAGCAATTATAACTTTATAATACACATATACATGATCACTCACCAAACAAATAAGAAGAAAACTAATTAAAACTTGATCTATTACTTAAAAAGAATAGATATAATCAATATTTAGACAATACCAATATTCAAATCCAATTTTAAAAATCCCATTATTTGAGTATAATAATTTCCATAATCGTTATAATAATTTTTGCATGGCTGATTTTATTGATTTACTATAAGAAGTGTTTAGTAGAGGCTTAAGCTATGGATATTCAAGAAAATCTAAACTTTTAATTACTTGATTTTTTTACACCAAACTATTTTCTTATGTGGTTATTAAGATAAAAAATAAAAAACTATTTTTTCCAAATTATATATTAATCATTCTCGATATATTAAACATATGCTAGTACCGTCAAAATATTTATATGATCAAAATAGTTTTGTTTTGTCACATATGCTTGTCAAACAAATTTTCAATGACTTAGCTCAATTTTTACAGGACTTCAAGTACATTATTTGTCTTTTCCATTCATTTCTTCTTTTACATGTTGGACACAAATGAAACTATTTTAAATTGTTAATTAATGACAAAGTTGTGACTTGCTTAAAAACCAAAAATGTATATTCATTGTATGTTTTACAAAGAGATTTAAAGCATTAAATTTAAAACTCCTATACCCGTAAAACAAATTTTCAATGGCCATGTTTGGTTCTTAAAAGTTCAAGAGAAATACATCATTTTTCTCTTTCTATTGTTTTCTTATTTACATATTGTATATGGAGAAAAATATCTTATAGTGTTAATTAATTACAAATACTCAATGTATGTTTTACAAGAAGCTTAAAAGATTTAAATTTAACATTCATTGATGCCTATCAAAAAAATTCAAAGACCATGTTTGAATCTTACATAATTAGAGAAAAATATATCTCCTTGCAAATAATGATTTATCTCTTCCCATCAATTAATATTCTCTTATATGCACCCAAAACCCAACACCCAACAATCATCTCACCCAACACCAAATAGTTCTAAAATTGAAAAATATGAAAACTACTTTCTGCGTGTTCCCATATAACTTCACATAATAGGAAATAAAATATTTTATTTTTCTTCTTCTCAAAAAACAATATGAAAACAAATTTAACTTTAAATATAAAAATATAATTTCCAATCTTTACACGTCATTTCCCAATAGTCATCCATAAAACATTATCAAGTAGTTAAACTACAAATTTAAAATTTAAAAAAATCCAATAATTAGTTACATAAACTCATTTATTTGCAAATCATTACACCAAGAAAAATACACTCAACGTTCACCACACCATGCACCAAGAACCCAATAGTAATCATTACCACTTCACAAATATTTGGTCATAATACCAAATGACCTAAAATTTTGGGTTTATAAATATCACCTAGGTTATTTTCGTAGGTGTTACGATTGTAAGAGTTACGATCGTAACCCTAGTTACCATGTAGGACCACCTAAATTTTATATGATTATTTCCTAACCTATGTAACTCTTGCCACTTCACGTGCACCCCCATGGATGTCATTAATTGGGTCACAATTTTGTGCACCTACATTAGGGAAGGTAACTATATATGAAAATCAACTAGGACCATGTGTCACAAACATGCAATTCTACTTTGGATTTTGAAAATTGAAATCTAATTAACAATTCACAATTAATCTATATTAAATGTGTTCTTTTGTTGTGTGTTTGTTGTCCTTTTCTAATATGCCCCTAAGTAAATTACTTATACATATATCAACGTTAAATTCATAACCCTTTTAAAAGATAACCGACACAATAAAATTCAAAAATTCCAAGATAATATAACTAAAAATATATTTTGTTTTGAAAGTTTAAACCAAAATTAAAATTATTTAACACAGTTTTCCTAAGAGACTATTGCAAATTCATGGACTCTAAAATGTGAAATCTCTTAAAAGAGGTATTTTTAACCCTAGGACATGTTTGGGTATGAACCTATCTAGGGTTTTCAAACTTATCGTAGACAAAGGAATAAGTAAATGCAGATCCCTAGTCAACATATCAAAATGGAGTAATTGGAATAATAGAGAAATATTTAAGAATTGAAACAAAATAAATAGAGAGTTAAAAGGGAAGGATTATGTTTCAATTATGCGTTAGCCTAGGTCAATGTCACATATATACCAAATCACATAAAAACATTATCAAAACAAGACATGCTACCCACCTTTAATCTAAAATTGAAATTATTGGGTTAAAGTCAAAAACAAGTATGCCCATATTCCTTTCTTTTTTATGTAGTTAATTCTTATGAACTAGTATATACCATGTACCATATGCACATCACTCAATGAATATTATATTATTATTTTTGATAAAATAGTATGTGTGTGATAAAAATTGTTAAAATATTTGAAGTGATTAAAGAAAAATACCACATGATAGAGTGTATTCTTTTTGTGTTCAAACCATAGAGTACGGATCCCTAGACAACATATCAAAATGGAGTAATTGGAATAGTAGAGAAATGTTTAAGAATTGAAACAAAATAAATAGAGAGTTAAAAGAGAAGATTTATGTTTCAACTATGTGTTACCCTAAGTCAATGTCACATATATACCAAATCACATACAAATATTATCAAAACAAGACGTGCTAATTTTGGGTATCTCGCAATTGCCCCACCTTTAATCTAAAATTGAAATTATTGGGTTAAAGGATAAGAAATTCAAAAACAAGTATGCACATATTCCTTTATTTTTTATGTAGTTAATTCTTATGAACTAGTATATACCATGTAACATATGCACATGAGTAAATGAATATTATATTAATATTCTTGATAAAATAGTATGTGTGTGATAAAAATTGTTAAAATATTTGAAGTGATTAAAGAAAAATACCACATGATAGAGTGTATTCTTTTTCGTTTTTGGAATGTGTAATGTTTGTAATTGACATATATGGTATAATGGGTCTTACGAGCACTTTACATGGAAAGATGGTTATTTCATCTCACTTGCTTCTTGGTCATAGAAACAAATAATATTTCATCAAGAGTGTATTGAATTTGCGTTTATCACTTAGCTAAATAAACAACTACCAAGTTTGGGCTACTAAGCAAAATACTAACCTAGAAATATTGATTGGGGCCAAGTATCATTATCCTATGTCTCTCTTATTTTGTTTTAAATTTATAGTGCTGAAAAATATAATTCTTTTGATTTTCAATTGAATTTATTCTTATGCTTGTGTTCTACCACAATACACATGTGCCTCGTATTTTAAACAACTATTTTGATATTCTATTGACATTAGTCGTATGGACATCTTGTATCACATTCCTTACAAATTGTTATGGTTCTCATCATCTTATCTTCCTCTTATTTTAAATCTATAATATTGACAAACACTTTATTTTCGATATTCAACTTAACCTATTCTAATGGAAATCTTCTATTAAGGTCTTGAAAAGTTCTTTTGATTCTCATCATCACATGTTCTACTTGATGTTCAATTTGTTGCAATCTATATCAAATTACAAAGTTATATTTCATAAATGGCATATGTATCGATGGAATTATAATAGACCTCAATATTATCAAATAAATAATTAGGTGTTCATAGCACATGAACATCTTTAAAATTCAAACGTATTTGACTTTATTTTTACTATATTTTTTATGGTTATACCACAAATATATTATATACACGATGTAATAAAAGTATTGTTTAAAATGAGAGAGAACCCAATCTTTTTCAACTAATGAAAAACTCGTGTGTAAGAGTTTATTAATTGATTGACCATTCAACACTTTGCAAACATTTGTGATGGATAGACTATCACCCCATGTTTAAATAATTCCATTTCAAATAATAAATTAATCAAAATTTTATAGAAATACAATTTTATTTGTGAATTTGAAAAAATGAACAAATCCAAACACATGATCCATTTATTACAATCTATATAAAATTAAAAGAAATTGGATTTCATAAATGGCATATCTACTCCATATTTCACACAAGTTGTTCTTGACCCCATTTCCAACCTTCACCAGGACTATTCACCTGGTTCTTAGGTTGAATAGCTCCCATCAAACAAGCAGGGCATGGCAACAACCCATTCTCATTACATATACTACAGCTTGCCATTTCATCCAAATCCTCCCTATAAAATATCTTACTTCCACTACAAATGAAGCAAACAATATGCCTCATATCCCCACATCCCTTACAAACTTCCCTCGGACTCTTATTTACATAACCACCCAACAGTTTCTTGAGCTTTCCACGTTCATTCAGCTCCATTATTCGCTCGTATCCTCCCACACATTTCCCCCTCATGAAAAGTTGAGGAAGACTAACACACTTTCCAGAAATGTCCCTTATTTCTTCCAAATAGCTTCTGCTCAAAAAAACATCTCTGTGTTGAAAGGAGATATTCAGGTTATGGAGAATAGCAATAACAGCAGAAGATTTTGAGTAGGTATTTCCAGCCGCCCGAGAGCTGGTGTAATATAAAATGACATGCTTTTTATTTGGTGGGGATTTTAGATGTTTTTCAATAACCTTCTTGCCCTTCGAATGAGTAAACAGATTTACAACTTTTCTTAATATAGATTTCATGTTTAACAAATAATTGTATTGACTGGTTATACCTGAAAAGATGCAGTTCCAGCTACGGGGAAATATCTGTTGAGCCTCCAATTTTTCATTATGAAAATCTGGGTCAAGTTAATAAGAGCAGATTTGAGGAGCACAATTATCACATATAGACATATATATGATATGGATAAAAGGGAAAAAGCAAAAAAGCAAAATTAGGTTGTCTGGAAAAGGCAGAGAAACATCAATGCAGAGAATTTTTACCTTCTAAAAATATATGAATACGGTACAGATTTCGCAGCTAATTAACTGAAACTTGCCAAATAAGAATCCGTGCAGGAAGAAGCAAACTTGGTGCGAGACGAGAAGAGAGCTAATTAACTGAAACTTGCCAAATAAGAATCCGTGCAGGGAAGAAGCAAACTTGGTGCGAGACGAGAAGAGACTATGTAGACAGCGCCGGAGATATCGATAAAAGAAAATGCATTAGAAAATTAGCACAACGTTCATCCTACGCCAGCTGCGCAATTTCCTTTGTTTTGTCTTTTTAGTTGTGCCAAAATCAATTTCCGTTTTATATATTCACCATATTAATAATTTTATTTTTATTTTATAAATTTGATAACTATTTTCTGTTAATAATTATTATTATGTACTATAATCATTTAAATTATAAAGAGACTGATTAATATACAAATATCTATTTTAATATTTATTATTTTTCATCCTCAAATCTATTTGCAATGTATTTTTGTATTACTTTAGAAACAAGGCCATGAATGACATATACTTCCAAAGCAAATGCAAAACTAAAGTTGTTGACATTTTCCTGTCAATTATAATTGCCAAGCATAGAGGCAAGATCAACAAAATCCGAAAGGGACAAGTGTTGTCATTCTGACACTCTTCAATAAGATGGGCTCCTACGGAAATGAAACCCTCGGAATCAACCAAGGTTGATTAAAGGCCCCCAAGTCTACCAATGATAAAGATTTATGCGTGCGATGTGAGAGATACCTTACCATTATGGGAGAGCGTTGTCTGTGTCGTGATAAGAGTGAGGGCCAACACAATGGTAGGCTGAAGCAATAGTAGGACTGTAATGCCCCTTCATTTCAATCCTTGAGCCACCTTTGTCAGGGCACTTGTCAGTTGACAAAGCATGGAAGCGACACATACTTGCAGCCTTTTTAGACATGTCTTTTCCTTGCAGAATAATACAGGAATTTTATTTTGAGATCCCGAGGACCTAACCACGAAGAAACCCAAGTTAACGTTATAAACTTAAAATTAATTGGATGCTCACAACAAATGCAAGTTAACATGAAGTGTCGGGAATTGTGTGAACCGGAGCTCTGGTTCCATGTGCATTGTTCAAGCTCTTTTTACATTTGATGGTCATTTTTACCTAGACGCCATTATGCATTTGATTTGGGAGCTCATGTTTTTCGACTGCACTTGCAAAGAGTGCATGTAACGCCCGTTAAAACAACCCACTTGAGACCCAAGAAACAACCTAGGTTTAGTTAGGAAAAAATTATGGAATAATTTTTTTTGTTTAAAAGAGTCTACTACTAGGTTACAAGGCAACAAATTGTCACTAACAAGTTCCGAACAATTATATCCACTAGAATATACTCGTGCCATTCGCTTTCTGAGCTGTATAAGTGGTCTTCACCGGAGAAAAGTGAGCCACTTTTGTCAATTTATCAATTGTGACCATGATGGCGTCGTGGTGATAACTCGACATCGGTAGCCCAACAATGAAATCCATGGAAATGGTGTCCCACTTCCATTCCGGTATAGCATGAGGAAAGAGAAGGCCAGCTAGATGTTGATGCTCAGCCTTAACTCTCTGGCACTCTAAACATTGTGACACGAACTGGGCCACGTCTCTCCGAAGTCCTCTCCAATGATACAACTATCTCAAGGTGGCATGCATCTTCTTCACCCCGGGATGGGCTGAATAGGGTGCTCGGTGTGCCTCTACCAAGATGTCCTACCTCAAGCCTCCATCTCTGGGAACATAAATCGGCCTCTGTGCTTGAGAAGACCATCTACCTCTAAAGAGAAACCATCAAACTTCCCCTCAAGGGGTCTCTGGGACTCAATCTCCTCTCGAATTGCAATGTAGAAGGCATCACAAGAGGAAGCTACTAAAGAATCCTGCTCTGTAAATTTTTGCTCACTGAGGTAGCCATAGCCACATGTCTCCATCTACTGAGAGCATCTGCTACCACATTCTCCTTTCCTTTCACATGCTCTATCTCCATATCATGCTCACATAGCAACTCCATCCAACGCTGCTGACGAGCATTGAGATTGGGCTGCATGAAGAGGTGACGAAGACTCGGGTGATCTATCCTGAGTGTGAATCTTCGACCAAGCAGAAAATGCCTTCATCGAACTAGGCGTGAACAACTGCCCCAAGCTCAAGATCATGAGTTGGATAATTAAGCTCGTAATCTTTGAGTTTGCGAGACTCAAAAACCACTACTCTGCCCTCCTGCATCAACATGCATCCAAGCACTACTAAAGAAGCATCTGTGCAAATGAAAAACTCACCCCGAGGATCCAAAGACTCGCAAGAATAGGTGTTGTAGTGAGACATTCCTTCAATTTCCTCAAGGCCTCGCTCACATCTATCCGAGACTATTGCAAATTTATGGATTCTAAAATGTGAAATCTCTTAAAAAGAGATATTTTTAACCCTAGGACATATTTTGGTATGAACCTATCTAGGGTTTTCAAACTTATCGTCGAAAAGGAATAAATAGTATGGATCCCTAGACAACATATCAAAATGGAGTAATTGGAATAGTAGAGAAATATTTAAGAATGGAAACAAAATAAATAGAGAGTTAAAACGGAAGGTTTATGTTTCAATTATGCGTTAGCCTAAGTCAATGTCACATATATATAAAATTACATAAAAACATTATCAAAACAGACGTGCTACCCACCTTTAATCTAAAATTGAAATTATTGGGTTAAAGTAAAAAACAAGTATGCCCATATTCCTTTCTTTTTATGTAGTTAATTCTTAAGAACTAGTATATACCATGTACCATATGCACATCACTAAATGAATATTATATTATTATTTTTATAAAATAGTATGTGTGTGATAAAAATTGTTAAAATATTTGAAGTGATTAAAGAAAAATACCACATGATAGAGTGTATTATTTTTGTGTTCAAACCATAGAGTACGGATCCCTAGACAACATATCAAAATGAAGTAATTGGAATAGTAGAGAAATGTTTAAGAATTGAAACAAAATAAATAGAGCCTTAAAAGACAAGATTTATGTTTCAATTATGTTAGCCTAAGTCAATGTCACATATATACCAAATCACATAAAAACATTATCAAAACAAGACGTGCTAATTTTGGGTATCTACAATTGCCCCACCTTTAATCTAAAATTGAAATTATTGGGTTAAAGGATAAGAAATCAAAGACAAGTATGTGCATATTCCTTTTAGTATATACCATGTAACATATGCACTTGAGTAAATGAATATTATATTAATATTCTTGATAAAATAGTATGTGTGTGATAAAAATTGTTAAAATATTTGAAGTGATTAAAGAAAAATAGCACATGATAGAGTGTATTCTTTTTCGTTTTCTTGAATGTGTAATGTTTGTAATGGACATATATGGTATAATGGGTCTTATAAGCACTTTACATGGAAAGATGGTTATTTCATCTCACTTGCTTCTTGGTCATAAAAACAAATAATATTTCATCAAGAGTGTATTGAATTTGGGTTTATCACTTAGCTCGATAAACAACTACCAACTTTGGGCTATGAAGCAAAATACCAACCTAGAAATATTGATTGGGGCCAAGTATCATTATCCTATGTCTCTCTTATTTTGTTTTAAATTTATAGTGCTGAAAAATATAATTCTTTTGATTTTCAATTGAATTTATTCTTATGATTGTGTTCTACCACAATACTCAATGTTATATTCCTCAAATATTATATTCGTTTTCATTAACACATGTGCCTCGTATTTGAAACAACTATTTTGATATTCTATTGACATTAGTCTTATGGACATCTTGTATCACATTCCTTAAAAATTGTTATGGTTCTCATCATCTTATCTTCCTCTTATTTTAAATCTATAATAATGACAAACATTTTCTTTTCGATATTCAACTTAACCTATTCTAATGGAAATCTTCTATTAAGGTCCTGAAAATTTCTTTTGATTCTCATCATCACATGTTCTACTTGATGTTCCATTTGTTGCAATCTATATCAAATTACAAAGTTATATTTCATAAATGGCATATGTATCGATGGAATTATAATAGACCTCGATATTATTAAATAAATTAAAATTCATACTTATTTGACTTTATTTTTACTATATTTTATATGGTTGTACCACAAATATATTATATACACGATGTAATAAAAGGATTGTTTAAAATGAGAGAGAACCCAATCTTTTTCAACTAATGAAAAAACTCATGTGTAAGAGTTTATTAATTGATTGACCATTCAACGTTGCAAACATTTGTGATGGATAGACTATCACCCCATGTTTAAATAATTCCATTTCAAATAATAAATTAATCAAAATTTTATAGAAATACAATTTTATTTTTGAATTTGAAAAAATGAACAAATCCAAACACACAAGATCCATTTGTTACAATCTATATAAAATTAACAGAAATTAGATTTCATAAATGACATATCTACTCCATATTTCACACAAGTTGTTCTTGACCCCATTTCCAACCTTCACCAGGACTATTCACCTGGTTCTTAGGTTGAATAGCTCCCATCAAACAAGCAGGGCATGGCAACAACCCATTCTCATTACATATACTACAGCTTGCCATTTCATCCAAATCCTCCCTATAAAATATCTTACTTCCACTACAAATGAAGCAAACAATATGCTTCATATCCCCACATCCCTTACATACTTCCCTCGGACTCTTATTTACATAACCACCCAACAGTTTCTTGAGCTTTCCACGTTCATTCAGTTCCATTATTCGCTCGTATCCTCCCACACATTTCCCCCTCATGAAAAGTTGAGGAAGACTAACACACTTTCCAGAAATGTCCTTATTTCTTCCAAATAGCTTCTGCTCAAAAAAACATCTCTGTGTTGAAAGGAGATATTCAGGTTATGGAGAATAGCAATAACAGCAGAAGATTCTGAGTAGGTATTTCCAGCCGCCTGAGAGCTGGTGTAATATAAAATGACATGCTTTTTATTTGGTGGGGATTTTAGATGTTTTTCAATAACCTTCTTGCCCTTCGAATGAGTAAACAGATTTACAACTTTTCTTATTATAGATTTCATAATTGTATTGACTGGTTATACCTGAAAAGATGCAGTTCCAGCTACGGGGAAATATCTGTTGAGCCTCCAATTTTTCATTTTGGAAATCTGGGTCAAGTTAATAAGAGCAGATTTGAGGAGCACAATTATCACATACAGACATATATATGATATGGATAAAAGGGAAAAAGCAAAAAAGCAAAATTAGGTTGTCTGGAAAAGGCAGAGAAACATCAATGCAGAGAATTTTTACCTTCTAAAAATATATGAATACGGTACAGATTTCGCAGCTAATTAACTGAAACTTGCCAAATAAGAATCCGTGCAGGGAAGAAGCAAACTTGGTGCGAGACGAGAAGAGATTATGTAGACAGCGCCGGAGACATCGATAAAAGAAAATGCATTAGAAAATTAGCACAACGTTCATCCTACGCCAGCTGCGCAATTTCCTTTGTTTTGTCTTTTTAGTTGTGCCAAAATCAATTTCCGTTTTATATATTCACCATATTAATAATTTTATTATTATTTTATCAAATTTGATAACTATTTTCTGTTAATAATTATTATTATGTACTATAATCATTTAAATTATAAAGAGACTGATTAATATACAAATATCTATTTTAATATTTATTATTTTTCATCCTCAAATCTATTTGCAATGTATTTTTGTATTACTTTAGAAACAAGGCCATGAATGACATATACTTCCAAAGCAAATGCAAAAGTTGTAGACATTTTCCTATCAATTATAATTGCCAAGCATAGAGGCAAGATAACGAAATCCGAAAGGGACAAGTGTTGTCATTCGACACTCTTCAATAAGATGGGCTCTATGGAAATGAAACCCTCGGAATCAACCAAGGTTGATTAAAGGCCCCCAAGTCTCCCAATGATAAAGATTTATGCAAAATGAGAGATACCTTACCATTATGGGAGAGTGTTGTCTGTGTCGTGATAAGAGTGAGGGCCAACACAATGGTAGGCTGAAGCAACATTAGGACCGTAATGCCCCTTCATTTCAATCCTTGAGCCACCTTTGTCGTGGCACTGTCAATTGACAAAGCATGGAAGCGACACATACTTGCAGCCTTTTCGACATGTCTTTTCCTTGCGAGAATAATACAGAATTTAATTTTGAGATCACGAGGACCTAACCACGAAGAAACCCAAGTTAACGTTATAAACTTAAAATTAATTGGATGCTCACAACAAATGCGAGTTAACATGAAGTGTCGTGGAATTGCGTGAACCGAGCTCGGTTTCATGTGCATTGTTCAAGCTCTTTATACATTTGATGGCCATTTTCACCCTCGGACACCATTATGCATTTGATTTGGGAGCTCATGTTATTCAGCCTCTGCATGCAGGAGTGCATGTAACGCCTATTAAAACAACCCACTTGAGACCCAAGAAACAACCTAGGTTTAGTTAGGAAAAATTATGAAATAATTTTTTTTTGTTTAAAAGAGTCT
This sequence comes from Taxus wallichiana var. yunnanensis, assembly GCA_018340775.1. Taxonomy (NCBI): domain Eukaryota; kingdom Viridiplantae; phylum Streptophyta; class Pinopsida; order Cupressales; family Taxaceae; genus Taxus; species Taxus wallichiana. Next base: position 549,310,242 of record CM031243.1, read on the forward strand.
ACTACCGTGTTACAAGGCAACAGATTGTCACTAACAAGTTCCGAACAATTCTATCCACTAGAATATACCCATGCCACTGCTCTAGCTGTATAAGTGGTCTTCACTGAGAAAAGTGAGCCACTTTTGTCAATTTATCAATCATGACCATGATGGCGTCGTGGTGATAACTCGACATCGGTAGCCCAACAATGAAATCCATGGAAATGGTGTCCCACTTCCATTCCGGTATAGCATGAGGAAAGAGAAGGCCAGTTGGATGTTGATGCTCGGCCTTAACTCTGGCACTCTAAACATTGTGACATGAATTGGGCCACGTCTCTCCAAAGTCCTCTCCAATGATACAACTGTCTCAAGGTGGCGTGCATCTTCTTCACCCCAGGATGGGCTGAATAGGGTGCTCGGTGTGCCTCTGCCAAGATGTCCTGCCTCAAGCCTCCATCTCTGGGAATATATTTCCGGCATCTCATGCTCGAGAAGACCATCTACCTCTAATGAGAAACCGTCAAACTTCCCCTCAAGGGGTCTCTGGGACTCGATCTCTACTCGAACTACAATGTAGAAGTCATCAAGAGGAAGCTATTGAAGAATCCTACTCCGTAAATCTGTGCTCACTAAGGTGGCCATAGCCACATGTCTCCGTTCTACCACATTCTCCTTCCCTTTCACATGCTCTATCTCCATATCATACTCACATAACAACTCTATCCAACGCGCCGTGAGCATTGAGATTGGGTTGCATGAAGAGGTGACAAAGACTCGGGTGATCTGTCACGAGTGTCATCTTTGACCAAGCGAAAAATGCCTCCATCGAACTAGGCATGCACAATCGTCGCAAGCTCAAGATCATGAGTCGGATAATTAAGCTCATAATCTTTGAGTTTGCAAGACTCGAAAACCACTACTCTTCCCTCCTGCATCAACACACCTCCAAGCCTTGCTAAAGAAGCATCCGTGTAAACGAAAAACTCACCCTGAGGATCCGGCACTGTAAGAATAAGTGATGTAGTGAGACATTCCTTTAGTTTCCTGAAGGCCTGATCACATCTGTCTGACCAAACAAACTACTTCCCTTTCCTTTGTAGGGAAGTGATGGGGTGTGTAATCTGAGAGAAGTCCTAAATAAATCTTCGGTAATATCCTACTAATCCCATGAAGCTATGCACCTCAGTCATAGAAGTAGGTGCTGAAATCCATAATAGCTCTAATCTTGGAAGGATTGACCGCGATACCTTCCCCAGAAATGATATGACCTAAATACTACACCTCCATCTGAAAGAATGCACACTTTTCCAAGTTCTCAAAAAGTTGCTACTCCCGAAGACACTGAAGAACCTGGTGAAGGTGCCCCTCATGCTCCCACGTGTACATGAGTAAATCAAAATGTCATCAAGGAGGATGAGCATGAAGCGATCTAAGAAGGTCCTAAATACCCCATTCATCAAACTCATAAACACTGCGGGGCATTAGTCAAACCAAAAGGCACCACTGTGAACTCATAGTGGCCATATCTCATACGGAAGGCGGTCTTATGAATGTCTGCCTCCAAATCCTCAGCTGATGGTAACCTAACTTAAGATCAATCTTAGAGAAAATATTTGCTCCCTTCATCTGATCAAACAAATCATCAATGCGTGGAAGTGGATAACGATTCTTGATCGTTACCTTGTTTAGCTGGCAATAATCAATACACAACCGCAAGGATCCATCCTTCTTCTTCGCAAAGATCACCGGTGTACCCCAAGGGGATACACTAGGACGGATAAGGCCTTTCTCCAAAAGGCCCTCGATCTCGCAACTAAAACATGCAACTTAAATTATAAAAATGCATTAAAAAGGTCTAAAATCAACCCTCCCACCATAGGTAAGGTTGGTATGCAAATTTAAGAGGTGTGGGACAAGTCTAACTTGTCCCACAAGCCTCCAAGGACAAATTTGGATTTCCAAGGAGGTGGAGTGTTTCATACTCCAAAATCTGACTTACACAACTCTTACACATACTTACACATCACTTACACATACTTACACATTACTTACACATCACTTACCACATTTAATACAAGAGCCAACAACTTCTATAATTACTTTCTTATACCCCAATTTGATTAATTTATTTATTTTAACAATATGATTACTCACATTAATTCTCCACAATTAAAAGAATAATGAAAGGGGTAAATGCATCACAAAATAAACACATGAAAACAATAATAAAAAGGAACCACATTAATAAAATACACATAACCCCTTGGTCACATTCAAAGGTAATCCCCCCATGGGAATCCCTAACAAAAACAACACACACACACACAAAACATGTTGCCATGGTGACCTTGTTGAATTCATCTAGAATTCCAATGTGGTTGGTCTCCAATCCCCCAATGTTTGTTGTGATATTTTAACCTGCAAAACACAAATACCTCCTTCGGCCTCGTGGCCATATCAGAACATCCAACATGATATAAATATAATCACAAAATCATCTATACATATGAATCACAAAAATATCAAGGCAATCAACATTATCACTTACAATTTATATCAACAACTATATCATCATCATATAATGTCCATTTTCTAGGTCTACTCACAATATCTAAAAATCACATGTCCGAACAACATTCATAATATATCCATGTCAAATAGTATATCATCATCTACATATGAAGTGTCTCTAATAATCATCATGCATCATAACTAAATCAAGATCAACAATAATCCATGGTCCAACATCTAACATCATACTAAATCAAAACCATAATAATGTCCATAATGTAATCAACAGTATCAAAAGGTGTCAAAGGGAAGTGGGCACTACGGTGCACGTGCCGCTCTTATGGAGATCTAGTTCATAATGCTTAGTTAGCAGCCCATGCTTCATTTGTATATTTTGGGGAAGCTTTATATATTCCTTCAGGCTCTGAATGAACATTAGATCAAAGAACATCCAAAATTGTGGCTTGACTTGGCCAACTAGGACGGAAAAAAAAGCCATATTGATTTTCGTGATGGTTGTAAAAGATGATAACAAAAAAATGGTTCCAATCTGGTATTAGGATGGCAAAATGGTAATTGCTTCGTTAAAATTACACGACATAGAAGTTCTTGGAGTGCAATGATAGGAGCGTGGATGGTCTTTTGGTAGTGTTTGTAACTAATATTGTTGGGTGGATATGCATCTAAAATGTAGAATCTTGCACACTTGACACACATGAATTGTTTGATGAAATACCTTAGATAAATGTAGCCTCATGAAAAGATTTTGTAACGCCTACAAAAATGACATTTTAGGAACACGTTGAAACCATAAACACTTACCCCGAAAGTCGTGACAATTTTTTTTTTTTTAGTTATAAGATTACAAGGGTGTCAACCCCTAGGGTACATTAAATTCTCTTACACCAATATTCTCAACCTTATGATTGGGAACCATGTCTAGTTCAAAGATTAAATATTTTTAATTTATCTCTAATTTAATTAATTAACATTCAACTAGGAAGGTACCATAATTTAATTTACTTGATTAATTTCTTTCTTCTCTTTAATCAATGATCAAATCCAAAATGGTCATCCTTAAACTTAGTCAATTTGTTTCATTATCCCATTAGCTTTAATATTCCACATTTCATTAATTTACTAAAACATATTAGGAACTAGGAAAAAGACTTGCACACAAGGTAATTAAATGGCCCCATTCATTCATCTACACATACTCTTACAATTTATTTAAACATCTATTAAAAATATATTCCTTCCAAACAAAGGTAGGGTTGATCCTCAACCCTTAGATCAAACCAATCTTGGCCATTAGATCCTAGGGTTCCAAACTAAACCTAGAAATCCTTATGAATTCTTATTAAAATCTTTCCTTTATTCTATTCTTCTCATTTGGTCTATTTTCTTTTGTTAAAATTGCAAGTTGGAGAGAAGGAAGCCATGGGAGCAAGAGAGGAAGAACTATGGAGGATTTTCTTCAAGATCAAGTTTAGATTTGTTTATATTGTAGTTTTATTGTTGTAATCTATTTCATTCAAGGATAGAAGGAGGTTTTCCTTTGCAAACTGGTTTTTATTTCAAGCCATTTGTATTTAGGGTTCTTTATTTGGGGCAAACCCTACCCCCATTAACATTAATGAAAAAGAGTGTTTTAAAGATTACCATTTGAAGATTTTATTGCTTAGACCCATGATGGATTTATCATTACTTGTTTCTATGGAAGTTCCTTAATAAATTTTATGCTTACATTTTTAATTAACAAGTTAGAATTTTCACAGACGCGGAATCGAAGAAATTTCTACCATAAGTGACAAAACCTCCGCCCAGAGTAGGCCGGTGGTCATGGGACCGCCACCCCACCTAGGTGACAAACCATGGACCGTCCCCTTACGGAGCGATGGTTTAGATACCGCCACCTTTCCCGACCAGTGGTTACGAGACCGTCACTCTACACGTGGTGGCGGTCTGTTCCTTAGAACATAACCATCAAATCGAGATTTTCTAAAAACCAAAAGTTGCTAAAAAGTCCTAAGATTCATTATGAGTTAAATTTTATGCCTAAAATTGTAATATTTAGCTTCATTTATTCATTCTATTGTTAAAATTACTCATTTTAAAGCATTTTCTATTTCAATAATAGCAACAAAATCTAAAAGGTCATTTTCATTTTGTTCAACAAATTTTCTCCCAATTCCAAAAGTAAAAAGAGCTAAATCTACTTCTAGTATTGTTATTTTTCCTTACCACAAAATGCAACATTTCAATTATAACAACATACTTCAAATTTGTAGGTCTTTTCCATTTTCATTACAAATTAAAATAGCTCAACAACTACTAACAACTTAACTCTACACACCAGTTTTCTAAGCATTCATGTTTTCACATTTTACAACTTCTATATTCCTTCTTTCTCATTTACAATAATACAACTACAGCAATGAAGGTGAACTTCCTTTCTCACAATACAACTTTCAACTAAACTATTTCACAAGCTTTCCATTTTTTTAATTCTTTTCTTTCCATACTATAATTTAATGAGAAGGTAAGTCTTACAACTTTCAATGAACTTCCCTCAAATAATATTACAACTTACAAAACCACATTTCCTTTAAACAAAATATAATATTACAATCTTCCACCTTGAGTGGGAATAACAATAAGACTTAATCACAAGGAAGGATTTCTTGAAGGCACCAACAAAACTCCAACTTTCACATCACCAACAAGAGCTCCACCAAGCTTCATTTTTCCACAACAAAAAAAGAGGGGGAGAGGCAACACTCTCCACCCAACCAATAATTCCAATGAGGAGGAGAATCCATCCTCCTCATTGGCCCCCGAGCCCCAACCACATTGCAATGGAAAATGGATTCAACCATGGCAAAAAAACAAGCTTCCACATCACAATCCAAGATTTCACAACCATATCAAAACACAAACAACTCAATGCTTCAATCACAAGAAGAAAAAACAAAATATACAAGGCTTCAAATATGAAAAGCCAAAGGAGCAAGAACCTATGGGGAAGTCACTTATGCCTCCCAATGGGAAATGAGTGCCCACCTTAAAAATCCTCCAATAAACATCTCAAAACCCCTACACACTCTTATGCCTCCCTCAATAACCTCTTATGCCCCCTCCATTCTCTTATGCCTCCCTACAATCTCTTATGGCTCCCTCAACAAAATAACCAAGTAAGAAATGCAAGCAATTTCTTGTCCAAGGTGGGGAACTCAACTAAAACTCCCTCCAAAACATGGAATAAACTCTTATGCCTCCCTACATGAAATCTCCCCATAGTCCCCTCCTACACCACACTTAGGCAATATACCCAAGCACCCAACAAGCATAGCAAAACACTCAAAACAAGCACATATGCATGCAAAATAAAAGAAAGCATTTACCAAGAGTTTAGCTCCTACCTTTCCATGGTAGAGCTTGATCCAAGAGCCATACACCAAGCTTCTTTAAGCTCAAACAAACACCAAGAAGCTCCAACAAATCCACAATCACCAACAAGCTCTCACAAAGAACCAAAGCACTCCCAAAATCCTCTAACCCCAAAATGCAAGAGCACAAAAGAATGAAGTAACCCCCAATCAAGCAAAAGAACTTGATTAAATAGAAAAGGGAGAGAGGAGGGTGAGGTGGCTCCATGTAGGATGCCACATCACTCATCCTCAACTCCACCTCAAAATCAAACTTCAAACTCCAAAGCACAATTAATAAGTGGGTGAAGAAATGACATATTACTTGCACACACAAACCAAGCCCACACCTCCTAAGGACAAAATTAATTACATGAAAGAAAGTGCACTCAACATTTTACCTTTTTGTCTTCCCAAAACACCTAATGGGGTCTAATTTTTACCCCCAACCCATAGGTAGGGTTGGCATAGCCATTTAAGAGGTGTGGGACAAGTTTGACTTGTCCCACAAGCTTCCAAATTTGGCCTCTAAGGCCAAATTCGAATTTCCATGAAGGGGTAGAGTGTACAACACTCAAGATCCCCAAGCACTCAACTTACAACACAAAATCCAAGAGAAATCTACTCTAATAAATGAATTCCTTTGGTCACATCTATAATTAGTTTAGGAAAAGATTAAATTAGCTTTAATTAAGACACTACAACCCATTAATAATAAAGGTAAAATACATACCCCAAATTTCAAATAAATAATACAATGAATTACATCACTAAAATCACATACTAACATCAATTAAAGGAAAATAAATAAAAGACAAAACATAACCCCTTGGTCACAATTTCCCCTTACAATAATTCCAACACACACACACACACATACATGTTTCCATGGTGACCCTTGTTGAATTCACCTAGAATTCCAATGTGGTTGGTCTCCAATCCCCGTAGTTTGTCATGATATGTTTACCTACAAAACACACAATACCCTCTCTAGCCTCATGGCCATATTAACGATGTCAAAGTAATAAAACACTTACATCTAACTATCAATTTCAAACATAAAAATCTAACTACTATTGTTAAGACTAAGTAATTTAACAATTATTCCCATTTTCAACATTTTGATTCTACTCATACATCAGTTTGCAACTAAGATCAAAGACCAACTGGATCATCAGATTAAAGCAATACTTTCACTCGTTCACAATTTCACCAATCTCCAATATCAATTAAATCACAAAATAACTTTGAACATCATAATAAAAACCAATATGAAAATGATTCAAATATCAACATATATTTATCTGACAACACATCATTTTCTTCCATACTGAATGTCTATCAAAAGTTAATTAGTTTGTTTACAATAACGTTTCTATCCTTCCATTTCTCATATCACAATGTGTAAATGTCATTTGTCTATTAACATCTACCGGTAATAAAGCACAATAGTGTCTATGTGTCCAGTCACAGAGATAAACCAAATACAACAAAATAATATCAAAGAGTAATGATATCACAATCAAATTATGACAATGCAAACATTCTAGCTAATTGTTTTATCCTTAAATGCCCATCAGGGTCCACAATACGACATATAGTTAAAATAATAATGATCAAAACACAAAGGATTCATGATGCCCCACACATCTCATTAGTATGCTAATTAGAATAAAGCAGACAAGGTTTATGATTATAACAATTTGGAAAAGATAATCATGTTTCATTTAGTGTTGAAGAGAAGTGGGCATTACATCCCCCTCCTCTTAGATTTGAATTCCTCTCGGAAGTCACGGAGAAAGAGTTAGGAAACAAGCAAAAGAAATAGAATCACATCCTTTGTGGAATTCCTTTGCTTCAACAAGTGTGGGTCTATAGAACTCAAGTTTGGTTCAATGCAATTTACCAAGAAGAAGGGAGATTGAAAGGGTGAGTTCCTAAACTTTCTTTTAGTAAGGTTGCAAACATATAATTCTATAGAGTAAATCTACGTGGTCAACCAAGTTCCAACATATAACATCAAAACATTAAATGGTCAAAGGAGTCTCAAAATAACCACCAAGAAAAGAAAAAACCGGGAGAATTTTGTGAACTCGAAATGACCATATAGTCTCCCATGGGTCCCACATACTGCAACAACACAAGTTAAGGCTTACACTAAGGTTAAGTTACGCCTTCAAAATTTTGTTATTTAGACAAGGCTAGCACATAACAACCATGACTATCAATTTATACGAAAACATGTCTACTCAAAGGTCTCACAATTGAGATCACACAAGCTGAGGTTTAACAACAAGGAAGGTCACTTAAGTTAGCCAACATATTTACAATCAAGAACTATTCATGGGAACCACTCTATAACCCAAGAGGGTACAACAAAATTTACATGGAAATACTAAGGAAAACATGACCTTAAGGTTTTATATAACTTGATTTTACATTCAAGAACGAACACACAACACTAACCTAATTTAGAAATGTCAAACATTTAGAAGGAATTTACACTAGGACTAACATATCAATACAATAGGCACCACTCACTCTACACAACACAAAGGGATTTATTTATCTTAAACCCTTCTCAAGTTTGAAATAGCCATAAGAGCACATGCATAAGTCATAACATCAAAGAGCACTCAAGGGAGCTAGAGAAGAAACAAGTAATGAGAGGGGTCCAACTGTAGTCCAGAAGAGCATCATACCAAAAGCGAATAAAAAACCTTACATAAACAACTTGCACTTCCCTTCCCAACGACAAAAGGAAACAACCACAAGGTGACTTAAGCAAAAGAAGAAAGAGGATTTCTCAAAGTTATCTCATATCCTTAACATATGTTTCCTTAAAAAGAAAAATTACAATAACCTATGTCACCAAGGACTAAATCAACACACAAGGAGGTTTTTTTCTTAAAAACAAGAGATAAGACCCAATCCTAAAGGCCACAACTCACACTTGTCGAGATACGAGGAAAAAGGTTACGAACGAACCAAACTCCTACAAGGGAAAGGCACATACATCCATGAACAAGGGAGTACTACGCAATTTGAACACATCACTATCAACAAGGTGTTTCACAATTTTGGGTAGGCAACAGAACTAAAGGTTCAACTATACATCACTTAATACATAAATCTTAGTTGTTTTATAAATTGACTTATTAAGTCCAAAGTTATAGTTTGCTTGTTAAACACAATCCTTACAAGTTTTCTTAATTAAAACTTCCTTTTATTATGACATCACAAGTTTGTGTTATAAAGAGCACCACTAAGGTGGCATGATCTCTCGCCATTTTGAATAGGCGAAAACAACATTTATTTTACTTCTAAGGAAGGTAAAATGAGAAAATTTTCCTTTCTGTTTTCTTTCCACATAGTTTGATTTCTTTTATTAATCTACCAAGATTATATCAAGAAAACATTTCTTTTTTCCTAATGTTCTATTTTATTTATTTACTTTTGTCTCAAAATCTAAGTTCCTCAATTAGGGTCTCATTATGATCAATTAATCATTTTACCAAATAGATTTTAATGAGAAGGAAGAGGCAACCAAATCACATTATTACTTTCATGGGAGAGAGAGATGAATCAACACATCACATTTTTAATTCTATAGGAACAAGAGGCATTCAACATAGCAAACACATCATTAATTTCATAAGAACTAGGAATCTATCATTCAACATGTACCACATCAATATTTCAAGGGTTTACCAAATAATTACAAGCATCATTAAACATTTCTAGTGGGTCTCTACAAATTTCAAAATGAAGTTACAAGGAAGACTCATTAAAGAGGCATATTTACTTTTAAAATTTACGAGGTTTAACAATGTTTGTTGTTTAGGTTCAAACATTTTACTTGCATAATAAGACAAGGAAAGTTTTCAAATCAACACCCATATTTCCACAAGATACTACCAACCAAGCAACAAGATGACTATGCAAATTTTACTCCAAGGACACCACATTCCATTAGAAAACATCAAATACAAGAGAACAATCAATTAATCTATCCAAACATGGACTCTACGACCAAGAGTTATAGTTTAAAAGAAGGAGCACAATATAAACACCACCAGATTAAAATATTAAGATCTACCAAACTAACATCTTTAAGAGCAAGGTTCAAAAGACCCAACAACATTCATAAGTGTCTCCACGTAATCCAAAGATTAATAGGTCATAAGGTTTTTACTCATAACAATCTAAAGGGTTAAGACAAGGGTAACCTTATTCATAGGTCAATGAGAGCAAAACAAGCACACTTAATTAAACACACTTCCCCGAATGGGCTTAAATCTAACCATAGTTACCAAGATACATACAATCCACAAGTCAATACTTTCTATAAAGAAACAAGGAAACCATGATAAAACTTAGCATGCCATCATGGAACATCACTACCAAACAAACACTTATCCACTAGAAATATATACAGTCAACCAAGATTCAATCCACCTCACACAAACCATAAGCTCATAACCAAACACATCTACTCTGACGAGGAGGAAAGCTCTTACCAGGTTGTAAGAGAATCACCACCACAACTATCAAACTGCCAACAAGACCACACTACACAACGAACTCTCTCTCTCTAAAAGTCTGAGTAACGAAAGAGTTACTCCAAGATCCTAGGCACACTCAGGTTTCCATCTTTCCAAAACCAAGACATAACTTAAAGCACCTAAGAAGACATTCAAGGCACCTAGGGTGTACCCCCATACAATGGAATGTCACAATACAAACAAATGTAGAACCAACTCAACAACATGCAAGAAAGAGTCACGTAACATTTAGCTAAGTAGCCAACAGATAAATGAGCTCTCGAGTCACCAATCAAAGTAAAATCCAAGAAATATTGGCAATCAAGGAAAAGTGGCTAAGTAGTCACATTGCAATGTCTGAAAATTCTCAAAAATATAAATAACTAAAAGAGTCTCAGAGCTTCTCAATCCAATCATAAAATAAGGTGTTGGTCCTTGATAAAATAACACAAGTTTACGAATATAAAATACAGAAGTCCACATCATAGTCACTTTGTAGCCCTTCATGGCCACTAATAGGGGTACTATACCTCGAGCTCAGTTATAAGAATGCATACGCAAGGTTGGATCAAAAGTGACACCAAGACCTAATATTCATTTACTCATACGGGGATTAAGTCACCAAAGCGGCAACCAAAACTAACTTGTCCATCCACATGAAGGAAGAGGGGGAACTTTAGATGACTAAACAACTTCTATTTTACTCTTTCTGACCCTAGCACACAACCACAAATGCCAAACCACAAGACTCACACCATACAATATATCATTCCAACAAGGAAGATTCCAAGAGGTTTATCGCATCATACGACTAAAGAAAAAGTGAGTACTCATCAAACAACATCTTTTCAAATGCAAAACAAGTTCTTGTTACATCAAAATTTCATAAGAATATCCATTTAATTTTAATTTTTTTATTATTATTTTAATCACGAAAATTCAAGTCTTGCTAACTAGTTTATTTTTCAATGTCGACCCAGGGTCCAAGCGTTGAACCCATGGCTCTGATACCAAGTGTAATGCCCACAAAAATGACATTCTAGAACACGCTGAAACCTTAAACACTTATCCCAAAAGTTACGACTAATTTTTTTGTTTGTTTTAGTTATAAGATTACAAGGGTGTCAACCCCTAGGGTACATTAAATTCTCTTACACCAATATTCTCAACCTTACGATTGGGGAACCAGGTCTAGATCAAAGATTAAATACTTTTAATTTATCCTAATTCAATTAATTAACATTCAACTAGGAAGGTACCATAATTTACTTTTCTTGGTTAAATTATTTCTTCTCTTTAATCAATGATTAATCCCAAAATGGTCAACCTTATACTTAGTCATTTTGTTTCATTATCCCATTAGCTTTAATATTCCACATTTCATTAATTTACTAAAACATATTAGGAACTAGGAAAAAGACTTGCACACTAAGGTAAATAAATGGCCCCATTCATTCATCTACACATACCTTTAATTTTATTTAAACATCTATAAAATATATATCTTACCAAACAAAGGTAGGGTTGATCCTCAACCCTTAGATCAAACCAATATTGGCCATTAGATCCTAGGGTTCCAAACTAACCTAAAAATCCTTATGAATTCTTATTAAAACCTTTCCTTTATTCTATTCTTCTCATTTGGTCTATTTTCTTTTGTTAAAATTGTAGGTTGGAGAGAAGGAAGCCATGGGAGCAAGAGAAAAAGAACTATGGAGGATTTTCTTCAAGATCAAGTTTAGATTTGATTAGATTGTAGTTAATTTGTTGTAATCTATTTCATTCAAGGATTGAAGGGATTTCCTTTACCAATCTGGTTTTTATTTCAACTATTTGTATTTAGGGTTCTCCATTTAGGGAAACCCTTTCCCTATTAATATAATTAAAAGACTTTTAGTTTTCCATTTTGAAGATTTTATTGCTTAATGATGGATTATAACCATTATTTGTTTTCTTGGAAGTTTCTTATGTAAATTTACATGCTTAAATTTTTATTAATTTAAATCAAAACACGGAACTAAAATTTTGCACATACGTGGAACTGTGTTTTTCCGCCGCAAGTGAGTAGGCCACCCTAGGACCGCCCCCCACCTAGGTGAAAAACCATGCACTTCCACCTTACGGAGCGGCGGTTCTCGAACCGCTTCCTTGCTGAGCAAGGTGGTTATGGACCATCGCTCTGCATGCAGGCGTAATGCAGTCTGTTTCTTAGAATATAACCTCAAAATCTGAGATTTTCCAAAAACCAAAAGTTGCTAAAAAGTCCTAAGATTCATTCTAAGTTAAATTTTATATGCCTAAAATGTCCAATTGTAAGATTTAGCTTCATTTATTCATTCTATTGTTAAAATTACTCATTTTAAAGCATTTTCTATTTCAATAATAGAAACAACATCTACAAGGTCATTTTCATTTTGTTCAACAAAATTTTCTCCCAATTCCAAAAGTAAAAAGAGCTAAATCTACTTCTAGTATTTTATTTTTAATTACCAAAAATGCAACATTTCAATATAACAACATACTTCAAATTTGTAGTTATTTTCCATTTTCATTACAACTTCTTAGCTCAAACAACTACTAACAACTTAACTCTACATACAAGTTTACTAAGCATGCATGTTTTCACATTTTACAACTTCTATATTCCTTCTTTCTCATTTACAATAATACAACTACAACAATGAAGGTAAACTTCCTTTCTCACAATACAACTTTCAACTAAACTATTTCACAAGCTTTCCATTTTTTTATTCTTTTCTTTCCATACTATAATTTAATGAGAAGGGAGTATTATACAACTTTTCAATGAACTTCCCTCAAATAATATTACAACTTACAAAACCACATTTCCTTTAAACAAAATACAATATTACACATCTTCCACCTTGAGTGGGAATAATAGGAAGGCTTAATCACAAGGAAGGATTTCTTGAAGGCACCAACAAAGCTCCAACTTTCACATCACCAACAAGAGCTCCACTCAAGCTTTATTTTTCCACAACAAGAAAAAAGGGAGAGGCAACACTCTCCACCCAACCAATAATTTCAATAAGGAGGAGAAGCCATCCTCCTCATTGGCCCCCGAGCCCCAACCACATTGCAATGGAAAATGGATTCAACCATGGCAAAAAACAAGCTTCCACATCACAAACAAAATTTCACAACCATCAAAAGAACATTCAACTCAACTTCAACACAAGAAGGAAAAACACAAAATATACAAGGCTTCAAATATGAAAAGCCAAAGGAGTAAGAACCTATGGGGAAGTCACTTATGCCTCCCAATGGGAAATGAGTTCCCACCTTAAAACCTCCAATAAACATCTCAAAACCCCTACACACTCTTATGCCTCCCTCAAGAACCTCTTATGCCTCCCTCAATCTCTTATGCCTCCCTACAATCTCTTATGGCTCCCTCAACAAAATAACCAAGTAAGAAATGCAAGCAATTTCTTGTCCAAGGTGGGGCACTCAACCCAAAATCCCTCCAAAACATGAAATAAACTCTTATGCCTCCCTACATGAAATCTCCCCATAGTCCCCTCCTACACCACACTTAGGAAATCTACCCAAGCACCCAACAAGCATTCCAAAACACTCAAAACAAGCACATATGCATACAAAATAAAGGAAAGCATTTAACAAGAGTTTAGCTCCTACCTTTCCATGGTAAAGCTTGATCCAAGAGCCATACACCAAGCTTCTTCAAGCTCAAACAAACACCAAGAAGCTCCAACAAATCCATAATCACGAGAAGCTCTCACAAAGAACCAAATAACTCCCAAAATCCTCTAACTCCAAAATGCAAGAGCACCAAAGAATGAAGTAACCCCAATAGAGCAAAAGAACTTTATTTAATAGAAAAGAGAGAGAGGATGGTGAGATAGCTCCATTCAGGATGCCACATCACTCATCCTCAACTCCACCTCAAAATTCAAACTTCAAACTCCAAAGCACCCTTAATAAGTGAATGAAAAATAACATATTACTTGCACACACAAACCAAGACCACACCTCCTAAGGAAAAAAATTAATTACATGAAAGAAAGTGCACTCAACATTTTACCTCTTTGTCTTCCCAAAACACCTAATTGGGTCTAATTTGTACCCCTAACCCATATGTAGGGTTGGCATAGCCATTTAAGAGGTGTGGAACAAGTTTGAGTTGTCCCACAAAGCTTACAAATTTGGCCTCTAAGGCCAAATTCGAATTTCCATGAAGGGGTAGAGTGTACAACACTCAAGATACCCAAGCACTCAACTTACAACAAAAAATCCAAGAGAAATCTACTCTAATAAATGAACTCCTTTGCTCACATCTATAATTAGTTTAGGACAAGATTAAATTAGTTTTAATTAAGACACTACAACCCATTAATAATAAAGGGTAAAATACATACCCCAAATTCCAAATAAATAATAAAATGAATTACATCACTAAAATCACATACTAACATCAATTAAAGGAAAATAAATAAAAGACAAAACCTAACCCCTTTTTCACAATTTCCCCTAACAATAATTCCAACACACATACAAATACATGTTTCCATGGTGACCCGTGTTGAATTAACCTAGAATTCCAATGTGATTGGTCTTCAATGTCCTCGTAGTTTGTCGTGATATGTTTGTCTACAAAACACACAATACCCCTTCTCGGCCTCATGGCCAAATCAATGATGTCAAAGTAATAAAACACTTACATCTAACTATCAATTTCAAACATAAAAATCTCAACTACTATTGTTAACACTAAGTAATTTAACAGCTTATTCCCATTTTCAACATTTCGATTCTACTCATACATCAATTTGAAACTAAGATCAAAGACCAACTGGATTGTCGATTAAAGCAATACTTTCACTCCTTCACAATTTCTCTAATCTCCAATATCAATTAAATCACAAAATAACTTTGAACTTCATAATAAAATCCAATACAAAAATGATTTGAATATCAACATATATTTATCTGACAACACATCGTTTTCTTCCATAGTGAATTTCTATCAAAAGTTAATTAGTTTGGTTACAATAACGTCTATCCTTCCATTTCTCATATCACAATGTATAAATGTCGTTTGTCTATTAACATCTGCGGGTAATGAAGTACAATAGTGTCTATGTGTCCAGTCACAGAGATAAACCAAATACAACAAAACAATATTGAAGAGTAATGCTATCACAATCAAATTACGACAATGTAAATATTCTAGTTAATTTTTTATCCTTAAATATCCATCAGGGTCCACAGTATGACATATAGTTATAATAATAATTATGATCAAAACACAATGGAGTCATGATGCCCCACACATCTCATTAGTATGCTAATTATAATAAAGCACCAAGGTTTGTGATTATAACAATTCGGAAAAGATAATCATGTTTCATTTAGTGTTGAAGGGAAATGGGCATTACATCCCCCTCCTCTTATATTTGAATTTCTCTTGGAAGTCATGGAGAAAGAGTTAGGAACAAAGAAAAGAAATAGGATCACATCCTTTGTGGAATTCCTTTGCTTCAACAAGTGTGGGTCTACAGAACTCAAGTTTGGTTCAATGTAATTTACCAAGAAGAAGGGAGATTGAAAAGGGTGAGTCCCTAAAGTTTCTTTAAGTAAGGTTGCAAACATATAATTCTATAGAGTAAATCTATGTGGTCAACCAAGTTCTAGCATATAACATCAAAACATTAAATGGTCAAAGGAGTCTCAAAAATAACTACCAAGACAAGAAAAAAAAACCAAGAGAATTTTGTGAACTTGAAATGACCATATAGTCTCCCATGGGTCCCACATATTGCAAAAACACAAGTTAAGGCTTACACTAAGGTTGACTTACGCCTTCAAATTTTTTTATTTATAAAATACTAGCACATAACAATCACGACTATCAATTTATACGAGAAAACATGTCTACTCAAAGGTCTCACAATTGAGATCACACAAGCTGAGGTTTAACAACAAGGAAGGTCACTTAAGTTAGCCAACATATTTACGATCAAGAACTATTCATGGGAACCACTCTATAACCCAATAGGGTAAAACAAAATTTACATGGAAGTACTAAGGAGAACATGACCTTAAGGTTTTATATAACTTGATTTTACATTCAAGAACGAACACACAACACTAACCTAATTTAGAAATGTCAAACATTTAGAAGGAATTTACACTATGACTAACATATCAATACAATAGGCACCACTCACTCTACACAACACAAAGGGATTTATTTACCTTAAACCCTTCTCAAGTTTGAAATAGCCATAAGAGAGAACATGCATAAGTCATAACATCAAAGAGCACTCAAGGGAGCTAGAGAGAAGAAACAAGTAACGAGAGGGGGTCCAACTGCAGCCCAAAAGAGCATCATACCAAAAGTGAATAAAAACCTTACAAAAACAACATGCACTTCCCTTCCCAATGGCAAAAGGGCAACAACCACAAGGTGACTCAAGAAAAAAAAGAAGGAGGATTTCTAAAATATATCTCATATCCTTAACATATGTTCCCTTAAAATTACAATAACCTATGTCACCGAGGACTAAATCAACACACAAGGAGGTTGTTTTCTTAAAAACCAAGAGATAAGACCCAATCCTAAAGGCCACAACTCACACTCGTCGAGATACAAGGCAACAAGGTTACGACGAACCAAACTCCTACAAGGGAAAATCACATACATCCGTGAACAAGGGAGTACTACGAAATTAGAACACACCACTATCAACAAGATGTTTCACAATTTTGGGTAGGTGGCAGAACTAAAGGTTCAACTATACTCAATACATAAATCTTAGTTGTTTTATAAATTAACTTATTAAATCCAAAGTTATAGTTTGCTTGTTAAACACAACCCTTACAAGTTTTCTTAATTAAAACTTCCTTTTATTATGGCATCACAAGTTTGTGCTATAAAGAGCACCACTAAGGTGGAATGATTTCTCGCCATTCAAAGGGCGAGAACAACATTTATTTTACTTCTAGGAAGGTAAAATGAGAAAAATTTCCTTTCTGTTTTCTTTCCACATAGTTTGATTTCTTTTATTAATCTACTAAGATTATATCAAGAAAACATCTCTTTTTCCCTAATGTTCTATTTTATTTATTTACTTTTGTCTCAAAATCTAAGTTCCTCAATTAGGGGCTCGTTATGATCAAATAATCATTTTACCAAATAGATTTTAATGTGAATGAAGAGGCAACCAAGTCACATTATTACTTTCATGGGAGAGAGAGATGAATCAACACATCACGCTTTAATTCTATAGAACAAGAGGCATTCAACATAGCAAACACATCATTAATTTCATAAGAACTAGGAGTCTATCATTCAACATGTACCACACAATATTTCAAGGGTTTACCAAATAATTACAAGCATCATTAAACATTTCTAGTGGGTCTCTACAAATTTCAAAAGAAGTTACAAGGAAAACTCACTAAAGAGGTATATTTACTTTTATGAATTTATGAGGTTTAACAATGTTTTTGTTTAGGTTCAAACATTTTTCTTGCATAATAAGACCAGAAAGTTTTCAAATCAACACCCATATTTTTACAATATACTACCAAGCAAGCAACAAGATGACTATGCAAATTTTACTCCAAGGACACCACATTTCTATTTGAAAACTTCACATACAATGAACAATCAATTAATCTATCCAAACATTGACGTTGTGACCAAGAGTTACATTTTTTAAAGAAGGAGCACAATAGTATTGTTGCCAAAATCATACTAGAAATTGCATAGCCAACCTCTGTTCACTTTCTCTATCTCTCTTCCACAAGCATTAAAACCAAACTGCCTTCAAGATGCCATTGTTCAAGCACATTATCCTATTGTTTCCTTTTCATTCCTAATTCCTTGGACTCATATGGACACACAAAGAAAGAAATGATAAACGAGGTGACAAATTACTACACGGTTGGTGTTACCTGCTTACGTGAATTCCAAGTTGGATTTGTTGTTTTATTTCTTTCATTATTACAATTTATTATTGTTACATCATATCAAATAGAGTAGAAATCAATTTCCTTTCATTTTCAAGTAATTAGTTAATTTACAAGAGGGTTTGAATCTTTCGCAGCAATCCTCGTGACGGATCCTCTTCTTCCCATCCCTATGGATCTGAAGGAGATAATATCGTAGGAGGTTGTCTACGAGATCATATATCATTTGGAAAATTTCTTGTTTTAAGTTAGTTTAGTTTCAATACACTCAACACGGGTAAATAATCATATCGGTTGTCTCCATTGTTTAGTTTTAGTGTAGAAATATATTAATTATTTAGAATAGAAGCAAATTTTTGTTTGTAATTGTAATATTTCAGTTTTTTTATTTGTTTAGATTAGTTTCCTTTCAGCAATAGCATAGATTGATAATTTCATTCAGTTTACATGGACACTTCAAACTAGTTTAGCGCTTAGATCCAAGTTAGGAAAACAAACCATAGGTAATTTATGCTACCCATTCATAGCCTCTAAATCTCCCCTTTTCCAATTCTACTATTGGGAAATCACACTACCAGATCTTAGTCATTGATTCTCTCATAGCTAGATGTCCACACATTCAACATTGGCTGCTCCGGCACAACCTCAGGGGGTCGAGAACGAAATAAGGTCACGTGTTCATTTTCTTTCATTAAAAGTTGTGAACCCAACATGAAGGACTAATTCCTTCTTATTTCCTTTTCTTTCATTAATATTACCTCACCTCTCCATTTATTACCCTATTTTGGTAGGTATTTTATACTTTCTAAAATATGTCTGGAAGAGAGTTTGGTGGGCCATTCACCTCTCGATAGATATTACCCCAATGTGCAACCAAAACAGTCCCCTTCTCTTTCGAGGTGGGGTGACAAATACATAAGAAACATGCAAACCTCCCCTATTTACACTTCAAACCCCATTAGCTATGTAAGGATGGAGGAGGTTGATCAACCGTTAAACATGCAATACGATCAACCCAATTCAAACCACATTGTGATAAAAAATGGAATAGGTTCTTACCATAAAGTCTTGTCAAGACCCCACATTTCCATGCAATCAACAGAAGATGATACATTTGCACGAATAGAAAATCCTCTTCATCAGATAGAATATTCTTTGGATAGGATGAAGGATATAGCCTCTGATATTTTGAATTCTTATCCTAAGATTATTGCTTCCGAGAAGACAAGAATTATAACACTGAAAAATTCATAACATGGTATCATGAGCCTTCTCAATCAAACCCTATGCCATAGGCACCCCAACAAGGGACTCAATCCTCTCCCAACGATCTCATTTCTACTTTAGTGGGGAGGATTAGAAAACTAGAAAGTTCCCAGACTTCACAACCAACACATGCAGTAGGGAAGAACACGGGGTACCTAGTTAACAACAAAGGATACATCCCTTCTAATTAACAACCAACGCAATATCTTGTATAGCAAGGTTATCCAGTTCATTCAAATCCAGGTGATCTTCTCATAGGGTTAGACACACTAAGGATGGGTCCTCATCCTTCTCAAAATTATCCTACATAAGGATTGGTTGGAAGTACGTTCTCAAATGCCACCACAATAGGCAATGTGATGTTCCCTGGTTTTACACCCGTTAGTTCATATCCTTGTACTATCCCACCTTACATGCATATGTATTCAAAAACCCCAGATGGACCCATATACCATTCTAGATCCCTACATGCCATATCAAGGGACCCATACATTCCCATCAATGTTTATAATGCAGCTTATCCAACTCCTCCTCCTCCACCTCCTCATCAAGGATCTTCAATGGTGGAATCTTATGCAATGGGTACATATGCTAAGTACTTAAAGGATCCTCTTGACTTTACCATACTTGGTGTCATGCTTCCACGCCCATTATCGGATCTTCCAAAAATTAAGGGAGAAGGAGACCCAAATGCTCATATCAAGGCCTACACAACTGCTATTAGGGAATTTATCCCTTGGGATGTTTTAGTGGATAAAATATTTCCAAAGAATCTCAAAGGAATTGTATTGGATTGGTATTACCATATTCCGTAAAGCTTCTATACATTCCTTTAAACAACTTGTTTCCGAGTTCATCAAATAATTTGACATGAACAAGTTGTTGCGTATAAGGATTAGGGAGTTCCTACATATTAGATAGGAGAAAAATTAATCTTCTTCCCATTTCATCCAGAGATGGTGCCAAGTTATCTATTCCTTTGTAAGTTTGCCCAACATGGACCAGATCGACCTTTGCGATCTTTTCCTTCACTCGCTCAATCGAGAGACTAGGGAGGAAGTCCAGAAGTTTCCTTTCTATAGTTATGAGGAAGTATTAGAAGGTGCACTTTGGATTGACCAAGCTGCTATAGATAGTGGGCGTAAGATCTATGGTCCCAATGGGAAATTGGTATCCCCAAATCAAAGTAATGCAAATTATCAAAATAATGGTGCCAACAACCAAGTACCTAAGGGTGTGAATCACAATCATGGTGCTAATATGAATAGTGCTACTTGATCAAGCCAACAACGTTGGTTTTCCAAACAATGACAACAATAAAAATAACAACTAGGGAAATCAAAGAGGCCCTAACACTACGTCATCTGTCAACACATTTGATGTAAATCACTACCGAAAAAAAATCAAACCCAAGGCCCAAACCAGTATTAAAACTTTGGCCAAGGGGAAATGAATCATGTTTATATAACAACCAATTTCAAAACTACAACCGAGGTTATAATCAACAACAACAAGACACTTATCAAAGGCCAAGAGATTATGACCCTAACATATATTGTTTTTTTCATTAGGTTCAAGGTCATGATGATAGGACTTGTCATGATTGCAACAAGTTTCTACAAATACTTCCCAAAAACCAAAGTCAGCTCTTTGTAGACATGTTCTTAGCAAATCAAACAAACCCGCAACCTAGTCATATCAAATTTGTCACATCTCAAAATGTGAACCCTAAGCGTCCTGGGGATTCCCAAGTGAATCCTCAAAATATAAACAAGGGAATTCCTATAGGGAACAACAATCTTGAAGCCTCAACTTCTAACAATTCTCAGTTACTCCTAACCTTTGTTCAAATGATAATACAAAATCTTGGGGTTAGTCAAGCTAGAATTTGAGCCAAAAATTAATGCAATAACTCAAACGAAGGAGTAGGTTTCACAACCCCCACCCTCTCTTTCCTTCCCATAGGATGACGTTCCTATAATCAGCATACTAGTAGGAGCTTATGATTTAATATCAGATTTGAACAAGACCTTTTCTCACATTTCATTTCTACATTTGATAAAGAATTCACCTTCTCATCGTTTTGCATTGCTCAATGCACTAGTTCATGTTCATCTAGTCCATGTTATGCCACCTCCTAGCGCTTAAATAAATCATATCGACTCTAACATACATCCTCGGGGACAAAATGATCGGGATAATGTGTTTTTTTATATAGACAAGATGCCATCCGACGCTAAAATTTCCCAAAGAGGTGATCCTTCCTTATTTTTACAAGTATGGGTTTATAACAATTGAATTAAGAGAGACATGAGTTACGACATGGTTGTTGTAAATGTGGTTCCCTTTTCTTTCTTGAAGAATTTGGGATATGGAGAGACAAATTGTTTCTCTACAAGAAACACATTATGGGGTTCGACAACCTTAAAGTGACCTCGATTAGAACCATAGTTCTTCTAATCACGATTGATCCAAAAAAAATCTTGACGAATTTTTACATTATCGACAGGAAATGAGTTATAACATGATCCTTGGGAGACCTTGTATTCATCGAATGAAGGCTATCCCTTCTACCCTATTCTAGAGATTAGATTCCTCCATTTGGAGAAGGTATTCATCGCTCGAGGGATCCTAAGCCCTTCAATATACACTTAGAAAACCTCAAGAAGAAGAAATGAGTCCATATGGAGTACGAAATTTCTACAAATCAATTAAAAAAACCACCTCCATCAAAAGAGCTAGTCCTAAGTAACCCCGGGTGGTCTCGAAGGTTGAAGTCGTTGACCAAAAAAATTTGAGGTGGTAAAAAAGATAAGGTTAAATCAATATCTATGGAAGCAAAGTGTCCACTAAAACTATATCGAAATTATAAAACTCTTAAAGGGTGATGATTTGATCTTTGTCTCGTTTGAACCACGGGGGATGGGTAGTCTTCTCAGTTTAGCATCTCTTCCCTCCAATGACCTAGGTCTAGGTGTGAACATGATATAATTAACAAACAAAGAAGGGTGATTTGAGATTAAAATGATGCCCATAAAAACCATCGCTGAGGTTTGTTCTATTCTAAACCCTAGTTTCAACCTATGTGCGTCTGAATCTAAGCTTTCCATATCCATGGGGTAAGGCCTCATCATTCAAAGAGGGTCACAAGTAAACACAATGCTCTACCTAAGAAACAAGGCCGAGAAACATAGTCATGCTCACCCACACAACATTTCTCAAGAACATGAAAAATAGGTGCATGAATGCCTCTTTCGGACAAATGATTTTAATGATTGGACATATACATACTGGTAAGGGTTGTAAGTTTAAACCCGAATGCTAGGCCTTTGTCAAAGAGAATGGAAATTTTGAGGATAATGGTTCTCTGTTGTGTACTTTTAGGGGTGAAGAATTCGATATTTTTCAACTTTATTCACCTTAGAAATCATGACATGTAGTTTCACCTGTGTTTCCATATGTACATTACTACATCTGCATTGTGTTTTCATCTTCCATTCCATTTAGTAAATTTGTGATCAAGGGACTTATTCTTATAACAATTCCTAAAAACTTCTGAAAACGTTGGCAAAACACTCAAATCATGCCTCTACAAATCTTCACGATATCATTAATTGTTTCCAAATCATTTCATCATTCCAAATAGGATAAGACAAAGTTTTGATAGTAACCATACCAAGGCATGCATACTTGGTTCTACTTATAGTTTCTTTTTAGATTAGGTGTCTTTTCCTATGGTATTTTCTATAAGCTTCATGGTGTCACATCTATCCCATATAGATATCTATGGAAATAAAAACATTCTAAACATTTTTTAGATAAATAAGTCAAATTCAAGTCCACAAAAAAAATATTTTACACATTTCTCTTCCCTACCAACCTTCGGTGTTGAGCCTGCGTCTCTTACTGGTGATGTAGGGTTTGAAAAGGAGATAAATTCCCTTAATTGCCTATGCCTTGTCCATGGTGATAAGCCCATACTTCCTACTGGTAGCATGGGGCAAGGTGTGGGGGTTCTATTTGACAAACTTGAAATTTAGAAGCAGTTCATTCATTGAATATTGTGAAATCATAAATCAAAACAAAGTGAGTTAGATGTCCAGAATTCCAAAAGATTTTAAAACCTCAAAACCATATTTGTCAACCAAGTGGCCATCTACGGATCTAAGTCTAGATAAACTGGAAATAAATCCACATTCTAAACTATGAAGCAAACTTGAGTAGAGCAAGGTTGTAGTGTCTCAATTTATTTTTATCAAATCCTTGTCTTTCTCTCATCATTACCATTCACCAAGTTTCCATAACTTGTTCCCTTTCTGGCTCTCGGTGTTGATCCCTCGCATACTACTAGTTGTGTGGAGTTAGGAATGGGGGAATTTCATTCACTTATCATATCACTGTATCACCATGTTTTTCCAAAATAATACGAAGTACCAAAACAATTACTAAAAGAAAATAAAGTTCAACATTACAATTTGTTTGCATTATCACATATCAACATTATAAAATACAAAAATAAATCATTCTGTTAGCATTCATATCCACTGCATACATTCTGAAAATCATATAAAAACAGAAGTTCTAAACATCTAAGAGTACACACGTGAATCAAATCATAAATGGAAGTCAACTCTATGCAAGGAATAACTAATCCAAAAAGAGATATCTATACATATCATGGTGTGTCATAGTTTTGTACAATGCCATCGCACACTAGGTGCGGTCAAAATACTTGCAATGAGCATGAAATACCAAAACATCATATATGCCTCACAAAATGGAAACCAAGCAATAAAGGCACTCTGCATATCCACCTCTTTGAGGCCCCTTATGACCGCTCTAGTTACGAATTTCTTAGGATTTCTTCTCAAAAGCATTCAAACAAAAAAGGGCCAAGCCTAACACAAAATACCATTCCTAAATCCATTCCAATTCAAACATACTCACAAATGAAACGGTCATCGTGGGCCCAGAGCTTTACAAAAAAATCACCAAATCAATACGTGCAAATGAATTGGAAAATGAGTTTGTTTTGATATATATATATATATATATATGTTGTTATAACTTCATTTTGAGTGCATAGTTCACAGGATGGAGCGCTGACGTAGGTATATTTCTACATCCCCGCATAGATGGTAAGCCCTCTTGTCCTTTTAATTTAGTGTTTATTTTTTGATATTTTATCTATCCGCACTTGAGTCTTCTTTTTGTTTTACAGGTAGTGAGAGTTTGAATGGTGACATTTCAACACACGGGCGTGTCAGGTATAGCTTCTAACTCCCCATTTTGGGAATACTCGGACTCTACATCTTATTCCCTTTCATGACTAAGATGATTTTCTAAGGGGCCAATATGTACGCACCCAAAATTACATGTGCTACATTGTCAGAAAATGGTTACAAAAGTCACCAATGATGATTCATGTCCTTTCAAAAGGTGTTCGAGTTCCTAAACCCATTCGCAGTGTATATTTGTAGCCTAGATATCCTTACTTTTCTTTTCCACACTTTTTCTAGTTTCCTGCTCCCTTACATGCATGTTTCTGCTTTATTTCCAGGATTTGCCATACTGCCTAGGCAATGTTTTAAAACCACAGATCCAGTGCGGGGCGGCATTCCTATTCACTTTTTTCCAAAATCCGTCATGCTTGTTTTAACATGTGACATTTCACTTAGCTTCATTTTAAGGACACATTTGTGAACCGATTGGTATAAAAATAGTTTTGATTGCTTGGTTCTCCTTCCCTCTTCTATTTTGCATGTGTTTTACTTAATTGGAACCGCCTCTTCTTGCCTTGTGCATAAAGGCACATCCCAGCCCCAATTCCTATATATTCCATGCTTATATTCAAGCAAAAGGCCTGAGAATTTTGTGTATCTTGCATAGTATCTTGCAGCCACAATCCTACTGGAAATTACATAGTCATGTGTCTTCCACCGCATTGCATTTTGAACCAGACTACCTTCAAGCTGCCATTTCTCAAGCACCTTCTCTTGTTGCTTCCTTTGCATTCCCAATTCCTTGGACTCATATGAACACAAAGAGAAAGAAAGGATAAACTGAGAGGAAAAATTACTAAATAGTTGGATTTACCTTTGTTATGTAAATTCCAAGTTGGATTTTTTGTTTGATTTCCTTCATTCTTATAATTTATTATTGTTACATCATATCAAATAGACTAGAAATCAATTCCCTTTCATTTGCAAGTAATTAGTTAATTTCCAAGAGGGTTTGAATCTTTCATAGCAATCCTTGGTGATCAATCCTCTTCTTCCCATCCCCGTGGATCTCAAGAGGAGAGAATATCTATATAAGGTTTTCTACGTATCATAGATCATTTGGATAAGTTCTTGTTTTAAGTTAGTTTAGTTTCAATACACTCAAAGATAGGTAAATAACCACCTTTGGGCTATCTCACTTATTTAGTTTTAGTGTAGAAATATTTTAATTATTTAGAATAGAAGAAAACTATTGTTTATAATTGTAATATTTCAGTTTTGTGATTTGTTTAGATTAGTTTCATTTCAGAAGTACCATAAATTGTTATTTTCATTCAGTTTACATGGACACTTCAAACTAGTTTAGCACTTAGATCCAAGTTAGGAAAACAAACCATATGGAATTTATGCTACCCATTCATAGCCTATAAATCTCCCCATTTCTAATTATGCTACTTGGAAATCACACTACCACATCTTAGTCACTAATTCTCTCATAGCCAGTCATCCACACATTCAACATCGGCTGCTCCAGCACAACCTTGGGGAGTAGAGTGCAAAATAAGGTCACGTGTTCATTAAGAATTAGATCAACAGGAGTCGCCACTAAGGATTTCCACCTTAGTGTGTAAATGAAATAAATATGATCTGTCAAATGTCTGTCAATACTAGAAACTTGAAATGGAAAGAACTTTGACTTTTATTTACCCAAATTTATCAGTGAAAGCTAGTGCACTAGGTGTAGAAATTGAAATAATTGCACTAGGAACTTGGAGTATATAAGAAGTGTTTTACTAGGGTCTGAATATGAACTGCAATCACTATGTCCCTAGCAACAGTGCCACTTAGGTGTTGGTATATAAATTGATTCTCCCTCAAATTCTAAGCAGCATCACTCGTTTGACAGAAACTTAGAGATAGATTAGATCATGATGAGTCATTTTGTATCCGGGAAGAGATCTAACTGGCCCTTTGTCACTCAAATGTGGAGAAATGGATAGCACCCTCAAGAGGATTTGATCTATCCTCACTATTTTAGGTTGTGCCTTTCAACCAAGGTAAGAGAACCTATTTTGTAACCTTTGTTTATTGAAGAACAATGATAAATCCTTCTTTTGCATAAATTTTATAGAGAAGACCTTGGAAAAATTATGATCAATGCACACCGATCCGAATCTCACGTCACTTCTAGATCATGGAGATATTTTCACAACAAGGCAAAGGTTACTAAATACATTTGAGACCCTGATTGTTTCATATGTTTTGTAATGAGATTATGCATTTGTATGCATATAGGACAAACAGGGGTAGTACAAGTAGGATTGATTGCTTTTGAATTAATTTTTTGGTGGGAGGTGGGGTAGGGTGAACTTGATTCACCATATCCTCAGGAACCCTACAAAATGGAAGGTTAAACCAACAAAATGCCACAAAATAGCTAAAATGTTTCTTTAACTATAATATGTCCTTCAATGGAGGCCCAGATTAGCAAGTTTTCATACAATCTATAAGATTCTAACACGAAATCTCAAGTTAGAAAAACCCAAAAAGAATCAAGATCTAAGTCAAATCACGCCTAAGGCACACCCAGAGGCTTACAGATAATATTTGTCGAACAGATGAAAGAAAAGTGATTTTAAATCATTTATTTCACTCCCAGATGAAAGCTCTCTTGAGAAAAGAAATTGCAGATGCCACTAAAATGTCACAAGGATTGAGACCTATGTGATTGAATCAGATTTTTAATACAATATTGCAACATAAACAAGAAAAACTACTCACATACATTTAGAGATGAAACAAACACATTTTGCTCAAGATCAACACAGAATAACTCGAGTTTGATTAAATTTATCAACAGGGGAAAGTTTCTAGAACAATCTCAGAGCTTTTCAATGGTTGTACACTTGCAACCACCTTGACATGATCAAACTTAATACAAAAAGATATACAAGCTTCTCAAATGGCTTCTCAAAAGATAGGCTTTGTCAAATTTTCCTCTTGGGAATTTTCTTTGACCTCTAACACTCCAACCTCCAACCTTTTGCACATGAAAAATTCATGCCATTTATAACATTTACAACAGAGCCCCTTTCCCCCAAAAATCTAAACATTGAGTGCACTAATGCTCACCATGATCACAATCACAATTTCCGGGATCAAATCTGAAAAATTTGTCACGTTCTTGGGGGAAGATCTCTTCGAATATCCCCTGCATTCAACCCCTTCCTCTGGTAGATCAATTTCTCTTCAATTTTCCAACCACTTCCGCCCCAAATCTGTCAAATTTGTCTCCTTACGTGCTTGGGAGAAGAAAAATGGAAAATCCGATTGAGCTCGATAGTCAGAACATTTTAATGGCGAAAGACGTCTTCCAGATCTCCCCACCAAACTCAAATATCAACATTAACTCCCCCACTACTTGGTATGTAGGAAATACAAAGAAATCATGAAAACTCGTACTTCTAGTGTGTTTTAGAAAATGGGGGAATATCAGATTCGACACTCAATGCCATTGATCTTTACTTTGAATTTGGGCCGTCCACGTGGAAGATTCAAACTTAAAAATAGACCCAGGGACTTCCTCTGACTTTTTACAACTTTTGGAGACATGGAAAAATTTCACATTTTGCTCCACATCTCCACCCTTGGGAAATGATCTTGACATGTGTCCTAAGGTGGGCCCTAAATGCGAACTCAAGCTCCAAATTCTGCCATCTTACCTCTTTTTCGGAAAAGGAATTTTTCCAAGTTTTCCCCGTAGCTCCGCCGTTGACTGGAGCAAGCTTTGACTTTTCCCTTATCGGGCTTGCGGGCCATTTTGAGATTTTAATCCTTTTGATGTCAAGAGGAAAAAAATCCAATTTTCCTCCGATGGTCCGCTTCCCCACCTCTTTGACTTTTCAAACTACCACATGTCACAATGGCGCATCCAACCAGAAAGGGCCACTTTTCAACTAATGCCAAGAAGTAATTTTGACTGGGAAATTACACCCGTCAAACTGTAAAATGCAGGAAAACCACCATTTGAGCTCGAGGAGACAAAAAACATAACGACGTCGTAATCAAGATATTTAATGACAAATGGGGTGAGACTATTTTGAGCACCAACATCAGCTCTAACTCGGGGATGGGCACTTCCCGTGAGTGCCACAAGAACAATGGTAGACCAAGTGCCAAAAATATCCATTGGGTAAAATTCGGAGACAACTCATGGAGAGAGTAGAGAAATAGAGCCATCTTCAAAAACAAATAGAGAAACCAACTAAAACAGGTCACCGAGGACCAAAACGAAAAAACACAAAAGATAGGAAACAAACAATAGGCTATACACTGTACACAAGATCCATGCCTTGATTCAGGGGAATCAATCTAAGAAATGTTTCAAATGCCTACCATTAATAAGAAATTCAAGTAATTTCACCATCTAAGTCCTTGAGAAAGAAGGTATGCTCACCAATCCTGATATCAATGGAGTAAGGGCCCATCCATAATGAGTCAAACTTGCCATGTTTACCCTTATCCTCATGTTTACTATCCCATAACAGCACAAGATCTCCAACATTGAAAGCTCTGGGGGTGACCTTTTTGTCAAATAACTTCTTCATTTTCTCTCTAAACTTTACATGCCTCTGGTGGGATGCCCTCCTCTCTTCATCAAGCTTGACAATCTGGTTAATACGAGCATCATAAGGACTTACCTCCTGATCCTCCATAGCTGCTAAATAAATTGATAAGAAGATAGTTTCATATGAAGGGGCAGAAAGGCTTAAGTCCCATATACCAACTCAAATGGACTCTTTCCAGGATACCCTCTTGATGCAAGGTGATCCTATCTCGCCCAAACAAAAACATCAATTTTTCACCCCACTTTCTCTTCTTCTGCTCCAATGTTCTTTTGATGATCTTTAGCAAATTTTTATTATTAGGACTCAGCACTTGTCCATTCCCTTGGGGATTTTAATTGGAGGCATATGTCAAGTTGATTCCATACTCCCTACACATTTCCACCAAAGGTTCAGCTCTAAAGCTCATGGCATTGTCAACAACAATCTTGACTGGTACCCCAAACCTGTAGATGATATTGTTTAGCACAAAGTCCATGACAATTTGGTGTGTTTCCTTCTTAGTGGGGATTGCCTCCACCCACTTGGTGAAGTAGTCAGTGGCTACTAGAATCCACTTGTGGCCAACACTTAAAGGGTTTAAAATTTCACCAATGAAATCCATTCCCCATTGCTTGAATGGAGCTTCAATTGATACAAGCCAAAGGAAGGGAGCCTAAAGCTTTCAGTCTTCCAGAGAAGTGCTGACAACTTTCACATCTTCTAACCAACAAGGTTGTATCCTTGAAAATATTTGGCCACCAATAACCATCCCTCATGATCTTATGTGTTGTGACTCTTGTAGCAAAGTGCCCCCACAAAATCCTCCATGGAGATCAGCAATTATCTTGGGGCTTCTTCTTTAGTAATGCACCTTAAGAGGACTCCCTCTGGGTTCTTCCAAGCTAACCCATAATCAATGATGACATATTTTTGGGAATCCAACTTAAGGGCTCTCTTCTAGTTCTTACTTAAGTGCTCAGGGAAGCTTAGATGTCTGAGATAAAAGATTACATCTTTATACCACTCAGAATTCATCAATGTTTGAAATACACCTACCCTTTCTTCTTCCACCTCATTTACCTCAATAGTTTGCAAGTTTCTCTCAACCATAAGATTAGCCAAGCAAAACCTCTTACCAACCTCATGGTTTGGGTATTCATATCATATTCTTGCAATTTTTTCACCCACCTACATCTTTTGCTTGAGAATTCCATCTCTGAAAAGATGTCCTTCACCATGGTGTGGGGAACATAAGAAACCACTTTAGAACTTAGAATGTAAGGTCTAAAAACCTTTATTTCTTTTACCAAGTAAAATGCCTACTTTTCCATGATAGTGTACTTCATCTCAGCCCCATGCAAGGCCTTTCTAAAGAAGTAAATTGGCCTCTGAGCCCCTTCATCATCCTTTTGTAGTAGGATAGAAGAAATAGTGTTCTTTGAAACAAAAGAAATAGTTGAAAGGTCTTCTTATAATATGGAGTTGCCAGAACAAGTGCATGCTTTAGTGCCTCCTTGATCCCATTGAAAGCTTGGATGGCATCATCCTCCCATTTGATGACCTGGTCTTTCATCAGCTCCGCAAAGTTTGATATGAATATTCTAATGAAGTTTATTTTCCCAAAGAAGGACTGAATTCCTTTCTTGGTCCTTGGGATTGGGACCTTACTTATGGCCTCTACTCTTTCTAGATCAATCATCACCCCTTCTTATGACACAATGTGACCAAGCAAATTTTCCTTCTGCACTCCAAAATGGCATTTCTTTGGATTGAGTGAAATGCCATATTCTCTACATCTTATTAGCATCTTCTCCAAGTACAAGGTGATCACTTCTCTTTCTATAAAATACAATCACGTCATCCTGGTAAACTACAATAAACTCGTTGATGTAACCAGCAAAAGCAACATCCATTTCTCTTTGAAAGGTGGCTCTAA
Source organism: Taxus wallichiana var. yunnanensis (assembly GCA_018340775.1). Classification (NCBI taxonomy): domain Eukaryota; kingdom Viridiplantae; phylum Streptophyta; class Pinopsida; order Cupressales; family Taxaceae; genus Taxus; species Taxus wallichiana. The sequence goes on from CM031243.1 coordinate 549,341,697, forward strand.
CATTCATCAGACCAAAGGGAATCCTGACATAAACATATGTCCCCCAAGGAGTAGTAAAGGTTGTCTTGATCCTTTCTAATTCCTTCACCACAACTTGGTTATAACCAGAGAAACCATCCAAGGTGGAAAGCAACTCAGAACCAGTCACTAACTGCAGCATGTTCTCCATATTTGGTAAAGGATAATTATCCTTCATTGATGCTTTGTTTAGATTCCTAAAATCCACACATAACCTGATGTCACCATTTTTTTTCACTAGCACTAGGTTTGCAACCCAAGAAGAGTACCTTGTGGGCTGATAATCCCTCCATCTCTTAGCTTCTTTAGTTCCTCTTACATCTTGAGAGATAAGAGTGGATTGATGGGCCTTTGTTTCTACCTGAATGGATTTGCATTAGACTCCAAGGGAATCTCATGCTAAAATAGGTCCTCTCTATGCTTTTAGTTCAGAATAGGTCCAAGCCATGCAATCTTGGTATTTTTTCAACAATTGGATGTATGACTGCTTCTCCTCCTTGCTGAGATTATTGCCTAACCAAATTTTCCTTGGCTTCTCCTTTGTGCCAAGGTCATGCTCCTCAATATCCTTGAGGCTGCCATGCATCTTGTTAATAATGTGATCAACATTATCAAAATTGGACTCAAGAGCAACCAACCCTCTAGGGATGGTATTGGTCTTTAGTTGGATGATGCCCTTGCCAAAAAAAAATTCCTTTCCCTCTATTTTGCATACCATTGGCTCAAAATCAATGCTTTTATCAGCAAACTCTCCTTTGCTCTGCAGAAATCTTCTTATCTGAGCATCATCATCAAAAACCTACCAATGCTTAACGTTGTCAGAGATATAAGGTCTTGTCAATACCTCAACCTAATATTCACAATACGGGGACATTGTACATTTGTCAAACCGAGACCTCGGCACTGCAAGCTTTTCTGCCAAGTCATTGAACTTCCTATCATGATGCACAATGTTGATTGAATTGAAAATCTCAATAAGATCCCAAACTGCATGCTTGTACTATTTCATTCGTTGATTCTTTGTGGCATACAGTTTTCTAACTTTTTTTACTATCAATTATGAGTCCCCTTTGACAATGATGTCCTTAAAACTATATTTCCAATTTATTCTTAAACCCAAAAGCAAGGGCCTCATACTCAACAATGTTGTTGGTGCACTCAAAGTTGAGTTTGAAGGAAAAACAAATTTTTCCTCACCAAGAGAAAGCGAACAATACCAAACCATTCCCAAACTTGGAGCAAGCTCCATCAAACAATAGATTCCAAGGAGATCATGCTTGTTCAAGACATCCACATTCCTTAATCTTGTTCTCCTTTCCATAAGAAAATCACACAAAATTATCTCGCATCAACACTTGTATACAATACCTCATAAGATGCATTGTTGGGATCCTCAATGAGGTGCAACATCTTATTTTCCCCATACAACCTAACAAGGCTGCCCTCAATTGGAATGGTGGCATAGGAAATATCCATTTGGACACTCCCACCAACACTGGCAGCCCATTTTCTTGATAATATCATGCCCCACTTGGCTTGGCAGTCAACGATGACAACATCAAGTTTTAATTTTTTTCCTGGGTAAGCTGTGAGCTGCACCACCAAACCATTCACACATCCTACTACTGGAACTTCTCTAGAGTCCATGACAACGCACTTCCCATATGTTTTTATCACTTTGATGTTTAGCTCATTCATGACCTCCAAACACATGACATTACATGATGCCCCTAAGTCAAACATGCAGTTATGCAACAGTTTGTCCTTAATGATCAAAGTGGTGAAGAATGGATCCACATTCATCTGAGAGTCCACCAAGGATGTTCCCAAATAGACCTTAGGTGGTTCATCTAGATCTTCTGATGCTGGTGGTGCTTTTGGTTCTTCAATGACTAGTGGATCTCCACAATGTTTATGTTTCGCCTAGGGAAATTTTCTCTTCTTTCAACCCCAAGTATTCAAATGCTCTCTTTTTGTGCTCAGGAATCCTAAGAAACTCAATAATTAGAACACTTTTGATTTGACTCAACACTTGGGTAATATCATATGGGACATTCTTTGGCAAGGCAGTGTTGGAAGGAAAGCCAATACACTCATTAGGTGGTACAAGATTTTTGACAACTTGGGCATGAGGAGGGGTATGTTTTTTGTTTGGAACTATAGGGCTTTTAGCAAGTGCATATTTTTGAGAGCCTCTTTGGGAATGTTTGAAAGTAAGGGAGATTTTGGCTTGGCTTGAGGCCCTATCCCTTTGACAACCTTACTTCTTATATTATGTTCCTTCTCTTGAGCCACAACAACATTCATCAGTAGCTTCCTATCTTCCTCAGATGGGATTCCTCCATCATACTTCTTTATCATTAAAGCCCTTAAATATTCAAAGTCATTATTGGGCAATTCAAAATCTTGTACAGTATCTACTTATAAATTATGAGAGAGAGAAATAATATTTACCCTATGAATGTAGTCCCAAAAAGTGGTAGCAGTCCGAGCACTTATCACCTCAGTTGAAGTTGCCCCTTATTGTAAGCTCATGGAGCAACCCATCATGCAAACATCATCATCATTATCATTAACTTCTTCTTCTTCTTCTTGATCTTCTTCACAAGGAGATTGAGGCATTAAACATTTGTCCCACCAATCAATGACATTTGTCTCCTCCACCACAACAACTCTGGCATCCAAAGGATCAGGTACCATTCTGTTATCCCTAGCTTGGGACTATCTATTTCCAAATCCAACATGTCCCTTTCCTTTGTCATCATATCTTTGGTGATTTGTAAACCTATCTTGGCTTTGTTTCTTGTGTTGAACTTGTGAGCTCTTCCCAATTCCTTTCTCAGCCTAGGCTAGTTTGTAGGAAATTTCTTTGACAAATGTCACAAAGTCTTCACAACCTCCTCCAGATCGGTAGCCTTTCTTGTATGAGGTTTTTCTGGGTTAATCAGCTTTACACCCTCCCTCTTTGGAGGCTTTCCAATTGCCTTGATGTTGTTCTCTATTTGCAAAGCCATGGTGAAGGCCTGCCTCAAATTTGTGGGGTTTTTGTCTCTTAAATAATATGCAGCCTTTTTATCAAATGCATCAATATATTTGATCAAACATGACTCATCACATGGCCTTATCCTAACAGAAATCTCCTCAAGGTCTTATTAAACCTTGTATTAAAATCATGTACTGACTCATTAGGATTATTTTTAATGTTTTCAAATTCCACAAAAGAAACCTAAGGTTAGTTCTATCACCATACTGCAATCTAAATGCATTGCTCATCTCAGTCCCAAAATCAATAGAGTTATCTGAAAATGCTTTATACTAGTCCCTAGCATCCTCTTCCAAGTTATGAATAAAAAGCTTGATATATACATCTTCATGTTCAATCTAAAATCTTCCATCATATTAATAAAAATATTTAGATTCTATTCACCAAGAATATCATTGTTTCTTTGGAAATTTGGAATTTTGTTCCTTACATCTTGAGGAATTGCATTTGGATATCCACCATTCCCAAAAAAATTATAGTTCCAAATTGTTTACAACAAAAAGGGTCTCGGTGGGGGCTAGGCCATGTTGATTTGATGGGATGACCTTAGAGTGGTGACAAATTGATGAGGGGCTAGGGTCCTTAGAAAAAGGAGTACAATTTTCAAAATGGATACCCTTTAAAGGCCTTGTTTCTTGAAATCTCTATTATTTCGAAAAGATTCAAGGGCGGAATGAGAAGAAAAAATTTCAAAATCAAATGAAGGCCCCTCTCCAACTGCAGAATTCAATTCCACAAAGAGGCTACCTTATTTAGAAGAACTTGAATTGCAGTCTTCAATATAGGCCGATCACTTTCATCAATGGAGATTCCCTTTTTGTCTACTCGATTTCCCACATCTCTCCAAGATTTTCTTCCTTTTAACCTTGCTTTTCCTAGCTCTAGAAATAATGTCCTTATAGGATCCCTAAAGAAAGAAATATCTTCTACCTTCCATCTTTGCAAAGATTAGTAACAAATATCACTTGACAGAGGTTAAGACACTGGTATTCATTAAGAATCAGATCAACAGGTAGTCGCCACTAAGGATTTCCACCTTAGCTATGTAAATGCACTAAATATGATCTGTCAAATGTCTATCAATACTAGAAATTGGAAATGGAAAGAACTTTGACTTTTCTTTTCCCATTTATTTATCAAAGCGAAATCTAGTGCACTAGGTGTAGAAACTGAAATAATTGCACTAGGCACTTGGAGTATATAAGAAGTGTTTTACCAGAGTCTGAATATGAACTACAATCACTATGTCCCCAGAAACAATGCCACTTAGGTGTTGGTATCCAAATTGATTCTCCCTCAAAGTCTGAGTAGCATCACTAGTTTGACAGGAAACTTAGAGACAAATTAGATCATGATGAGTCATTTTGTAGCTAGGGATGAGATCTAACTAGCCCTTTGTCACTCAAATGTGGAGAAATGGATAGCACCCTCAAGAGGATTTGATCTATCCTCACTATTTTAGGTTTTCCTTTCAACCAAGGTAAGAGAACCTATTTTGTAACCTCCGTTTATTAAAGAACAATGATAAATCCTTCTTTTGCATAAATTTTATAGAGAAGACCTTGGGAAAATTATGATCAACACACCAAATCTGACTCTCACAAGTTGTCACTTCCAAATCATGGAGATATTTTCACAACAAGGAAAAGGTTACTAGAGACATTTGAGACCCTAATTATTGCCACATTTTTTGGTAATGAGAGATTATGTATTTGTATACATATAGGACAAAAAGGGGTAGTACAAGTTAGGATTGATTATTCTTGAATGAATTTTTCACTAGATCCTTGAGGAACCCTACAAAAATGGAAGGTTAAACCAACAAAATGCCACAGAACAACTAAAATGTTTCTTTAAATAGAATATGTGCTTCAATGGAGGCCCAGATTAGCACTTTTTCATACAATCTATAAGATTCTAACATGAAATATTGAGTTAGAAAACCCAACAAAGCATCAATATCTAAGCCAAATCATGCTTGAGGTACACCTAGAGGCTTACAGATAATCTCTATCGAACAGATGAAAGAAAAGTGATTTTAAATCATTTATTTCACTCCCAGATGAAAGCTCTCCTGAGAAATGAAATTGTAGATGCCACTAAATTGTCACAAGGATTGAGACCTGTGTGATTGAATCAAATTTTAATACAAGATTGCAATAGAAACAAGAAAAACTACTCGCATACATTCAGAGATGAAACAAACACATTTTGCTCAAGATCAACACAAAATAACTCGAGTTTGATTAAATTTATCAGCAGGGGAAAGTTTCTAGAACAATCTCAGAGCTTTTCAATGGCTGTACACTTGCAACAACCTTGACACAATCAAACTAAATACAAAAGAGATATAAAGGCTTCTCAGACGGCTTCTCAAAAGGCAGGTTTTGTCAAATTTTCCTCTTTGGAATTTTCTTCGACCTCTAACACTCCAACCTCCAACCTTTTACATGAAAAAATTCATGCCATTTATAACAATTACAACAGATCCCTTTCCCCCAAAAATCCAGACATTGAGTGAACCAATGCTCACCATGATCACAATCGCGATTTTCTGGATCAGATCTGTAAAAGTTGCCAGTTTCTCGAGGGGTAGATCTCTTCGAATATCTCCCGCATTCAACCCTTCCTCTAATAGATCACTTTCTCTTCAATTCGCCAACCACTTCTACCCCAAATCTGTCAAATCTGGCTCCTTGCGTGCTTGGGAGAAGAAAAATGGAAAATATGATCGGGCTCAATAGTTAGACCATTTTAATAGCAAAAGATGTCTTCTAGATCCCCCACCAAACTCAGATATCAACATTAACTCCCCCCTCTATTTTGCGTGTAGGAAATACCAAGAAATCATGAAAACTCATACTTCTAGGTGTGTTTTAGTAAAATGGGTGGAAAATCAGATTTAGATGCTCAGTTCCCATTGAATTTTACTTATAATTTGGGCCGTCCACGTGGAAGATTCAAACTTAAAAACAAACCTGGGACTTCCTCTAACTTTTTACAACTTTTGGAGACATGGAAAAATTTCACATTTTTCTCCGCATCTCTGCCCTTGGGAAATGAGCCTAACACGTGTCCTAAGGTGGGCCCGAGTGGAACCATGGCCAAATTTTGCCATCTTAACTCTTTTTTGGAAAAAGGAAATTTTTCCAAGTTTTCCCCGCTACTCCACCATTGACTAGAGCAATCTTTGACTTTTCCCTTATCAAGCTTGTGGGCCATTTTAAGATTTTAATCCTTTTGATGTCAAGAGGCAAAAAATCAGATTTTCCTCCGATGGTCTCGCTTCCCCGCCTCTTTGACTTTTCAAACTACCACGTGTCATAATGGCACATCCAACTAGAAAGGGCCACTTTTCAATTGATGCCAAGAAGTAGTTTTGACCGGGAAATTACACCCATCAAACCATAAAATGCAAGACAACCACCATTTGAGACCGAGGAGACAGAACACATAACGTAGGTCGCAGAGTCTTAAGAATTTTAATGACAAATGGGGTGAGACTATTTTGAGAACCAACATAAATCACCCTTTAAACTCTAATATATCTTCCTGGACCTCACAATAGCTCCCCTTGTCTAGCAAAGGTAAAATTTAAACATCAAATATATGTCTCGAAAAGTAGAACCTTAACATCTTGTTAGTTCCTTTTCATAACGAGGATAAAATTTAATGTAAATTAAACATATTTTAAGAAACAAAGATTTAACATAAGAATGAATATTAGGAGGCTCGTATGTGTATAAAATGAAATTGGTTAACAAATAAGTTGTGGATAATTTATGGAAATTGAGAAAGAATCAATAGTGCATCTTGTTTTAAAGGTTAATGTTATACGAAAATAAAGTATTTGAAGTTTTAGAAAAAGGAAATTTTACACCCTTACCAGTTTAATTCACTAGAAACCTATAAGGTTATATAATGGAAAACTAAATGTAATAAATATGTAAATCATAAAAGGTCATGTTGTGGAGTATGCCTATCCTGTGTGCCTTACCGTAGTTGGGTCATTGTCTTGGTTTACGTCATTTGAGTAAGACATTGATGTGTACCCTATGTTATCATGTTGTCTATGTGGGTCCATGCTTATGTAAGTGTCTTATGTGATGTTGAATTTTTCTATTTGAGCCCATGTGGTGTCGTGTTATGAGAAATAAAAACAAAAACAAAAATATTCCACAAAATTTTCTATTGACTTTCTTTGTTGAAATTGTGGGCATTGCATATGGTATTAGAGCAGAGGGTTCATTCTCTCGAACCTTTGGGATAGATTAGATTTTGGATATCTTGCATGGTTGTGGTGAATATGGGAAGAGTAATGTGATATATATTGTGATGTGAACAATTTTTTAATTTTGATATTATGAATGCACATGTTGTGCATGTCACTTAGTGCGTATTTGTTATCATGTTGATTTGCTTGTGATGATATTATTTTCTTTCCTTTTCCTAGATTTAATGAGGAGATCACGTGTGATGTATCACCTTGTTGTGTGTGAAAATAATGTTATTGCAGATTGCGGAGTGTTGGAGTCTCTTGTTATTATGTGATATGTAGGTGTGTCAATGAGTTGTATGACAAACTTTGTGTATAGTGAATTGGATTGTATCATGATGTTGCCACCATGTTGTGATGAATAATGTGTGCCACCATATTGTATTGTAACATTATTTATTGTGTTCATCATATGTATAATTGCTGTAATATGTGATGGTTCATGCCGTGAATTAGGGGCATATGGTGATGGTATGACCCCTATTGTACAATGCTTGCACTATGGGTGCATTATGTGGAAACGTGATGTATTGTAACCCGTGAAAGTAATGATTGTGTTATACCCTATATATATACCATGCATAAGACGTTAAGGTTAATGTGCTTCAATCACCATTGTGTTAGTAATGTAGTTATGTGTTATGTTGTGAACCTTACACTAATTGACCCTAACGGAAAAAATCGGTAAAAAGTGTATTTTTTTAGACAGGAAATGAGTATCGTTGACCAATCACTCGAGCCGAGTACGAGATAGGAGGTGGAGTCTTACGTAGACTTAAAATCCACCTCTTTTTGTTTAGTATGTATGACACATTTCCCAATGTGCACCATATATATTGTGTTTCGTAAACACCTTAGGCTCAGTAGATGGCGACCTGTAACTTTCTCTCTCTCCCTAAATGGTTTTTGTATAGATGACCTATGTGTACCTTATCATTGGTGTATCATTGACCAGTCATTTGAGTTGAGTACGAGATAGGGAGTGGATTCTTCCATAGATTGAAAACACACTTATGTTCATTTGGTATGCATGCCCACCATGTATATTATGTTTTGTGAACACCTTAGGCTTGGTGAATGACAACCTATACACTCCCCTCTAAGACTATTTTGAAACTATGTTGAGCCTTGTGGGAGTATGGAGGGATGATTCAGGAAGAAATGATAATAGTTATATTATTTGACATATTATTTTTCGAGATGAGGCTCAATATTTGAGTGTCGCAACTCGATGAGTACCCCTTTAGTGGTCATATAAGGCCACATAGTGATTTTAATGTGTTATTTCTTTAAACGTATTTTTTTCGTAAATTGAACATTACCTATTTTCTTTTCAAAACCAACAGTTTTCTTGATTTATGTATTCTTATATTTTGGGCATCTTATTTGGTTATTGCACTAACATGTGGATTTTGCACAAACTTTGGCTATTTAGCCTTTTGTTTTGCTTAGTTTTAAAATTTATTTTCAAGTTTAAATTTTTATAGCCTAGCCCAAGGCTTGAGATTTTTGCCAAGTTTGGTATTTGAAATAGATTGTTATGATGGTTCTAATGTCGTAATGTGCTAGAATAGGGCCATGGGATTGACCATGGAGTGGTTGGACCTATGGATCCACTTTTTTATATGGGGTACGCCCCCGAGGGAGTCATAGTGGTGTGTATTTTTTGAACTACATGTTACTACACCACTTAGGTGGGGTGACGGGGCTCTATGTGCCCAGGGCCATAGGGTGACCCGACCTCATTAAATGGAGAAAGGAGATGGGGCTCTATGGTTGAGTGACCCAATATTCTTGATGGGGCTATATGATTGAGTGACCCAATATTCTTGATGGGGCTCTATGGTTGAGTGACCCAATATGGAGAAATAAGGATATGGGGCTCTATGGTTGAGTGACTGGCTTAGTTTCGACACAATGATTCTTTCTCTTTGGGAGGTATATGGAATTTCTTTGTGATGCTTTGGGAGGTATATGGAGTTATTTTGTGATGCTTTGGGAGATATATGGAGTTTCTTTGTGATGTTTTGTGATGTGTGGAGTTGGTGTTATGAGTTATGTGTACTCTTGTGAGTCTTGTTAGGCATTGTTATGATTGAGGTTTGACACTCCTCTTAGATTACTATGTACTATTGGATATTGTCTTGGCACTCTGTAGGTATTTTCATGGTCTTTGGGTCATGTGATACCAGTTGTATATGTGTCATCGTGATGATTCTATTTGTAAATCACATATGTGTGTTGGAATTATGCCTATGCCATAAATTTTTGAAATTCTTTGTTATGTGGACTACTTGTTGACTATCCATGGTGGAGTTAAAGGTATTTTGATATGATACAGTCATGAAAGTATGTAGCAAGATGTCTCGTGGGTCATTTGTGTTGTGTTGTTTTTGTGTGACACCTTGAGGCCAATTACTGTTGGGCACCCACGAACATAAGACGATTTAAATTCTAAACAATGAATACTAAGAGTTTGAGATTAAGAAATATTGTAAAATAAAAGACTAATTGAGAAGTAAAATAAAAGATAACTAACTACAAATATTCATAGAACATTAAAAATTTAATATATTTCCAAAATTAGTTTGCTTCCTTGTGGTCACGTTGTATCGACAAGTTATTTTGTTAAACTACATGTGTCATTATAGACCTTCTTTCCTACATATCCTTCGAGATTTGATGTTTTGTTTCATCAAGGATGATGCTCTTGTAAGGGGAGGGAGATGTAATGCCCCTTCATTTTAATCCTTGAGCCACATTTGTCGTGGGCACTTGTCAATTGACAGAGCATGGAAGCGACACATCCTTACATCCTATTCAAATATGTCTTTTCCTTGGAGAATAATATAGGAACTTTATTTTGAGATATCGAGGCCATAACCATGAAGAAACCCAAGTTAATGTTATAAAATTAGCAGTAATTGGATAGTCGCAGAAAAATGCAAGTTAACATAACGTGTCAGAGAATTGTGTGAACAAGAGCTCTGGTTTCGTGTGCATTGTTAGAGATCTTTATGCATTTGATGGTCATTTTTCACCTGGCCTCCATTATGCGCTTTATTTGGGAGCTCATGTTATTAAGGATCTATCATTGGGAGTGCACTTTCTTTTCTTATGGAGATCTAGCTCCTAGTGCTTGGTTACTAGCCCATGCTTCATTTGTGTATTTTGGGGAAGCTTTATTTGTTCTTGTCTTTACCCAAAACTGGGTTTTCTACTTTATGAAGATACTCAATAAGCATATGGTCATGCTTTAAGATTTGGTATTTTTGTAAATCTTGGCTCACCTTGGTTGACTTGTGGGCTATCATCGAGGTTTTTCTTGTTGTTTTAGTTTGGAACATTTCCCAATTTCAAACATGTGTTGTGCCGAATGAGCTCTATTTTACTTGAAATAGCTCTAGGGATTTATCTTGTGACACTTTTGTGTATATAAATATTTACATTGGAGGGGTTTTGATATCATTACAGCTCTGCTTTTCATTGTTTTTCCACTCGGTTGCATTATTCCTTGGGCTCGGTTTAGTTTTAGATCTGTGTTTTCTTCTACTTTTCCATGGCTCCAAACTAGCGATGATATTGTCATTCAAACAAACGTGCAGCCACGTCTTAGCAACCTCATTTTGATAGTCCCTTCTCACAAATTTTATGGCATAGAGGTTTTTTATTTCTTTAATCTCACGAAAGAGGTTGTTTATGTTCAAAATTCCTTAACCAAGCCAACGACAACCAACCGACAAAAATTAAGATTGCAGAGTTGTCTAAACTTTTTAGTTTTCATGGCATCATCTTCACAAAAACTAAGCTTGGCGTACTTTTGCATGTGCTACTAAATGGATCTCTATACCTCCAAGACCTTAATGAAAATTAGATTGGAGAACATCCAAAATTGTAGCTTGACTTGGCCAACTGGGATGGGAAAAAAATCCACATTGATTTCCATGATGGGTGTACAAGATGATAACAAAAAAAAGTGGTTCTAATATGGTATAAGGATGGATAACTAGTAATTGCTTCATTAAAATTACATGGAAATAGAAATTCTTTGAGTGCAATGATAGGAGCATGGATGATCTTGTGGTAGTGTTTGTAACTAATATTGTTGGGTGGATAGGCATGTAAATTGTAGAATCATGCACTTGACACATGAAGTGTTTGAAGAAATGCATCTCTTTTGACCGCCCTAGATTTAATTATAGAAAACAAGATGGTGCTTGTATAATTTTATTAATATGAAATCAAGCATTACAAACAAATGAGAGAGCTGTAATATTTATAGATATTGGATAGCTTATATCTCATCCACAATATATGGAAGCAAATCAACTAATCTAAAAAATATGCAGAAATAGCATATTGCCCCTAACTACCCCTATTGCCCCTCATTGAAATCATCCGGAACAAAATATGCAAGATAGAACATGATCCCACAAACATTAGGATGAGAACATTATCACTCACTTAACTAATAACTAAGGATAGCTAATATCTATATACATAAGTTTAAAGTATTTAAATTAAATATTTTAACTTATTGCATTTATTCAAATATCAACTAATGATGAATTAAGCTAAGCTTTATTCCTAACATTCCTCCCCTTAATTCATTATGGTCTCAAGTGAACATGAGATAAATTCTCTAAAACCCTCAAATTTACCTCAAGCAAGTGACTTTGTGAAGACATCTACATAGTGCATATTTTTTGGGCACTATTGGAGTTAGATGTTGTTGTTTTGAACATGTTCATGAATGAAATGTACCTGCACCTCAATGTGTTTGGTGTGCTCATGAAAAAATGGATTTTGAAAAATTTTAAATATGTCATTATCGATAGTTGGATCTTTCTCGTGGTACTCCCAATCCTTCAAGTATACGTCGAGCCATATCACTTCATTGAAAGCTCCACCTACTACACGATATTCTGATTCTATGGAGGATCTTGAAACAAAAGTCTACTTCTTACTACCCCATGATATCAGTTTAGATCCCAAAAAGAATACAAATCTTGAAGTGAATTTCCTATCATCTATGTTTCCCGTGCATGATCTAAATCTAAATATCCTATCAAGAAGAAGTTATCTTGTATTTTAGGCCATAGTCCATAGTTCCTCTGATGTACCTCAATATCTACTTTGCTACTTTCCAATGAGAAACTCTTGGTTCTTCCATGAACTATGAAAGATAGTTGACTGCATAGCTGATATCCGGCCTAGTGTAAGTCAAGTAGATGAGACTCCTGATCAACTATCAATATAGATTTGCATTTAATTATGGTGAGGGATTTGTTCGAAATAGTTGAAGTCTTGTCTCCATAGGTGTGGAAAATGGATTACAATCCATCATATTGAATTTCTCGAGCGTTTCTTGGCATATTTCAATTGTGACACAAAGATATGATTTTCTATTTTCCAAACTTCAAGTCCAAGACAATAATGTAGAAGCCTGAGATTGGTCATGTCGAATGATCTTGTTATATATTTCTTTGTTGACTTAAGCATCCTCACTAATCCTCCAGTGATGAATAGATCATTGACATATACTACAATGATCACTATCTCACCCCTTGAATTTTGAGATAGAGATTAGGATCGTATGGACTCTATTTAATCCATGTTGAATGAGATGCTCGTCCATTTTTATGTAACATGCCCTGGGAGACTGCTTTAGACCATATAGTTATTTTATGAGTTTACATAACTTTTCCTCTTTACCTGGTATGACAAAACCTTCTCGTCAATTCATGTAAAATTCTTCTTGTAAATCACCATTAATAAATGTACTTTTCACATTGATTTGGTGTATTTTCCAGCCAAATTATGTAGCTAGAGAAAATATTAACCTGAAAGTTTTTATCTTAGTTGTGGAAGTAAAAGTCTCCTCATAATCAATGCCTTCTTTTTGAGCATATCCCTTAGCAACTAGTCTAGCCTTATGTTTATCAATTTTTCTGTCTGCTTTGTACTTCATTTTGAAGATCCATCTACATCTAATTGAATTTTTCCCTGTGGAAGATCTATAATTTGCCATGTATTATTTTTCATAAGTGACTTATATTCTACATCCATAACATATTTCCAAGGTTTAGACTATAGGGCTTCTGAAACTGAGGAAGGCTCAATAGTTTTAACAACTTTACCCATTAAGGCCAAATTGACCTCATTTCGAGCCATACAACGAGTCCTCATTCTAGTGGTAGATGTGTCATGGACACTATCCAATTTTGCATCTCTAATCATACTTGTATACCATTTAGGCATACTTTTTGTGGTTCCTATGGGAGGTTGAATTTCATTATCTTCCCCATCATCACTATCATTATCAAAGTGATTACCATCCTCTATTTTCACTGTAGGGATGATTTTTCCATCATGTGAGTATATGGAAGGAGCATCTTCTTATTTCTTCTCAAAGAACTCAACATCCCAACTAGTGTATACCCTCCTTGTTTTTGGATCCATAAGTCTCAGTGAGCCGTGCTTCATCACTGTATCCCAAGAAGATAAGTTTTTATGATTTCATATCAAGCTTAGTTATTTGTTTCTTAGGAATGTGCATACTTGATTTACATCCAAAAACTCTAAGGTGTGAAATAGATGGCTTATGCCCTGACCATGCTTCATGTGGTGTTACTCCATCAAGAGCTACAATGGGAACTCTATTTAGTAAATAGATTGTTGTTTTAGTTGCTTCAGCCCAAATGGTTTTTGATAAACTTGTATCATCAATCATACATCACACCATATCCATGATAGTATGATTTCACCTTTCAAAACACCATTTTTTTGTGGTGTGTTAGGAGGATCCATTTGATGACGAATGCCATGTGTTTCAAAAAATTGTTGAACTCATTGCTGGTGTATTCTCCCCCTCGATTTGAGTGGAGTGTTTTTATTTTCCTACCAGAATATATTTCAATAAGGGCTTTAAACTTCTTGAAAGTTTCAAAATCTTTGTCTTTTGTAGAAAGATAGTATATACAAATTTTTCTTGAAAAATCATCAATAAAGATAATGAAATATTAAAACCTAGAGTGGCTAGGTCCCATTGGTCCACACAGATCGGTATGCACCAAGTCAAGTTTTTCCTTAGCTCGAAATGTACTATGTTTGAATGGTACTCTATGTTGTTTTCCTGCCAAACAATGCTAACATTTATCTGTACCCTTTTTTAGAGTTTGTAAACCCCTAACCATGTCGTATTGACGAAGCGTGTCAAGATAGACAAAACTCACATGTCCAAGTCTTTGATGTCATAGTTGAGTTGATGATGTATCCTTGGCTACAAGTGCTTGATCATTTTGTTGAACAAAATCCAACTAAAACATTCTTCCCACATTCGAAGCTTTTGCAGTAATTTTGGAGCTTCGTGACTTATCTCGAATCAAGCACATATTTTTACCGCCTTTACAATCAAATTCAATTTCAAGATTTGTGATCTAATAATTGACTCACGGATAACATATTTTTTGTTAAATCGGGAAATAAAGAACATCTATAATTTTACGATTATGATGCCCAAGTGGTAGTTAAATGGAACCAATGCCTTCAACACTTTGTATGATGTATTATCACCTAAAGAGACCTAATTTTTGGTGGGTGTTTTACTCATTGTGAAGAACCAATCTTTCTTTCCTATCATGTTTTGAGATGTACCCGAGTTGACATACCAAATTTGATTTTTAGAATTGGATACTTTATTTGACTATGCAGAATATAGGAAGTCATCATCATCAAATTGATCTTCCTATTCGCTACATTTCCTTATTGAGTTGGTTTCTTCTTCCACTTGTTATTATTTTGTCCATGTTTACTCTGTTGTTGAATAGATTTTGCTTTTTGGTAATTAATATTTTTACTACTTGATGATCCTTGTTGGAATGTGTTGTACTAACAATTTTTTAACTCATGTCCTTTTCAACCACAAATAAGACATTTTTGTTGGTCATTTTGGCCTTGTTGAGTATTACCTTTCTTCTGATACTATTTAATAGACTTAGCCTTTTTTTTTTCCTTTTTGATTAGAAGCAAGTACCTACTCTTCGATTTCGATAGTTGAGTTAATAGCTTCCTCTTGTTGTAGCATATTCACTAACTCTTCAAAACTTATTGTTTAACTAGTAATGTTTAACGTGGTCACAAAAATCCTAGATAAGGAGGAAGAGCTCTCAATACTATAGGAATGAGTGATGTGTCGGTTACTTCTTCCAAAGCTCAAAGTGATGCACGTAAAGTTGTTAATCTTCTCAAAAACATTTCAACTTTTTCAGTTGGTTGCATTTTCAAGTTCAATAGTTGACTTTAGAGATGAAGTATTGTGTTCTTATTTTTTGACTCATATAATATTTTCAACTTGTCACAAGATTCTTTTGTTGTTGTGGTCTCACGAATATGAGGTTGTACCTCATCTAAAACACTAAACAAGATTATTAACTTTGCTTTTTGATTTGCACAATCAAATGTAGATTGTTGTGTAAAATCATTGTAGATCTTGTTAATGTACTAGAAACAATAGACCATAGATTTTCAAAATCAAGTTGTGCACGAATTTTTGTTTTCCATGCTAGATAATTATCAGAATGTAAAAGTTGAGAATCTAGAAAAAATAATTTTTGTGTCGTAATTGCGGCCATTGTAAAAAGTGATAAACAGTAGAAGAAAATATTATACACTTTTCCCCCCTTAAAGCATGCACACCCCACCAAAAATATTATTTTATTTATTTTGGGCTCCTTTTTGGCCATGTACAATGAATTTTTGGCACTGTTGGCCCTGTTACAAATTTGGCTCTATGGATGATTTGCAAAAATAAAATGGCTCTCTTGGCCAATTTGAAAAAAATAAATTTTGGACCCTTTAGCCTCTTTTGAAATACAAAAAAAATCTAATTTTTTCTATTTTTACAAAACAAAGCTTATTAAAAGCTAGACCAAGACGTAGAGCTTGCAAAAAAACACTTTAAACAAAAAAAAAAACGGCACCTCAATCCGAGGTACCAGTTGAAAGTTATGGATCTTTTAAATTACGATTTCAATATCTTTCCGGGGCCCTTTCCAAAAATGGAAAAAAATTATCCTTCTATTTTTTTCCACGACGTCCAAAAATGAATTTTTTTAAAAGAAATTTTTTAAAACCAAACGCAGATAAGGACTTACGTGCATGTGTAGTGCATTTTAGGGCACAACTACAGTTCAACCACTTTTCCTAAGCATTATTATAACCCTTGGCCATAGTTTTCTTTTATTCTTTCTCTTTCTACGTAGGTATTTTTCTTACAGACATCTTTTTCTTCCTTTTTCCAACGCATCTTTTTTTGTTGTAGGTTGCAAATCTTCTCCACGTTCAATTTGTAGTCTTCATTTTGGATGTAGGCACATTGGAGATCGTTCAAATATCCTATCTTCTACTCCTCTAGCAGGTGCAGGTTCACAGAGAAACTTCCACATTTGATTGGATCTCCTTTTTTTAAATGCTCAAATACAAAGAAGAGGAAGAAGAAGACAAAGTATAGAGAAGAGGAAGAAGAAGTAATGTGGGGAGCTTGAAAATATTGGGTCCCCACAGATCAAAAATATTGTATATATTTTTTTAAATGCTTCCAATTTAAAAAAAAAATTACACGTACTGAGCAATATTTTTTTAAATAGAGAATGAAACAATGTCACCTTTTGCAAGAGAGTTACATCCAGGTCTGGAAGGGCCTGTGATTGCACTCCAGGTGTTCTTCAACTGCAAATCAATTGTGAGTTAAGGTGTGGATTTAGGTAGGGATGTGAAATGTATGGGGGCATCTATGGCTCCTCCTAGCTCTGTAAGTTCTCCAGATCTCCCTAAACTTCCCTAAAACTTATTACACTCCTCTCTAGATCGAATACTTGCTCGATACCAAATCTTTTCGTGACCTAGATTTAATTATAGAAAACAAGATGATGCTTGCATAATTTTATTAATATGAAATCAATCATTAAAAATAAATGAGAGAGCAGCGATATTTATAGATATTGGAAAACTTCTATCTCATCCACAATATATGGAATAAAATCAACTAATTTGAGCAAATATGCGAAATAGCATATTTCCTCTAATCGCCTTTATTAGCCCTCATGAAAATCATCCGGGAAAAGATATGCAAGATAGAACATGATCCCACAAACATTGGGATGAGAACATTATCACTTAGTTAACAAATAACTAAGGATAACTAATACCTATTAACATAAGTTTAAAGTATTTAAATTAAATACTTTAACTTATTACATTTATTCAAATATCAACTAATGATGAATTAAGCTAAGTTTTATTCCTAATGACCTCGATAAATGAATCCTCATGGAATGCTTCAATCTAGGGATATACACAAATGGTTATTTTGAAGAATATTTAGAGACATTTTCAAGAAAAGGAAATTGGTTGGGGTTCAAGGAAAAGACACTAAAACCGTTCAATCGGATGCCTTGGTGTCGAGTTTGGCTATTTGGAGGAAATGCTAAGTTGGTATTGTATCTCATCTTGTGACTTCGGTGTCACCATGGCCAGTTGTTAGTTTTGTGGATCTCATCATGCTTGGTCTCGTGGTTTGCACTTGGTGAATGTGGCAAGATGATGCGGTCACGTTGAATGTAGGGATCACGAGTTTTGCGTAAAAAAGTATGGTTTTTCGCTATTTGCTTACACTAAATATCACATCATCATTTCTATATTTTTAAAATTAAATGTTGAATGATAGGGAATGTAATCCCAACAATTGAAAAAAATATTACCTTGACGCAAACTCTTAAAACATTAAAAAAATCTCGAAATTCATGCGCATGGAGTGCCACACCCAAATGTTTTACAAAACCGAAACTCTTTACATGACCCTAGTGACATGAAACACCTTAGGGAACCTTAACCGAGTTGTTTGAAATTATTTAACGCACTTGAAAGTCGTATTCCTAAAACCTCTTAGATTATCAGTCACTTATAGTGACATGGTCATTTTAATAAAACACGGTTGGTTTCAACTTACGGTTGTCGCTTAGCTTGAGCAAAATCGAAAACCATTACCTCATACCTCTAGGCTGCCTACAAGAGAATTGTAAACTAAATTCATTCCTTTGAAAACACCTTTGGAAACTAATTTTGTAAGTGGGTTTTGGGGCCCACTGGTCATTGTGCGACAAGAGTTGTTGATGCAATTACGATAACTGGCCCCAAAGTTGCCCTTGTAACTTGATTTCTGCTCATCATAATCAACTTCCGTCAGACACGATGAATTATCTATATTTGGGGGAAATGTAAGAATCATCAAACTTTGTGATTCAACTTGAAACAAGTGTTTTCGAGACCCAGTTGTAAGCACTTTAGCGGTTTTGAAATCAGTTTTGCAACATTACCTAGAATCTCTTTTTTGAGTCTCGTTTGACTTCTAGCCATGTGTGTGACCTCGTAATACCATTGCAATGCTATGTAGAATTTTATTTTATCTTTTATCTTGTATAAATGAATTTTGAAATGTATGGTTATTTTCTCTCTCCACCCTCTTCTCTCTCTAGAAATGACTATGATACTTGATTGATTTGAAAACGTAAATGAATTGGGAAATGTGAATTGGTTTGAAATGAAATGATAATGGACATGAAATGCAAATGGTTATGACATTGTGAATGGAAAATAAAATGTCTCTTAACTTTCTCTCTCATCCTTTCTCTCTCTAGTACCAAAATATTAAGTGTAACTAATGTGAAAGCGTGAATGCATGAGAATATATATATATATATATAATTGAAAATGCAAAAATAATGAATGTGTGAATTTATGCTTGAGTGTAGGGGATTTCCATACTCAATCCTAGGACTGACGCAACATTGGTTGCAGGTACTCTTAACAAGAATGATTAGAGTGTGATATGTTGTAATAAGTGAGATAACATTAAGATATTGTATATTGATATAAATTACGAATGTTAAATGAAAGTGAATTAAAGAGAATTACATTATCAAAATTAGTGTGTTGAAGACTATTGTTCCTCTTGGACTCTTATATTTCAAGCATTGTACATGGAAAACTATGTTGTTTGTATCTTCCTTGTGTTAAAGCTAACCTTACAACACTAGTAGGAGTGAAACATAATTAATGTAGGAAAAACTATGTTAGCTAGATAAACGAGGAAGATAGTTGAATTTTGTAAATGGGTAAAAATCATATCGTTCACTTCATAGTGTTTAGCCCATTTGAATTTAAATATGGATCTCATGGTTTAGATGATTGAAACAATCACCTGCCTAATAGTTATTGTGGTTCCTAGATAAAATAATAAAAAATTGGACGTACCTTATCATTTTTAAACCATACAAATGCGGTGGTTATTCAACCTTTTTTGTAGCCTCCCTCTTAATCATGTCACATATAGGTTTACAAAAATATAATGTCTTAAGAAATACTTTAATCCTCACAATTACACTCCTTATCCTACACTTAAGAAAATTCTTCAAAGACCATTTCTATAACTTAAATGTCCTTGCACGAAGCAACAGATCAGTTGAGTAACCTTTTCATTCATAGGGTAAATAGGACTAACACTTCTTTGTGTCATAGGTCTACTCATCTTCATGGATGAGTTAGAGTTCAATGTTCACATTGGACCTTGGTGTCCTAGTGGTCAACCATATTCTTAAGAAGATAGTTTGGGATACCTTTATCATTGAATGAACCTTTCGTAAGATCTTGATGACACAAGTGGAGTTAGTGCACTAGTGTACTATGCATTAAACTCTTGTTAATGATCTCTTTAGTTCCTCATAGATAAATGTCACCTTGACTAGTAACAACTTTACACCATTGTATCCCTTACAAAGGTTTAATGAGATAAATATGTTTTCACACCTTAAATTGACCTATAGTAAAGCGTAGAGCCTTAAGTACAATTGGAATTTAACTAAACCTAATGGAATCCCTTTATACATTAAGTTTTAATGAAAGTGATAAATTGTAGTCTTGGAATACTTGAAGTGACATGAAGGCTTTGCAAGGAAGGGATATTTGACTACTCTAATTTTGACTTGTTGTAGGGTGTAGAAACCCTCGAGTAGAAATGAATGTAATACATCGAGTGACCTCTTATGATGCTAATGAAAAAAAGCTATGATGTATTATTACCAATGATTGTAAATATTACCTTAGAAGGATTTTGAAACGCATAAAATTTTACAAGTTTTTCTTTGGAACTCCCTTTGTCCCTCTTAGATAATTGTGACCCTTAGTAGCATTTTACCATGTGTTTTCTCGTAGGGTGTATTTTCCCCCATCCATGATTGCTTTTGAAGTTAATAGATCATGGAGCCTCTCTTAAGGGTATTGGTGAAAGAAACGTTGATGCATTTTACTAAACGATTTAAATAGTTCCTTGGAAGAAATTTGAAAAACATATAGTTGTTGGGTTACATTGAAAAACTTAATTGGAAACTGAATCGGAGTAGGATGGGGTGTAATCTTGAATGGCGGTAACTTAAGTAGGATTGATGATGTTACAAAAGACTTGATAGGAGAAGAGGTTGGAAATATTTTGAGAGGCGGTTGTGTACTTTGACTTTGTAATGTCGTAGATGAATTGAGAGGAGGGGGTGCTATATTGTTTTTGATAGGTGGTTTCTTAGGCAGATATTTAATTTTGGTAGGATCCCTACAAATGATGGCATGATTCTCATTAGACATAGACGAATCAAATTTAGGAACCCATTGATATGTAACAATTGGAGAGGACCATGTAACATGATGTTGTGCAATGAATGAGATAAAACCTTGCACTCAAGATGTTTTATTCTTCGTTGTAAAGTATATAAATCATTTTCATGATGTCCATTAATTCGATGATAATCACAAAATGGGAGACCTTGATATTGGACCAATCGATGAGGAGGATAGAAATTAGTAGTTGGTAAACTGATCACTTGATGACTAAGGAGCTTAGTAAGCATGTCATGTTGCTTAGCATTGTGATCAAGCGTGAGAGGCTCCAGTAATGGTAATACTTGAGGCTCACTTATATGAGCACATGTAGAAGACATAAAATGAGAATGAGAAGAAGAACTAGCATGAGCTTGAGAAGTGTTATTAAGATGTTAGATTTCAAATTTTAAAGATGTGATCATGGATTCCATAGCATGAAATTTATCTTTTCAATAAAGAATGTAAATCTTGAATAAACTTGGAAATTGATTGATTGGCATAGGAAAAATAGATTCATCAGAGAGACATTCGAAAAAGGCACTAACTTGTGAAGGAAACATGTTTATAGGGAGATACAAAGTTATTAGGGTTTTGTGAAGAGCATATTTACAAGATGGATACATTTGAAGAAATTGAAGCAAACAAACTTGAGAGACCTTATGAGCCATGACAAAATAAAAAGAAAGATCCAAGAGTATTCAAATGCGGATCACCAAATGATTAAGAAAATATTGAATAAATAAATGTTAAATTTAAATTATGTAACAACACTATAAATAAATATGCACTGAAGTAAAGATTTGACCCAAACAAATAAGCTAGAAATTATAAAACCCTAGTTACAAATGAAGGGATAGAATACTTAGTTGATTCATATATAATCCTGGACTGTGTCGAGATGAAGAACTGGTGAACATGAGGAGCAAAGTGTCGCACTAGAGATCGGAAAATTATGCGACCGCAAGATTTTCCTAAACCGGGATGCATATGGAGGACTTGGGAATCCTTTGTAGACCTCTTATGGGCACCCGTGACTGCTAAAGCTCATAAAACTAGTTTCACATGGTCACAAGATGTTCATTGTCCTTCACTTCCCATCACTATTATGTCGCACTAAGTTCGTAGTTGTCGCATATAACCTGCAATGAAGAAATGACCTAGAAAACACCACAACACATGAAACCAAAAATAAAATAATGCAAATGAGGGTTACTGTAGTGCTGACTTCCCTTTGACACCATTTGATATTGATCATGACATTGTTGACTATACCATGGACATTGTTATAGTTTTGATTTAGTATGATGATTAGATGTTAGAGCATGGATTATTGTTGACTCTGATTCATATATGATGCATGATGATTATTAGAGATATTTTATATATTGATGTTGATATATTGTCTAACATGGTTACATTATAGATTTTGTTCGGACATGTGATATTTGGATATTTTGAGTAGACCTAGAAAATTAAAATTGATGATGATATAGTTGTTGATGAAATTTTAAGTGACATTGTTGATTGGCTTGATGATTGTTGTGATTCACATATATATTGATGACTTTGGAAGTATATTATATTCATTTGGATGTTCTGATATGGCCACGAGACCGAAGGAGGTATTTTTGTTTTGCAGGTTAAAATATCACAACACACATCGGGGGATTGGAGACCAACCACTTTGGAATTGTAGATGAATTCAACAAGGTCACCATGGCAACTTGTATTATTGTGGGTGTGTTTGATTTATTGTTAGCGATTCCCATGGGAGGATTTCCTTTAAAGGTGACCAAGGGATTTTCTATTTTTTTCTTTTAATTGGTCCCTTTCGTTAAATGTTTGCATGTGTTTTATGTGGTGCATACCCCTTTTATTATTTATTAAATGTTATGTTAATATTGTGAGTAATCATGTTGCTACTTGTTAATTATTTAAAAGATGTCATAAGAATGTAATTAATACAGTGTTGGCCATGATTTAAGTGTTGTAAAAATGTGTAAGTGATGTGTAAGTTAACTTTTGAGTGTGAAACACTCCACTTTCTTGGAAATTCGAATTTGTCCTTGGAGGCTAACTTTGGAGGCTTGTGGGAAAAGTTAAACTTGTCCCATACCTCTTAAATTCATTTTCCAACCATACCTATGGTTGTAGAGTTGATTTTAGACTTTTTAATGCATTTTAGAAGATAAATTGTAAGTTTTAATTACACTTTTCTTACATGTTGTAATTTTAGTCCTTTGGGGTGTGGGTTTGTTTTGGAGTATGTAAGTAAACTATCATATTATTCACCCACCTATTTATTATGTATTGGAGAATTAAGTTGACTTTTGGGTTTGGGGTTGAGTATGTGTGATGTGGCATCCCACATGGACCCATCTCATCCTCTTCCCTTCCCTCTTATATAAAATTTGAATTCCTTGCATTGTTTTGGGGTTGCTTCATTTTGGAGACTTCATTCTTGGGTGAATTCCTTATTGTTTTGGGAGCTCTTGCTTTGAAGAAGTTTTTGGAAGATTGTTGCATGCTTGTGCTTGGCTAATTTGGATTGCTTGCATTGGGATAAAGCTTACTTGTTTTGGAACTTGGAACAACTCCATCATGGAGAGGTAGGAGCTTGGCTCTTGAAATGCTTCTTTTTGTTTATGAAATTGTTACTATTGTGAATGTTTTGGCATGTTTGTGATGTTGGGTAGATGGCCTAGGAATGGTGTAGGAGAAGACTATGGGGTTTATTTTGTGGGAGGCATAAGTGTTTAAGGGAGGTATAAGTGTGGAGGGAGTTGGGATTTGGGTTCCACCTTACAAAGAAATAGCTTGCATTTCTTTACTCATTATGGGGTGCCATAAGAGGTTGGGAGGCATAAGGAAATGTGAGGAATAAGGGGTACTTGGGGGAGGCATAAGGGTGTGTCAGGGCTTTGATATACTATATTTTTGGCAGTTTGAAATTAGGTGGTGATACCCATTTCCCCTTTGGGAGGCACAAGTAGCATCCCCCATAGTTTCTTGCTCCTTTGGCTTGCTTGATGAAGCCTCAGTAATGTTTTTCATGCTTTAATGTAGTTGTAAACTACATTCTATTTTGGACTATGTTTTTATTGTGAAAATGTTGCTTGTGTGTGTTGTGGAATCCTTTGTTGCCATGAGTTGGATCACATATTTTATTTCATTGTGGTTGGGACTCGGGGCCAAAATGAAGAAGGATGGATTCTCCTTTTCATTGGATGTCTTGGTTGGGTGGAGAGCGTTTCCTTTCCCCTACTCTTGTGGTGATCAAATTAGAAGAATGTGAAATCTACATGTTGTTGTTCTGGAGCTGAGAAAAAGACAGTTTGACAGTCCCTTGTGAAATGAAATCTTATTGTAACCTTTCCCACTTGAAGTGGATGAACTTTTATATTTTTTGTAATGGAAAGATGTTGTATTGGTTATGAAAGTGTAAATTGAAATGTGAAAGAGACATTCTCTGTTCTATTCTTTTGAAAGCAAGAAATTGTGTTCTATATGATGAAATTGAGGAATGAAAGAAGGAAGTTGTAAATTTGTCTTTTGGAATCAATAAAGGATTGCATAACCTTCATCAAATTGCATCATTGTATTGAATTTAATCACCTAAATGTGAGTTGTAATATCTTTTTGAAAGAAAGAAATGCGTATGAAGGAAATGTAACACTCTGTTTTGTGAAGTGCATGATTTGAAAAGAATAAAAGTTGCATTATTGTCTTTATAATTTGATTGAAGGAATGAAACCTATTTGAAACTAGCATGAAATGAATTCATTTGTAAGGCAAGTAAAATAAGAACCATTGAGTTAATTTTGTTGTTTCCATTTTTGCTTCACGTTAAACTCTAGCAACTTTACAAGAAATGAACAGACCAAACCTGTAATCAAGAAATAAAAATGAAACATTAAAATTGAACATGCTAGGTTATAAATGAATGCAATTAGACAAAATAACTTAAGGAAATATCCTTCAAACCTTGCAAAAAAATGGGCTCAACCCTCTTACAGTCATTTTGCTATCAAGAGATGTAAATTTTCAAATTGCAAATCAATCAGACAAATTGAATCTTGAAATCCTTCTTAAATCCATCTAAGAACAATTCTCCATGTCTATTTGACATGTTGAGAGAGGAAGAAGATCAAATTGAACAAATCTTATAAGTTAAAATTTACCAGTTTGCACTTTGTAAAATCCTACAGATTATTTTCTTGAAATTGACTCCTTAAACTTTATCAAAATCAAAAATTAATGATTCTTGAGTAAAGAGGACATCGAGATCTTTCCAGAAATCCCTTGTTTTCCCAAAACTGAGCTCTCTATAAAAATTTATGTCCTTCTTAAGTATTCTTCATTTGGCGTCAAAAATATAATTATAATCAAAAAAATTGGGAATTTAAATTTCTTAGTGGACCCGTAGGCCCGAATTTTCCCTTAACGCTTCGGAAAATTTTCCTAATTTTCCCCGCCAACCCGCAACCAATCATAGGCTTCCACGTTGCACCATGAGGCATCGCGGCGGAGGGGCGGATGCCTTTTAACTTAGCATTTTAGAAAAATTATGGAAACATTTTCCTAATTTTCCCCACCACCCAAACGACGAATCAAAGGCTGCCACGTGGCACCACGAGGCGTTGGCGGAGGGGTGGATCCATTTTTAACTTAACACTTTAGAAAAAAATTGGGAAAATTTTCTAAATTTTCCCCACCGCCCGTATCCAATCGGATCTTCCACGTGGCTTTGCGAGGCATCGCGAGAGTGGATTCCTTTACGCCTTTTGTGTTTTGAAAATTTTAGAAAAAAATTCTAATTTTTCCCCACCACCTCTGCCTGCTAATTAGGATATTCCACGTGGCATCATGAGGCATTGGTAGAGGCACGTGTGAATTTTACCCTTTTCACCCTTCAGGGCATTAAAACTCTTTTATCCCTATCACCCCGCTTTCCCCGCATTGGCTTAGGAGGTGCCACGTGTCCCTTGCGGACTCGCGGGAGTGCAGGTGCAAAGGTGGCTTTTTGCCCCACGCGGGAAATTTCCAAAATGTCTCCCATGGCCCCACTAGCCTGACTCCTCCTCTAGGAAATATTTCTCCCCGCGGCCCGCAGACCCGCCCCTGGGGAAAATTTTCTCCCCTAGGCCCGCAGCCCGCTCTTGGGGAAAATTTTCACCCCAAGGCCCATCGGCCCATAACTTGAGAAATATGAGGAGTTAGGAGGACTTCTTTATATCATTGGAAAGGTGAGGAAATTCCTATCCAATGGGAATGATTTAGGGAAATTTTGAATGCATTAATTTTAAGAAAAATCAAGTTAAATCTTTAAATCCTATTAGAGAGTGGGTATGGTGAGGAATTACCCTCTTAACCTAATTGAACTTTCTAACCCTAAATTTTGGACCTTGTGACCTCTAATAATTGTTAATAAAATAAAAGTATATTCTAGTGGATTAGAATTGATCTGGAACTTGTTAGTGACAATTGTTGTCTTGTAACCTAGTTATAGACTCTTTTAAACAAAAAAATTATTCCATAATTTTCCTAACTAATCCTAGGTTGTTCTTGGGTCTCAAGTGGGTTGTTTTTAGGTGAGCATCACACTTGGTATCAAAGTAGTGGTTCAAAATATTGGGCCATTGGGCACACTAGAAAACTTGAGACATGAACTCTAAACCTATTATACTTTTATATCTAGAAAACAACCTTGTTTGAAAATTGAAAAAGAAATAAGTATGAAGAAATATTACATTACTCTATTCATTTGAAATCTAATTAAAATCATAATAAAACAATAAGTTGTTCGAGTTGTTGTTCTTTCTTAGTAACGTTTTTCTAAACCCAATTAACTAAGAATTTCAAATTAAATTGATGTTTGTGAACTTCTAGTGTAGTGGAAACTTGGTTCCCCTTTGAAAATGTGTTGTTTTTACAAGTCCTAAATCTTGATTTAATTATATGATGCATTAAGCCTTTTGAGACCCTTCCTTATTAAATTTATTGGAATGATAAGTTATATGGTGTGATTCTTGTGGTTGGACAATAGTGGTTGTGTTATGGGTCGGAAGAGTTAATTAGAAGTTGTTTAGAGCTTCCTTCCTTCAGTGGTTAGGAAAGAGGGTCTGGTTGTCATTTTTCCATTTTGTTACCCGTATGGGAGAGTGGACATTAAGTCTAGGTGTCATTTAGGACCCAATCCTACGTATGTGTCTTGGAACTAACCTCGAGGCAGAGTACCCCTATTGGCGGCCATGAAGGGTTGCGAGTGAATGTGGTGTTAACTTTTTGTTTTACATTCGTAATATTGTGTTATTTTATCAAGGACCAGCATCTTATTTTATGATGATTTGAGAAGCTTTGAGGCTCTTTTATTTATTTTTATTTTTGTGAGAATTTTTAGACTTTGCAATATAGCTACTTAGCCACTTTCCTTGATTGTCGACATTTATTAGATTTTATTTTTATTGGTGACTCGAGCTCATTATGTTGTTGGCTACTTAGCTAAACGTTACGTGGTATCCTTCTTATATGATGATGAGTTGGTTCTATGCTTTTTGTATTGTGACATTTCGTCATATGGGGGTACACCCTGGTGTCTTGAATGTCTTCTTAAGTGTTCTAAGTTGTACCTTGGTGTTGGATGCATAGAACCTTGAGTGTGTCTATGATCATAGAGTGACTTTTCATTGTTCAACCTTACTAGATAGAAATTTCATTGTGGTGTGTGTTCTAGTTGGCATTCTGTTAGCGGTGGTGGTGATTCTCTTACAATCTGGTAAGAGCTTGATCCTTGTCGGAGTAGAAGTGTTTAATTATGGGATTTTGGATTGTGTTAGGATCAGATTGCTTTTTGACTGTAGATGTTAGTGGAGAAGTGGTTGTTTGGTAGTGACCTTTCATCAATGATGGCATGCTAAGTTTTATCATGGTTTCCATGTTTCATTATAAAAAGTATTGACTTGTGGATTGTATGCATCTTGGTAATTATGATTAGATTTAAGCCCATTCGGTAGTGTGTTTAATTAAGTGTGTTTTTTTCTCACATTGACCTATCAATCTTGGGGTTACGTGGAGACACTTATGGATTCCTTGAGACTTTGGATCATGCCATTGGTGATGTTAGTGTAATTATACCTTGATGAATTAATCTCAATGGTATCTTATAATGGGATTCTTCTTACGAAACTATAACTCTTGCTCATAAAGCCGTATTGAATAGATAGCTAATTGGTTGCTTACTTTTGATGCTTTCTAATGAGTATGTGGTGTTCTTATAGTTAAAATATTTCCTTGTCATTTTGGTTGCTTGGTTGGTGGTATCATGTGGTAATATGGGTGTAGATTTGAAAACTTTCCTTGTCTTATCATGTGAGTAAAATGTTTTTCGCTAAAACAACAAACATTGTTAAACCATAGTAGATCAATAAAAGTAATTATGTTCCCTTAATGGGCCTTCCTTGTAACTTATTTGGAGACTTGTAGAGACCCACTAGAAATATTTAATGATGCTTGTAATTATTTGGAAAACCCTTGAAATATTGTTTTGATCCATGTTGGTTGATTGTTTCCTAGTTCTTACAAATTAATAATGTGTTTTCTATGTTGAATGTCCCTTGTTTCCTTAGAATTAAAAAAATGTGGTGTGTTGATTTACCTATCTCTCCCATAAAAGTAATAGTGTGATATGTTTACCCTTCCTTCTCATTAAATTTTTTTGACAAAAGGAGTCACCCAAACATCACAAAACTATAATTGAGGAGATTTGGCCTTGAAGCTTAATAAAAAAACTGGAACATAGAAAGAGAAAATGGTCATTGTTTTAACCTTGGTAGATTAATAGAAGAAATAAAAAAAATAGAAATGTAGAACAACGAAAGGGAAAAATTTTGTCCATCTACCTCCCCTAGAGTAAAATAAATACATTTTCTCTTTTCTTCCTTTACAGAATGGCAAGATATCATGCCCCCTTAGTGGTCCTTATAACACAAACTTGTGATGTCAAAATAGTAGGAAGTTTAATTAAGAAAACTCGTAAAGGAATGTGCTTAGCAAACGAAACTACAGCTTTGACTTAATGAGTTGATTTATAAATAAGTGAGATTTATGTGTATTGAGTACAATGTATAGTTGAACTGTAGTTCCGTCACCTACCCGAATTGTGAAGCACCCGTCGATAATAGTGTGTCTTCTAGTTGCTTAGTACCTTCTTGTTCATATAGGTATGTGTCTTTCTTTGTGGGATTTTGGGTCATCATACCCTTATCATCCCGCAGCTTGACGAGTGTGTGAGTTGTGGCCTTTTTGGTTTGAGACTTATCTCTTGTTTAAGAAACCTCCTTGTGTGTTGTCTTGTCCTTGGAGACCTAAGTTATTATAATTTTAAGGCAACATATGTTAAGGATATAAAATAACTTTGGGAAGTATTCTTTCCTTCTTTTTCTTCTCCCCGTAGACCTTGAGTGCTCTCTTGTTACGATTTATGTTGGTGCTCTCTTTGTGGTTATTCCAAGCTTGATCAGGAAATAAGATAAATGAATCCCATTGTGTTATTGTGAATGGTACTTCTTGTATTGATATGTTAGTTGCTAGGGGGATATATATATATATATATATATATATATATATATATTCTTGTATTTATGTTTTGCTAAATGGTTGATGTCTCTAGATTTGGTTGGTGTGGTGTGTTCGATTCTTAAAAAAAAAGTGTAAAAATCATACTATAGGAAACCTTGTGGTCATGAAATTTCTTAATATTACCATGAAAAGTTAATTGTACCCTCTCGAGTTATAGAATTTTTTTCCATAAATAGTTCCTCAATTGTAAATGCTTGCTGATTTAGGTGTCCTTCCTTGTTGATTAACCTCATCTTGTGTGACCTCAAATTGTGGGAACTTGAGTAAACTGTCTCTCGTACAAAATTTTCACCTTGGTTGATTCTAATAGCCTTTCCTAAACAATGAATTATGAAAGCATAATTTAACCCTAGTGGAAACCTTAATTTTTTTTATTGTAGTATGTTGTATTCCTTGGGAAACTATGTGGTCTTTCTTAACTCATGGAATTCTCCTTATTATTCCTATACTTGGTGGTTACTATTGATACTCTTTTGAACTCTTCATGTTATATCGTTATGTGTTGTATCTTGGTTAATAGTGTAAAGTACTCTCTAGATTCGAATGTTCGTAGCCTTGCATGCAGAAAGTTTAGAACTCATCCCTTACAATCTCCCTTTTTTTTTCTTTTTGAATTGCATTGGACCAAACTTGGGATTTTGTGGACCCACACTTGTTTGAAGCAAGAAATCCCATAATGGGAGTGATCCTTTTTGTTGCATTTGTTCCTATCTCTCTTTCCTGTGACTTCCAGGAGGAAGTTGAGTCTAAGGGGAGGGGGATGTAGTGCCCACTTCCCTTTGACACCTTTTGATATTGATCATGACACTATTGACTATACCATGGACATTGTTATAGTTTTGATTTAGTATGATGATTAGATGTTAGAGCATGGATTATTGTTGACTCTAATTCATATATGATGCATGATGATTATTAGAGATATTTTATATATTGATGTTGATATATTGTCTGACATGGTTACATTATAGATGTTGTTCGGACATGTGATATTTGGATATTTTGAGTAGACCTAGAAAATGAAAATTGAATTAAAATTGATGATGATATAGTTGTTGATGAAATTTTAAGTGACATTGTTGATTGGCTTGATGATTGTTGTGATTCACATATATATTGATGACTTTGGAAGTATATTATATTCATTTGGATGTTCTGATGTGGCCACGAGGCCAAAGGAGGTATTTTTGTTTTGTAGGTCAAAATATCACAACACACATTGGGGATTGGATACCAACCACTTTGGAATCCTAAATGAATTAAACAAGGTCACCATGGAAACTTGTATTGTTATGGGTGTGTTTGATTTATTGTTAGGGATTCCCATGGGGGATCACCTTTAAATGTGAACAAGGGATTTTATGTTTTTTTTTCTTAATTGGTCCCTTTCGTTAAATGTTTGCATGTATTTTATGTGGTGCATTTACCCCTTTTATTATTTATTAAATGTTGTGTTAATATTGTGAGCAATCATGTTGCTAAGTTAATTAATTAAAAGATGTCATAAGTCCGTAATTAATACAGGTTGTTGGCCATGATTTAAGTGTTGTAAGAATGTGTACGTAATGTGTAAGTGATGTGTAAGTTAACTTTTGAGTGTGAAACACTCCACTTTCTTGGAAATTCAAATTTTTCCTTGGAGGATGACTTTGGAGGCTTGTGGGACAAGTTAAACTTGTCCTATAACTCTTAAATTCATTTTCCAACCATACCTATGGTTGTAGGGTTGATTTTAGACTTTTTAATGCATTTTAGGAAGACAAATTGTAAGTTTTAATTGCACTTTTCTTACATGTTGTAATTTCAGTACTTTGGGGTGTGGGTTTGTTTTGGAGTATGTAAGTAAACTGTCATATTATTCACCCACCTCTTTATTATGCATTGGAGAATGAATTTGACTTTTGGGGTTGGGGTTGAGGATGTGTGATGTGGCATCCCACATGGACCCACCTCATCCTCTTCCCTTCCCTCTTCTATAAAATTTGAATTCCTTGCCTTGTTTTGGGGTTGCTTCATTTTGGAGACTTCATTCTTGGGAAAATTCCTTGTTGTTTTGGGAGCTCTTGCTTTGAAGAAGTTTTTGGAAGATTGTTGCATGCTTTGCGCTTAAGCTGAATTGGATTGCTTGCATTGGGATAAAGCTTGTTGTTTTGGAACTTGGAACAACTCCATCATGGAGAGGTAGGATCTTGGCTCTTGAAATGACTCTTTTTTTTATGAAATTGTTACTTGTTGTGAATGTTTTGGCATGTTTGTGGGATGTTGGGTAGATGGCCTAGGAATGGTGTAGGAGAAGACTATGGGGTTTATTTTGTGGGAGGCATAAGTGTTTAAGGGAGGTATAAGTGTGGAGGGAGTTGGGATTTGGGTTCCACCTTACAAAGAAATAGCTTGCATTTCTTTACTCATTATGGGGTGTCATAAGAGGTTAGGGAGGCATAAGGAAATGTGAGGAATAAGGGGTACTTGGGGGAGGCATAAGGGTGTGTCAGGGATTTGATATACTATATTTTTGGCGGTTTGAAATCAGGTGGTGATACCCATTTCCCCTTTGGGAGGCACAAGTAGCATCCCCCATAGTTTCTTGCTCCTTTGGCTTGCTTGATGAAGCCTCGCAATGTTTGTCATGCTTTAATGTAGTTGTAAACTACATTATGTTTTGGTCTATGTTTTTATTGTGAAAATGTTGCTTGTGTGTGTTGTGCAAGCCTTTGTTTCCATGAGTTGGATCACATCTTGTATTACATTGTGGTTGGTGCTCGGGGGCCAATGAAGAAGGATGGCTTCTCCTTTTCATTGGATGTCTTGGTTGGGTGGAGAGCGTTGCCTTTCCCCTGCTCTTGTGGTGATCAAATTAGAAGAATGTGAACTCTGCATGTTGCTATTTTGGAGCTAAGACAAAGAGAGTTTGATGTCCCTTGTGAAATGAAATATTTTTGTAACCTTTCCCACTTGAAGTGGATGAACTTGTATATGTTTTGTAATGGAAAGATGTTGTATTGGTTATGAAAGTATAAATTGAAATGTGAAAGATACATACTTTGTTCTGTTCTTTTGAAAGCAAGAAATTTTGTTCTGTACGATGAAATTGAGGGATGAAAGAAGAAAGCTGTAAAGTTGTCTTTTGGAATCAATAAAGGATTGCATAACCTTCCTCAAATTACATCATTGTATTGAATTTGATCACCTAAATGTGAGTTGTAATCTCTATTTGAAAGAAAGAAATGCGTATGAAGGAAATGTAACACTCTGTTTTGTGAAGTGCATGATTTGAAAAGAATAAAAGTTGCATTCTTGTATTTATCATTTGATTGAAGGAATGAAACCTATTTGAAACTAGCATGAAATGAATTCATTTGTAAGGAAAGTAAAATAAGAACCATTGAGTTAATTTTGTTGTTTCCATTTCTACTTCACGTTAAACTCTGCAAATTTTACCAGAAATGAACAAACCGAACCTGCAATCAAGAAATAACAATGAAACATTAAAATTGAACATGCTAGGTTATAAATGAATGCAATTAGACAAAAGCACTTAAGGAAAGATCCTTCAAACCTTGCAAAAACGGGCTCAACCCTCTTACAGTCGTTTTGTTGTCAAGAGATATAAATTTTCAAATTGCAAATCAATCAGACAAATTGAATCTTGAAATCCATCTACGAACAATTCTCCATGTCTATTTGACATGTTGAGAGAGGAAGAAGATCAAATTGAACAAATCTCATAAGTTAAAATTTACCAGTTTCCATTGTAAAAGCCTGTAGATCATTTTCTTTAAATTGAATCCCTAAACTTTATTAAAATCAAAAATTAATGATTCCTGAGTAAAGAGGATGTCGAGAGATTTCAAGAAAGCCCTCGTTTTCCTTGCGGACTTGCAAACTTGTGAGAGCGCGGTTGTAAGGTGGCTTTTCGCCCCACGCGGGAAATTTCTAAAATGTCTCCCATGGCCTCGCCGACCCGACTCCTCCTCTAGGAAATATTTCTCCCTGCGGCCCGCAAACCTGCCCCTAGGGAAAATTTTCTCCCCTTGGCCCGTAGGCCCGCTCTTGGGGAAAATTTTCACCCAAGGCCCGCCGGCCCATAACTTGAGAAATATAAGGAGTTAGGAGGACTTATTTATATCACTGGAAAGGTGAGGAAATTTCCTATCCAATGGGAATGATTTAGGGAAATTTTGAATGTGTTAATTTTGAGAAAAATCAAGTTGAATATTTAAATCCTATTAGAGAGTGGGTATGGTGAGGAATTACCCTCTGAACCTAATTGAACTTTATAACCCTAAATTTTGGACCTGGTGATCTCTAATGATTGTTAATAAAAGAAAATTATATTCAAGTGGATTAGAACTGATCTCGGAACTCGTTAGTGACAATTTTTATCTTGTAACCTAGTTGTAGACTCTTTTAAATAAAAAAATTTATTCCATAATTTCCTAACTAATCCTAGGTTGTTCTTAGGTCTCAAGTGGGTTGTTTTTAGCAATAATCACAGGTTCAGATTGTCCTTGGTTGTTAAATAAGTCAACTTAGGACTACACATTGCACTACATCTCAAAACCAATTTAAATCTATGTGTGTGTGTGTGAAGGAATCGTGGCCTAGGTTTCTCTTGTGTGCATCGCATTTGATAGCAAGCAATAACTAGATGTAGAAAATGTAAATAGATGTGTGCATGAAAGAATGAACTTCCCCTCATATGAAGTGTGTGCAAAAATGCAGTTCCTTACCCTTGTGTGGATGCTAGATAGATGTTGGAATGCTCTTGTAATGTTGTTGGATGCAACCTTAGGTATAGATAGTAGATGTTTAGTGCTTGGTATTTTATTATGATCACATAACTTTATATTTATATGATTCCCTTGGTTGAATTTCATAATTAATCACTAAAAGGCTGACTAGTAAGAAAATAAGATGCCCAAATGACTAGAAAGGACCCAAAAGATGTGAGAAAAGTACAAAAAGGTCGGGGTTCCTATAGTGGACGGGGTGCCTAGGAGCTAGCGTCCTGGTTGGGTGTTGGTGTCGAGGGTGAGAAATGTCGAAGTATGAAAAGACAGACTTGGCTAGAAGGAGTGTAAAACCAAGAAGGATAACATAAAGCAAGCAATGATCAATTAGTAGTTTTCTTGCTTAGGAATCATATGAATAGTAGTATGTAATCATGACTATATAGATACCCAAAGTGCGTGATTTAGTGTCTACAAAGGTGTTTTTTACCTTCTTGGATGACCTTGATCTATTGGCGTGAATGCTTGCATTTTAGAATTTGAAATAAAACATTTAGAAAATCTATCTCCAATCTTTAGCCAATGAAGTTAGGATTTGATTTGAGCACCATTGGCATTGTAAGTGTCTGCAATTTGGAGGTGGTTTTTAAGGTTCTCCACCTAGCTTTGCAAAGGCTCGTGAAATGGCATTTGTTTTAGGTCATTAACGAGTGGCTCAATTTGGAAGTGGTAGTGGAGTAGGCTTTATAATGAATGAGAGCCAAGACATCAAATGCAAAGGAAACATATGTTTTCCTTTTACCACTCAATCCAACTCGTCTTACCATTAACATAATCGAGTTTGAGACCCACTTGATGTGATTTGAAGTGGGCCCATGTTGAAGCAAGGTATTGAGATAAAATGTAATTTAATGGATTTTAATTGGCCATTGAAAAAGCCATTTAATTTGGAAATAGATATGAAAATGGTCAAAAAGAACAACATTTGATATCACTTCTATCTACAACCGAAAAAAATGGAAATGCAGAAGAATGGTTGTGAATAAAACATAAAGCACGATCTTTGTCATGTTCCTTTTGATATTCAAGTGTCCCTTACTGAAAATCATATACTTATTTATTGCAGAAAGACACAAAAACAACATTACAAATCATTCAACCATAAATAAGTCAAAATCCTCTTAAACATATATTAAGTTATGTACATAATTTTTTTGTACTTTCTTATCTTATAGAGTAATACAAGGTTTCCAATATATGAGCCTCTTTTTGGGTTTGATTTGGAGGTATGATTAATTTTAATCAATTTTATCCTAACGTATGTTAGGGTTCACTTGACTCATGTGTTCGTAAAGCGTTTTTCATATAATTCTACCTAATTAATTTTTCATTCCAATGTGTGACCTGAAAGATCATAAAAACTAAATGTTTTTGCTAAAATATTTGGTCAACTTCTCTTATATTATAATAGTAGAGTCTGGCATCACATTTTGCACTAAAAGCCACATTCTTTCCCTCGCCACTGCTAACACTGAACATGAGAACGTAGAAAATACAATAAGTGTTGAACCTCTCATAATCTCTCCCATCCACCTCGTGATGTTTAGATGTGAAATACATGTACAATCAACACGTTCCAAACATCAATGTTGTTTTTCTTTCAAAAAAACGAAAAACAAATGAAAACACTTTCCAAAAGCATATATTTAAAATGTTTTAAGTTTCAGAAACTTTAAAAATACATTTAACATTGTATATAAATATTTTATTTATATCAACTATAATCGGTTAAATGTATTTTTAACCGATTAAAATCACGAAATTAAAGTTATTCAATTTATTGAGAACAGATGCAAACAAATGCATACAAAATTGAAGCTCAAATATTATTTTCATTCTATATAGTTTTCTGTCATTATATTTAAATTATTCCAGTAATGTTGGCTTAATCTTTGTAAGCATGACCATAACTTACCATCTAAATAACTATAAATCCAGTAGATTTGAAGATCATGCAGTCATTTTTGTTGAAAACTATAAATATAAATTGATAAAAAATTATTAAATTGTATTTAAATTTTATGAATGAATGAACATCAAATTAGATAAAGAAATAAATATTCGGGATGCATTCAATCTAAATATTACATAAATTTGCAAGTTAAATGAAAAAATAGTCAAAAATGGTAAAGAATTTATTAGTTGATTGACAATTCAACGTTGCAAACATATGTGATGGATAGGCTCTTCCCAATAAGATCTTATCATCCCATGTTTAAATAATTCCATTTCAAATAATATATTAATCAAAATTTCATACAAGTACAATTTTATTTTTTGAATTTGAAAAAATAAACAAATCCAAACACAAGATTCATTTATTACAATCTATATCAAATTAAAGAAGTTAGATTTAATGAATGACATATCTACTCCATATTTCATATAACTTGTTCTTGACACCATCTCCAACCTTCACTAGGACCATTCACCTTGTCCTTAGGTTTACATATATTACACATATTGCACCTTGCCATTTCATATTTCATATAACTTGTTCTCGGACCATCTGCAATCTTCACCAGAACCATTCACCTGGTTCGTAAGTATACTCCATATTTCATATAACTTGTTCTTAACCCATCTCCAACCTTCACCACAACCATTCACCTGGTTCTTAGGATTAATAGCTCCCATCAAACAAACATGGCATGGCAACAATCCATTCTCATTACATATATTACAGCTTGCCATTTCATCCAGATCCTCCCTATAAAATATCTTACTTCCACTACAAATGAAGCAAACAATATGCCTCATATCCCCACATCCCTTACAAACTTCCCTCGGACTCTTATTTACATAACCACCCAATATTTTATTGAGTTTTCCACGTTCATTCAACTCCATTATTCGCTCGTATCCTCCCACACATTTCCCCCTGATGAATAGTTGAGGAAGACTAACACACTTTCCAAAAATGTCAGTTATTTCTTCCGAATATCTTCTGCTCAAGAAAACATTTCTGTGCTGAAAGGAGATATTCAGGTTATGGAGAATGGCAATAACAGCAGAACATTCTGAGGAGGTTTTTCCAACCGCCCGAGAGCTGGTGTAGTATAAAATTACATGCTTTTTATTTGGTGGGGATTTTAGTTGTTTTTCAACAACCTTCTTGCTCTTCGAATGAGTAAACAGATTTACAACTTTTCTTAATATAAATTTCATGTTGAACAAATAATTGTATTGACTGGTACCTGGAAAGATGCAATTCCAGCTACGGGTGAAATATCTGTTGAGCCTCCAATTTTTCTGTTTGGTAATCATGGTCAAGTTAATAAGAGCAGATTTGACGAGCACAATTATCACATACAGACATATTAATGAAACGCCTGTCAAAAAAGCAAAAAAGTAAAATTAGGTTGCCGTGCCGCCATGGAGTATGAGACCGATTGTGCGTATATGTGTATGGAAAAGACAAAGAAACAGCAATGCAGAGAATTCTTACCTTCTAAAAATATATGAATACGGTACAGATTTCGCAGCTAATATTGGTAATTGAAACTTGCCAAATAAGAACCCGTGCAGTGCAGGGAAGAGGCAAGGTGCGAGATGAGATGAGATTATGTTTCTTGTTTTTCTTTCTTTTTGGAGGGACGGAGACATCGAATAAAAAAAAAAGCTAAACGAAATGCATGAAAAACGGGAAGAAAATTAACGTAAGGTTCATCCTCCGCCGGCAAATACAAATAGAAATACCTTTTTTAATATTTATTAGTTAATTGAGATTTTTTTTTTTTAAATGATGAATAAGATCTTATATTATATTAATAAAAATATGATACAAGATAATTCAACAAAAAAGCCGGCGGTAGGAGAGTCTCTCTCAAAGCCACGAATAAACTAGGTCAAACCCAGGAATACCAATCAAAACAACTTAGCAAACATCGAAACTATGCAACTGCAGCAAAAAGTTGACCAGTAGATGGAGGGTCATGATCATCTGGCCAACCAGGGCCAGGAAGGTCTTTGCCAGTGTCCGACACTTCCCAACCAGAACTCGGGGGTCTTCTTCTTCATTGTCACTAGCAATCTATGTCGAAGAGATGGCAAGAGCTAGCCGGGGAACTTATCCAACAGAGGTAGAGGCGGGAGGCTCCACCTATCATGTGTGCGAGGCTCAAGGCAGCAGACAAGCCCCAACTGAGTTAACGAGCTAGTAGGGGGAGCCCCAACCTTGACGGCGAGATGGGGGAGATAAACTTCTCTCGTGGTTGACCGCACGGAGACCGGCGAACACGGTTGAAAGAGTGTCGCTGGGAACAACTCCGATGACCACCATGGGGACAACCGCTGTGGGGCGGAGAGTGCCGAGAGAATGAAGGTGGCTCCCGAGCAACATTACAAGGGGTATCACCCTAATGACGCAAAAGTGTTTGTAGGTGTTCCACCTCAAGGCTCACCTTGTTAGCTTGAACTTGTATCTGCAACATCACATTGGAGATAACCACCGTGTTATTATAAATAGAAAATTGTTGATCAACTTTAGCATAAGCCAAAAAAAATAGTTGTTTTCTTTCCATAACCAAAACAAAATTTCCCTTTGAAAGCATGCCAAATCTGGGAAAACATGTGAGGTAATATGGGATTATCTCCTAAAAGAATATGTTGCCAGGTAAAACACTGACCGGAGGGGGAAAAAGAATGAATGAATCTAATTCTAAGCCCATTGGGCTTTGGAAAAAAACCAAAACATGTGCAATAAGGTTTCCAAGTGCCCACGAAAGAGCATTTGGGAGCCGAAACACCAATTTGAACTAGATGGGCACCAATCGAGAGACCTTAATGTAAGATACACCACAAAATGTGCGCAATGTTAGGTTCAACACAGGCAGACCAAACTGTGTAAAACCTCCTCCAACTGGAAGGAAAGGAATGAAGGCCCCACTAAGTGTTGAACTTTTCGACCATCAGTAGATGCGGAGAAAGCCAACGATATCCTTTACTAGCCGAATAGCTCTGGAATGGGGTATTCATGAACCATTTCCGATACATTTACCAAGGACAGGAGGGACACACAAAGATTTTTTGAATCGTATGATCGTGAAATGAAGCAATGATGTTAGTGATACTAGCATGATCATGCATAGCAGGTTTGAATCGAGTTTTTAGCTCATTCCAAGGATACCATGATTGGATATGCTTGCAATAAAGGTCCTGAATGTAATGAATTCTGCACTTGAGAACTTGAGTGTAGGAATTCTAGGGACCTCTATAAAACACCAATCCTGGACTTGAATGACAGAAACCACCTTAAGGAGTGTTTGTTAATAGAAAGGCCATTGTGAAAGTCATTTCCTTTCCATTAAAGCCATGGTTTGATTCGCTCCCATGCTTTCCAAATACTTTTAAGAACAAAGTTGCCGACCACTTTGATAGACACCGTAGGCAATGAGGAGATTAGAAAGCTAAACCTTTCCAGGTTGAGCGGCCATAAGGGGAACCCTCCTCAATGCCATGACACAAAAGCACTTTCTAAGCTTCTTGACCTTCAATATTGTGAATTATCCATTTGTCACAAAGTGCTTGCCCTTGACGCAAGATATCAATAAGACCCATCCCTCCAGATTCATGGGAAAGGCAACAAGCCTCTCAAATGACTCTCAGTGAAACTTTTTCCAAAGGAGGCATTAGCCCAGAGAAAATATTTGAGAATCTTTTCCACCTTCTGCATAGAAGTTTTGGATGGCACCCAACAAGAAGAGTAATAAACATGTGTGGCTTCAAGGACTTTGGAGCAAATATGGAATTTATCAGCTAAGGACAATGGTTTGGTGATCTAGTATTCCAAATTATTGGCTACATGTTGAACCACATATTTCCATAGCTCCGTAGGTGACACTTGAAAGGCAAAAGGAATGCCAAGAAATTTAAACATCTCACCATGGCCTAACATTTTCCAATCATAAGAATCCAACCAAGGGGGCAGGAGGAAGGATTGTTTGTAACATTGCATTTTTGCCATTTAATGGAAGATCCATAGGCCAAATAGAAAATGTCCAGGAAATGCATGGCATTGTGAATATTGCTTTATTCCTCAATTAAAGTAAGCAATGGATCATCCACAAATTGACCATTGAGTAATTGGGAGCTATCCGCATAAGGAAACACAATTCCTTTGATAAGCCCTTGGGATTTGGCTTTGGTAAGTAGATATCCAAAACCTTATGCCGCCGAAAATAAAGAGCAAGCGCTAACGAGAAACCTTTCCAAATGGATTGAAAGAGGCTAAAATATGCTAAGTTGTGGCCATTGATGGTGATTTGGGTTAAGGCATTGGCAAAAAATATTTTGACCTGATTGAACAAAGATAGGGCTAAATCCCAAAGTGTGAAGCATGGCAATAATAAACGACCATTCTATTCTATTTTAGGCTTTCTCAAAGTCAATTTTAATGAACACTGCAAACTGGTTGGATCTATGTGCCCATTCCATACCCTCCCAAATGGAAATGCTATTGTCAAGAATGTAACAACCTTGGATGAAGTCGGTCTACTCCGGCTATATGATGGTGGGAAGAATATGGTGCAGCCGAACCACAAGGGATTTGGCAATAATCTTATATGAGACATTAAGAAACATGATAGGATGTTAGTTGGTAATTTTCTTAGGGTCTCTAGGTTTGGGAATGAACTTGATATTCCCTTTATTGATGTGAGCACTAAGTGACTAGTTCTGGAATCCTTCAAGATAGACTTGATGGAGGTCCGGGCCAACAGTATCCCAAAGTGATTTATAGAATTTACATGGGAAGCCATCACACCCGGGAGCCTTATCATTAGCCATTTACATGGCCACTTCATGCAGGTCATCAAGGGTGAGCATACGCCACCGGTATTGTAATGCCCGCTAAAAACAACCCACTTGAGACCCAAGAACAACCTAGGATTAGTTAGGAAAATTATGGAATAATTTTTTTGTTTAAAAGAGTCTACCACCAGGTTACAAGACAATAGTTGTTACTAAAAATTTCTAGATCAATTCTAATCCACTAGAATATACTTTTCTTTTATTAATAATTATTAGAGGTCACAAGGTCCCAAAATTTAGGGTTAGAAAGTTCAATTAGGTTCAGAGGGTAATTCTTCACCATACCCACTCTCTAACATGATTTAAAGATTCAACTTGATTTTTCTCAACTTAATGCATTCAAAATTTCACTAAATCATTCCCATTGGATAGGAAATTTCATCACCTTTCTAGTGATATAAATAAGTCCTCCTAACTCTTCATATTTTTCGAGTTATGGGCCGACAGGACCTTGGGGTGAAAATTTTCCCTAGAGCGGGCTGCAAGGGGCCAAGGGAGAAAATTTACCCCAACGACGGGTCTATGGGCCGCGGGGAGAAATATTTCTTGGAGGTGAAAAAAAAACCTTTACGCTAGCCCACTCGTGAGTCCACAAGGCCACAAGGAACACATGGCACCTCTTAAGCTAGTGCGGGGAAAGTGGGGCGGCGGAGACATTTTGAAAAATCTTCCCACACAGGGCGAAAAGCCAACTTTGCGCTCACGCTCCCGTGAGTCCACAAGGGACATGTGGCATCTCCTAAGCCAACATGGGGAAAGTGGGGTGGCAGGGAGAAAATTATTTTAATGTCCCGAAGGGCTAAGAGGGTAACATTCACCCATGCCTCTGCCGGCACCTCGCGATGCCACGTGGCAGCCCTGATTAGGCTGCGGTCGACAGGGCGGCGGGGGGGAAAATTTGGAAAAAAATTCAAAAAAATTCTGAAAAAAAAAAGGGCAAAAAGGGACCTTCTCCTCCATCATTTCCTCATGGTAGCTCCTGATTTGCTACGGAGTGGTCACGGGCGGCGAGAAAAATTTGGAAAATTTTCCCAAAATTTTCTGAAGCGCTAAGTTAAAAAGGGATCCACCCCTTTACCGACACCTCATGGTGCCACATGATAGCCTCTGGTTGGCATGCATGGGCCGGTGGGAAGGAGGGTAAAATTTGGAAAATTTTCCCAAAATTTTTCCGAAGCTCTAAGGGAAAATTTGGGCCCATGGGCCAGCCAAGGAAGTTTTTTCCAACAAAATTTTTGACACTAAGTGAAGAAAAACTTCAGAAGGCCATAACTTTTTATAGAAAGCTCGGTTTTGGGAAAACGAGGACTTTCTAGAAATCTCTCAATGTCCTCTTAGCAAAAGATTTATTAATTTTTAATTTTGATAAATTTTAAGGGGTCAATTTCATGAAAATGATCTGCAGGATT
The DNA here is from genome assembly GCA_018340775.1 of Taxus wallichiana var. yunnanensis. Classification (NCBI taxonomy): domain Eukaryota; kingdom Viridiplantae; phylum Streptophyta; class Pinopsida; order Cupressales; family Taxaceae; genus Taxus; species Taxus wallichiana. The sequence continues at coordinate 549,384,387 of CM031243.1, forward strand.
TTATAGTGCAAACTGGTAAATTTTAACTTGTGAGAATTATTCAATTTGATCTTCTTCCTCTCTCAACATGTCAAATAGACATGGAGAATTGTTCTTAGGGGGATTTAATAAATATTTCAAGATTCAATTTGTCTAATTGATTTTCAGTTTGAACATTTACATTTCTTGGCAGCAAAACGATTGTAATACGGTTTGAGCCCAATTTTGCTAAATTTTCTAAGAAATTCCTTAAGTGTTTTTAGTTTGGTTTGGGATCCTTTTGGCATCTTTAAGTCCAATTGATTATTTCGTTTGCCTCTTATATATTTTCAAGGTTATTTGAACATTTGATAAAGTAATTTTACATAGTATATAGTGAATTGAAAGAAGTGTATACATTTACAAAACAAAATTAACTATCTCTTTTTCCATGAAATAAAACATTGAATTCATTCCATGCTGGTCATAAATAGTTTTCTTTCTTTCAATCAATTATTAAAACAAGAATGCAGTTTCCATTGTGTTTTTTTGTTTTTTTGTTTTTTTCAAAATCATGTATTATAAACAAGGCAAAGATAATACATTTTCTCCTCACGTGTTTCACTTTTCCACTTTCTTAACAGGATTTCATAGTGCATGTTAAACATAGATTTCTAATGGAAATAATATCATATAAACAAGGCAAACACTTCCATTAATTCAAATGAACCTCTTACAACCTCCTTTCCATTTGATTTCAAAATACAACATATAAAATACGTATCATTCTTTCACATTCTTTCCAAAACAGAATACAAAGTATAACTCTTTTACATTTCAAATTTCAACTTTCATTTTCAATACAAAGTATCTTTCCATTACAATGAATATATAGATCATCCACTTTAAAGTGGTAAAGGGCTACAATAAGATTTCATTTCACAAGGGACTGTCAAACTGTCTTTTTCTCGCTTTCTAATGATCAAAGAACATGCATATTTCTCATTCTTCCAAATTGTGATCACAACAAGAGTAGGGGAAAGACAATGCTCTCCACCCAACCAAGACATCCAATGAAGAGGAGAATCCATCCTTCTTCATTAGCCCCTGAGCCCCAACCACAATGCAATAAAAGATATGATCCAACTCATGGCAACAATAGACTTCCACAAACACATAAGGAGCATAATCACAATAAAATACGGTCAAAATGTAATGTAGTTTACAACTACATTAAATAATTTCAAGCATTATTGAGGCTTCATCCAGCAAGCCAAAGGAGCAAGAAACTATGGGGGATGCTACTTATGCCTCCCAAAGGGGAAATGGGTATCACGACACGAGAATATATATATATATATATATATATATATATATATATATATATATATATATATCATTTCAAATCCCTGACATGCCCTTATGCCTCCCCAACCTCTTATGGCACCCCATAACGAGTAAAGAAATGCAAGCTATTTATTTGTAAGGTGGAACCCAAATCCCAACTCCCTCCACCCTTATACCTCCCTAAAACACACTTGTGCCTCCCACAAAATAACCCCATAGTCTTCTCCTACACCATTCCTAGGCCATCTACCCAACAGCCCACAAACAAGCCAAAACATTCATACATTAACATTTACATTCATAAAAGAAGATCATTTCAAGAGCCAAGCTCCTACCTCTCCATGATGGAGTTGTTCCAAGTTCCAAAACAACAAGCTTTATCCCAATGCAAGCAATCCAAAAATCCAAGCACAAGCATGCAACAATCTTCCCAAAACTTCTTCAAAGCAAGAGCTCCAAAAACAGCAAAAAAGAATTCGTCCCCAAGAATGAAGTCTCCAAGGTGAAGAGACCCCATAACAAGGCAAGGTATTCGAATTTTATAGAAGAGGGAAGGGATGAGGATGAGGTGGGTCCATGTAGGATGTCACATCACACATCCTCAATTCCAACCCAAAAGTCAACTTCATTCTCCAATGCATAATAAATAGGTGGGTGAATAAAATGACAGTTTACTTACACACTCAAATCCAACCCACACCCCAAAGGACTGAAATTAAATCATGTAATAAAAGTGCAATTAAAACCTATAATTTTCCTTCTCAAAAATCATTATAAAAGTCTAAACTCAACTCTCCAACCGTAGGTATGGTTGGTAAATAAATTTAAGAGGTATGGGACAAGTTTAACTTGTCTCACAAGCCTCCAAAATCAGCCTCCAAGGACAATTTCGAATTTCCAAGAAGGTGGAGTGTTTCACACTCAAAACTTAACTTACACCTCACTTACACATCTCTTACAACACTTTAATTTAAGGCCAACAACTCTATTAATTACTTTCTTATGACATATTTGATTTATTTATTTTAACAATATGATTACTCACAATATTTACACACCATTTAATAAACACATACAACATCAATAACAAGAAACCAAATAAATAAATACACATAACCGTTGGTCACATTTAAAGTTGATCCCCCCCATGGGAATCCCTAACACAATCAAACACACACAAACAAATACAAGTTGTCATGGTGACCTTGTTGAATTCATCTAGAATTCTAATGTGGTTGGTCTCCAATCCCCCAATGTTTGTTGTGATATTTTAAACCTACAAAATACAAATACCTCCTTTGGCCTCGTGGCCATATTAGAACATCCAAAATGAATATAAATATAATCTCAAAATCATCCATATATATGAATCACAACAACATCAAGGAAACTAACAATATCATTTGCAATTTTATCAATCACTATATGGTCATCAAATTTAATTCAATTTTCTAGGTTTGCTCATTATATCCAATATCACATGTCCAAATAGCATTCATAAATATAATGATGTCGAACAATATATCATTATCAATATATAAAAACGTTTCCAATAATCATCATGCACCATATATGAATCAAAGTCAACAATCATCCATGATCTAACATCTAACATCATACTAAATCAGAATCATAACAATGTCCCTAATATAGTCATTAGTGTAATAATCAATATCAAAAAGGTGTCGAAGGGAAGTGGGCACTACATCCCCCTCCCCTTAGACTCGAATTCCTCCTGGAAGTCACTAGAAAGAGAGATAGGAACGAATGCAATAGAAAAAGGATCACTCCCATTATGGGATTGCTTGCTTCAAACAAGTGTGGGTCTACAAAACCCTAGCTTGGTCCAATGCAATTCAGCAAGAAGAAGGGAGATTGTAAGGGATGAGTTCTAAACTTTTTGCAAGCAAGGCTACGAACATTTAAATCTAGAGAGTAACTTTACGCTATCAACCAAGATACAAAACATAACAATATAACATGAAGAGTTCAAAAGAGTCTTAAGAGTAACCACCAAGTAGAGGAATAATAAGGAGAATTCCATGAGTTGAGAAAGACTACATAGTTTCCCAAGGAATACAACATACTACAGTAATAAAAATTAAGGTTTCCACTAGGGTTAAATTATGCTTTCATAATTCGTTGTTTAGGAAAGGCTAACAGAATCAACCAAGGCCAAAATTTTGTACGAGAGACATGTTTACTCAAGTTCCCACAATTTGAGGTCACACAAGATGAGGTTAATCAACAAGGAAGGACACCTAAATCAGCAAGCATTTACAATCAAGGAACTATTTATGGAAAACACTTCTATAACTCGAGAGGGCAGTCAAATTTTCATGGTAATACTAAGCAAATTCAGGACGACAAGGTTTCCTATAGTCTAGTTTTTACAAAAAAATTAAGAACGAACACATCGTGGAACACACCACACCAACCAAATTTAGATACGTCCACCAATTAACAATTATATATATATATATATATATATATATATATATATATATATATATATATATATATCCCCTAAAGAACTAACATAACAATGCAAGATGCACCATAAATTATAACACAATGGGATTTATTTATCTTATTTCCTGCTCAATCTTGGAATAACCATAAAGAGAGCACAAGAAACACCAAGGAGCACTCAAGATAGTTAGGGAGAAAACAAGTAACAAGGGGGTCCAACTGTAATCCTAGGTGCATCGTGACAAAAGTGAATAACATCATCTTGCACTTTCCATCCTAACGGAAAAGGGAAAACAATAACAAGGTGACACAAAACAAAAAGAGGACTTCCCAAAGTTATTTTATATCCTTAACATATGTTGCCTTAAAATTACAATAACTTAGGTCTCCAAGGACAAGACAACACGCAAGGAGGTTGCTTCTTAAACAAGAGATAAGTCTCAATCCAAAAGGACCACAACCCACACTCACCGAGGTACGGGGTGACAAGGGTACAACAACCCAACTCTAACAAGGGAAAAGCACATACACCTAAGAACAAGGGATTACTTCACAATTAGAACACATCACTATTAGCAAGGTGTTTCAAAATTCTGGGTAGGCAGTAAAACTACACGTTCAACCATTTATTGCACTCAAAACAAAAATCTTACTCACAAAAAATATATAGTTTTTCTTGCTAAGCACATTCCTTTATGAGTTTTCTATATTAAACTTCATCCTATTATGACATCACAAGTTTGTGTTATAAGGACCACTAAGGGACATGATATCTCATCATTTTGTAAAGGCGAAAAGAGAAAAAGTATTTATTTTACTCCTAGGGGAGGTAGATGGACAAGTTTTTTTTTCTTTTCTGTGCTTCTACATGGTTTTTATTTCTTCTATTAATCTACCAAGGTTAAAGCAAGGACCATTTTCTCTTTCTATGTTCCATTTTATTTGTTAAGCTTCAAGGCCAAATCTCCTCAATTACAAAGCAAGTGTTATGATGTTTGGGCAAGTCAACTTGTCAATTAAAAATTTAATGAGAAGGAAGGGTAAATATATCAAACTATTACTTTTTATGGGAGAGAGAGGTAAATCAACACATCACATTTTTAATTCTAAGGAAACAAGGGACATTCAACATAGAAAACACATTATTGATTTGTAAGAACTAGGAAACAATCAACCAACATGGATCACAACAATATTTTGAGAGTTTTCCACTAATTACAAGTATCATAAAACATTCCTAGTGGGTTTCTACAAGTTCTCAAAGGAAGTTACAAGGAAGACCCATTAAGGAAGCATAATTACTTTTACTGATCTACTAGGGTTTAACAATGTTTGTTGTTTTGGCGAAAACATTTTAACTCACATGATAAGACAAGGAAAGTTTTCAAATCTACACCCATATTACCACAAGATACCACCAACCAAGCAATCAAAATGACAAGGAAATATTTTAACTATAAGAACACCACATACTCACTAGAAAGCATCAATTGTAAGCAACCAATCAGCTATCTATTCAATATGGATTTACGACCAAGAGTTATAGTTTCACAAGAATAATCCCATTATAAGATACCATTGAGATTAATTCATCAAGGTATAATTACACTAACATCACTAGTGGCATGGTCCAAAAGACTCAAGGCATCCATAAGTGTCTCCACGTAATTTAAAATTAATAGGTCATAGAGTGTTATTCATAGTAACTAAAAAAATTAAGGAAAGGGTAGACTTATTTATAGGTCAAGAGGGCAACCAAACACACTTAATTTACACACACAATATTCGAATGTGATTAATTCTAACCATAATTATCAAGATGCATACAATCCTCAAGTCACTACTTTATATAATGAAATAAGGAAATCCTGATAAAACTTAGCATGCCATCGAAAAGAAGCCACTACTAGACACACACTTTTCTACTAACATCCAGAGCCAGCCAAAAGCAATCCGATCCTAACATAATTCATCAGCCCATAATTAAACACCTCTACTCCGATGAGGTTTAAGCTCTTACCGGATTGTAAGAGAATCACCACCACCGCTAACAGACTGCCAACTAGAACGCTCAACACAACAAACTCTCTAACTATCAAGGTCGAGCAATGAAAAATTCACTCTCGATCCTGACACACTCAAGGCATAAATTTAAGCACCTAAGAGGACATTTAAGACATCTAGGGTGTACCCCCATACGACAAAATGTCACAAGGCAACAGCATAGGACCAACTCAACAACATGCAATTGAGAATCACATAACATTTAGCTAAGTAGCCAACAGATAATGAGCTTTGAGTCACCAATCAAAGTAAAATCCAAGAAATATCGGTGATCAAGGAAAGTGGCTAAGTAGCCGCATAGCAAAGTCTAAAAATTCTCACAAAAATATAAATAACTAAAATAGCCTCAGAGCTTCTCAATCCAATCATAAAATAAGATGCTGGTCCTTGATAAAATAACACAAGATTATGAATGTAAAACACAAAAGTTAACACCACATTCACTCCACAGCCCTTCATGACTACCAATAGGGGTACTCTGCCTCGAGGTCAATTCCAAGGACACATACGCAGGATTGGGTCATAAACGACACCCAAACTTAATGTCCACTCTCCCATACGGGTAACAAAATGAAAAACTGACAACCCGACCATCTTCCCTAACCACTGAAGGAAGGAAGCTCTAAACACCTCTAATTAACTCTTCCCACCCCAGATCACAATCACTATTGTCCAACCACAAGAATCACACCATAAAATTTATCATTCCAATCACTCCAATAAGGAAGGGTCTTAAAAGGGCTTAACGCATCATACAATTAAATCAAAATTTAGGACTTGTAAAACAACACATTTTCAAAGGGGAGCCAAGTTTCCACTACAATAGAAGTTCACAAAAATCAATTTAATTTGACATTCTTGGTTACCTAGGTTTAGGAAAAACACCGCTAAGCAAGTGCAACAATCCAAACAACTTATTATTTTATTATTATTTTAATTCTGGTAGTTCAAATGACCAGAGTTATGTAATATTTCTTCACACGTATTTCTTTTTTATTTTTGTTTTTTAATTTTCAAACGCAGTTGTTTTCTAGATTTAAAAGTGTGTTAGGTTTACGATTCATGTCTCAAGTTTTCTAGTGTTCCCAAAGGTCCAATATTTTGAACCCACAGCTATGATACCAAGTGTAACACCCGCTAAAAACAAGCCATTTGAGACCCAAGAACAACCTAGGATTAGTTAGGAAAATTATGGAATATTTTTTTTTTTGTTTAAAAGAGTCTACAACTGTTTACTTAGACAACAAATTATGTCACTAACAAGTTCCAGATAAATTCTAATCCACTAGAATATAATTTTGTTTTATTAATAATTATTAGAGGTCACAAGGTCCCTAAATTTAGGGTTATAAAGTTCAATTAGGTTCAGAGGGTAATTCCTCACCATACCCACTCTCTAATAGGCTTTAAAGATTCAAATTGATTTTTCACAACTTAACACATTTAAATTTTCCCTAAATTATTCCCATTGGATAGGAAATTTCCTCACATTTCCATTGATAAAAATAATTCCTCCTAACTCCTCATATTTTTTGAGTTATGGGCCAATGGGCCTTGGGGTGAAAATTTTCCCCAAGAGTGGGCCTGCGGGGCCAGGGGAGAAAATTTGCCCTAAGGGCGGGTCTGCGGGACGCGGGGAGAAATATTTCCTAGAGGAAAAAAACCACCTTTGTGCCTATGCACCTATGGGTCCACAAGTCCACAAGGGACACATGGCGCCTCCTAAGCTAGCACGGGAAAGCGGGCGGTGGGAGGCATTTTGAAAAATCTTCCCGCGCGGAGCAAAAGCCAACTTTGTGCCCGCGCTCCCGCGAGTCTGCAAGGGACACGTTGTGTCTCCTAAGACAATGCCAAGAAAGTGAGGTGGTGGGGAGAAAAAAATTTTAACACCCCGAAGGGCTAAGAGGGTAACATTCAACCACACCTCCGACGGCACCTCACGATGCCACATGGCGGCTCCTGGTTGGCTGCCGATCGGCAGGGGCGGGGGAAAATTTGGAAAAATTTCCCAAAATTTTCCGAAACATAAAAAGGCAAAGAGGGACCTTCTCCTCCACCATTGCCTCACGATGCCACATGGCATCTCCTGATTGGCTACGGGTCGGCGGGGGGAAAATTTGGAAAAATTTCCCAAATTTTTTTTTAAGCGCTAAGTTAAAAAGGGATCCGCCCCTCCGCTGACACCTCGTGGTGCCACATGGCAGCCTCTGATTGGCTGCGGCCGAGGGGAAGAGGGGAAAAATTGGAAAAAATTCGAAAAAATTTCCAAAGCTCTAAGGGAAAATTTTGGGTCCAAGCGGCCCGCCAAGGACGTTTTTCCCAAAAATATTTTTTTGATGCCAAGTGAAGAAAAACTTCAGAAGGCCATAACTTTTGATAAAGAGCTCATTTTTGGGAAAACAGGGACTTTCTGGAAAGCTAGCAATGTCCTCTTAGCATAAGATTCATTTATTTTTAATTTTGACAAAGTTTAATGGGTCAATTTCATGAAAATAATCTGTAGGATTTTATAGTGCAAACTGGTAAATTTTAACTTATGAGAATTGTTCAATTTGATCTTCTTCCTCTCTCAACAAGTCAAATGGACATGGAGAATTGTTCTTAGGGGGATTTAAGAAAGATTTCAAGATTCAATTTGTCTAGTTGCTTTGCAGTTTGAATATTTACATTTCTTGGCAGCAAAACGATTGTAATACGGTTTGAACCCGATTTTGCTAAGTTTTCTAAGAAATTCCTTAAGTGTTTTTAGTTTGGTTTGGGATCCGTTTGGCATCTTTAAGTTCAATTGATTATTTCATTTGCCTCTTATCTATTTTTAGGGTTATTTGAACATTTGATAAAGGAATTTAACATAATATATAGTGAATTGAAATAAGTGTATACATTTACGAATGTAAATTAACTATCTCTTTTGCCATGAAATAAAACATTAAATTCATTCCATACTGGTCATAAATAGTTTTGTTTCATTCAATCAATTATTGAAACAAGAATGCGCTTTTTTTTTTTTTTTTTTTTTTTTTTTTTCAAAATCATATATTATAAACAAGGCAAAGATAATACATTTTCTCCTCACATGTTTCACTTTTGAACTTTCCAAACAAGTATTTCGTAGTGCATGTTAAACACATATTTCCAATGGTAATAACATCATTTAAATAAGGAAAAACTTCCATTAATTCAAATGAACCTCTTACAACCTCCTTTCCATTTGATTTCAAAATACAACATATAAAATACGTATCATTCTTTCACATTCTTTCCCAAATAGAATACAGAGTATAACTCTTTTACATTTCAATTTTCAACTTTCATTGTCAATACAAAGTATCTTTCCATTACAATGAATACATAGATCATCTACTTTAAAGTGGTAAAGGGATATAATAAGATTTCATTTCACAAGGGATCACAAACTGTCTTTTTCTCACTTTTCTGAATAGCAAGAACATGTGTATTTCTCATTCTTCCAAATTGTGATCACAACAAGAGTAAAGGAAAGGCAACGCTCTCCACCCAACCAAGACATCCAATGAAGAGGATAATTAATCCTTCATTGGCCCTCGATCCCCAACCACAAAGCTGCATAAAAGATATGATCCAACTCATGGTAACAATAGACTTCCACAAGCACACAAGCAAAGCATAATCACAATAAAACACGAGTCAAAACATAACGTAGTTTACAAATACATTAAATCATGAAAAACATTATTGAGGCTTCATCCAACAAGCCAAAGGAGCAAGAAACTATGGGGGATGTTGCTTATGCCTCCCAAAGGGGAAATAGGTATCACCACCTGAGAACAAACCGCCAAAATATGTATATATGTATGTATCTATATGTGTGTGTGTGTGTATCATTTCAAATCCCCGACATGCCCTTATGCCTCCTCTAAGTACCCCTTATCCCTACCATTTCCTTATGCCTCCCCAACCTCTTATGGCACCCCATAACGAGTAAAGAAATGCAAGTTATTTCTTTGTAAGGTGGAACCCAAATCCCAACTCCCTCCACCCTTATACCTCCCTAAAACACACTTGTGCCTCCTACAAAATAACCCCATAGTCTTCTCCTACACCATTCCTAGGCCATCTACCCAAAATCCCACAAACAAGCCAAAACATTAATACATTAACATTTCCATTCATAAAATAAGAGCATTTCAAGATCCAAGCTCCTACCTCTCCATGATGGAGTTGTTCCAAGTTCCAAAACAACAAGCTTTATCCCAATGCAAGCAATCCAAAACAGCCAAACACAAGCATGTAACAATCTTCCCAAAACTTCTTCAAAGCAAGAGCTCCAAAACAAAAAAATAATTCACCCCCTCTTCCCAAGAATGAAGTCTCCAAGGTGAAGCAACCCCAAAACAAGGCAAGGAATTTGAATTTTATAGAAGAGGGAAGGGAAGAGGATGAGGTGGGTCCATGTAGGATGTCACATCACACATCCTCAACTCCAACCCAAAATTCAACTTCATTCTCTAATGCATAATAAATAGGTGGGTAAATAAAATGACAATTTACTTACACACTCAAATCCAACCCACACCCCAAAGGACTAAAATTAAATCATGTAAGAAAAGTGCAATTAAAACCTACAATTTGCCTCCTCAAAAAGCATTATAAAAGTCTAAACTCAACTCTCCAACGGTAGGTATGGTTGGTAAATAAATTTAAGAGGTATGGGATAAGTTGAACTTGTCCCACAAGCCTCCAAAATCAGCCTCCAAGGATAATTTAGAATTTGCAGAAGGTGGAGTGTTTCACACTCTCAAAACTTAACTTACACCTCACTTACACTTTATTTGATTTATTTATTTTAACAATATGATTACTCACAATATTACACACCATTTAATAAACACATACAACATCAATAACAAGAAACCAAATAAATAAATACACATAACCCTTGGTCACATTTAAAGGTGATCCCCCCATGGGAATCCCTAACACAATCAAACACACACAAACAAATACAAGTTGCCATGGTGACCTTGTTGAATTCATCTATAATTCTAATGTGGTTGGTCTCCAATCCCCCAATGTTTGTTGTGATATTTTAAACCTACAAAATACAAATACCTCCTTCGGCCTCATGGCCATATTAGAACATCCAAAATGAATATAAATATAATCCCAAAATCATCCATATATATGAATCACAACAACATCAAGGCAACTAACAATATCATTTGCAATTTTATCAACCACTATATGGTCATCAAATTTAATTCAATTTTCTAGGTCTACTCATTATATCCAATATCACATGTCCAAATAGCATTCATAAATATAATCATGTCGAACAATATATCATTATCAATATATAAAAATGTTTTCAATAATCATCATGCACCATATATGAATCAAAGTCAACAATCATCCATGATCTAACATCTAACATCATACTAAATTAGAATCATAACAATGTCCCTAATATAGTCATTAGTGTAATAATCAATATCAAAAAGGTGTTGAAGGGAAGTGGGCACTACAAGTACTCTTGTTTCTTACACTCATTTATGTATCACATCGCACCAAACACTTTGGGTAGTTGTATCTTTTTACTCGATAAGTGTTTCTTTATGACTGGTATGATCATTTATGTACAAGGCGTTTCACCAAAAAAGCAAGTGCTTATATTATTTTTACTCTGATAAGTGTTTCTTTATGACTGGTATGCTCATTTATGTACCATTCATTGTACTCAAACACCAAGCACTTAATAATAACCACACCATGCACCAAGCACCCAATAGTCATCATTACCAATTCACAAATGTTCAATCATAATACCAATTAGCATAAAATTTTGGGTTTATAAATATCACCTAGGTTTTTGTCATAAGTGTTAGGATCATAAGAGTTACAACCATAACCCTAGTTACCACATAGGACCACCTTAATTTTCTTAGGTTATGTACACGATTGTTATCCAAAATAAGCCCCCTACTTATTTTGGATAACTCCTCCTTCTCCTCTGCTAGCACTTAAATGAATTTTTGGCATTATTCAGGGACTCAAAATTTTCTAGAAATGGTCTCATCAAAAGAGAATTCTCTCACCTTTCCGAAAGGTAAAATTTTACTTCTGACTCCTCAGTATTTCTCAAGTTATCGCGCTTGCGAGTTTTCGAGGGAAATTTTCCTAGGAAGGTCTCGCCACCAATAGAACGTGCCACGTGGCGACGAATGGCGGTGCGACGGAGGAAAGTTGAAATTTTTTTCAAAGTTCAAAAAGGTGTAAAAAGGCCATTTGAACCCGCAAACCAATAAGAATGTGCCACGTGGCAATGTGAGTGAGCGGGGGTGGAGTTTTTGGGAAATTTTTCCCAAATTCAAAAAGGGGAAATTATTAAAGTTTCGGTCCGCTAATCCAATTTTTCCCTCAATCTTCGAGAGGGCCATATCTTTTGATCCGTGAGCTCATATTTTTCATTCTTGGTGTCATTAGAAATCTTGTGAAATTCTCTACACGATGGAGGGTTCAATTTTGTACTTTGATGAAGATTTGCAAGAGAAAAATGGAGAAACATCCTCGGCATGTAAAAAACACAAAAATGGCTCCCAACCAACAATTTTAATGAAGTATGGGTCATTTTTGGATCTGCAGACAATGTAATTCAAAGTATGGGCTTTTCCATGGGAACCCATCATTTTGCAGGCTGATTAGAAGGATTTGTCGATGGTTGGAGTCAGCAAATCAAATTTGCCCGCATTTTTCACTTTTCTTCATTCTCGCTTCATGATAAAAGCCGCTTTGGCTCATTTGTAAAGGGTTGTTCATCATTCTTCTCTACCCCCTTCTTTTCTTCCCCAAGGGTTTAAAATGGAGTTATAACATCCTCCCATGTTATGTAATGGCATTTTTTCCTTTAACCATTAAATTAATGTTTTGTGCAAACTTTTGGAGCAACAAAAAACTTGTTTAGTGATGCATCTTGTCCATCCTTGCTCATTTTTTGCTTGTTTTCTTCTTTCCTCTCTTCATTTCAGGTATTTTTGCATGTTTGAATGTTCATTGCAGGTTTGGAGCTATGTTCATGGGGTTTTGGAACATTTTCTATGTGAAATCTATCCTTGGGCCTGTGATGCACTTGTCTATCCTTCCCATTGCTCACCTCTTCTTGTTCCATGGCATTTTTGATAGATGTTCAATATTTTCCTTCTCTGGTGTATCACCATTTTAGTGTAGGCTTCTTTTTTCCTCTTTTCTCTCTCTCCTTGTCTCCTTGGAAGTTAGATTAGGATTAGATTAGCTTTCCCGACTGGAATATTTGGTGGCGTGTAGTTTAGGAAAAGGAACCACCTTCTCTCAAGAGCTTTCCCCATTTGCTAAGGTCTCACACTTTGGGAAAGCTCAATGTTGTGCATTCATACCAAATGAGCTTGCCTTAGAAAAGAAGATCTATAGCTCATTTGGGGTGCTTTGTGAATTTGCACTAACAGCTTTGGCATGCCCGGTGAGACCTTAGAGGTCTTCCACCTTCATTTTTGATAGGTTGGTGTGTTCCTATTAAGGATTCAGCCTTTGGAGGCATATTCCAAACACATTTGGTGACTCTATCTGGTAAATAACTCATTCTCTAAGTTGCAGACCTGTTTTCCATCCATTCTTCTTTCCATCCCTTTCACTCTTTTCCATTCCATGAATTTGTGCAATCGTGACTTCATTTCCATCATGGAATTCACATTTACAACAGCAACAATGTTTTCTACCTCCAACATGTTTTACAAATCCTCCAAATCAGCATTTTGATCAAGTTCAAGATCAACATGCATACCCATATGAGCAGCAGTGCCAAAATCAGTTTGGCTATAAAGCATGTCGAGCACAAGGGTATGTTGATTGTGAGGGAAATCAAATGGAAGATGTTGATTTTGTGGAGAAAATCCAAAAGATGGAGGAAAAATGGTGCAATCAAGAGCAACAGCTCAAATGAAGGCTTTCGAATTGGTTGCAAGACTCCTTGTCTATGGGGGCCTTTTCCAAGACACTTCAGCCCTCGGAGAAGTGGACTTCATGATGGAAATATCGCCCAACTTGCGCACAATGGAAAACAGAGATAGAGGCCTATAAACTTGGTGCTAAACAACCTTGTCAATGGGTAAGGTCTACACCATCATCTAGTTTTTCTCTTTCCATTCCTCAAGCAGCACCATCTCATTTGGAATTCCAAATTCTAAATCCAGTCAATGTTGCCCCAAGTGTTATTTCCATTTCTCCATTCCCTAGTGTTCCACCCCATCTCAATTCTTGTCCTTTTCTCTTCCAAACAGCCATTCCCTTCAAAGAAACAAGAATTTATACCTCCTCCACCACCAAGAAAAATTGCAAAATCAATTGAACTCCAACCCACCCCTCCTCTTTCATTCCGAATTCCATGTGGGGAAGAAGAAATTACAAAAATCAGTCATCAAGGAAAGCAAGAAGAAGAGCCAAATAAGGATGAAAAGATCAAAAGTTTGGTAAGCTTGGCTCTCAAATTTGGGATAACAAAGATCCCCTTGATGGTTAAGCCTTCAGAGGAGGTGAAAGTTGAACAAGTGGTGGTTAGGACTGATTTTGTTGCAGCAGAAAAGAGAGAAAAAGAAGAAACAGATCAACAATCAGTTTGCTCAGAATGTAGTGTCCATGTTGGCACTTTATTTGAAGGAAATGCTGATCCAATTCAAGTTGCACAATCAGCCATGGAAGAAGAAGATCTTGCAGTCCCAACTTTTCCATATGAGTAGTAGATTGAAGAGTTTGACTTGACAAACTTCATGCTAGAGGGATATTTTAATCAAGAGCAAGATGGTCTTCAAGAAATAGAGGAGGAAGAAAAACCAGCTCCAAATCCCATTGAAGAGGAGCAAATGGATGAGATCAAGTCAGTTTTTGCAACAGCAGAAGAAGGAAGCATTATTGATACATTTTTTCTTTCATTTGAAGGGGCTGATTTGATTGATGAAGCCATTATGGAGGTGAACAAAACAGGTCCAAATTTTGAGCAAGAGGCACAAGAAATTTCATGTTTCTCTCCCACTTCATCTCTCCAAAAATATGGTTTTTTGGATGAGTTTGGATTGACAAGTTTCATGTTTGAAAATGAAACTACACATGGTGAAGAAAATGTAGATTTGGAGGTCACCATACAAGAAGGAGAGACCTTGCAGCAGCAGGACATTGAAGAGTTTGATTTGCCATCAGACTTAGAAGAATGTTTGGATGAAGAGCCAGCTGAAACTACAATATTTTCTTCTTCACCATTCATTCTCCAACATCAAGAGCCTACTGCCACAAAGGAGAACATTGAAAAACAACAACCTATGTTTTGTGATAGCTCTTTGGAATCAAGATTGGAAGATTTTAATCTTCCATGTTCTTCACTAGAAAAGGAAGGAAAACAGCAGAAGAACTTCATCACTTCTTCCACTTCATCCACCCAAGAAGGTCTACAAGAAGACTCCATTTTTGGAGTTAAAAATCATAGCTATGGGCATATCAAACAGATCAGACCTTTCCCAATAAGGTATTTGGCTTCATTGGAGCCAAAGGAGAAGCCACAACCAATCATGCTTGCTTCTAAGCATGAGGATGAGCTACAAAGTACCAAGGATCAGCTACCATACCTCTTCAATCCAAATGCAAAGCAACTAAAAGAGGTATTGGATTTGTTTTCAGTTGACACCTTGTTGATTTGGGTAGAAGACCAGCTTCTTGTTGATTTTCCACTCATCCAAGCAGCCATGATCAGCTCCAAATCATTTGCATGGCTGCCAATTTTGAAGAAAGGAAGTTATTTTGCACAACTAGTTGTAGGGTTTGTTTAGCCCACCTTTGCTTCCAGTTAGAGTAGAGTAGGTAGGTTTTCTTTCAGCAGAAGAAGTTCTTGTGCACACTCTACATGTTCCATTTGGAGCATGTATGATTTTCAGTTTTGTACATAGTTTTTGGTGCTGCTGGTTTTGCTCTTGCACAGTCCATTTCAGTGGCATTTTGGTGAAAACAACTCCAGTTCAGTGGGTTTCCAAGTGGCTCAGAGAGGAAGTTTTCAAAGTTCAAATCAGTTGTAGGCTACAACTCATGACTCCATGCCCAATGGATGCTTCAAAGGCTACTGATCATTCATCTAGCAGGTAGATGACCCCTCTGAGTTGCCAAATTGTTATCCAAAATAAGCCCCCTGCTTATTTTGGATAACTCCTCCTTCTTCTCCTCTCTGGCACTTAAATGAATTTTTGGCATGCTTCAGGGACTCAAAATTTTCTGGAAATGGTCTCATCAGAAAGAGAATTCTCTCACCTTTCTAGAAAGGAAAAATTTTCCTTCTAACTTCTTGTATTTCTCAAGTTATGACTCGGTGGAGTTTTTGAGGGAAATTTTCCCTGGGAAGGTCCGCCACCAATAGGAACGTCCCACGTGGCAGCGGAGGAAAGTTGGAATTTTTTCCAAAGTTCAAAAAGGCGTAAAAAGGCCATTTAAACCCGCAGACCAATAAGAATGTGCCATGTGGCAGTAGAACGGTAGGGGGCGAAGTTTTTGGGAAATTTTTCCCAAATTCAAAAAGGGGAAAATTTTAAAGTTTTGGCCCGCCAATCCAATTTTGCCCTAAATCTTCAAAGGGCCATATCTTTTGATCCAGAGCTCATATTTTTGCATTCTTGGTGTCATTGGAAATTTGGTGAAATTCTCTACATGATGGAGGGTTCAATTTTTCATTTTGATGAATATTTACGGAGAAAAATGGAGAAACGTCCTTGGCATGCAAAAAATGTAGAAATAGTTCCTAACCACCAAATTTAATGAAGTATGGGTCATTTTTGGATCTACAAAGCAATGTACTTCAAAGTATGGGCTTTTCCATGGGAACCCATCATTTTTCAAGCTAATTAGAAGGATTTGTCGGTGGTTGGAGTTGCAAATCAAATTTGCCCGCATTTTCACTTTTCTTCATTCTACTTCATGATAAAAGCTAGTTTTGGCTCATTTGTAAAGGGTTGTTCATAATTCTTCTCTACCCCTCCTTTTCTTCGCGGGGTTGAAAATGGAGTTAGAACCTCCTCCCATGCTATGTAATGGCGTTTTCCTTTTACCATTAAAATGACATGTTCTCAGGCAAACTTACGGAGTAACAAAAACGTGTTTTGTGATGCATCTTGTCCATCCTTTCTCATTTTTGCTTGTTTTCTTCTTTCCTCTCTTCATTGCAAGTATTTGTGCATGTTTGAATGTTCATTGCAGGTTTGGAGCTGTGTTCATGGAGTTTTGGAACATTTTCTGTGTGAAATCTATCCTTGGGCCTGTGATGCACTTGTCCATCCTTCCCATTGCTCACCTCTTCTTGTTCCATGGCAGTTTTGATAGATGTTCAGCATTTTCCTTCTCTGGTGTATCACCATTTTAGTGTAGGCTTATGTTTTTCCTCTTTTCTCTCTCATCCTGTCTCCTTAGAAGTTATATTAGGATTAGATTAGCTTGCCTGCACTAGAATAGCTGGTGGCAGGTAGTTTAGGAAAAGGAACCAACCTTCTCTAGAGAGCTTTCCCCATTTGCAAAGGTCCCACACTTTGGGAAAGCTCAATGTTGTGAATTCATACCAGATGAGATTGCCTTAGAAAAGTAGATCTATAGCTCATTTGGGGGTGTTGTGAATTTGCACTAACACTAACCTATGCAACTCTCACCACTTCACGTGCATCCCCTATGGATGTCACTAATTGGGTCAGAGCTTTGTGCACTCACCTTAGAGGATGTAACTATATATGAAAATCAACTAGGACCACGTGCTAAAATCATGAAACTCTACTTTGGATTTTGAAAATTGAAATCTAATTAGCCCTTTAGAATTATTTTGTATTAAATAAGTTCATTTTTCATGTGTTGTTTGTCCTTTTCTAAGATTCCCTAGGTAACTTATACATGTATCAACGTAAAATTCATAACCCTTTTGGCAGGAAAACAAAACATAGTCAAAATAAAAATCCCAAGGAATTACTAAAAAGATATTTTGATTATGAACTACTAGGGATGAGATGGACAGGAACAATAATATCTACAGTGGTTTGGGGTCTACATCCGAGGATTATTTGGTCTCCTTTCTAAGTAATAGATGGCTAGACTCTTCAGTGAAGCTCAACGGGAGCCTGTTAAGATTTTACCCTCCTAGTGTGATGGTGTTCCTCTTCTAGAGATACCAGACGGTATTATAGCTAGGGCTAAGGATAGATTTGGATATACAAAGAGTGGGGGCATTTTTTTCTTTCCTAAGACCTAACATTGATTTTGTGAGAGACTAATGCAGAAGGAAATGGTCCCGTGTAAGTGAACATGAGGGAACTAGTAGGGGATGGATTCCTTTTTTTTCTTCCAAGAAGAGAAGGATTTACAAAGGGTGCTTCTCGGGAGCGTTGTGGTTTTATGGGAGAGCTCCTTATCCTAGTATGGTGGAGACCAGGTTTCCCTCCGATTTTGCTTTTCGAGAACTCCTTTTTGGATTCACTTCCTAGCTTTTCCTCGGAATTTTGGGAGCCCAAAATATTTTTAGGGATTACGAGATCAATGGGGGTGCTAATGGCTATCGAATCGACCATAAAATCCAAGTCCATATTGGTCTATACTTGGGTTTGTATTAATGTTTCAGTGGGTTCCAATGGTGCCCTATCAAATTTTCTTAAACTCTTCCTGCAAAACATGGGAACAAGCAATAGATTTGAGTGTTCACCCATTATTTTTGAAAAACTCGGGAGGGTTGGCTATGAGACAAAGTCATGCTGCAGTGGTGCTCTACTACCTCGGTTGGAAAATGATTACATGGCCCTCGTTTACCTATCCCTGAGGTGGATGATTTTTCGAGGAGTAAGATTCGTCGGAAGCAGAGGACGAGGAAGAGGTTTACGAAGAGGAGTGTTTGATGGATCCATCTATTGATATGTTTTCTAAGTGGGTGGTGCTTTGTGACGGGGTCGATGCTACTGGTGTTAGTGTTGCTTTGGAGTAGAAGGGGTTGGTGTCTGCATGCGGCAAGCTGAGTTGTGTGTTGACAAGAAAACCTCTAACGGTCCCATTGGGTGGGTTGGGCCAAATTCAAATTCAAAACTTGGAATTATTATGGCTGGTGGTACTATTTGTAAACCTAAAATTAATGTGGCTATTAAAGACATTTCCTTTTCAAACTTTGTCCCTTGTAGCTTCTCAACTGATGTGAACCATACGTTTCGACAGTGCTCCTTGAAAAGGACCCATGCAGTGACATAGAGGGTAAGATTGAGGTGGTACTCGGGTTGAATGAATGTGTTCGAGGTGGGGAAGTGGTTGGGTTGCCGAACGTTGAGGTTGTTAGAGATGGTTGGAATTTTGTTCAACCCAAGCACAAAGTCATTCGGTCCACTCGTGTGATGTAGAGTCATTCTCGGGTGGCTTCCAACGTCGTTTCTTAAAGGTTCATTCTCTAGGTCAAGTCTCCTTTTCCTAGTTTTTAGGGTTGTTATCTTTGACTTCGCTTTGTTGTTCAGGGTTTTTATCCATTTAAAATCAAATTGTGTTTTACATTTCTCTCTTTGCCTCTAGTAGAGACTTCTCCTTGTGATCTTCATTATTATATCTTTTCTCCATTTGTATGGGTCCCCTTCAAAACCAACACATTTACCTAATTAAAAAAACTTGTGAAAGTTTAAACAAAAATTTAAAAAAAATTGACACAATATGCCTAAAAGACTATTGCAAATTCATGGAGTGTGAAAATGTGAAATCTCTTAAGAAGAGACATATTCATATCCCTTGGACATTTTTTTGTATGAACCAATATAGGTTTTCAAACTTATCCTAGAAAGAAGAATAAGACTTGGTTCAAACCATAAAGTACGGATCCCTAAACAACATATGAAAATGGAGTAATTTGATTAGTACATAAATTTTTAAGAATTTAAACAAAATAAATAAAGATTTAAAAGGGAAGATTAATGTGCCAATTAGGCATTAACCTAATTAAATGTCACATATATACCAAATCACATAAAAACATTATCAAAGAGGACATGTGCTAATTTTGGGTATCTGCAATTGCCCCACTTTTAATCTAAAATTGATATTGTTAGGTTAAAGGGATAAAAAAGTCAAAAAAAGAGTATGCTTAAATTCATTTCTTTTTTATATAGTTAATTCTTATGTACAAGTATATACCATGTCACATATGCACATTAGTAAATGACTACTATATTACTATTCTTGATAAAATAGTATATGTGTAATAAATCTTGTTAAAATATTTGAAATGATTAAAGAAAAAATACCAAATGATCCAGAGTGTATTGCTTTTTGGTCTTCTAGAATGTGTAAAATTTGTAATGGAGATAGATGGTGTTATAGGTCTTACAACCACTTTACATGGAAAGACATGGTTCTTTCATCTCACTTGCTTCTTGGCCATATAAACAAATGAGATTTCATCAAGAATGTATTGAATTTGGGTTTATCACTTAGTTAGATAAACAACTACCAACTTTGGGCTATAGAAGCCAAATACCAACCTAGAAATATTGAGGTGGAAAATATCATTAACCTATGTTCCTCTTATTTTGTTTTAAATTTATAGTGCTGAAAATACTTTCCTTTTTATTTTCAATTCAGCCTACTCTTATGATTGTGTTCTATCATAATACTCAAAGTTACGCTCCTCAAAATTTATAGTGGTTCTCATTACCATATGTTCCTTGTATTTTAAACATACATTTTGATATTATATAGACTTTACTCTTATGGACATCTTCTATCACATTCCTTAAAAATTCTTATGGTTATCATCATCTTATATTCCTCTTATTTTAAACCTATAATATCGACAATACTTTCCTTTTGATATTCAACTTAACCTATTCTAATGGAAATCTTCTATTAGGGTCTCACAAATGTTTTTGGTTCTCATCATCACATGTTCCTCTTGATGATCCATTTCTTACAATCTATGTCAAATTAAAGAGGTTATATTTCATAAATGGCATATCTATCATTCGAATTATAAAAGATCTCAATATTATTCAATAAATAATTAGTTGTTCATATCACATAAACATATTTAAAATTCAATTTTATTTATACAAGATTTTTTATGGTTGTACCACAAATATATTATATACATGATGCAATAAAGCATTGATTAAAAAGAGAGAGAACCCAATCTTTTTCAAATACAATTCATATTCTCAAAAATAGTTTCTATAACCATTTTTTTATTGTATTTTATTAAATATATATTTAATAAAGTCCACTCCATATGTCATATAAATTTATCTTGACATCATCTCCAACCTTCACCAAAATCAAGTGGTATATGAAAAGCACCAAGGCCTTGACAATAATTTTATAGAAACATTCAACAAGGTAATAGGCCACCAATTGTAGATAAAATTTGAGTGACCCACCTTGAGTATGAATTCAATGTGGCCCTACTTTATATAATGAAAAATTTCATTGGATCTAAAATCTTTTGAATAAACTTAGAAGTGGTCATTATTAACCACATCCCAAAGATTTTTATAGAATTTTCATGGCAGCCCATCTTGGCCAAGGACTTTTTCGTAGCAATTTAGGCCATAACACCATATAAATCATCAATAGAAGTAGCTAACCATATGCCATCTTTTGAGATTAAGAGAGATTACAAGGGAAAATGGCAATGCATTACTTTAACACAACTAGTTTCTTAGGAAAGGATCTCGAGCTCTAAAAACCTTTAGTAATGGCAAACAACGGCTTGCACCATATGTGATACTTTAATAAGGATTGTGTCACCTTCTTGGATGACCTTGATCTATTGTTTTGAATGCATGCATTTTAGAATTTTAAATAAAATATTTGGAAAATCTATCTCCAACTTTGAGGTAATGAAATTAGGATTTTATTTGAGCACCATTGGCATTGTAGGTTTCTAGCAATTTGGAGGTGGTTCTTAAAGTTCTCCACCTAGCTTTGCAAAGGCTTGTGAAATGGCATTTTTTTTAGGGTGGTTAACGAGTAGATCAATTTGGAATTGGCTGTGGATTAGTCTTTATATTGAATGAGATCCATATTGCATCAAAAAATGCAAAGGAAACATATCAGCCGATATATGGCTTCCTTTTGCCACTCAATCGAACTTGTCTTATCGGTTGGCATGACAACTGAGTTCCAGACCCAATTGATGTGATAGTAAATGGGCCCATGTTGAAGAAAGGTAGTATTGAGATAGAACTGGACTTTTATGAATTTTAATTGGCCAATGAAAAATCCATTTAATTTGGAAATAGAAAGGAAAATGGTCGAAAGAACAATATTTGGTATCACTTCCACCTATAATCTGAAAACAACTAGTAATGGAGAAGAATGGTTGTGAAAAAGAATAGAACAATCTTTGTAATGTTCCTTTTGATATTCAAGTGGCCCTTATTAAAAATTATGTACTTCCTTATTATAGAAAGATGCAAAAACAACATTACAAATCATTCAGCCTTAAGTGAGTCAAAATCCTCATAAACATATATAAAACTGTGTACATGTTTTTGTAAGTTTCTTAACTTATGGAGTAATACAATTTTTCCATATCCGAACCTATTTTTTGGATTTGGTTTGGAGGTATGATTAATTTTAATCTATTTGATCTTTTATGTTAGGGTTCACTGACCTATGTATTTGTAAATAGTTTTTCATATAAGGAGCTCCAATTTGCAGACCTTC
This sequence comes from Taxus wallichiana var. yunnanensis, assembly GCA_018340775.1. Classification (NCBI taxonomy): domain Eukaryota; kingdom Viridiplantae; phylum Streptophyta; class Pinopsida; order Cupressales; family Taxaceae; genus Taxus; species Taxus wallichiana. The sequence continues at coordinate 549,406,929 of CM031243.1, forward strand.
CTAGAAAGATAAAAAAATTAAACACAAATTGATAAAATATTTGGTCAACTTCTCTTATACTATAATAGTAGAATCAAGCATCACATTTTGCACTAAAATCCATATTCTTTCCTTGCCACTACTAACACTAAACATGAGAATGTAGAAAATATAATAAGTGTTGAACCTCTCATAATATCTCCCATCCACCTTTAGGTGTTTACATGTGGAATACATGTATAATCAACAAGTTCCAAACATGAATGCTATTCTTTCTTTAAAAACAAATTAGAACACTTTCCAAAAGCATATATTTAAAAAAATTAAGTTTCAGAAACTTCATAAATACATTTAACCGATTATAGTTGATATAAATATGTTATTTTAAATTCACTGAATTAAATTTATTCAATTAATTGAGAACAAATGCAAACAAATGTATACAAAATTGAATTTCAAATAATATTTTCATTTTATATAGTTTTTTTCATTATATTTTAATAATTACAAAGAATGTTGACTTAATCTTTGTAATCATCCCCTATTTTATTAAAATTTCATAGAATGATGTGAACCCTAAATGAACCATGTTCAATGAACCTAAGTGATGCCCAAGCACCGGCAAGTGGTGGAGATGGTTTTGGACATGGTGGCACTTCCTCCGCAGAGATGGCTTGGAGAACCAGTCTGTGATGGAGGTTGGCGTGGAAATCCCATCTTCTACATCTTCCCCAAAACCCGAAGGTAGTGGTTGCGAGATTCATGGTCCCCTGGTGGCGTTTCGCAGCAACAGGCCTAGCTTTGCTCGACCGTGAATGTTTTAGTGGAGGGCGGAGGTTTTGTCCTATCGGGAAAATGCACCTCTCGTTGATGTAGGATTTTTTGGTGTCGAGAGGCTCGAATATTATTTCTTGGGCACTTCGCAATGGTTCTTAGATCCCGGATAGTGGAATTGCAAAGGTTGGTGGATCCCCTATCATGGCAGGAAGACCTATCTCTACCCCCTCGCGACTAAGTGTAATGTGGACCCTGTTGTGACTCACGAGATAGAATGCTTACACTTTGCCCCTTGTTAGGCCTTTTTTTTCCCCTCCTCTACAACACTCCTACACAAATGACATCTTCCAGACATAGAGCTAAACCCCTCAATTTGGCAAGTAGATCTCCTTCTATTACCTTTGGCACTCAGTACTTGAAGTCAAGAAAAATTCACCAGAAAGGGCTAATCTGCAAATTTAATGGTATGTGGCTAGGGCTTTCTAAGCTACATTCCTATATCTCCTTCGAATGGAAACCCATCATGCTAGGTAGAGTGGATATTTATGGGTCATTATAACTTCGAATAATTTAATCAACCTATTTAAGTGTTCATGTCATTATAGACCAAGGTTGTGTTCAAGGTTGTATGTAGAGAAGTTAATATGTAGCTCAGTCACTATGGTGGTTCTCTCTTTCTTTGGGGTTTCATTTTGTATCTATTATTTTGTTCTATATTAATTAACTATTGAAAGTGAGTAAATGTCTAAACTATTGAATATCAAAATATTCTAAACTATTGAATGGAAGACAAAGTATATAAAATGCATCTATTATACTAAAACAGAGTTACTGAATGAAATGCTTGTTCAAGGAAATGATTTGCTAAAATGAAATTCTTGTTTAAAGGAAATGAAAATTAAAGGAAATTTTCTTAAATAAAAATACATAATATTGTATTCAGATAATCACCAAGTCAAGATATTAAAACTGAAACTTAGTAAATGTAAATATTTTGCATGAAGTACCAGTCCTTCAATATCCTCAGTCAATTGGGCCCTTTCTCTACTTCGGGATTGAGGATCTTAACAAAAACATATCCACAAATTATCATGTATTGTATTGATAAAAACATTATTCGTTTATATACTTCGTGAGCAACTAAAATAACTTCTATCTATTATCCATTGTAATACCGAAAATAACTAACTCGAGAAACAATCACGAGAAGATGTCTTATAGACATGGTTGGTTACAACACATGCCAAAGCTATAGGAAATCAATTAAAACTTCATAAAAGTACCATAATTCCCCATAACTCTACTGGAAACAGGGGTCCTAGTTTGTAGCTTGTTATGGTTCAGTCTTCAAAATGGCATAGTAGTTGTAGACTCAATCTCATTTGACTGTAATTGTTCAAAATGACAGAGAATGTGCCTCATCATCCTACGTATATCACCAAATTACTCAACAAAATAATTAGTGGAAGTTTCATTGGTCATTAGATCGCTTAAGATAGAATAAGGGGAAATGCATTACTTTCTACTTTAGATATAACTATTTAGAAAATTCCCATTCATTGATTAGTATTTTTTGGAGTAAATTTTATAATTATATAGATGTTATGATGAGTCAATTTATGGACTCATCATCTCCTACACTTTACCTTTTGCAAGTCCTTGTGCAAACTATCTTCGACCTAATATCTGCTCAAGTTGTTTTGTCATGTCATACTCTTCAAATTGATCTACATATTGTTTCTTGGTGCCCTTACATCCTTGGTTTGCAAACATAGTTTATGCCCATGCCGTAAATCTTTCATTTGATTGAGGATAAATTTTTGCGATGTATTCATTGGCTTGAGAAGCATAGGATGCCTAACCTGCATCCTAACCCATTCATCATTAAACTCATTGTTCTCTTTTTGTGATAACTTTCGAATAATTTCCACAAGTGCATCTCCCCTTCTCACGCTCCAGCTGAGATTATAAGGAGAAAGCACTTCTCTCCTCTTCAGTGGAAGATTCAAGGTGTCCCATCTTTTTCACACGCTATCATATACTTGGGAAAATTTTTTTGCTGATAGTAAGCTTCAAACTCTTGGACACATTTTTCCAAGATCTCATAGGTGTGTTTACTAATTCTGGCCTGGTAATACAAAGACCTAAAATATTTCTTCATTGAAATATCATTATGGTGTTGGGGTTGAATGTAGAAACCAACAATTTTTGCATGTTTTGTAAAGATATCAGTTTGCTCTTCCCACACAATCTGATTTCTTATCAATGACTGAAAATATTTTAACTGAAATTCTCCTACTAACAAATTTATGAAAAAATCAGGAACATTTGGAACCAAGATGTTATGGAGATAGAATTCACACAATAAGTTTTGTACCTCTAGAGTACAACTCTAATAAATCTATAAAAGGTTTTTCCATCAGGAGCCTCATGAGGCTCTCCACAAAAATTCTATGCAACTTCCATGAATAAAATTTCTCTTGAAGAAATAGACTATACACTGAAGATGGTTTCCTGCAAGCTAAGATTTTACAAGCTAAAGGACAAAAAAACTCAACAATTGTTTCCAATTTTGTCTTTGCATTAGAGTTGGATTCAGCCTCTTCCTTGAGTTTTTTATTTTCTTCTACCAGCTCCTTGTTTTTAAGAGAAAGTTGAGTCCAATGAGATGATAAATCATCCCATGCTTTCAAACCAATATCTTTTTGTCTCTTTAAACTAGTAACTTCCATTCTCAAAACATCTATTTCTCTATCTTTTTGTATATTCTTTTGCACAAACTCATTTTGAAGAGACAAATGAGTTACTTCCATACCTCTCAGTTTTTCTTTTAGAGTAGAAATTTCCTCTTGGTGTTGCCTCAAAACCTCATCATTGTGAAGAAGAACATCTCTTTGTGATTCTTCATGTCCAATTTCTTGCGCAGTAGTTTCCATAACTACCATCTACATTTCTGGACATGTTGGTATATTTTCTGGAGCTTCCAAATGAGTTTTTGGTCCCTCAGTAGCATGACTTTGTTCTTCAAGAATGGTTGTCATGATATCTTTTTCCTTAAATTTATAGGATTAGGGGATGCTTCGTGCCATCTACATAATATTCAAAGAAAACAAGGGCGGGCGAGGAGCGGATTGAATCTTGGCCTAAGAGTCATGGGCTGGTTCAACAAAAATTAGTGTAGGAGTCCCTTGATCTTCTTCGCCTAGAAATTTCTCCTACAATAATATTTTTTTCTTTCCTCTTGGGTTTCCTTGAGGCCTAATGTATGCAAATCAACTAAATAATCCCTGGGTGCTTAATTACAACATTACCGCCTCCATTTGTATACTTCTGCCCCACTTTTATGACAGCATTTGCTAGGTATTTAGGGAGATTGACTTTGAGTGCAAGGATTTCCCTGCCTTTCTTCAAATGGGTCAAAATCTTCAGAGTTATCTCCTCTTAATACTGATTGTTGTCCTTCATAGATGAAATACCTATTTACCTAAGAAGCTACCTCCTTCCAATGTCCTAACAAGCTTTCTCTTTTAATATCCTTCTGAATCCCCTGGGATTAACTATTATCTCAGGAATAGGTTCCCCCTCCTCATGAAAAATTTCTATCAAATATTTGAAGGGGGTGTTAGTGATAACCTTGAGTCCAAAATCTGGAAGACTAGAGATTATGATAATAATTTTTCTATCTATCTCAATCCTTTTCCCTCCTACTCTAGCTTTAAAATTTGAAAAAAATCTTCAATCAAATCTTCATCAAACCCTTCAAATTTTCAAATAAAATTCAACCAACCTACATCGTGAAATACCTAAGAGATGACAACATTCCTCAATAGTGGTTCCACAGATTCTGGCTTTGACTTCTTCTTCTTCCCCATCAAACAGGATGGTTTGTAATAGGAATGGAAAAGGTAGTGAGGAGGTATATTTTCATAACAATGGTGATGGTTTCTTGGAAGAGGCAGAGTAGTTTTGTGTAATGTTAGTAGCTTGAATTCGAACTACTCATGAATTTATAATAACATCATGGTGACAAAGAATTACGACGAAGATGACTGATGTGATTGTTGAATGTGGTGAGATTTTAATTCATTCACATGGTTCCCACATTTCTAGCCTTGTTACTTGTGCCATTTTTCATCCTTCAAAAAGAGTGACATCATGCCTTATTCATTCATCATTACCTCTTATCTCTCTAATTACTCCTTTAGATTTTTTGTTTTTAATCAAGTGCATTGGGAAGTTCAAATATAGTTAAGACCTTTGGTAAAAAATTAAATACACATCACCTTACCAGCTCAACGTCCTTTTGACCGTTGGCACTCCACCTCCTACATTTGAAAATAAATTATGGTTAATATACATTTTGATAATTTACACTTCTATCCTTTATTTGCATGCATAAAAGAAAATATTATATATATATAGGGGGAAGAAGACTATAACAAAATTATGGTCTTCTTCCTTTATTTGCATATTCCTGAAAAACTACTCATGGTTGGAAGAGTTGAAGTCTTCCACTAAATTGAATTCCTCACACACTGCATGTCCTTAGTGAAGGTTTCTTTATCCTAGGGTTGTTGATACAACCTCAGTCTATGGTCATTCACTAACAAATTTCTTCTGTCACCATCAATTGGAAACAATCTCACAGATCCATTATCATATATCTTTTCAATTTGGTAAGGTCCTAACCATCTTGTCCTCAGTTTCCCTTTAAAGTGCTAGTATTTTGAGTCAAATAGCAAGGCCCAGTCTCCTTCTCTGAATCTTTTGGTCTTTATATGAGAATCATGCTAGACCTTCCTCTGATATTAAAGGATCTCATCTTGTTGTTTTGTTTCCATCCACATCTCATCCAATTCATTTAGCTACATCACCCTATCTTTCTGAGCTTCATCCAAGTCAATTCCTATCTTTAGTGTTGTTCTCTAGGTCTGCAATTCAAATTCCACTAGGAGAAATGGATTCTTTCCATATACTAGTTCATATGGGGAGAAACCAGTGGTGGTTTTCCAAGTTGTGTTGTATGCCTAGACTACTTCAGGAATTCTTGGCACCCAATTATTTCTATTTACATTTATAACTTTAGTCAAGATGTTTTCCAGTTCTCTATTGGTGACTTCCACTTGCCCATTGGATTGGGGGTGGTATGGTGATGATTTCCTATGCTTGATCTGGTAAATCTTCAAAAATGCCTCAATCATGTTGGACACAAATTGAGGTCCTTGATCAGATACTATAGCTCTGGGAGCTCCAAACCTTAGCATGATCTTGTGGTACAGAAATTTAGCTACAACGTCTTCATTGGCAAATGTTAGTGCTTAAACCTCAACCCATTTGGTAACATAGTCAGTGCACACTAGAAGGTACTATTTTCCATAAGATATGGGTTTATAGGTCCAACAAAATCAATCCCCAATTTCTCAAATGGTCATAATATTATTTGAGGATTAAGGAGCATTTCAGAAGACAAGGTAGGCTTCCCCATTCTTTGACATGCATCACATTTCCATACATATTTCTTGACACTTTGTGGAGAGAGGGACAATAGTACCCAGCTCCAAGGACCTTATGAATTTTCCTCTTTATTGAGTAGTTTCATCCTCTAGGCTCATAATGGAATGCTCTCAGTATGTCATATACTTCATCTTCTTGAACACACCTACGAAGAATCATGTCAAGACAACATTTAAACAAAATTCCATTGCACCACTTATATGTAGCATTGTTTCTAACTAATCTTTTTCTTTCTTTACTAGTGAAATAAGTTGGAAACTTCCATGTAGTTAGATAATTGGAAAGATCAAAAAACCATGGAGGGTGTGCTGATATTGCAAACAAGTGCTCATCCGGGAAGTGATCTTGAACTACCTCACCTTCTCCTGAAACATTCAATCTTGAAATAAATTCAACAACAACATTATCCTTTCCAAGATTATCAATAATGGTCAAGTTAAACTCTTGCAAAAGAAGCAACCACCTGATAATTTTCCCCCTACTACTAGTTTGTTCATTAAGTATCTTATGGCTGAATGGTCTGTATACACAAAAATCTTATAACTAGTAATGTAGTGTCTAAATTTTTTTAGAGAGTAAACAACAGACTAGAAATTCCTTTTCTATAGTGGTGTAGTTTCTCTCCATAGGGGTCAGGTTTTTACTTGATGAAATAGATGGCATACATTTGTTCTTCCTCATCTTTCTATCTAAGAATATCTCCCATTGCATTGTTGGAAGCATCAGTGTGAATATGAAAAGGTTGGCCCCAATTGGGTCCTCTCAAAACTAGGGTAGTGGTCAATTTCTCCTTTATAACTTCAAAATATTGTTAACATTGAGGAGTCCATTAAAAAACATATTATTTTTTCAGCAGAGAGAACATTGGTGCAAAAATATTACTAAAATATTATATGAATTGTCTAGTAATAACATGCATGTCCAAGAAAACTTTTGATATTTGTTTCATTTGTTGGTGTAGGCAGCTTAGTAATAACTTCTATCTTTTATGATCAACTTGGATACCCTTAGCAGAGATATGATGACCCAAAACAACCCCTTGATCAACCATCATCAAGCATTTTTCATGACTTAATGAGAGTTGGTGTTGCTCACATCTTGCTAACTCTTTTTCAAGATTGCACAAAGACTCCTCAAAGGTAGACCCATGGAAAGTGAGAATAACCATATATACTTCAACACAGTCAATGGTAAAGTCTATAAAAATAGCTAAAATTGCTCTCTGAAAGGTCACAGGTGCATTAGAAATTCCAAATGGTAGAAATTTGTATGCAAATGTACCCTAGGGACAAGTGAAAGTGGTCTTATCTTGATCAGCAGTGCTATACTAATTTGGTTGTATCCACTAAACCCATCCAAGAAGGAGAATTATTTCTTACCTTCCAGATTGTCTAAAACCTAATCTATAAAGGGCAGCAGAAGTAATCTTTCTTGGTGGCTTTATTAAGCTCCCTATAATCTATATAGATTCTCCTTACCATTTTTCTTAGGAACTATAACAGGAGGTGATACCCACGGACTACTAGATATTGGATAGATAAATCCTACCCTCAATAGTATCTCTATTTCACCTTTGACAATGTCTCTTAGTGATGGGTTAATCCTTCGTTGTGGTTGTTTGACTAGTTTGACATCCTTAGTATAAATATGATGAGTGCGGATGATTGGATGAATCCCTTTCATATCAGTATAATCCCAAGAAAAATCTTTCAAATGATTTCTCAGGATGTCTATGACCCTAGTATCTTGGTTGTCTTCTAGGTTGTTACCAATAGTCAATTATTTTCCTATCGCAATAGTTTCTTATTTATTGTATTTTAAAATACACAATTTTGTCTTAGTAATAAGAGAGTTTAAGGGACAGGCATGAGACTATAGCATGTGAAGAATAGTCATGTTCTCAAAAGATATAACCTTGGCTTAAGGACATTGAAAATCAGTTGATGTTTAGCCTTCATGGTAATCATAGGTCTCTCCAAAACCATCTATAGCAATTTCACTCATTCAGATGATGTCATTATTTTTTGAGTTCAAAGCAGTCATTTTTATAGCCTTTGTTTTAGTTTTTGTAGCCACAGTTTTGGTTTCCGTAGCCACAATATCTTCTTTTTATAACACTAGGTATGTCTCTATAATTTCTTCCATATGATTTTTTATTGCAATGGTGGTCAGATAAGCAAGACTCATATAGTTATTATCCAAAAAATCCACCCACACACATTTACAAACATCCATATATGGCTGAGAAGGAGGATAAAGAGAAATATTCTTTGTTTTTTTCCCATTTGAAATAGTCATTTTTCTTGACCTATAGTCAATATATGTAGCAACAGTAGCTAGCCAGGGTCTTTATAAGATAACCGGATATCCCATCTTTTGATTTTTAGGTTGTAAGACCATAAAATCTACTAGATACTCCCAAATTCAACTGTAACCATTATTTCCTCAATTATTCCTTCTGGTACAATAATAGATTGATCTGCTAATTGGAGGATAGTATTGGTTGGTTGTAATCATGTCAAAGACAAAAATTGAATGTATATGTTGTTATGACATTGATGGCAGCACCAAGATCCACCAAAATGTTAGATATTGACTGACCATTTACAAAAATAGTAATTACTGGACTCCTAGGGTCCCTATATTTTGGTGAAAGAAATTTTCCATCTACAAGGTTGGCTAGATTTCCAACTACTTTGACTATTTTTGGGTATTTCTTCTTCCTTCCTGGTGTCTTTATGTAATGGTTCCTAATGGTTTGGTTTAATTTAGGAATTTCCCTTATTGCTCTTAAGAGTGGGACCTCTATATTCAAATTTTTAAGCTCCTAAACTAGTGTTGTCTCTTCCCCATTCTACATTTCTTTTAATCTCTATTGGAAAGGAGTTGTATGTATATTCTTTTTCTCTCGATCATCCCTAGTTTCTTGTGTTTGTGGAAAATTTTTGGTTCTCTCCCTTTCCTCAGGTACCTCAGTAATAACTATTGGAGGATTGTTCACTGTTTTTCCAGATCTCAGCTACAAGTTATTAATGACATTAACTTGCATTGTCTCACCTTGTCATGCTTCGCTAATTAAAGTTGTTTGTTGATTTTTAGGGTTTGAGACAGGTTGGGCTGGAAGTTGAGTTTGTGTTACTTGCCTCACTGGTGATTTTTTGTAGTGGTGGCATTAAATCTTGTTGTTGTGTAAACCTCTTTGGCTGATTATAGTTCTGTTGGGGTGACTATTGTTGGTTTGGCCATGGATGTGCATTGGCTGATGGTGTCTAGCCTTATTGATTATATGGAGGCATCCATGGTTGTGTATTTGGATAGGCCATCTAGTTTGGTGGTGCTTGTTGGTACCCAAATTGATTCTCCTTCAAATTCTGAGCAACATCATAGGTTTATTAGGAAGCTTAGAGATAGATAGATCATGATGATTCATTTTGTAGCCGGGGATGGGATCTAACTGGCCCTTAGTCACTCAGATGTAGAGAAATGGATAACACCCTCAAGAGGATTTGATCTATCCTCACTATTTTAGGTTGTGCCTTTCAACCAGGGTAAGAGAACCCTTTTATAGCATGTTGTTTATGGAGGAGATGGAGATATCCTTCCTGATGGAGCTGTTAAAGAGACCTTGGAGAGAATATGATCAATGCAACAAAATCTAACTCTCACGAGTTGTCACTCTAGATAGTGGAGATATTCTCTAGGCAAGGTTCAGGCTACTAAAGACATTTGGAATCTTGATTGTTTATGCATGTTTAGGTAGTAAAATTTATGTACTTGCATACACACATGACAAACAAGGGTAGTATGGGTAGGATTAGTTTTTAATAACTTTTGGTAGGAGATGAAGTAGGATAAATTTGATTATACCAAATATTTGAGAGTTCTTAAAAAATGGAAAGTCTAAACAACAAAATACTTCAGAATAGCTAGAATGTTCCTTTAACCAGAATATGTACTCAAATGGAGGCCTAGATTTGCACTTTTTCACACAATATATGAGATTTTAACACGAAGGCTTGAGTTAGAAGACTCAATAAAACATCAAGATCTAAGATCAATCACGCCTGAGGTACACCCAGAGGCTTACAAACAATCTCCATCAACAAATGAAATAAAAGTGATTTTAAATCATTTATTTCACTCCCAGATGAAAGATCTCCTAAGAAATGAGATTACAGATACCACTAAACTGTCACAAGGATTGAGATCTGTGTGATCAAGATAGATTTTGATACAAGATTGCAACAAGAAACAAGGAAAACTATTTACAGACATTCAGAAGTAAAACAAACACATTTTGCATAAGATCCACACAGAATAACTTGAGTTTGATTAAATTTATCAATAGGGGAAAGTTTCTTAGAACAATCTCAAAGCTTGTCAATGGTTGTACACTTGCAACCACCTTGACACGATCAAACTTAATACAAAAGAGATATACAGGCTTCTCAGACGGCCTCTCAAAAGATAGGCTTTGTCAAATTTTCCTCTTGGGAATTTTCTTCGACCTCTAACACTCTAACCTCCAACCCTTTACATGAAAAAAAATGGTGTTGTTTATAATATTTACAACAGATCCCCTTCTTCCCCAAAAGACAAAAACATTAAATGTACCAGTGTTTACCATGCTTTCGATCATGATTCCTAGAATCAGATCTATAAAAGTTGTCAGGTGCTCATGGGGCAAATCTCTTCAAAAATCTAAGCATTCAATTCCTTCATTTGGTAGAACACTCCTCCTTCAACTCACCAACCAATTCTGCCACTAATCTGTCAAATTTGGTGCCTTGCGTGCTCAGAAGAAGAAAAACGGAGAAACAGATCAAACCCGAGAGTCAGACCATTTTAATTGCGAAAGATGTCTCCAGATCTATAACACCAAACTTAGATATCAAAATTAATTCCCCTCTCTGTCTGGCATGTAGGAAATACCAAGAAATCATGAAAACTCACACTTCGAGGCGTGTTTCAGTAAAAATGGGGAAAATCGATTTCAGACTCACAGTTGTTGTTGATCTTTGCTTTGAATTTGGGTTGTCCACGTGGAAGATTCAACTTAAAAATAGGCTCGAGGGCTTCCTTTGACTTTTTACAACCTTTTGGAAAAATGGAAAAAATTTCCATTTTTCTCCGCACCTCCGCCCTTGGGAAATGAGCCTAACACATGTCCTAAGGTGGGTCCCAGTGGAACCATGGCCAAATTCTACCATTTTACCTCCTTTTTGGAAAAGGGAAAATTTTCCAAGTTTTCCCGCAACTCTGCCCTTGAAAAACGTGCCTGACACCTCTCCTAATGTGGGTCCCAGTGGAACCGCACTTCATTTTTAATTTTTTACTTTTCTCTCCCAAAAGGAAAATTTTTCAAATTTCCCCCGAGAGTCCACACCTCCGCCATTGACTGGAGCAAGCTTTGACTTTTCCCTTATCGGGCTTGTAGGCCATTTTGAGATTTTAATCCTTTTGATGTCAAGAGGAAAAAAATCCAATTTTCCTCCAATGGTCTCGCTTCCCGCCCTTTGAATTTTCAAACCGCCACATGTCACAATGGCGCATCTTGAGATGATCCCCAAAAGTTGAGACCTTGAACAAGCGCGGGCTCGCCATGTGTCATTGCGGCGCTCCTTCAAAAACCTTAATGATTTGGCAGGGGCACGCTTCCACTTTAGAATTTTACTCCATTTTTCCAAAGGGGCAAAACATCCAACTTACCTCCAAAGGCCCGCATCTCCACCATTAGCTTTGCCACGTGTCCTCCTACGGGGTCAAAGTGAGACTTTTCCCACCTCTTAAATTTGCTCCAATCGAGCCTGGTGGGGCCGCGGGTGGGTTCAAACTTTTTGCCAAAGTAGCCAAAAATAACAAGTTCAAAAACAAACCCATCACACCCCATCTAATCAGAAGAAGCCACGTAAGCACCAAAAGAACCAATCAGAATTGAGCGGAGCCACAAGACCAAATTTTCCTTTTCGCCAAAAAAGCAAAAAGCGATAAGTTAAAGCATTTTCCCGCCATCCCCTGACCAACCAAAAGAAGCCATGTGACTACCAAACGTTGAGGAATAAATTTGACAAGAAAAATACACCTGTCAGACCGTCAAAATACAGAAAATCACCATTCATGCCCCAGAACCCATTTTTCACTAAGGATGAAAATTCTTTTGAAACAAAAACAAGTGAATCATGATTCCGAGCATATTTTCGACCATGGATTTGGATTTTCAAAGGCATACAAATATAGATTAACCATTTTCGAGCTTCCATGGTCAGGGAAAAAAGGAAAAAGACAAGGCCTGCAAACTTTGAAGAAATTGGGGCAAAAACTAGGGTAGACTAGGAGAATTTTTCAAGGAGGGACATGACAATGGATTTTGCAAACAATCTTGAAGTATTTCAAATGGGGCGAAACAAATCTCAACACCAACATCGGCTCCGACTCGGGGATGGGCACTCCCTGAGTGCCACAAGAACAAAGGTAGACCAAGTGCCAAAATATCCATTGGGAAAAGGAGTCAGCTTGCAGAGTAGGGAAACAGAGCCATCACCCAAAAACGAACATAGAAACTAGCAAAAATAGGTCACCAAGGACCAGAGCAAGTGAAAACACAAAAACAAGAAACAAACAACAAACTATACACTTTGTACAAAAGATGTTCACCTTGATTCAGGGAATCAATCCAAGAAATGCTTCAAATGCCTGCCATTAACAGGAAATTCAAGCAACCCACCATCCAAATCCTTCAAGAAGAAGGTATGCTCACCAATTCTAATATCAATGGAGTAAGGGCCCATCCATAATGAGTCAAACTTTTCATGCTTGCCCTTATCTTCATGCCTATTATCCCATAGTAACACAAGATCTCCAACATTGAAAGCTCTGGGAGTGACCTTCTTATCAAGTAACTTCTTTAGATTTTCTCTAAAATTTACATGCCTCTGGTGGGATACCCTCCTTTCTTGATCAAGTTCAACAATTTGATTAATGCAAGCATCATAAGGACTTAATTCTTGGTCCTCCAGTTGTTGAATGAATTGATATGAAGATAATTGCATATGCATGGGCAGCATGGCCTGAGTTCAATAAACCAACTCAAATGGACTCTTTCCAGTGGCTCTTTTAACAGTGATCCTATCAGCCCAAACAACAAAATTCAACTGTTCACCCTATTTCTCTTGTTCAGCTCCAAGGTTCTTCTGATAATCTTCAGCAGGTTTTTATTACTGGACTTAGCTTGTCCATTTCCTTGGGGATTGTAATTAGATGCATATGTCAAGTTGACCCCATATTCTTTTCACATTTCCACCAAGGGTTTATCTTTGAAGCTCATGGCATTGTCAACAACAATCTTAACTGGCACCCCAAACCTGTAGATGATATGGTTCAACAAAAAATCCATGACAACTTGGTGTGTTGCCTTCTTGGTGGGGATTGCCTCCACCCATTTAGTAAAGTAATCAGTGGCTACAAGAATCCACTTATGGCTAGCACTTGAAGGGTCTGAAATTTCACCAATGAAATCCATTCCCCATTGCTTGAATGGAGCTTCAATTGATACATGTTGCAAAGGAAGGGAGCCTAAAGCTTTCAGTCTTCTAGAGAAGTGTTGACAACTCTCACATCTTCTAACCAACAAGGTTGTATCCTTGAAAAGAGTTGGCCACCAATAACCAGCCCTCAGGATCTTGTGTGTTGTGACTCTTGCAGCAAAATTCCCCCACAAACTCCTCCATGGAGATCAACAATTATCTTGGGGGCTTCTTCTTTAGTAATGCACCTTAAGAGGACTCCCTCTGGATTCTTCCAAGCTAGCCCATAATCAGTAATGACATATTTATGGGAAGCCAACTTAAGGGATCTTTTCTGGTTCTTACTTAAATACTCAGGGTAGTTCAGATGTCTAAGATAAAAAATTACATCTTTATACCACTCAGAACTCATCAATTTTTCAAAAACATCTACCCTACCTTCTTCTACCTCATTTACCTCAATAGTTTGCAAGTTGCTCTCAGCCATAAGCTTAGCCAAGCCCAAACCTCTCACCAGCTTCGTGGTTTGGATATCCATGTCATATTCTTGCAACTTGTTCACCCACCTGCACCTTTTGCTTGAGACTTCCATCTCTGATAAGATGTCCTTGACCATGGTGTGGGGAACATAAGCAACAATTTTAGAACTTAGAATATAAGGCCTGAAAACCTTTGTTTCTTTTACTAAGGAAAATGCTTGTTTCTCCATAATAGTATATTTCAGCTCAGCCCCCTGCAATGCCTTACTAAAAAAAGCAATTGGCCTTTCATCCCCTTCATCATCTTTCTGCAACAAGATAGATGCAACAGTGTTCTCCGAGGCAAAGGAAAACAATTGAAAGGGCTTAGTATAATTTGGAGCTACTAGAACAGGTGCAAGCTTTAGTGCCTCTTTAATCCCATTGAAAGATTGGATGGCAACCTCCTCCCATTTGATGGTTTGGTCCCTCTTTAACATGGAAGTGATTGGAATGGTTAACTTAGCAAAGTTTGATATGAATCACCTGATGAAGTTTATCTACCCAAAGAAAGACTGAATCTTTTTCTTGGTCCTTGGAATTGGGACTTTGTTGATTGCCTCTACCCTTTCTAGATCAATCATCACCCCATCTTTTGAAACAATGTGACCAAGAAATTTTGCCTTTTGCACTCTAAAATGGCACTTCTTTGGATTGATTGAGATGTCATATTCTCTACATCTTATCAAGCATCTTTTCCAAGTGCAGCAAGTGATCGCTTCTCTTTCTGGAGAACACAATTACATCATCTTGGTAAACAGCAATAAAATCATTGATGTAACTTAGAAAAAGCAATGTCCATTTCTCTTTGAAAGGTAGCACCAAAGCATTCATCAAACCAAAGGATCCCGACATATACATAGGTTCCCCAAGGAGTAGTAAAGGTTATCTTGATCCTTTCTAATTCCTTCACCACAACTTGTTATAAACAGAGAGAATCCATCCATGGTGGAAAGTATCTTGAACCAATCACTAGCTGCAGTATGTTTTCCATGTTTGGAAAAGGATAATTATCCTTCATTGATGCTGTGTTCAAGTTTCTAAAATCCACACACAACCTAATGTCACCATTCTTCTTTCTGACTGGCACTAGGTTTACAACCCAAGAAGAATACCTTGTGGGTTGAATAATCCCTCCATCTCTTAGATTCTTCAGTTCCTCTTGCATCTTAAGAGATAGGAGCAGATTGATTGGCCTCTGTTTCTACCTGAATGGCTTTGCATTAGACTCTAAGGGAATCTCATGTTGAAACAAGTCCTCTCTGTATGCTTTTAGTTCAGAATATGTCCAAGCCATGCAATCATGATACCTTTTCAGCAATTGGATGTAGGACTGCTTCTCCTCCTTGCTGAGATTTCAACCTAACCAAAGTTTTTGTGGCTTCTCCTTCATGTCAAGCTCATGCTCCTCAATATCCCTTAAGCTGCCATGCATCTGTTAATAATGCGGTCAACATTATCAAAACTGGACTAAAGAGAAACCAACCCTCTTGGAATTCTATTAGTCCTTAGCTGGATTATGCCTTTTCCAAACAAGGTTTCTTTACCCTCTGCTACGTACGCCATTGACTCCCAATCAATATTTTGATCAGCAAACTCTCCTTTATTCTGTAGAAACCTTCTGACCTGAGAATCATCATCAAAAACCTACCAATGCTTAATTTTGTCAAGTACAGATGGCCTTGTTAACACCTCAACATCATATTCACAATATGGGGACACTGTACAATTGTCAAACCAAGACCCCAACACTGCAAGTTTTTCTGCCAAGTCATTGAACTTCCTATCATGATGCACAATGTTGAATGAATCAAACATCTCAATGAAGTCCCAAACTGCATGCTTGTATTGTTTCATTCACTGATTCTTTGTGGCATACAGTTTTCTGACTTGTTTTACTATTAATTCTGAGTCTCCTTTGACAATGATGTCCTTGACACCATATTTCCAAGCAATTCTTAAACCCAACAATAGTTCCTCATACTCAGCAATGTTGTTAGTGCACTCAAATTTGATTTTGAAGGAGAAAACAAATTTTTCCGACTGGAGAAAGCAAAACAACACCAAAGCACCATTCCCAGGACCTAGAGCAAGCTCCATCAAATAATAGAGTCCAAGGAGAGCCCGTTTGTTCATGGCATTTACATTCTTCAATATGTTGGTATCCAGTTTAATACCCTTCACAATGTGAACAGCATCATGCATTTGCACAAGACACTCAAGGGTAGATAGATGATTTGTATGTTGTTTGTAGTGGGGAGCACATCTATCTATCTTATTGGCACTCAATATTTTAGGGAGTGGATAGCACCTTCAAAAGGATCTTGATCTAATCCTCACTATTTTAGGTTGTGCCTATCAACCAAGGCAAGAGAACCTATATTGCAGCCCTTGTATGGTAAAGGAGATTGAGATATCCTTGTATTTTGCACATTGTGTGGAGATGGCCTTGGGAAAACATGATCAATTATCCATTATTCAAACTCAAAGGAGTTGTCACTACTAAATGATGGAAATGCTTTCAAGACAAGGCTAAGGCTGCTAGAGACATAATAAAATCCTGATATGCTTTGTGCATTTTTGTGAATGGGTTGTATTCTTTTGTTAACACACAATGCAATGCAGGGGTAGTATGGGTAGGATGAGTTAGTTTGAATGAAATTTTGTTGGGAGATGTTTAGACAAGATTAGCCAGGGATTACCAACTTCTTTGAGAACCTTTGCAAGATATTTGCAACACCTAAACAACAGAGGTGTTTCAATGGGTTTAAAATACTCCTTTAACCAGGATATGTGCACCAAATGGAGGCCCAAATCTGCACTCTTCCACACAACCTTTGATAACCTACCATAAAATATTGAAGCAAAATACCAACAAAGTATCCAGGAATCCCTATTTAATCATGACCTAAGGTGCACCCAAAGGTTTACAAACAATCTCAATATTCAAGGACAATAAAATGATTTTAAATCTGTTTATCTTCTATCAGATGAAGGCTCTTCTAAATATAAGATTGCAAATTCCATTAAACCATCAACAAGAAATGAGACCCTGTATGATCAAAGAGATCCTAAACACAAGATTGCAACATGAGCAAGAAACACAAATTGAAAACATTATGAGACATAAGCATATGCAAATTTTGCCAAGAGATAACACCACATAATCCAAAATTTGATCAAATACATCAGTAGGGGAATGCTATAAGAAAAATCTCAGAGCTTATTGATGGCTTTACAACTAAAACCAACTCAACATGATGAAATCTGATACAAAATGGAATTGAAAATGGCTCTCAGGTGGTTTTCTCCAGAGAAATGGATTTCTTCCAGCCTTTTGCTTGAAAATTCTAAGTCTTTTTCTCTCTTCTGTCTCCCCCACAAATGCTTCAAAAATACATTTTATATCTCATGCCATCTTGGAACCTTGCTTCCCAAGCAAAGAATATGCTTAAGGGATCAAATTTGTTACAAAACCCTTCATCATTTCATGAAAATGACATCAAACTGTAAAACAACTTGCATATTGCCAGGGATGCACAAAAATCTTAAAATATTACATGAGTTTGGATCCTTATCCATCCCAGGGTCACATTTTTGGCATTCAGGCATGCCAACATGCTTTAGCAATCATTTTTCACCTTTTACCCTTTCAATTTTTACCTCTGCAATTTTTTATTTTCACCTTTCACATTTTTTACATTGGGCCAAAGAAAAAATGCATTAAAAACATCATAGACCATCAAATTAGCTCATGAAAATGGTTCCATTGTTCTTAGAAGGCCAAGGGGACTCAAAATCATATAAGTTTTGATGAATTTTGATGAAGAAATGTGATTTCCAAGCTCCTTGGAGCTCCCATGGCGCCCAAAAATGAAAATGCACAGTATCCGTTGATTTTGATCAACTTTTAATATCAACCTTACACGTGGATAATGCCATTTAAGGAATAAGCTCAAAACTACCTTTTTGACCTTTGAATGAAGTGGGACACATGTCACAACGTGATTGGATCGACCTCCCATGCTCTAGAAATGCATTTGCGACCCTTTTTACCTTTGGAAAATTTTACAAAAAATCTCCGCTTCTCCCCTGGACCCGCCACGTGTCCACATGTGGGCCCTACTTGAAAATGCGGGCCAATTTTATGAATTTCACCACCCTTTTGAGAAAAGGAAAATTTTCTCAAAACACTCTGTGGGCCCGAACACCCACTCTCTTCTCCGCCACGTGGTGCCCTCTGATTCACCGCGGGGCCACGCCTCCAACTCGCCCTCAGACCTCCCTGCCAAATTTTGAAAAATTCAAAACTCATTGCGGGCCCACAATCTCCTTTTGTCCTCTTTGAAATGTGCCACATGTCCAATGTGGATTGGCCACGGAAGCACGCCTTCAATTTTGTCTTTGAAACATTAGCTGAAATTTGTAAAATTTCCAATAGTAACTCCGAGCTCCGAACCTCTACCCCTCCATTCACATTTCTTTGTATTTGGCAAAGCGGACAATTTTTTGATTTTGAGATTTTTGCCTCCAAAGGAAAAAATCCCAACAACTCCTGAAGCCCCACTTCTCCCTTTGCTCTCCTAGACATGTGTCCTCTTTTCATTTGATGCGGGATTTCGGGCTACATTTTCCTTTTAGTGTTTTGAAGTTAAAAACTTCAAAGTCTTCACAAACCCCGCCCTCCCGTATTGGCTTCTCCTGGACACGTGTCCACCTATTATTGGATACGGGCCTTCAGGTCAAAATTTCCCCTTGACATCTTGAGTCAAAAACATCAAAATTTCTCCAAGTCCCCCGCCATCCGCATGCTCCCTTTGCCACGTGTCTCCTTCTCATTTGCTGTGGACTTTTGGCTCAAATTTTTACTTTAAAGTTTTGAAGTTAAAAACTTCAAATTCATCGGCTTCCACCCTTCCATGCTGACTCCTCCAGGACACGTGTCCACCTACCATTGGATGCAGGCCTTCGGGAAAAAAATTAACTTAGGAAATTTTACAAAATGGAAGCAAAATTTCTAAGGCAAACCCGCCACCCGCCATTCCTCTAGCCAATCACAATGTGCCACATAGGCACTTCACTATAGCAAGCGGAGCCAGGGAACAAAATTTTCCTTTTGCCAAAATTTTAAAAACGACAAGTCAGAAACATTTTCCCAACCAATAGAAACCTGCCATGTTACCATAATGTCATGATGATGAATTTGACGGGTAGATGATGCCCGTATGACCGTCAAAATGTCAAAAATTCAAATGATGCCCTAGAAATCAAAAATCTTCACAAGGATGGTAGATTTCTTGATTTTAAGTCAATTGAAACATGATTTAACATTGTTTTCACCTAGGGATTGGGATTTCACTTGCAAAAATTGGGATTTGATGAATTTTGAGTTTTTTCATGTTTTGACAAAGGAGAAATGATACACCCGTAAAAAATGAAGAAATTAGGGCACAAATGGGGGCAAATTTGGAAAATTATTTCAGAATAGGGCAAAACAACAACATTATGAGCATTTGAAAGTTTTCAACTAGAGAAATCGAGTTTGCAGACCATCCAATCGACCAATGAAATGTTTCAGAGTAGAATTTGACATGAAAATTTTAAGGCACATTATGAAAACTCAATAATGGGACCAACACAATCTTGTGCTCCTTTCCATCTGCAAATCCTACAAAATTATCTACATCAACATTTGTGTCTAATACCTCATAGGATGCATTGTTGGGATCCTCAATAAGGTGCAACATCTTCTTTTCCCCATACAACTTGACAAGGCTACCCTCAATTGGAATGGTAGCATAGGTCATGTCCATTTGGACACTCCCACCAACACTAGTAGCCCATTTTCTAGATAACAACATACCCCACTTGGCTAGGCAATCAACAATAACTACATCAAGCTTCAAATTCCTTCCTAGATAGGCTGCAAGTTGTACCACTAGACCCTTCACACATCCCACCACTGGCACCTCTCTGGAATCCATAGTAGTACACTTCCCATATGTTGTTGTTACCTTGATGTCCAGCTCATTCATGACTTCAAGGGGCATAACATTGCATGATGCCCCTGAGTCAAACATGTAGTTGTGTAGCAATCTATCTTTAATGATTAGAGTGGTGAAGAATGGATCCACATTTAGTTGAGAGTCTACTAAGGATGTCCTATTGAAACTAAAATTCTCCTCCATAATTTCTTGTTCATTAATGTATGTATTAGGAATATGATGTTTTTAAGTATAATCAATAGTAGCATCGATAGAAGATAACGGTGCTACCTATACGACAACACCAATAATGTATAGTATGATAACGATCAAAGTACAATAGGAATGTTGTGGTAAAAGTAAATATATTGTCGTAAGTGGTTCGGTTATGTTAAAATGTCAAAGTTAGGATAAGTGGAGAAGTAGGGTCTACATGATTAGGAATTAGAAATATTATATTGATAATAAGGACAAGGAGTGAGTTCATAAATATTTTGTGTATTTTATTTGTATAAAGTCTAAAAAAGTGGAACCCATGTGAAGCGATAAGGTTTATCTTATCTTAAAAGATAAGCTTACATGTAAAGATAAGAGTTAAGGATTGGAATATGATTCGTCAAAGTAGATTTATTATCCTATCTTAGAGATAAGTTGGATAATCCTGAAAGTTCTATAAATAGAGAGGCCACCCCCCTCATTTAGCATAGAAGGAAGTAGTGAAAAATATTGTATGAGTAAGTGTGTAAAGGAAGCCATCATTTAGAAGGTGTGTTAAAGAAGCCATTAAGATGTGTAATTGTGAAGTTTCTCCCATAGTTATTGTTGGAAGGCAAGTGGATTTGGTAACACTTGAAGCACCTCATGGGTGAGATTGTAACAATTTCATGTTGATATTATAATTTACACTTATATTTTAGATTTTTCATCATTCCTTCATATCATTGTCTATGGTATTCTTGTGTTATGTCTGTTGTTGTGTTTCCAGATTACATCCACAAAACTAAAATTTGTGCATTAGTAAATAATCATAGCACGAGGAGTTCCCGATGGAGAATTATCATAGTGCCAGATTGGTGATGACATTTTGGTTCTGTTGCCGGGACCATTCCTCGTTGGTGGATTTTCTGGAGAGATATTCCCACTTAGTCAGAAATCATTTAGAGGGTAACCTTGTTTTTACTGTGTATAGTAGTTACCATGGTAAAGTCACTTTTTACCATGAATAGTATTTACCACAGTAACTTCACTTTTTACCGTGAATAGTATTTACCACAGTAACTTCACTTTTTACCATGAATAGTGTTTACCACAAGAAAGTCAGCTTTTACCTGTAAGTCAAGTTTTACCATAGTTTATCGTGGTCATTACTATTTTACTTGTAAATAAGGTGTAAATTCACTTTCTATTATAGTGATTCCAATTATTTGTGCACATAAGTCTTGTTGATTATACTTTTGGGTTGGTATTTCACTTTGGTTACTTTTGAAAATGGGGAATATTCCTATTTTTCAGCCCAATCTAATGAAGATGCTTCCTCTTTCATTTAAGAGTTTAAACGATCTTGTATTTGTAATGGCCTTATAAGAAGGGAAAAATGGACTGAATTATTTTCTACCTTTTTAGATGGTTCAAGACTTAGGTGGTTTGAAACACTAGGTGATAATGTGAAAAATTCATGGGATTTATTAATCGAAAGTTTTCTTGAAGAATTTGGTAAACAGAAATATGTAGATATCATGATCGATATCACAAAGATATCCCAAGGAGAGAAGGAGAAGATAAGAGATTATCATGCTCGTGTTCTAGAGCTAAGGAGGAGCTCGATGCCCAGATCTGGAATGAAGGATTAGAAAATGGGTTGATGAATGGCATGAATAATCTCCTCTATTAGCACTTCATTCTTGGGATGAAGCCGAGATCGACAACGAGTGAAGCATGACCGCCCAAATGACCCTCGAACAAGCAAAGGAGATTGCAAGAAGGAAAGAAGAAAGCATGGAAGAAGAGCCCAAAGAAATTGTTGCTAAGGTGGAGCCTACACAAACACCTTTGGTTCGGAATCCATAACCACTCTCGGTGAGCACAAATATTTCTCATAGTACATCTACTGAGCATGAATATTTTCTCAAGAAGATGGGCTAGTTAACTATTAATCTTCTTCAAGGAAATGAATTTAGTTCTCAGGGAGGAGATAGAGGTCCAAAAAGAAATATTTCTAAAGTTGTATGTTATGGTTGTCATAAAAGGGTCATTATAAGTATAATTTTCCGTATAGAGCTTCTACATCCGTACAGATAATGATAAGGGAAAAGCACCTATGACTTCTTTTGATGTAGTAGATAGGAGCATAAATAATAATGCAGATGTGTTTGTAACAAAAGAGAGAAAGAAAAAGATAACCAAGATGGAAATGATCCTAAGAAGATGAAAGGAGAAACTAGTAAGAAACATAGGAGAAGAAATTTGGGTGTGTAGGATTTTCTGATTTCACAAGGGCAAGGACCATACTCCATCTTAGAAGATCTGTCCAAAAGGCCTACAAATATTACATATGATCAAATTTTGGCTGTCTTCTGAGAAGAGGTGGGAGCTGTGAAGTGGACTCAATGCTCGAAAAAGGAAGGAGGTTGAGGTCCCTATTTTGGAGGCAGAGGCGGATCCCTACGCTCCACAAGCTGAGGTATTTTGTAATGGTTTTTCAATTCATGATGTCTTAGTTGATGGAGGTGCTGCAGTTAATGTCATGACCGAGTCTGTAATGAATATGTTGGATTTAAAATTGATCGCCCCTCAACACTTATGTTAAGGTCATTAAATAAGGGAAAAACTAAACCAAAATATGTTGTTTCAAATGTGTCAATATTTGTTATGGGTGTTGTATGTGTGGTATATTTTTAGATGATGAAAAATGGTACTTTTGCATACCCAATGTTGTTGGGAAGGCCATGGCTAAGGATATTTCTCGGATGTGGCGAGAGAGGGTGAAGATAAACATGATCTCTCGGCATCATAAGGCGTAAACCTATGGATTCAAGTGATGAAATTGATGATTGGACATCCTCTCGATTACTCTAGTACTAGTGAAGTGGACAAAAAGATGAAGAAAGTGAGGTTGATGTTTCGGTCATGGATATCCTTCCACCACACCGACTCATGAACCCATAAGATTATCTCGAAGAAGAAATTATTGATCATATCCAACAAATAAAGATTGGTGATGTTGTGATGGAGGGTGAGAAGGAATCCTAACTCTAGCTCTTTCAAAGGTACATACACATATCCACTTTTCATTACAAGGAACTCCGTCAAGTAAGTTGGCTAGAACATTCTATTGAGCCGGTAGATGGTGCTAATCCCAAAAGCAAATGCCATATAGAATGAATTCTAATTTCTCCAAGACTTTAAAAGAAGAAATAGATAAGTTTCTTGATGCAGGATTCATATTTGTTGTGGAGAATTCAGAATGGGTTTCTCCCATTGTGATCTCAATAAAAAAAATGGGAAGCTACGCATTTGTGTTGATTTTAGGAAGCTCAACAAGGAAACAAAGAAGGATCATTACCCTCTTCCATTCTCATATCAGATCTTGAATGAAGTAGTTGGTCAGGAGTGTTATAGTTTTGTTGATGGATATAGCGGACACAACCAAGTTCGTATAGTGGAGAAAGATCAGCTGAAGACCACGTTCACCACTCCTTGGGGAACATTTGCTTATAGAGTTATGTCTTTTGGGTTGTGTAATGCTCCGGCAATATTCCAGGGTTTGATGAATATGATGTTTGAACCCTACATTGGAAACTTCATCGAGTATTTCGGGATGATTTTACATCTATGGGAGCAAAATGGACCACCTGCACCAGATGGAAACAACATTTCAATGGTTAGATGAAGCACAAGCCTCACTAAACCCTACAAAGTGTGTCTTTGGATGTTCTAAAGGCGTTTGGTTAGGGCATGTTATATCTAGAGATGGTATTGGTATTGATCTGATAAAGTTTCAAAATCAAGGAGTTACCATTTCCTATGAATAGAAGTAAGTTGAGATCATTTTTAGGCCATGTGGGTTACTATAGGATGTTATTTATGAACCAAAAATAAGGCACATGAATCTTTTTAACAACTCGAAGGACGCTTTGGTGTCTTCACCTATTTTAAAGAATCCAGATCGAGCAAGCCATTCATTGTGTATACTGGGTGCTTTAGATGTAGCACTAGGAAGTACTCGAGCCAAAATGATGAAAATGGAAATGATCATCCAGGTTACTTTGAGAGAAAACAAATGAGCAATGTTGAGGTAAATTATACAGAATCGAAAAGAGGCTCTAGCTATCATTTTTGCTATAAAAAAATTTAGAAATTACTTGTTAGGGCAGAATTTTATAGTTGTAATCGATCATCGAGCTCTAAAATATATTATAAATAAGCCAAACCCATCAGGGAGGATAGCAAGATGGATAATTTTGCTACAAGAATTTGAATTTGATATTATAGATAGGCCGGGAAAGAAGCATGTCAATGCAGATGCACTCTCTCGAGCCTATGATGGTTTAGGTTCATCTTGTGATGATGATGATTTCCCAGATGCAGCATTTTTATCCCTTGACACAATCCCTAGTGAATACATAGATATTTGGAATTATCTAAATGAATTCAAGTTTCCTAATGGTGCCAATGCAAAGACTAAGAGGAAGATTACTCAAGCCAGTCATCCATATTCTATTTTGCATGGAGTATTATTTCGAATAGGACCTGATGGATAGTACAAGAGGGAAGTTAGACGTGATCAAGGGAAGGAGCTGATAGAATAATTCCACAATGGTACATGTGGAGGACACTTCTCTAGACAACTTACAACAAGAAGGATCTTGGATGCAAGTTATCACTAGCCCACTCTTTTTAGAGATTGTTATAATTATTTTAATACATGTGATATTTGTCAAACACATGGTAACCGTAAGACTTCATCAGCTCCATTATGCCCTATTCTTCCACTTGGTCCCTTTGAAAAGTGGGGAATAGATATTGTAGGTCCACTTCCAACTACCCCACGCCAAAATAAGTATATTGTAGTTACCACAAATTATTTAACCAAGTGGGTTGAAGCTAGGCCATTGAAAATAGCTTCCATGGATGAAGTGGCAAGGTTCATTTATGAACGCATTATCACCAGATTTAGTTGTCCATCAGAAATTGTAAAAGATCAAGGAAGCCACTTCATTAATGAGGTGGTAGAAGCCCTAGTCAACAAGTTTTGTATTAAACACAGCAGTAACAACATACAAGACAAGCACAAATGGACAGGTGGAACAAACTAATTTTGTGTTGTGTCAAATTCTAGCAAAAGATGCAGCCTTGCAGGTACATAAGTGGGATAAAAGGATGCATGCATCATTATGGGCATATAGGGAAACATCAAAATCAGCAACAGGATACTTCCCATTTTAGTTGGCTTATGGCATTGATCCAGTTCTTCCTATTGAGTTTGATATTCCCACTGTGAGAGTTATGAAAAATGAAAGGATGGATGAAAGTGATTCAGTAAAAGAAAGGTTGGTACATCTTAATTTTCTAGAGTAAATGAGAGAAATAGCGAAGGATACAAGCTATAAGAAGAAAATGAAGCAGAAGGAATACTTTGATCAAAATATCTGTTGGTCTCCATTTCATGTGAATGTCTTGGTTCTAGTATATTATTCCGTATACAAAAAGGAAGGCGGAAAAATTTATTCCCAAATGGATGGGGCCCTACAAAATAGCAGTTGTGCATGAAAATGGTACATATTGACTAGAGGAATTGGATGGCACTCCCATTATGAAATGGGTCAACCACAACAAGTTAAAGATTTTCCAAGCACTAGAATACTCTACTCCGAGGACGGAGTAGAAGCTAGGAAGGGGGAAGATGTCGACACTAAAATTATCCTCCATAATTTCTATTTCATTAATGTATGTATTAGGAATAGGATGTTGTTGAGTATAATTAGTAGTAGCGTTCGATAGAAGATAACGGTGCTTCAAGATTTACGCGCCACCAATAATATATAGTATGGTAATAGTCAAAGTACAATAGGAATGTTGTGGTAAAAAGTAAATATTTGTCGTAAGTGGTTCGGTAATGTTAAAATGTCAAAGTTAGGGTAAGTAGAGAAGTAGGGTCTACATGATTAGGAATTAGAAATATTATATTGGTAATAAGGACAAGGAGTGAGGTCATAAATATTTTGTGTATTTTATTTGTAAAAATTCTAAAAATGTGGAACCCATGTGAAATGATAAGGTTTATCTTATCTTAAAAGATAAGCTTACATGTAAAGATAAGAGTTAAGGTATGGAATATGATTCATCAGAGTAGATTTCTTATCCTATCTTAGAGATAAGGTGGATAATCTTGAAAGTTCTATAAATAGAGAGGCCACCCCCTCATTTAGCATAGAAGGAAGTAGTGAGAAATATTGTATGAGTAAGTGTGTAAAAGAAGCCATCATTTAGAAGGTGTGTTAAAGAAGCCATTAAGAGGTGTAATTGTGAAGTTTCTCCCATAGTTATTGTTGGAAGGAAAGTGGAGTTGGTAACACTTGAAGTACCTCATGGGTGAGATTGTAACAATTTCATGTTGATAATATAATTTACACTTATATTTCATATTTGTCATCATTCCTCCGTATCATAATCTATGGTATTCTTGTGTTATGTTTGTTATTGTGTTTCCATATTACATCCACCAAACTAAAATTTGTGCATTAGTAAATAATCATAGCACGAGGAGTTCCCGGTGGAGAATTATCATAGTGCTGGATTGGTGATGATAGTCCCGAGATAAACCTCAGGTGGTTCATCTAGCTCTTCTGATGTTGGTGGTGCTTCTGGTTCTTCAATGACTAGTGGGGTCTCCACAATGTTTATGTTTCTACCTAGGGTAGTCTTCTCCTCTTTCAGTCCAAAATACTCCAATGCCCTCTTCTTGTGCTCAGGGATCCTAAGCAACTCAACAATTGGAACTGAGATCTTGATCTGACTCAAGACTTGGGCAATATCATAAGGGACAAACTTTGGCAAGGCAACATTGGAAGGAAAGTTGACACACTCACTAGGTGGTACAAGATTTTTGACAGCTTGGGCATGAAGAGGGGTATGATTTTTGTTTGGAACTACAGGGCTTTTGATAGATGTATCTTTCTTAGGGCCCTCTTTAGGAATGTTTGAAAGTAAGGGAGATTTTGGCTTGGCTTGAGGCCATGCCCCTTTGACAGCCTTACTTCTTGTGTTTTTTTCTTCTCTTGAGCAACCACAGATTCATCAATAATTGTCTATCTTCCTCGGAGGATGCCTCCATCATACTTCTTTATCATTAAAGCCATTAAATATTCAAGGTCATTATTACGTAATTCAAAATCTTGTATAGTATCTACTTCTAAATTATAAGAGGGAGGAAGAATAGGTACCCTATGAATGCAATCCCAAAAAGTGACAATGCATCTAGGCACTTATCACCTTAGTTGAAGTTATCCTTGTGAGCTCATGGAACAACCCATCATGCAGACATCATCATCATTATCATCATCAGCTTCCTCTTCTTCTTGCTGATCTTCTTCACAAGGAGCATCGGGCATGAAACTCCTGTCACACCAATCAATGACATTTTTCTCCTCCACAATAAAGCAACTATGGTAGCCAAAGGATCGGGTATTGTTCTATTTTCCCTGCCTAGGATTGCCTATTTCCAAATCCAACAGGTCCCTTTCCTCTGTCATAAGATCTTTGGTGATTTGTGAACCTGTCTTGGCCTTGCTGCTTGTGTTGACCTTGTGAACTTTTCCTAATTCCTTTCTCAGCCTAGGATATCTTGTAGGAAATTTCTTTGACATCCCCCGCCAGAGTCTTCACAACTTCTTCCAAATCAGCAACCTTGCTAGTCTGAGGTTTTTCTGGGTTAATCATCTTTACACGTTCTCTCTTTGGAAGCTTTCTGATTTCCTTGATATTATTTTCAATTTGCAAAGCCATAGTGAAGGCCTATCTCAAATTAGCAGGGTTTTTGTCCCTCAAGTAGTAAGCATCCTTTTTATCAAATGCATCTAAATATTTGATTAAACATGATTCATCACATGGCCTTATCCTAACAGTAATTTCCTCAAGGTCTTGTTAAACCTTATGTTGAAATCATGTACTGACTCATTAGGATTGTTCTTGATGTTTTCAAATTCTGTCAAAAGAAACCTAGGGTCAGTTCTATCACCATATTGCAACTTAACTGCATTGCTCATCTCATTCCAAGAATCAATAGAGTTATCTAGAAAATCCTTGTACCAATCCCGGCATCCTCTTCTAGAGTATGAATAAACAACTTGATATATACATCCTCATGTTCAATCTCAAAATATTCCATCATATTGATAAAAATCTTTAGATGTTGATCACCAGTTATAGCATTGTTTCCTTGGAACTTTGGCAGTTTGTTCCTTACTTCTTGAGGAACTGCATTTGGATAACCAACCATCCCTACAAAATTTATAGGTCCAAAGGTGTTTACAACAAAAGGGGTTCTGGGTGGGGACAAGGCCATGTTGTTTTGAGGAAGTGACCCTAGATGGGTGACAAATTGTTAAGGGGAAGAGGGTCTTTGAAACACAGAGTATAACTTTAAAAATGGGTATCCCCTAAAGGCCTTGTTTCTTGGAAATCCCTATCAACTTCTGAAAAAACATGTGTTGAATGAGAAGTAAACCTTTCAAAATAAAATGAAGGACCCTCTCTAGTTGGAGAATTGAATTCCACAAAGAGGATACCTGATTCAGAAGCACTTGAATTGCAATCTTCAATAATAGGCCGATCACTTTCATCAATGGAGATCCCTTTTCTTGTCTGCTGATCTCCAACAGCTCTCTAAGATTTTCTTCCTTCTAATTTTGCTTTTCCTAGCTCTGGAAATAATGTCCTAGTAGGATCCCTAGAAAAGAAAGACCTTCTTCCTTCCATATTTGCAAATATTAGTAACAAAACTCACTTGACAGAGGTTAAGACACTGGTACTCTTCAATAATTAGATCAACAGGAGTTGCCACTAAGGATTTCCACCTTAGTTGTGTAGATGCACTAAATATGATTTGTCAAATGTTTGTCAACACTAGAAACTGGAAATGGAGAGACTCGACTTTCTTTACCCATATCTATCAATGAAAGCTAGTGCACTAGGTGTAGAAACTGAAAGAATTTTACTAGGCACTTGGAGCATATAAGAAGTGTTTTACCAAATTCTGAACATGAATTGCAATCACTATGTCCCCGTGCAACAAATAAGCAACTCGGTGTTGATATCTAAATTGATTCTCCTTCAAATTCTGAGTAGCATTACATGTTTATCAAGAAGCTTAGAGATAGATAGATCATGATGAGTTGTTTTGTAGCCGTGATGGGATCTAGCTGCTCCTTAGTCACTCGGATGTAGAGAAATGGATAGCACCCTCAAGAGGATTTGATTTATCCTCACTATTTTAGGTTGTGCCTTTCAACCAGGGTAAGAGAACCCTTTTATAGCATGTTGTTATTGGAGGAGATGGAGATATCCTTCATGATGGAGCTATTAAAAAGACCTTGGAGAGAATATGATCAATGCAACAAAATCTAACTCTCACGATATGTCACTCTAGATAGTGGATATATTCTCTAGGCAAGGTTCGACTACTAAATATATTTTGAATCCCGATTGTTTTTGCATTTTTTGGTAGTAAAATTTATGCACTTGCATACACACATGACAAACAGGGGTAGTATGGGTAGGATTAGTTTTTTTAATAAATTTTGGTAGGAGGTGAAGCAGATAAATATCAACAAATGAAAGAAAAGTGATTTTAAATGGTTTATTTCACTCCCGGATGAAAGCTCTCCCGAGAAATGAGATTACAAATACCACTAAATTGTCACAAGGATTTAGATCTGTGTGATCAAAACAAATTTTGATACAAGATTGCAATAAGAAACAAGGAAAACAATTTGAAGACATTTAAAAGTAAAATAAACACATTTTGCATAAGATTCACACAGAATAACTCGAGTTTGATTAAATTTATCAGTAGGGGAAAGTTTCTTAGAACAATCTCAAAGCTTTTCAATGGTTGTACACTTACAACCACCTTGACATGATCAAACTTAATACAAAATAGATATACAAGCTTCTTAGACTGACCTCTCAAAAGACATGCTTTGTCAAATTTTCCTCTTGGGAATTTTCTTTGACCTCTAACACTCCAACCTCCAACCCTTTACATGAAAAAAACTTTTCCATTTATAATATTTACAATGAGCCCATTCTTCCCCAAAAGACAAAAACATTAAATGTACCAAAGGTTTCGTCATGATTTCGACCACGATACCTTAATCTGATCTATAAAAGTTTTCAGGGGTTCATGGGAAAATCTCTTGGAAA
Source organism: Taxus wallichiana var. yunnanensis (assembly GCA_018340775.1). Classification (NCBI taxonomy): domain Eukaryota; kingdom Viridiplantae; phylum Streptophyta; class Pinopsida; order Cupressales; family Taxaceae; genus Taxus; species Taxus wallichiana. The sequence continues at coordinate 549,437,646 of CM031243.1, forward strand.
ATCTCGGGATTTAATTCCTTCATTTGGTAGAACACTCTTCCTTTAATTCACCAACCACTTCCACCCCTAATCATGTCAAATATGGTGCCTTGCATGCTCGAAGAAGAAAAATTAAGAAATAGATTGAACTCGAGAGTCGAACATTTTAATGGAGAAATATGTCTCTAGATCTATCCCACCAATCTTAGATATCAAAATTAACTCCCATCTCTCGTCTAGAGTGTAGGAAATACCAAGAAATCATGAAAACTTGCACTTTGAGGCGTGTTTCGGTAAAAAATGGGGTAAAATCATATTTCAAACTCACAGTTGTTACGTTGATCTTTGCTTTGAATTTGGGTCATCCACGTGGAAGATTCAACTTAAAAATAGGCTCGAGGCTTCCTTTGAATTTTTACAACCTTTTGGAAAAATGGAAAAAATCTCCATTTTGCTCTGCACTTCCACCCTTGGGAAATGAGCCTGACATGTGTCCTAAGGTGGGTCCCAATGGAACCGTGGCCAAATTCTGCCATTTTACCTCCTTTTTGGAAAAGGGAAAATTTTCCAAGTTTTCCCCAGTAGCTCTGCCCTTGAAAAATGGGCTTGACACGTGTCCCAATGTGGGTCCCAATGGAACCGCACTTCATTTTTCATTTTTACTTTTTTCTCCCAAAAGGAAAATTTTTCAAATTTCCCTTGAGATTCTCGCACCTGTGCCATTGACTGGAGAAAGCTTTGACCTTTTCCCTTATCGGGCTTGTGGGCCATTTTGAGATTTTAATCCTTTTGATGTCAAGAGGCAAAAAATCCAATTTTCCTCCGATGGTCCACTTCCCGCCCTTTGAATTTTCAAACGCCACGTGTCACAATGGTGCATCTTGAGATGATCCCTAAAATTTGTGACCCTGAACAAGTGCGGGGTTGCCACGTGTCATTGCAGCGCTCCTTCAAAACCTTAATGATTTGGCAAGGACACGCTTCCACTTTAGAATTTTACTCCATTTTGCCAAAGGGGCAAAACATCCAACTTACCTCTGAAGGCTCGCTCTCCGCCATTAGCTTTGCCATGTTTCCTCCTGTGGGGTCAAAGTGAGACTTTTCCCCGCCTCTTAAATTTTCTCCAATCAGAGCCTAGTGGGGCCGTAGTGTGGGTCTAATGGATTAGGATAACAAGTAAATTTGATTTTTTTATGTTGTTTTGAATAATTCTTTCATTTTATAGTTTGGACTCCAATGTTGAACATCTATGTGGCAATGACCATATCTGTCATGTGAGGTGTGAAGTTTCTTGAGTATGTGTATTCCTTCAAAGTTATTGAGATAAACCAAGTACTTTAAAGAAAGAGGAGGTTCTTGTGAATATGAACATGTATCAAAGTGAATCATGAATGTGAATATGAGCATGTGGTTATTTTTTCCAACTTCCAATGGGTCATCCTAACATGCATAATACCATAAATGGAAATATGAGAAATGTGAAATTTGTTTTAGAGTGTGAAGAAATTGACATTCAATAGTGCAAGTATATGTGGGGAGAAACATGTTTGGCAAACATGTTTAATATATGAGGTTTTCTAATCCTTGTAGTGTAAAATATCAAGAGACATGTTCACTGTGTAATCACTACTGTAGACTAGAGAGATTTTAAACAATCTTTAGGTTTCCTTGTGGTTGTCATGCTGTCCTATTCGAGTCATCAATAAAACCCTAAATGTTGAGCCCTTAACCCTAGACCATAAACAATAAACCGTAAGCCCTGAACCATGAGCCCCAAACCCTAAACCCTAAACCATGTAAAGACTATACCCTAAACCCTAAACCCTAAACTCTAAACCATAAATCCTAAACCTTGAACCTTAAACAATGAACCCTAAACCCTAAACCATAACCCATAATCCCTAAACCCTAAACCCTAAACACTAAACATTAAACCCTAACCATGGATCCTAAACCCGAACACTAATCCCTAAACCCTAAACCCTGAACACTGATCCCTAAAACCCGAACCATAAACCTTAAACCCTAAAACCTAAACCCTGAGCCCTAAGCCCTAATCCCTTAGTGTTGATCCCTAAACCCTAAAATATAAACCCTAAACCCTAAATCCTAAACCATGATCCCTAAATGCTAAAGCCTAAAGCCTAAACACCAAATTGAAGGATCAAAGAGGTGTATGAGAAAAGAGGTGTATGTTACCTAAGGCCTTGGAATATTTTTGTGGTAATGGTGCTCATGTTTCACTCCCTCAACTTTTTTCTTTTTCACTATTGCACTCAATGTTTCCATTCTTCCTCTACGTCCACATACACTTCTCTCAATATAAATATAAGATGTCTTTACAACAAAAATATGGAATATGATCTCTTAACAAAAGAAAAAGGAAAATGATCATACAACATTACCAACAAAGGAGTTCATATTGGTATTATGCTTTGATGAGGTTCAACTCTTAAGGATAATATTCATATTTGATGTATCGTCATCGAAGAGGGAAGCTCCCTTGTCAAATTGGTTATTCAATATGACGTGGAAGATGAGAAAATCAAATGAAATCTAGAATTAGATTTCATGGGTAATTAGTACTAAGTATAAACAATACTAATATGGCTTCCGACTACTCGACTAGGAGGGCATGAAAATATTGTTAGGAAATAAGAGATAAAATATGCGAATAATTCCTTACGAATCGTAACAAAGAGAAACTAATATGTAGAAAATATTACAGATCTCAAATAAAAGTGTAGAATAAATAACACAACACAGAGAGACAAGATTTAACGTGGTTCACCCAATTTGGGCTACATCCACCAAGAATCACTTGCTTAGATTTTATTACAAGCCTCCACTCTCTCAATACAATACCTAGATCTGTTTGGAGCTATGCTCAACAAACTCTACAGAATTCACACCCGAATTCAAAACACATCTACAATACATTTGCTTGTCTGTCTATCATATGCATAAGACCATATAAATAGACAACTACTTAAGTAGTTTGATACAAAACCGTGGGTATCAAAACAATGGGTACCAAAAAACCATGGGCCCAAAATAGCCCATAATAGTTACCCATTACCCATGGGTTAATAAACCACCCATGAAAATTTTCTTCAAGGGCTTCACCCTCGAGCCCCCATCGAGGGGCTTCACCCCCAACCCCCTTACCCATTCACCGGCGAGCGGGACCACCGTAAAAATATCCGAGTGTAACACATGGAAGGTGTACCAAACTCTAACATGAAAATAGGCTCCACAAACATAACAATCTCCCACTTGGTGACTAATTTTCACTAAGAAAGCTTCTCAACCCTTCGCTATCATCCGCAAAGGCCAACCAAAGCTAAACATAGCTTTAGTTTATCCCTTGTGACCACCTTAGTCATCATGTCTGACAGGATTTTGACTGGTATGAATCTTCTCCAACTTCAACTTATCTTCCTCCAAAGCTATCCTGATGAAGTGATATCTCAATTGTATATGCTTCATCCTGGAGTGGAAAGCAAAGTTCTTAGCTAGGTGTATAGCACTCTGACTATCACTATGCAGCTTACATTCCTCCTTCTTATGCCCCAACTCCTCAAGCAATTGTTGTAACCAAATCATCTCTTTGCTTTCCTCTGTGGCAGCAACATACTCAACCTCCATGGTTGACAAAGCCACCAGCTTCTGTAGTCATGAAATCTAGCTTACTGTTGTCCCACCTACAGTGTAAATATAACTTGTTGTGCTCCTCCTACTATCTACATCTCCAACCATGTCTGAATCTACATAACCACGTAAAGTGGTGTCTGATCCACTGTAGCATAAAACTATCCCCATGGTCCCTCTCAAATACCAAAGGATCCACTTTACTGCTTGCCAATGCTCTTTACCTGGATCACTCATAAATCTACTCACAACTCCTACTGCATGGGCAATATCAGGCCTAGTGCATACCATAGCATACATCAAACTGCCAACCACTGATGAGTAAGGTACCTTGGACATATGGTTTCTTTCTTGCTCTGTCTTGGGACACTACTCCTTTGATAACTTAAAATGGCCTGACTAAAGGAGTCCCAACCGGTTTAGCATCCTACATGTTAAACCTATCCAATACCTTCTTAATGTACTCTTCCTGAGATAAAGTCAGCTTTTGTTCCTTCCTATCCCGAGTTATCCTCATACCAAGGATTTGTCTGGCAGCCCCCAAATCCTTCATATCAAAGGATTCACTTAGTCAATCTTTCTTGAGTACTTTTATTTCCTGCATGTTTTTACCTACAACCAACATGTCATCAACATACAAACATAGGATAATATAACTTCCATCCTCAAATTTATTTGTATACACGCAATGGTCATAATGACATCTGATATAACCTTGCTCCATCATGAAGCTATCAAACTTCTTATACCATTGACGTGGAGCTTGTTTCAGGCCATACAAGCTCTTCTTCAGTTTGCACACCATCTCCTCTTTACCTTTGACTTCATATCCTTCTGGCTGCTGCATATATAGCTCCTCCTCCAAATCACCATGGAGAAATGCGCCTTTACATCTAATCTGTTCTAAGTGCAAGTCTTCTACCGCCACTATTCCAAGAAAAGTTCTAATAGAAGTCATTTTTACTACAGGAGAGAAAATATCTCATCAAAATCTATACCTTGTTTCTCAGCAAACCCTTGACCACCAACCGATCCTCTATATATTTTCTTTCCTCCTTCTTCGTCTTTAACTCTCAGTACACCCACTTGTTCTCGCAATGCTCTTTTGCCTTCCAAGAGCTTCACCAAATCCCAAGTCTGGTTCTCCATGAGAGACTTATGCTCCTCATCCATGGCTTTCTCCCACTTCTTACCGGCATCTACATGCATTACTTCATCAAAGCTCTCGGCTCTCCACTATCGTGAGTAATAAATAATAAAGAGAAGGAGAAAACATTCGTGTTCTTTTCTTACCCTAGAAGACCTCCTCACCGTAGGAGTTTGGGGTTCCTGTTGAGTAGGTTCCTGAACTAATTCATGGGTCACTTTCCCATCCAAAAGATCCTCTACCACTACATATTCTTTCTTTGATTCTTCCTTGTTTTCCCCGCAATGCATTGATATACATGACTTTCTCATTAAAGACCACATCCCTAGACCGAATGATTTTCTTGTCTTTAATACTCCAACATTTATATCCAAAGTCATCACCACCATAACCAATAAAAGTGCATTTTTCTGATTTAGCCTCTAGCTTGGTCCTATCATCCTTGTCAATATGAACAAACACGTCACATCCAAAGACTCTAAGAAATGAGTAATCAACTTTCTTACCGTACCAAGCCTCCTCAGGTATGCCTCCATCCAAGGAACTTGAGGGTTCTCTGTTTATCAAGTACACACTGCATATGCTCACCGCTCGCCCAAAAATAAAGAGGCAATCATGCATGTATCCTCATGCTCCAAGCATGTTCCATTATTGTTCTCGTTTCATCCTTTCGACACCCCATTCTGATGCGGGGTTCTTGAAACCATCTTTTTCCTGTAGATTCCATTCTTAGAACAATAATCATCAAATTCATTACTGCAATACTCCCCTCCATTATCTGACCTGAGACATTTTAACTTAAGGCCTGTTTCATTCTCTACCAAGGCTTTCCATTTAACAAAAGTATCAAATACATCATATTTGTTTCTAATACAATAAACCCAAACTTTCCTTGTTGCATCATCAATAAAAGTAACATAATAACTTGAACCCCCAAGAGATGATACCTGAGCCAGCCCCCACACATCAGAATGTACCAGCTCTAACTTACTCTCTTTCTTCGTAGGTCCAACCTTGAGAAACCTTACTCGCTTCTATTTCCCATATATGTAGTTCTCACAAAAATCCAAACCTATTTCTGTATATCCAGGTAAATTCTTCTTTATGATTTCCATGCCCTTATGGCTCATATGACCGAGCCTATAGTGCCATAATGTTGTATCTATATCTGAAGCCACAAGATTACAATCATTAGTACTATCAGTGGTTAAATACAAGGTTCCAACCTTCTTACCTCTTGCCACCACAAGAGCACCCTTGGTGACCTTCCAAGAGTTAGTCTGTAAATATCACAGTACAACCATCACTTCCCAATTGCCCCACCGATATCAAATTTCTCCTTAATGTAGGCACATGTCTGACATCCTTCAATAGCCATGTATTCCCATTCTGCATCTTAACCTAAACATAACATTTTCCAACTATACTGCAAGGCTCATCATCACCAAGAAAAACATGCCCAAAATCCCCTTGAACATAATCAACAAAATAATGCCTATGTGGAGTAGCATGAAAAGAAGCCCCTGAATCTAAAACCCAAGATTCATTAATATTATGCAAAGAAAGAATCAAAGCATCCTGACATACATTACCCGATGCCACATTTTCCTCCTTGTTTTCTTCCTGTTGTTTCTTCTTGTCTCGAAGCTCCCAATAGTCCTTCTTTGCATGCCCAGACTTTCCACAGTTCCAACATACAATCTTGCTCTTGGATTTTGACCTTGCCCGATCTTTCGATTTTCCACAGTTTCCTCTATTCTTCTATCTCCCTCTAGTTTCCACTGTCAAAGCATTCCTTGAAGTAGAATATTCCCTGGAGCTTTTTCTTCACATTTCCTCACTTATAATCACCCCTACAACATCGTCAAACTTCAACTTCGAATTAGCTAGAACCGAGTTGCTTACCGCCATTACCGTGGATATTCCAACTTTCAGGTAAAGAGCACAGAATTAATAAAGCCCTAACTTCTTCATCAAATTCTATTGTAACCAAAGCTATCATATTCACAACCGTATTGAAATCATTTAAATAATCTGCTACTGAACTATTCTCAAACATCTTCATATTAAACAACTTTTTCATTAAAAATATCTTGTTAGAGGTAGAGGGTTTTTCATATAATTTCCCTAATGCATCCATTAGATCTTTTGTAGTCTTTTCCTTTGAAACATTAAATAATACCGAAGATGCAAGACACATTCGGATCATTCCAAGTGCCTTCCGATCCAACAAATCCCATTCCGCATCTGTCATACTCGAGGGTTTATTCACCTTCTCAGACAATGGAGTATAAAGATCCTTCTGATAAAGGTAATCTTCCATTTACATCTTCCAAAGACTGAAATTTTGCCCATTGAATTTATCAACCCTAGATCTTCCATCATCTGCCATAGCTCCCACTCAAGATAAAACTTTCCCTGTGATTCAACACTTCAGCAAACCAAACCAGGCTTTGATACCAATTGTTAGGAAATAAGAGATAAAATATGTGGAATAATCCCTTACAGAATCGCAACAGTAGAAACTAATATGCAAAAAATATTACAGATCTCAAATAAAAGTGTAGAATAAATAACACAACACAGAGAGACAAGATTTAACGTGGTTCACCCAATTTGGGCTACATCCACCAAGAATCACTTGCTCAGATTTTATTACAAGCCTCCACTCTCTCAATACAATACCTAGATCTGTTTGGAGCTATGCTCAACAAACTCTACAGAATTCACACCCGAATTCAAAACACATCTACAATACATTTTCTTGTTTTTCTATCATATGCATAAGACCATATAAATAGACAAATTCTTAAGCAGTTTCATACAAAACCGTGGGTATCAAAACAATGGGTACCGAAAAACCATGGGCCCAAAAATAGCCCATAACGGTTACCCATTACCCATGGGTTAATAAACCACCCATGAAAATTTGCTTCGGGGGCTTCACCCTCGAGCCCCCATAGAGGGGGCTTCACCCCCCCAAACCTCCTTACCCACTCACTTGTGAGCAGGACCGCTATAAAAATATCCGAGTGTAACACATGGAAGGTGTACAAAACTCTAACATGAAAATAGGCTCCATAAACATAACAAATATTAGGACCATATCTCTTAGTCTCATGCCTAGAACCATAATTGAGTCTACTTGTACAAAATAAACATAGCAGCAGGGGAATGACTAAGAACACACAGGTTGTCAATCACCTAGCAAATCTTTCTTGTTTAGTTTGAATGGGAGTTAGCTGGCCTATGGCTTAGTGACCTTCCATTCATTAATAATTCCTTCTATGATAAACCATGGATGCTTTCAAAAGTGCCTTCAAAAAGATCGAGGTAGTTATCAAGCCTAGTGAAGGGTGTGATGTGATTTCCAAACAACTTGAAATGCATACATATTTAGAGTTCATAACACAAATTTACAAATATCTCTATCATTATAAATGGAAGCCAAGTAATGTCTCCTTGTATCCAAGGATCAAGGGCTATTAGGTTTTGTGGAAAGATTGGACATTCAGGAATCATCGAGTGTCTAAATCAAAATGTCATTACATCTGGAGAAACATTCTCAAACATTGGAGTAATGCATCTTGGAAAATAAAATTGAACCTTAGAAATCCTCTCAAATTGTCAGTCTAGGTCCTGGTCTAGGTCATGTTCCTGGTCCTATTTATTTTTTTGGTTCTACTTCTAGTTCTGTTCATGGTCATTGAATATGGAATTTTCAAGAAAAGAATCCACACTTGAAGAATTATTCCCATTTAGATTGTTGGCAATGCCAATGGTAGTGGCAATGCCTGTGGAATTCGGTTAGTGGAAGGTGGGGTTGTTCCCTTGTTGGTTTTTTCTCATGGCGTCATAGGTAGCCTTTCTGGTATTATTGGAGAGAACTCCCCATGCTTGTGTGAAAAGTTTAAAATATCCCTTGGCTCCTGGGAAAAGTTTTTATCAGGATGCAATAGCAAGGCTAGTTTTAGCGGGTATTAACATAAAAAGAAAACAAATTTGACTGGAATTACTTACGAAATGCATTCCTTCACTTCGATCTTATCTTTATAAATGCAATTCAGCTTTCCAAGTTCTCCATATTTTCCAAATTTGGGGAAAATTGACATTCTGGACCTCTAAAAGCGTGAAGAAAATGGTGAGTTCATTTCCCCCAACCTTTTTTGAAGCGAATTTAAACAAAATGAAATTTGAAATTTGGAGGTGGCACGTGGTAGACATTGATTGTCCTACCACCAATTTACTTATTGATGATTAATTGTTATTATTTGGATTTATTTTCCATTATTATGATAAGTATGTTTTTGAGATTTCCAAATCACCATGAGGTTTATTCATGAGAATACAATTATTATTGTGGCACGGTGGAGGCAACTCCTTAAATCCTCCCAATTGCGAATACCTCCCCTACGGAAGCTCATACAAATGGATATATGTTAACCAAACTTGTCATACCTCCTAGAGATTGAGAAGGGTGTTTAGGGATGATTTTATCTTGCATGAATATTTTACAGAGTAGACAAACCAAGAAGTGACCAGTGAACCTTGCTCTTGTGCAATGCAAGGGAAATTATGGTAAAGGCAAGTGAGAGGAGTCTTTGGATGAATTTTGAGCAACTAGATGATTGAAATAGGTGGTTTAGTTGTCTGAGAACATGATGGAATGATAATACTATCTTAGAAGAGAGGAATAGATTCAAAGGTGCCTATATTTGAAGCTTCTTAGTTGAGAAAAAACCCAATTGAACTAGTCAAGGAAGAGTTGGACCAAAACATAGCACTAGAGGAAATTCTTGGGATAGGGATAACACTAAGAGAATGAAGGAAGCCTTGAGGAAGACCTCATGATTTTTATAATTGCACCCATTTTCCTCATGATGTTTCAGATCCTTCACAGACCTCATGATGACCATTCCCTTGATTATTTGAATTGATAAAAACTTACATATGTGTTTTGATTTATTATGTGTTATAAGGAATTGTATGAGTCCATATATTTGAGCAATTGTTGTTACCTTTGGGAGTTGTGAGATTTATAAAATATAGTTTTGACACATCTAAAACTCCTACAAATGTCAATAACCAATCAAGAAGACCCCAAAACCTAAACAATGACTATATTATTTCACAAAATAGATATTGATTGTATAATTTAAACCCTAAAAGATTTAGGTTGAATGTTGAATCCTGAAAAATACCTATGTATTGACCAAATTAGAATATGAAAAACTATCTTCTAAACCGTGACAGATGGAGCTGTGAGACTAGTTCCATAAGGTGCAGAGTGACCCTAACTTCTTATATTTACTAAAATAAATTTAAAGTATAAGAAATAATAAAGTATAAAGATTAATAAAAGAAAAACTTCCATAAGTATATATACCACATAGCAATCAATAACGTGAGTGTGTTATAACACGTTCACATTTTAGACTTGGTAATAACAAAACCAAATAATTCATAATGCACTCACGCTTTATCAAAACACGCTCACGTTTTACTTAAAATCATATTTGTGTCCATTTTTGACCCCCATCTTTGTGCATAGGCCTTGATACTAATTATTCCTCAGAGGATTCAGAGACCGATGAAAGTGAGACTCAATTTCATGTTAGGACTCTTGCTCCTCATGATGTGGGGGTTGGTAGGACGGTCTTATCGAAACCTACTTTGGATAATTCATTCCCTTTAGGAATGACCTCTGATTTCATTAAAAAATGTATCTTGTTAAAGAACTCAAATGTTGGGAATATTAAGATCTTAGAGGTCTTGGTTCCAATACATTCAAATGAAAAATTAAATCCTAATAAGAGTAAGGGATGGACAGTTGTGAACAAAAAATATAAATGAAGGACTCTCATTGCTCCTCTTCGATGAAATTGAGATCCCATGGATGTGCACCTCTCAGCTAATCATCTCCTTGTTCCTGACTAGGTTTGTTCTTTAGGGTTATAGAGAGCACCTTGAGGATGGTCAAGTATGTTTGACTCTTTATGTTTTTTTCCTAGCCTAGGAAGTTGGTTGGTGTTTCCAGGGGTGTTGTATTTTGGTCTAGGACCATGCTTCACTTTGTACCCTATTATGCTTTGTTGTTTATCTTTCGGTTTGTACAAGGTTATTGATCCCTTGAAAATCATTCTTGTCTCAATTTTCTTGTCCTTTGGCCTTACTTATTTTTATGTACAGGGTTTTTTGGTCCCTTCAAAACCAAATTCTTTTAACTTTATCTAAAAAAAATCTTTGTAATTATGACCATAAATTACCATCTAGATAACTATAAATCTGGTGGATTTGAAGATCATGCAACATATCAATTTAAAATAATGTCATTTAACTCTTTAAAGTCATCACTAATTTTTGTTGAAAACTATAAATATATCTTGATAAAAATCTATTAAATTGTATTCAAATTTTATGAATGAATGAACTCCAAATTGGATAAATAAATCGAATATTTGGGATCCACACAACCTAAACATTACATAAGTTTGTAAGTTAAAATGATTAATCAAGTAATGAAAAACACGTCAAAAAATGGTAAACAATTTATTAGTTGATTGTTCATTCAACATTGCAAACATATGTGATGGATAGGATCTTCCTTATAATATATTATCATCCCACGTTTAAATAATTCCATTTCAAATAATAAATTAATCAAATTTTTATATTTAAATACAATTTTATTTTTGAATTTGAAAAAATGAACAAATCCAAACACAAAAAACATGGTTGTTACAATCTATATCAAATTAAAGAAGTTAGATTTCATAAATGGCATATCTACTCCATATTTCATATAGATTTTTCTTGACCCCATCTCTAACCTTCACTAGGACCATTCACATGGTTCTTAGGTTTAATAGCTTCCATCAAACAAACAAGGTATGACAACAACCCATTCTCGTTACATAAATTAAACCTTGCCATTTCATCAAAATCATCCCTATAAAATATCTTACATCCACTACAAATGAAGCAAATACTCCTCATATCCCCACATCCCTTACAAGTTTCCCTCAAACTCTTATTTATATAACCACCAAAAAAATTTCTTGAGCTTTCTACGTTCATTCAACTCCATTATTAGCTCGAATCCTCCCACACATTTCCCCCGAAATGAATAGTTTAGGAAGACACACACACTTTCCAAAAATATCAATTATCTCATCCAAATATCTTCTGCTAAAAAAACATCTCTTTTTTTAAAGGAAATATTTAGGTTATTGAGAATGGCAATAATAAAGTCTGCGTAACATTCTAAGTAGGTTTTTCCATCCACTCGAGAGTTGGTATAATATAAAATTACATGTTTCTTATTAGGTGGGAATTTACTTGTTTTTCCTCAATCTTCTTGGTTGTCAACTAGTAAATAGACTTAAAAAGAATTAGTCTCTACCAAGGAAAGGTAACTATAGGATCCACTTTCCTATTACTCAATTTTTTTTCAACCAATCACAATCAACTATTTTTATTTCATATGGTATAGGCAATAGTTTTAAAAAATATATAATTTTTATTCATTTACAAATACTAATTTTCATGTATGTGATTGGTTGATAGATTTTTCTCCTTATTCTCATACAACAAAATGATGTCAAGATTTATTAATGCTCATTAAATGGAATGTCATGTCAAATCCAATTTATCTCCAAAGCATCACATTTATTATAAAGGTCAATACAAAATGCTCCAAGAAAAATCTATTTTCATGCAACACTTCCAAGCAATTGTTTTTATTGAGAGCAATATAAGTTTTTTGTTGATTTAATTAACAACTCAAAATACAAAATATCTCCAAATGTTAACCCTTTTTATTGTCTCATGCCTCACTTTTGAAGCTATCTGATGCTAATTATTTGTACAAAAGCAATACAAATATACCTTTAACACAATTCAACAAACAAGTTAGGCAAAGACTAGTCGATTGTTGTGACACTTGTTTTAATATAAGTTTAATATTTAAGAAATAAGTGTATTGTTTATTATTTATATATAATCCATAATCTCATATATATATAATCATAAGAGATAATTAATTAAAAAGATGACATAAATAAAAGATAATTCAATAAATACTACCAAAATACCACTCCATATTAATAATTTTATCAATATTTTATCAATTTAACCTTTTTCAATATTTGTTAGTTAATTGAGATATTTCATCCTCTAATCTCTTTGCAATTAACATAATTTATGTATTTTTGTATTACTTTAGAAATCATTTACCAAGACAATTAGATAGGTGGAAGGCTATAACAACCTGAACAAATTTAGATATAGTCAAGAATTTTATGTAGAATATTTCAAGGTTTTAAGCTATGACTTATTTTGTATTATCAAATTAAAATTGCTTTAAAAAATTATTATTTAATAAGATATTTCAATAAAAGTATAGTGTGATTGTATGAGATATTAACTAATAATATTTCGTAAGTTTAACAATAATAATAAATAGTCTAATATTATATCAAAATGAAATTGATAATGGAAAAGGAAAGATTTCAAATTTATAAATTAATAAAAACAGTTCTAAGATATATTGAAGTTTTTGGGGGATGAAATAGTAGTATATAACCAATAATAAAGTAGTACAATTATGTGAAGAAGAAGCATATTTTATTTGAGATAGTAAAATATATACTAGCAATCGCATGTGTACAATGCAATGTGAACGCCGAATGGTATATGTTATTTGTTTTAGAGGGATAGTTATTATTTTTGTAGTTGATGTTGATAAGGGGTGTGATTGATTTTATAAGTGTAGAAATATAGATGAACCACTTCATTTAAAGGTTCTATCTCTACATTTATAACTTGTTACAAATTTGTACATATACATTTGCCAATCTTATATCATGAGTGATAGTGTTTTCTCGGAGTTGTTTATTTGAACTAAACATGAATACATGAAGACTTCCGTACATGTGCAGATTTAATATCATGTGTGGTAGCGTTTTGTGGCCCATTTTTTTGCACTAAACATGAATACATTTGATACCGTTTTGGATAGTTAATTATTTTGTAGTTGATGTGGTTTGTAATTATTTCAGGGAAATTGTGTTAGTGTTGCATCGGTTGTTTGGTTGTGTAGTTGATGTTTATAAGGGGTGTGATTGATAGTGTAAGTGTAGGAATATAGATGAAGCATTACATTGAAAGGTTCTATATGTACATTTAAAATTTGTTATAAATTCGTACATATACATTTGCAAATCTTATATAATGAGTGGTAGCATTTTGCGGATTATTTTATTTGAACTAAACATAAAGGAGGAAAAGGGGTGCAAAAGAGGGGGTTGGAGGGAGGAGAAGCAATCGAGAGAGGATAATATTGGGTGAAACCATTTTATTGGAAGCCATTTGTCTTACTACAAGGCACATATGTAACAAGTTCCATCTACAAGATTTATTCGACATTGATAATATGTAACCAAGATTGTACTGTAGATGTTTGTCGGTATTCTAGTAATATTAGGCATTATTCAACATAAATGGACCCTCTTTAAAACCTCGTGAGTATCAAAAAAAATTTAACTTATTATTGTCAAGCGTGATAAAAGTTGGGAAAGTGGGCCATTTTGATACAAAGAATAATGCCTTTAGAAAAATCCATAGAAAAGTTTGAACATGGCATGAATATTCTCAAGGTGACACAATATGAACCATACAAAGAGGAAAACATTTTGTTAACATATGAAAGATAGATCACAAGAATTTGAGTTCAAAGCATATTGATTTGAGGCAACAAAGAATGAAATAATATCTCATGAAGTATTCTTGTTTTGTAAAGAGTTATGGGAATCAATGCAAAACCAAGCCAAGAGATGAGATAAATATACTTGGTCAAGCAAGATGTTTATGAAATTAGATAGATCATCAATGCAATTAGGGGAATTTGAAAAGAAGATTCGATAAATACTTTGATAATTTCTTGATACAAGAGCTCAAAAAACTAATTCATTTGAACTTTCAAAGTAATAGATTTCATATGCAAGGAAAATCACACAAATGATTTGACCCATGTCTAATTTCAAGACTCCATGATGTACATATAAGTTTTCACATACTAAACACACAAAAAACTCAAACTTCAATAAATTGAATATATAGAATATAATAATTTTATTCACTCATTCTATTAAATTATTCAATAGGATGGTTATATGTAATTTGAAGGCATTGTCTAGGTTCCAACACTTTTCATTACAAAGGCTAATGAAATAGAGTCTATCCAACCATCTAAAAGGAGTAGCTCAACTTGAAAAATGTAGTAGAGTAAGAGTGCAAAATATTCTTACAACTTACTACTTTAAAGTGTTAAGGAATCAAATAAGGTGAGTGATAGTATTTGACCCCCATGAATTCTAACCATAATTTACATATAGAATTGAAACTAAGCACGACCCTCATCTAATGTGATGAAAAGTAGACCTCCACGGTGTAGAAGAGTATTATGTAGAAAAAAAATATTATTTTTAAACTTTTTGTTATCAAAAATCCATACTAACCATAAACAAATTGGGAGGTGGTCAGTTAAGACAATATTTGACTGATCCTTAATCAATAACTAAGAAATATGGAAAACAAAATATAATTAAGTAAAGGTTATTTGCATCAATTCAGGGAATATGTAAAAGAAATACTGCTAACAAGATCTTGATGCCTTACCAAGAAGAAAATTGTCAATTCCAAATTCATATGGAAAAATTATCTATGGAATATCATGCTTACCGAAGTAATCCATTGGATTAAACACAAGAAATTGAAGCTAAACTGCTGAGATATAAATCAGTTATACCAATTTATGAATTTGGTTCATATTCAATACAGTGAAGAACGATCAATGCACTGCATGCTATTAAGGACAATTAGAGTCCATTGCAATTATCATCTTCATAGGGACCCTTAGTTATATTATCAATTGTTTAGAGGACGTGCAATTGTATTTTAATGTGTCACTCAAGACACATAATAAAATTTAAACATTATGGCCACAAGAGTCGGCCTATAAATATGGCAGCAATATTCTCTTATCACTCATAAGTTGAAACCCTTATACTAAGCTACCTCACAAATACCATTTCAAATCAGTCATGTTTTTATTCTTCAAGCCATATACAGGTTTTGCCTTATAAACAACATTTCATATTCAGATATCTTTTTACTCTTCTCCAAGAGTTTTAACACGCTCACACTCATCAATCCATTCACTATACCTACAAACACAACATCCAAGTGCCCAAAAAGACTTCAATCTAGAATTTAACAAAAAAGGGGAAAAATATACAATGCAAATGCCATGAATTGTTCATAATACAATCACATTTCAGAGAGATCAGAGAAAACTTTAGGCTACTTTCCTTTTAATGACTATATTTTGCATTTTCTTAGAAATTATATCATCCAAATCACAAAAATTTCAATGGAGAGCCCATACTATGCTTCATGACTACGCCTAGAAGAAACATCCCCTTGTTAGGGTTAATTTGTATTTGTTTTCTTTTGTTTAGGCCCTTGGTTTTACAGGCTTTTGTGAATGTTGTTCTAAGTTTTTCTGGTCCAACAAAGGGGACAGTAACCTGCTACTGAAATTGATTTGTGATGGTATATTTAGTGGGAGAGTGATGTGAATGTGTTTGGATGGATCTAGTCTAGATGCCAAGTAATGGACCACATGCCTTTATTTGATAATAATGGTATAGCTCTGATACCAAATGATAGAATAGAATAAGATTGCAATGACCAAAGAGGGACGGAAGCCTCACAAATATTATTGATCATGAAATCAGATTACATAACAATGCAAGAGCTGTAATATTTATAGATATTAGATAGCCTCATATGGATAGACATGACACCCTATCAGGAACCAACTACGAGATGATAAGACCCATCTCACATGCACATGTAATTACTACTAATACCAATATTGAATGTTATCCAACATAACAATATTGAATGCAAGTCACTAGACTAGAGTGCACATGTTGCACATTATTAAATAAAAGACAATGCAATAAAATGTAATAAATATGCCTATGCTAAATTATGCTAACATTCCCCCCCTTAATTTTGCATAGTTTCCAATGAAGTGGAGAGGAACTCTCGAATAAAGTGTGAATTTGTCACGTGCAAGTGACTTAGTGAAAACAGTGCCTTCTGTTCAGCTGTAGGACGTAACCGAGTTTGTATGTTGTGCTTCAAGACATGCTCGTGTATGAAATGAACCTGTACTTCAATATTCTTGGTTCTCTCATGAAATACTAGATTGTGAACAAGCTTCAGAACTCCTTCATTATCAACATATACTGGAGTATATTTTTGTTGTGGTAGACCAATTCCTTCCAGTATTTGGCGTAGCCATATTGCTTCATAAAAAGCTTCACCTGCAACTCGATACTCTGCTTTTGTAGAAGAGTGAGAAACAAAGTTCTGTTTCTTGCTTCCCCATGATATCGGTATAGATCCTATAAAGAAGATGAAGCCTGATGTTGACTTCCTATCATCCATGTTTCCTACATGATCTGAATCTGAATATCCTCTCAAGAAGAAGTTGGCGTTCTTCTTGTACTCTAGACCAAGGTCAATTGTACCCTTTAGATATCTCGGTATTCTTTTTTTGCTTTCCAATGACATATTTTTGGTTCTTGCATGAAGCGTGATATATAGGTGCTGACGCAAAGCTGATATCTGGTCTAGTATATGTCGGGTAAATTAGACTCCCGATCAACTCGCCGATAGAGAGTTGCATTCATTGGTGGTGATGGATCGAACGAGATAATCTGAAGTCTCGCTTCCATAGGTGTAGCAATAGGAGTGCAATTCATCATCCTAAATTTCTTGAGCATTGTCTTGGTGTATTTCAACTGTGACACAAAGATATGATTCTCTTTTTTCCATACTTCCAACCCAAGACAATAGTGCATGAGCCCGAGATTTGTCATGTTGAACAATCGATTAAAATCCTTCTTTGTTGCATCGATCATCTTCACAGAACTACCTGTAATGACTAGATCGTCGACATAAACAACCACAATGACAATCTCCCCCCCTTGCTTTTTGAGGTAGAGATTGGGGTCATAAGGATTCCTTTCGAATCCATGACTTATGAGATGCTCATCAATTTTGATGTACCATGCCCGGGGTGCCTGTTTTAGGCCATATAGAGATTTTATGAGTCTGCATACCATCATCTCTTTTCCTGGTATTACATAACCCTCTGGCTGAGTCATATAGACTTCTTCTTACAAATATCCATTAAGAAAGGCACTTTTCACATCCATTTGGTGGACTTTCCAACCAAATTGTGCAGCTAGAGCAAAGATCATCCTGATTGTCTTGATCTTGGTTGTGGGAGCAAATGTCTCCTCATAATCAATGCCTTCTTGTTATGCATACCCCTTTGCTACAAGCCTTGCTTTATACTTGTCAATAGTCCCATCTGATTTTTACTTAGTCTTGAATATCCATCTGCATCCAATGGGTTTCTTCCCTGGTGGAAGGTTGACAAGTTGCCATGTTTTGTTCTTCATCACTGACTGATACTCTGAATCCATGGCATCTTTCCAAGCTTTTGATTGTAGGGATTCCTGAACTATAGATGGCTCAACTGTTTCAACAACTCTGCTCATTAGGGCATAATTTACCTCTTCACGAGCTTGACTATGCGAGTTCTAGGTCCAGGATTGGATGATGTGCTAGGTGCTTCATCCAAATTTGCATCTCTTATTAATTGAGTATACCATTTAGGTAACTTCTTATCTATTCCATTGGCTTGTGGTGGATCCAAGTTTTCACCATCATCCAATTCATCACTATCATCTTCAGTGGGAACATCAAATTCTGTCTTCACAAGAGGTGTATTCTGCATGTTTGTTGAGTCATTGAGTGGAGCATCTACTTGTTTCTTCTCAAAGAACTCAACATCCCTACTTGTGTATACTTTCTTTGCTTTCGATCCCATAATTTGTACCCAAGTGCTTCTTCACTGTATCCAATGAATATCAGTTTCTCATCTTTCATATCCAACTTGTTCATGTTCTTCTTAGGTATGTGCATGCTAGCTTTACACCCAAATACTCTTAGGTGTGCAATTGATGGTTTCCGATTTGACCATGCTTCTTGAGGTGTCACTCCTTCAAGAGCTACTATGGGCACTCTGTTCAACAAATAGACTGCAGTTCTTGCAGCTTCTGCCCAAAATGTCTTTGTTAAACCTGAGTCATCAATCATACATCACACCATTTCCATGATAGTATGATTCCTTCTCTCAACTATACCATTTTGCTGTGGTGTGTGAGTAGGAGGCATTTGTCGACGAATCCCATGAGCTTCCAGGTAAGTCTTGAACTCATTGCTTGTGAATTCCCCCCTCGATCTGAGTGGAGAGTTTTGATCTTACGACCAACTTCATTCTCAACAAGTGCTTGAACTTCAAATGTCTAAAAGGCTTGACTTTTGTTTCTTAGACAATATATCCACATCTTTCTTGAGTAGTCATCAACACAAAGCATGAAGTATTGACATCCAGAATGACTTGGTTGTATGGGCCCGCATAGATCGGTGTGCACCAAATCAAGCTTTCCCTTAGCTCTATATGTGTTCTTCTAGAAGGGTACTCTGTGTTACTTTCCAGCTAGGCAATTGTGACACTTGTCAATGTTGTGCTTGAGTGTAGGCAATCCTTTCACCATGTTGCCCTTTTGAAGTGTTTGGAGATAGCCAAAACTGATGTGACCATATCTGTGATGCCATAGTTTTGCAGATTGTGTGTCTTTGGCCACTAGAGCTTGATCATCCTTGTGGACAAAATCAAGTTGGAACATGCATCCCACATTAGAGGCTCTTGCTACAATCTTGGAACCTCTTGACTTATCTCTTATCAAGCACACTTTTTCTCCATTATTACTGTCAAAATCTAACTTCAAGTTGTGATCAAGGAGTTGACTAACTGATAGAAAATTCTTGGTCAACCTAGGTACATACAATACATCTATGATTTTACAGTATTTCTTTCCAAGAGGTAGTGAAATGTTTCCAATCCCCTTGACACTGTATGATGAGTCATCACCTAATGACACATGGTTCTTGTTAGGTGAGTCACGTAGTGTGTAGAACCAATCCTTGTGTCCAGTCATGTGTCGAGTTGCACCCGAGTCAACATACCAGATATCTTGTGTGGACTTGGTTTCTTCATCAAATTGAGTAGAATACATGTGGTGTCCTTCATCTGAATCATCCTCATGTTCGGAAATGTACCCTTGTTGTTTGGGTTTTCTTTGCCAATTACCATTTTTCTGCCCTTGATTGTTGTTGTTGTTGGACTTCCCTTGATTTGAATTGTTGTTACCCTATTGGTTATTGGGTTTTGAATTGCTTGATGAACCCTTTTTGTAGGAATTGTACCAACAATCTTTGATGTCATGTCCCCCTCTATTGCAAATGGGACACTTCTTGGTGTTGTCTCGTTGACTTTGGTCCCTTTGTTGACTTTGATTTTGTTGGGACTTCTTGTTATTAGACTGAAATTTCCCCTTTCCTTTATGATTGGAAGATAGTGCTTGCTCATCTTCATGATCTTTGTTGTTCATTACCTCTTCTTGTTGGAGTAGATTGACCAAATTCTCAAAGGTGACTGTGTGTTCACTCATATTAATAGTTGTCACAAAGATTCTATAGGAAGGAGGAAGTGCTCGCAACATAATTGGTATGAGGTCTTCATCACTTATCTCTTTTCCAAATGCCAATAGAGATGCCCTCAAAGTAGCAACTCGTCTCAAAAAAATTCAACCTTCTCATTGTGTTTGAACTTGAGAGTATGCGGTTGTGATAGCAGGTTGAGGATGGCATTCTTGTTCTTTTCCTCATAGACTGTGCTCAACTTATCCCATGCATCCTTAGCCGATGTGGCATCTCTAATGTGGGGTTACACATTGTCTGTTACGATAAACAAGATGATCAACTTGGCCTTTTGATTGACCCTATCAAATTAAACTTGTTGTCTTCCATCATCAAGTGATCTTGTTGTTTTTCCATCTACAACTGACCATAGGTCTTCAAACTCAAGTAACATCTTGATATTCGGTTTCAATGCAGCATAGTTGTCTCCTCTCTAGCGATTGTGAATCGCAAGAATAACTTTGGTGCTTGTGCACCCATTTCGCAATCTGAATTTTGAAACTCGAATTTTTGACAAAGGGTAAGGCTCTTATCACTCCGGGTTTATGGTCTCCCTCTCAATATGCCGTCAGAGCCGATATACTAAACCTTTCTATATATGCTCCCTTCTCGATATACCCATCGTACATGGAAGAAGATCACCCTTTCAATATACCCGCAAGTATGGGAAGAGGTGTTAACGCACATGAAATAATTTAGTACGTGGTACGCAGATAGTACGGAGAGGGCCCGTCAATTTTATAGGGTCGATGCGCGAGGCGAAAGTTTAGGCAGTTGTGTTAGGTGTTAAGTGCAGTAGTAGTCATGACGGCATCACCTGTAAGCACTTCCCAGAGGCATCGTATATACCGAACGCTGCTATGAGATCAAAGATCTCGTGTGATAGAACCAAACATAAAATAAAAAATTTGCACTTTTTTTTTTGGACCTTTATGCACCAAGATTAGTACAAAATGCTCCAAAATTACATCAAAATGAAGTTTTTGTGTTCCCCTCTTTAGAAAAAAGGGTCTAGAATCACAAAATACACAATTTAGGCCAAAAATATTTTTTACCCCCCAATAGGTGTTTTTCCACTAAATTTAGTGGTGGCTCTAAATGTGTTTGGTGAGCTTCTAAATTTAGAAATCTCCCAAAATTTAGTAATTTCTCCAAATTTTCCAAAAAAAATAATTTAATAAAAAATATGGAGAGAGTGGGAATTGAACAATGACTGTTTGTTCCCGGATCCAAACAAATAATCTGAATATTGTTTTCACCTTTTCTCACAAACCATGATCTAAGTTTTTCTAAAATTTTTATAGAAGCATCATACAATATTTTTCTTGAAACCCACAAAATTTCAGAAGAATCAGAATCTTATTTTTGAGATCTTACCAATTTACCAGCTAGATCTGATTTTTTTTAGAAAAAAACTGATCCGACTTGTATAGACTTTTCGTCACATGTAGAGGCCGAATCTGAAGATGATGTAAACTGCAAAGTTGTGCGCCTCCTTCTTATCTTTCCAGAAAAAAATGGCACATCAATCTGACATTTTATGAAAAAGTTACGTCCTTTTTTCTAAGAGCTATCTGCTAGAGTTTTGTTGACGGACTGCTTGACCTTTGCTTCCAAATTCTTCACACTTCCACTTTCAGATCTAATTTTTTTTTAATTAGATCTGATTTTTTTTTCACTCTTTTTTTTAGATTTGCAATTTTTTTCAAGATCTTTCTCCTTTTTTTTAAGATCTCTTTTTTTCACAAATCTTTTTTTTTTTTTCTTTTTTTTAAAGATCTCCAAATTTGAAATATTCCGCCAATATGTTGGATCAATTGGCTATGCCAATGACTAATCAAAAAAAAAAATTACCTTCCAAATAAGTGGATAGGTCAAATTTTAGTTGAGGGATGCTTGGAAGGAATGGCAGCTGCGGGATGCTTCAATGACTCTTCTTTGATACAGATCTTCTTCTCAGTATCAAATAGTGCTCCTCTTCAACCTTGCTTGGATAGAACCTGCTCTGATACCAAATGATAATAATGGTATAGCTCTAATACCAAATGATAATAATGGTATAGCTCTGATACCAAATGATAGAATAGAATAAGATTGCAATGACCAAAGAGGGACGAAGCCTCACAAATATTATTGATCATGAAATCAGATTACATAACAATACAAGAGCTGTAATATTTATAGATATTAGACAACCTCATATGGATAGACATGACACCCTATTAGGAACCAACTACGAGATGATAAGACCCATCTCACATGCACATGTAATTACTACTAATACCAATATTGAATGTTATCCAACATAACAATATTGAATGCAAGTCACTAGACTAGAGTGCACATGTTGCACATTATTAAATAAAAGACAATGCAATAAAATGCAATAAATATGCCTATGCTAAATTATGCTAACATTATTATCATTCATCATGTTCCTCACTAGATAAGTCAGTTGCCACCATTGAGAAAAAACTCCCTGTCCAAAAGACCAAAGAGTTGGTGCACACCTGACCTTAAAGGTTGTGTAATTTCTTTACAAGTCCTATACTCTGTCTGTTCTTCATTACTCTGGCAGTTTTGTAGGACCTTGGATTAGTGGTTATGAGTGGCAATGAGCAATAGTTTCAATGGATATCAAGACATTGACTTCTTCACCTAGAAAATTTGTTGATGCTTGCACGATGTCATAGGTTGTGTTTCAGAATCCTGTATGAGCTTGCTGATGTATGGGACCTTAAGAATGATGTTACTTGTAACTACAACTTACATTTTTATCATGACAGGTCATCACAGAATGAAGACAGAATCCCCTATTTTGCCTTAAGTTCTGTGCATGACATTGCAAGGGATGCTAAGGTAGACCTGAAGATACCTCTGCATATATGATCAAATGAATCAGTACGTGTAGAAAAGTCATGATATGGGATCGGTTATTTTTTTATCAGTCAAAATATGTAATTGCTACTATTGTTATTCTTGCATTATAAACTGTATAATAGAGAGAACATGTGAGGCATGAAAAACAAACAACAGGTAAAGCATTGATTAAGACAAAACCTCAACAAAATAGACTAAACAAATGTTTTTCAAAACAACGCTAGAAATGTAAAAATCTTAGCTGTGACAACAAGATTCAGATGGGAAACTATCAAACTGGAAAAACAAGTAACATTTTTCTCCGAATTAAAGAACAAACTTACTCCGAGAGAAAGATTAATAAATGCAGACTTACTTCAAAAGATATTAACTAAGGAATAGATTGGCAAATTATATTATAGACCATCCACAACCTGCGAAATCGTTTGCAAACAGAGAAATTTAATTTTTGCATGTCATATAAATTTACATTAAATCTGTTAGGTGCACACAACAAGGAAAAACATATGCTCAAAAACTAATTGAAAAAAAAAACAGAAAGGAAAATGCTTACCCATAAAGTATCATTTGTATACCAACCTTGATGAGGTCAGAGAGAACTGGTATAATTTTAATTCCTCTATCTTTGGGATCATAAAGCAGTGGCCTGAATGCACATAATGTCTTCCCATTATATATCCTCATAAACCTTCCTCAAAGGACTTACCTCAAAAAACAATGCCCAGATATATCATGATCATAGTATTCTATTCAATCACAAACCTTTTTGAGAAGAAAAGTTAATCTCAAAAATACTTTTGTACATAATTTAATTAATTGGGTTTTATGAATACAGGTTTAGTTGGTAATAAAATGTTGAAAACACAATGTAATAATACTCTTCCCATAAGCCCCAAGGGCCAGGAATGGTACCAGTCGTGTTTGCATGAAGTGCCTCTTGCACATCAGCCATGTTCATGTATGTAAATATTTCATCTTCAATACACAAATCAACACCCTTTTGTACAATCTGTAAAGGGTACCACAACAATGGGCATTGGTATCTCTATAAAAATAATACCACACAATTCAAATTGACATTCGAATCCATTTAAAACAACAAATTCCCAATAAGATTGAGTTCATGGATTACTTTCTTTTGAAACTTGCTAGGTTTTGTCACTTTTCCCTGTAATGCTCTGGTCTGTGTTTCACTGTTTGATACACAATCATCTAAAATGACATCATAAACGTTTACATTTCCAGATTCATCATCCACCATTGAAGATACTTTTGCACAAGCATCAAATACGTTGCCGGTCACAAATAATTCTAACCACTTGTTATCCAAAATAAGCTCATGCTTATTTTTGGTTAACTGCACCCTTTTTCCTCCTTTAGTGATTCAATCTGATTTTTTAGATATTTTAAGCACTTAGGGTTTCTTGAAACATCTTCATCAAATAGGAAATTTCTTCCCCATTCCAAAGATGTAAAGAAGTCCTTCTAACTCTTCATATTTTGCAAGTTACGGGTCGGCGAGGCACGGGAAGGAATTTTGAACAAAAAGGGCTGCGGGCACAGGGAAGACTTTTCGCCATGGGAAGATTGCAGAGGGAGGGAGATATGTTGGCATTTTCGCAAGCTACAATTATGGGTCCATAAGCACGGGATGATTTCTTTTGCTAAGTGAATATGCGGGGCCGCGGAGGAAAGTTTTCCCAAGTGTAAATTGGGTCGACAGGGTCTACTAGACATTTTGGAACTTTTACAACTTTTCATAAAATGGAGCGGTTTATAATTATGAGCCCGCGAGCCCACAAAGGATCTTTGCGCCAAAGGAAGGAAAAAAATTGTCTAAGGCCCGCAAAGGGACACGTGGCCATGTTTCAAGTCAAAGCGGGAAGGCGGTCGCTGGAGGCAGTTTGAATTTTTGGCTTTTATTTTGAAAAGGCATAAAGTATAAAAGTAAGCCACACCTCCACCGATGCCCAAAGAAGCCACATGTCAGGCCTTTGTTAGCTACAGGAAAATAGGCCATCGGGAAACTTTTGGAAATTTTGTAACTTTTGCAAATAATGTAATTTCAATTGTGGGCCCATGGAGGCTTTTGGGAAAAAGTGAATTTCGGGCTGACGGGGCTGTGGGAGGTTTTTTATAATTTTGTTTTTCTCGTAAAAGGTGCCAAAGTGAATTTCATGTTCGCGGATCTGTTTTGGCAAAACTAGTTTTTGCCATTTTTGCATGGATTCGATTCAAATATTCAAATGGGCATATCTTTTGATCCAGTGCTCGAAATTCAACAAATTTGGTACCATTGGAAAGGTCTTGACCTCCTCTACACCATGGAGCTGAAACTTTAATTTTGATGAGGTTAGGTGGGTGAAAATATGAAAAAATCTTTCCTGTCATTAATGTATGATCCGATTTCTTCAACAACCAGATCATATTTGATTTGATCCACCATTCTTCCTTCTTCAACACGCCAAAGACATGGAGAGGTAGACTTGATAGATTGTGGGTGTATTTGCATACATTGATGGCTGGTGGTTGAGCTTCCAAATCAGATTTCCCACCTCCTTTTCTTCTTCTCTCTTTGCTTGATCTATAAAAACCAAGATCTTGGCTCATTGTAAAGGGTTGGACATTTTTGTTTTGCATCCTCCCTTCTTCTCTTTCTGAAAGTGGATTTGTGGAGCTCAAACCTCCCATTCAAACTATAAATGCAATCTTGCCTCTTGGATATTTTAATGAACTGTATCAAATCTTTGGAGCAATAGTATAAGATTTTGGATGATTTCAACCCTCTCTTGCATTCGTTGTCTCCTTTATGATCTCTCATTATAGTCCTGATTATTTGTGTATAGTAATTGTGTTGCATTTTTATGGTTTGTGTTCATTACAAAGCAAGTTTTCATCATTCCTTTGGTGCATCACCTCTGATAGATTAGGTTTTATTTCTTGTATTCCCTTAACCTTGTCTCCTTACCAAGTTAGAGTAGGTTTTTGGATAAATCCTTTGCAATTTGAATGTGTGCACCTAAACAAAGGAATATGAACCGGCCTTCATCCAGAGAGCTCCCTCCATTTCAAATTCCCACACTTTGAGAGATGCTCCACGTTTTGAAATCACGCTGAGAGTCTCAACCCATCGAGTTGCAGACATTCAAGGGTGCTGTGATTTTGCATCAACACCACTCTCTGGAAATGTTGCAGATTTTTCGAGTAAATTTGTAAGTTTTGTTAGAGATTAGGCCATGTGACCAAAAATACCCTCCATTGTTTATTCTAAACTCAATATCCAGCAAGGGATTCCCTAACCCTCCACAAATACCCTCCATTTTTTTGGTGATTCAAACTATTTCATTTTTGTAATGAAATCATGCAAGGTTATGTGTGCATGTCATTCCCCAACCCAAGTAATTCATGAGACCAATTCTACTAAAGTATGAAAATGATTACAGATGATCAGACATACAGAGATTCCTTTCAAATTTATAGGCTTCATATTCTTTTTCTTGTTCTTGTTGTTGTAATAAAAATTATTTGATTGAAGCTTTCTTACACGTGCAAGAAAAAATAAGCAGACAGTGGAGTAAGAATTGTACTCCTAACATTTTTCATCGTCACAGGAGGCTCACCATGTGTAGGGTTATTATTTCTCCAGAACAAGAGAATAATTTTAGAAGGTTTACTATAACTATTTTATAATGGGGTTAGTGTTCATTCATACACAACTCTACTACTTTCATTAAATTGTGGCTGTCAGTTTTTAAGCAATTTTCTATAGAAGATGAAGTCTCAAACTGGTATTACATTGCTTCTAGGAACGTTACTTCTAACATCTTTCATTCTCAGAGGAAGATCACTCTGTGTAAGTTTATTATTGCTCAAGAATAAGAGAATAATATTAGAGAGTTTGTTATTTTCTTTTAAAGAAGGTTAGTGTTCCCGCATACACAGCTCTAGTATTTTCATAAGGTTGGGGTTGTCTGTTTTAAAGCAATATGCTATAGAAATTAAAAGTTTCAAACTGTTAGGTACATTTCTTCCAACATGTAGAAGACAAAATAGGAAAAAGAAATAAAATGTTGAATAAGTGAAATACATTAAACAGATTCAACAAGAATTTGTTTGCCAGTGGAAGGAATAACGAATTATGTTAATAAGCACCTGGACTGTGTTTGGTATTCTAGTATATTTTACGTAAAAAATACTTGAAAGATTGTTTTTGCTTGAGTAACCATTGCAGGCCATTAAATTTAAAGCCTTTCTGGAAATCTATTTTAAGAAGATGAGATGCTAGATTCTTATCTTAATTTGTTTGAAATAATCGGCCCAAGTATACATAATTTAGGTGGTGGTCCTATGCCCAAGTATATAATATTGTAGGGCATTACAAAGTAACTCCAATGATCAAGCTCTTATAAGATTGTTCCAAACCAACTCAAGGGTATTTCACATTGTGCTATACTCTAATGGTGTAGTTCTGGATGAAACTTGCATTTCTGATTTTTTTCATTTAACATCTAATTGCAAAATCCATACCTAATGATATATCTCCAACAATTCTAAAACATTCGGTTGGCATTTTCAATTTCAAGGACATATTTATAAGCCTAACCAAAGAAACACTGACAACTTTATTAATAAAGTAAAACTATAGAGCTCCATCTATTTTACAGCCAATTTCAGTTTTCATAGTGAACAAAATAGCTAAAGTAAAACCATCTTTGGTGTTACATGCAAGGGCATCTGGTCTGACACATTCTTTGAAAAGCCCTAAAGCAAGTTGCCAGTGCCTAGCTCCTAAGAAAGTTCCTAGTATCCGAATGAATATGCAGATGGTAAGCACAGAGATCTTACAGGGAGCACAAGCATCACTTTTGATGGGCATTTGTAGGGGTGTGCAAAGATGAGACTATCGATTTTTACCATTAGCAGGGCTGGGGTGATTCTTCTTGCAATAACATCTTGGGAATCACATGCTGTCAGCTACCAATGCTTATCCCTCTGTTGGAGAATGCTTTTGCCGGTGATCTTTGAACAAACCCTGTTTTTAATTCTATGCCCAATTGAATAGGACAAACCCTCTTATATAAAAGAGGAAAACAGACATTGCCTCTAAATTATCCTATAGGCATTAACTTACATGGGTTTCAACACATGTTATCATACATAAATGAAGCAGCATATAACCAATGTTGCTCAGGGAGCCATCCTGCAGGAAGCCATTCCGTACTGATTTTCTTCAATACCCCGGCAGATCATCATGTGCCATAGTATTCAATGCGTTGATCAATTTGGAAAGAGGCTCCTGTGCTGGATTAGGGTATAATTTAGAATCACCCTTACCTTTAAATGAGCGGTACATCCACAATACACTTTCTTATATCAAATGCATCTAAAACATTGACTCTTGTGTTGACTTGTGTGTGGGTAGAAACCAGTTCCTGTTTCAGACATATCCCACACCTGAAAGGCTGCAACTCACTACTGTTAATGGATCTAGTTTCTGTCCACCAAAGCCGAAGCAGAAAGATCCCAGGAACATGCATATTGATACGCTGAGCTGGGCGTTGAAACCAAGTCGGCCAAATTGAATGTGGGCCGAGTCATTGCTATTGGGGCCAAGACCACACCAAACAGAGCTCTGCTTCACTACCCCTGCCCAGAATAAGATTCGATCTCCACAGAGATGTCGACCAACAAATTCCACCAAACGCCGCCCAACAGATCCACACCGACCCTGCAGTGCTTCATCATGTTACTTATATTCTTGTGGAGTTGCATGTTGAATGGTGGTAACACAGAATATATCGTGATTACCATAAGCCACAGATTTGGGAATTTTAGGGCTAAAAACACAAAACGTCTAGATGCCCATCATAACCGTCAAAATTAATGTATTTGAAACTTCTCGGAAGGTCATTTCCCATAGGTGGTGCCTTTGGCGTAATTAAAAAGTAAACAAGACAATTAATTGATAGTTATGATTTTTACATCCAAAAATTACTATAATGATCATTCAACTAGGTATTATGTTATCCCTTGTCATTATCTTCCTTTTTCTCCTAAGGAATATGTTGTAATAAAACCTAGTTATATACATTTTTGTTATTTCTTATCAATGAATCTGCTTGCTTCGAGAATATAGAATGTTGTTTATAATTACATTGGTATGAGTGTTTCTTTTACAAATCATAATAATGTTTCTCTATATCTTCATATATTAAGAGTGAAGAGTTGCATATTGTTTGTGCACGTAACTTGTATTTTATCAATGGTTCCCTTAATGATATCCCTAAGTTTTGGATGATTGTCATAATTATAATATGACATCTATGTATATTCTTGAGAACAATATGTAATCACAATAATTGGGTGCACCTTCTCAATATGTTACTATTCCTAACCATCAGCTACATGCATGATGCAAGTTATTAGAAGGGTTATTCATCATGTTCAATAATGATATGATAACTACTGTCTCCCATGTACACCATGGGTTGGGCTATATTGAAAATTACTCAGTTGTCCTACATGATGTTGGATAGTACTTCATGACTTGGAGTGAAGACTGAAAATGTACAATGTAATGCCCACAATTTTCTACTCTCAAAACAAAGAGAACAAATAAATTAATGGTCAAGTTTACGGTAATAAAAAATTTTGTATAGAAGTGTTTGCAAGGTTAGGAATTTTCATAATTAATAAATTCCTCGGTTAGAGACTTTCTACACAAGCTTGAGAACAATTGGATTAAATTAATAATTAAATATTATAATTTACTTGCTAAGATATATTTTAATTTTAAGGCATCTACTAATCTCCATTAGCTTGGTTAAATTAGTTATCAAGCAGCAATGTTATATTATTTTCTAACTCAAAGGTTTAATTATTTTACCTAGCCACTAGGTGAACCCATTCACCCAAGTTACATTCCCACAAAATACCTTCCCCCTTAAGTGGGGTAGGGCTTCATTTGGGCCATATGATTGAATCAATCCTAACCCTTAAATTTAAGTTGCCCTAATTTTATTTATGGTTCTCTTTTAATTCCTATTTTCCCCAAAAAGCCTCATTTTCTATTTTCTCATTTTCAGGTTTTGGAAGAGGAGGAAGAGGATTCATGAGAGCAACAGGAGCAACCATGGAAAAATTTCTCTTAATATTAGTTGTAAATTTTTCCATTGTAATGTTGCCCATTGTTAAATGCAGAGATCCTACCGTGGGTCTATTTTTTTATTTAATAAAATCATTTACTTGTTTTTGAGTTCAACTATTGGGGAAACCCCATTTATTTTAATTAAATTTAGTTGATTCCTAGTTGTTGGAAGGTTCTTGATGTATTTTTAAGCTTATATTTTTCATAAATTTAAAACTGGGATTTTCACGGACGAAAATTTATTTTTTTGTCAAAAGTGACAAAGCTGCTGCCCTAAGCGGTCGGCGGTCTTGTGACCACCGCCCTACCTGGGGTGGTTCATTGACCACCGCTCTATGTTGGGTGATGGTTCTAAAACTGCCACTCTCCATAGGGTGGCGGTTCTGTTTCACCGAAAATAGAACCTTCAACAATACATTATTTTCACAATTTTTCTTCTTGAGTTGATTTTTTTAATGAAATATTAATTTTAATGAGGGTGTCTTATATTCATTTGTTGGTAAAGGTGATGGAATATCTAGTTTCTTAATTCCAAATACAAAACATCAACTAAAGCTCTATTTTTCCCTTTTTGCAATAAAATGTAAAATTGAGTATAAAATTACTACAATTCATTCTCCTTCATATATTCCATTTTGCCAACTAAAACAACAAAAATTCAACACACTCCTTTCAATACATCTTTGTTATTTTCCAAATATACATGTATATATATTGCAACTTTGAATGCTTACAACTTTTAGGAGAGTTTCATTTCAAGACAAATAAACAACTTAAGCTTTCCTTTCACTATAACATTAAAATAAACCTATGGAAACTACCAATTTTCCAAATCATTCTTTTATAATGCAAGGACTTCAAATCATTTTCTTTCACTAAGTCTAATCCTTTCCAACAAGGTAAGAAACCAAGAGATATTTCTACATTCACTAACTCATTTCAATTTGGAATAAATGAAATATTACAACTTTCCTTCAATCATACAAATGTTACAAACTTCCACTCAAAGTGGGAATAATAATATGATCAAATACAACATAGGGGTTATTCAACAAGGACAAACACAAGTCTTCTTGCATGTCTTCTCCAAACTTGTAGCTTCAATCTTGCATTCTTCAATCTTTCAAAACACGGATCACAATACAAAGGAAGGGGGAATAGGCAATGCTCTCCACCCAACCTTTAATCCAATAAGGGGAGAATCCATCCCCTTATTGGCCCTCAAGCCCCAAAAAAAGAACAATGAGGGATCTTGAGCAACATTTGACAACTTTTTTAACAAGCATGGCTTCCACAAAAACATACATTCCAAAACATTCAACACATCTACAAGGACATACTCAACAAATTTTACAATTTTCTCAACAACACATAGGTTTGATATCAAACCAAATAGAGAAAGGAATATGGGAACCACCTCCTTTTTCCTCCCAAGTGAAGTAGGATTTTCACCCAAAGCCTCCATGTGCACAATACAACAACAAAACATCCTTATCTCTCCCCTTGCAAGTATGTAAAATATGACCATGATTTCCTTTTCACTCCCCATAGGTGAAACTCCCAATCACACTCCCTCCAAAATTCATGCCTCACAACTCCCTTTTCCCTCCCCAATGGTCCCATACTTCCCTCTCCCACTCCCTTCTTAAGGCATACTACCCAACCACACAAAAACACAAACTTAACAAGCACAATTGTTTTCACATCTACAAATATAATAAGAAAACAACAAAGGTGGAGAGCCTACCTCTCCATCAAGATTCCAAGATAACTTCACTCCACAAGTTTTGACACCTTCAAGCCAATCACACTCCAAAAGAAACTCCAACAAGCTCCCAAATCCAAAAATGTAAGAGGAAGAAAATGAACAATTAACCCCAATTCTATCAAATTCCATCAATAAATAGAAATGGAATGTCAGGATGATGAGGTGGCTCCATGTAGGATGCCACTTTATCATTCCTTCATTCCCACACACAATTCAAACACCATGCCCAAGACAATAAATGAGCATGTAAGACTATGACAACCCAAAAGACACTAAAACTTGCACACCAAGCCTACCAAGGACAAATTAATTGTGGTAAGTAGGAAAGTGAAATTATTTTCAATTTTACACTCCAAAATACATAAATAAGTCTAAAATTAACCCCACATACCATAGGTATGGTTGTTGGGTGAATTTAAGAGGCATGGGACAAGTTTAGCTTGTCCCACAAGTCTCCAAAAAAGCCTCCCAAGTCAAAATCCGAATTTTGAAGTTGGGGGAGAGTACATAACACAAAAACCAACACAAATCTATCCTACATCCACAAGATTTCAAGGACCATCTACCCTCATAATTATCCCATTGTCACATCCTTATTTTAGTTAACAAATTAAGTTGGATTAGCTAATTAAGACATAATAATAATTGTTAATAAAGTGACAACAATTTCCAATAATTAAATACATATACACAAATAAAACACACACAAAATTAAAAGAAAGGGAAAACATTTCACCCCATGGCCACACATGTGAGGTCACCCCCATGGGAAACCTCCTAACTAGGCATGCAAAAACAACACAACATAACATTACACAAGTTGTCAAATTTTGGCCACATTTGTTGAGTTGTGGAGCTCAATTACTTCAGTTTAGCATGCAATGGAAACTTGCTGGAAAATACAATAACTATCATCACTTAGGGGAAACCGGCATCGGTCACCTAGGACCGGCATCGGTCATGTATGACCAAAGATCGGTCGGAAAGGGAGGAACCGCAGCGGTTAGGTCTAATCGACGTCGGTTACCTGTGCAAGGATGTTTTAATTAACTCTCGGGAATTCGATATATTTTTAGTATTAAAGTATTTCTATTGATTGTAATTGCATGGCTAAGTTCCCTAAGTCTATAAATGACTATATAAGCATAAAAGATAGGGTTTAGAAGTAAGAATGATGATGATTAACAAGAATTAGAAAGAACTTGCAAAAGTTGGTGAGAGAGAATTCTTGGTGATGAAGAAAAATCTTGAGAGAAAGAAAGTATTGTACATCTGAGAGGTGTGGAAGATTATAAATATTCATTGTATATCTTGTCAAAGCTTTGGATAATAGATTTTCTTGTTTCTTGGTGGACGTAGCCCACACTAGGTGAACCACGTTAAATCTGGTGTTGATTTATGTCTCTTGTTTTGTATATTTCTTCTGGTAGAATATCCGCTTTTATTTGCATATATGCTTAAATCTGATATATTATCTGTACAACTGGTGTGCTAACCCCAAAAAATGGTATCAGAGCTTTTTTTTAGGGTTTTGTGTGTTGATAGATTTACTCATAGAGGTTTTTCTGATTGAGTGGGAGTTATAGCAATGGCAGAAGAAAACAAATACAAGGTAGAGAAATTTGAAGGCTAAAATTATCAATTATGGAAGATGAAGATTGAGGATTATCTATATCAAAGAGATTTGTATTTACCATTGGATGAAAATTCTAGACCTATGAAGATAACTGATGAAGAATGGAATATTCTTGACAAAAAGGCTTTGGGATCTATAAGATTGATCCTGGTAGCATTCGTGGCTCTAATATTATAGAAGCGGATTCTATGGTAGACTTAATGAAATCTCTTACTAATTTATATGAAAAACCTATTGCTTCAAATAAATTCTATTTGATGAAGAAACTATTTAGTTCTAAGATGCATGAAGGTGGATCTACATCTAGTCATTTGAATGATTTCTGATTTATTGTAAATAAGTTAAAATCGATTGCAATACCATTTGATGATGAAGTAAAAGCACTTTTATACTTATGTTCTTTGTTTGATATTTGGGATAACTTGGTATTGGTTGTTAGTAATACAACATCTTCTAATAATATTTTGAAGTTTGATGATGTGGTTAGTTGATATGTAAACTCTTCAACTTTGGAATTATCCACATAATCACAATTAATCATTGTTGTTCTACTTTCTATTATAAAATAACAGAGATAGCTAGTGAATGAATTATACTTGTGCTTAGAATCAACAATTTGTAGAAAGGGAAAGAATATAGACTCATACACCAACAATTTTATCCTGGAAAACCTCCGGAGGAAAAAACCAGTCAAGAAGGGAAATTGCTCTTTCTTCCCACTTTTATTGGCCAATTCAATAATAAGTACAGAAATTACAATAAGTATGAAAGAGAAGTAGATAATATCTCACACTTCCTCCCAGTTACTTGCTTGCTCTGACTCAATTACTCCTTACTTCTACAAATCACAATTCCAACACTAAGAGCTTCTTACTCACTTGTTTCATGCTTCAATGCCTTTTTTCTCTTCCATAACATGCATGTATAGTCTTTCTCATGTTCTCTCGTGCACTGGAGAATGGGAAAAGTCATACAGAAGAAGAGAAATGGACACCCTTTGAAATTTTGGGACTGTTCTCGTCATATTTTATTTTCTATCCGCAAGAGCCATGACCGCCACCACGGTGGGGTGGAAGTTTTGTAACCACCACCCTACACATGGTGGTAGTCCTATCACTTAATAGACAAAACCTCCATGTATATTTTTCTTCTTCTTCATGTTGGCTGATTTGATAAAGTAGAGTTATTTTGGATCCCTATGGATCATAGTATAATCTTGAATGAAGAAATTCACGGGAAGAGTATAGAAGAATCATCATCCTGGAAATGCTTTGAATGTAGAAAGTAGGGGCAGGTAGAAGGAAAGATACAAGAGTAATAGTAATGGGAAATCAAAGTCAAGGGATAGCAAATCTAAATCCAGTAAGGGAATTACTTGTTGGAAATGTGGAAAGAAAGGACATGTAAATAAAGATTGTTGGTCAAAGAAAAAAGAGAACCAACACCCGAGACAAAGGTAAAGAAGCAAATCTTGTTGCATTAGAGTTAATGCAAGATACTCTTATTATTTCTTTATATAGTAGAATTGAATCATGGGTTTTAGATTCAGGGAGCTTCTTTCCATGCAACCCCTAATAAGGGTTATTTTAGAAGTTATGTCTAGAGCAATTTTGGGCATGTTTATTTGGGTGATGATGAACCCTGCAGTATTATTGGTAAAGGGGAAGTTCATCTAAAATTGCATAATGAAAATACAGGGATTTTGAAATATGTGAGGCATGTGCCAAACCTCAGGAGGAATATTATTTTTGCAAGGCAACTACGTGAATCTGGTTGCATGGTTACTTTTATAGGAGGCTCTTGGAAAGTCACCAAGGGTGTTTTTGTTGTGGCAAAAGGTAAGAAGGTAGGAACGTTATATTTATCTACCTGTATTATTGATTCCTTTTCTACATTATCTACTTCATATTCAAATGCATGCATGTGGCATAACCGGTTGGGTCATATGATTCAAAAAGGAATGCAAATCTTAAAGGCTAAGGGTAAGTTATCATATTTGAAAGATTTAGATCTTGATTTCTATGAGCATTGTATTTTTGGAAAGAAAAAGAGAGTGAGATTTCTCAAAGTTGGGGCAGCTAAGGAGCAGAAATTGGAGCTTGTACACTCAGATGTGTGGGGACCAACCCAGGTATCTTCTCATGGAAGATACCAATATTATGTTACTTTCATTGATGATGCTAAAAGAAAGGTATGGGTTTATTGTATCAAACATAAATCTGATGTTTTTGATACTTTTAAAAGATGGAAATCCCTTGTTGAAAATGAATCAAATTCTAATTTAAAGTGCCTTAGATCTAACAATGGTGGTGAATATTGTAGCAAGGATTTCAATGATTATTGTTCAATGAATGGGATACGTAGAGAAAGAATGGTTCCAAGAACACCACAAGAGAATGGTGTTGTAGAAAGAATGAAAAGAACAATCACGGAACGTGCTAGAAGTATGAGGATACATTCTAGATTCCCCTTGTAGTTTTGGGCAGAAGTAGTTGATACAACGACTACTTATTTAATTAACTGTGGGCCTTCAAGTTCACTAGATGGAGGAATACCAGAGGAATTTTGGATCGGAAAAGAGGTAGATCTTTCTTTTCTTAAACTTTTTGTTCATAAGTTTTTTTTCATGTTGATAAGGAAAATAGAAAGAAGTTGGATGAAAAATCCAAGAGATGCACTTTCATTGGTTGTGGATCCGGTGATTTCGTGTTCCATTTTTGGGATTTATAGAATTATAAAATTAGTAGGAGTCGTGATGTTTAATGGAATGAAAAGAGAATGTACAGGATCAAATTTTTGTACCCAAGGATGAACCGGTTGAGAAGTTTGTGAATGAAAATGAAATCTAAGATTTAAAAGAATTACCAACAGGGTTACACATGAATCGTGTCGGTTGACACCTAGCCGCATCGGTCGAGACGAACCGGTATCGGTTACAGAGGATCCAACCTGGAATCGGTTAGTAGAACCAACGTCGCTTAGAGGTTACCGGTGTCGATCCTCACACAGCTGTCGATTTGGATAGGAATGTCCAGAGGCCCAAATTCAACCTCTGTACCCCAAACTCCTATGAGATGGTCACAAGGGGTAAGTAAACTTCCATAAAGATTTACACCTTATTTATTTTATTTATTGTTGACTAGTAATGGTGAACTAGAGAACTTTGAAGAAGTAATGCAGGATAAGACTCACATCCAATGGGAGCATGGCATGGATGAGGAGATGGACTCCTTGGAACATAACCAGACTTGGGATTTGGTTAAGTTGCCAACAGGTAAGAGAAAATTACAGAACAAGTGGGTTTACAGGATTAAGGAAGAAGAGGGTGGATAGAAAAGGTACAAGGAAAGGCTTGTAGTAAAGAGATTTACACATAAAGTAGGTATTGACTTTTGTGAAATATTTTCTCATATTGTTAAGATGAATTCTATTCGTACTGTATTGAGTTTAGTTGCAGTAGAATATTTTCATTTAGAGAAACTAGATGTGAAGATGGCTTTCCTTCATGGTGATTTGGATGAAGAGATTTATATGCAGTAGTCGCTTGGGTATGAAGTCAAGGGTAAGGATAAATTAGTGTGCAGGTTGAAAAAGAGCCTATATGGGCTCAAGCAAGATCCAAGGCAATGGTACAAGAGGTTTGATAGTTTTATGCATGAGCATGATTACTTGAGATGTGAATCTGACCATTGTGTTTATTTCAAGAACCTTGAAAATGGGATCTATATTATTTTGTTACTTGAATGTGGATGATATGCTTGTTACATGATATATAATGTAGGAAATTAGTGAGCTTAAGAGAAATCTAGCTCACACATTTGCTATGAAGGATTTAGGAGCTGCAAAAAGAATCCTTGGCATGCAAATACATAGAGATAGGAAAAATAAGAAATTGTATTTGTCTCAGGAGGATTATATCTACAAGGTGTTAGAAAGGTTCAACATGTAGAATGTAAAACCTATTAGTACACCTATGGTTGGACACTTAAAATTGAGAAAAGATCAGTGTCCTACATCACATGAGGAGGTCAAATACATAACATGAGTAGCATATGATTTAGCAGTTAGAAGTCTCATGTATGTTATGGTTTGTACAAGACCAGACATTGCACAGAAGTGGGAGTTGTGAGTAGATATATGGCTAATCTAGGTAAAGAGCATTGAAAATTAGTCCAATGGATACTCAGGTATTTGAAAGGGACATCTATCATGCAGTTATGCTATGGATTTTTAGATATTTCATTACATGGCTATGTTGATTCGGATATAGGCGTAGATCCTGGATGGTAGGAGGAGCACTCACCGGATATATTTTCATAGTAGGTGGAATGGAATTTAGCTAGATTTGAAGATTGCGGAAGGTTGTGGCTTTGTCTACTATAGAGGCGAGTATGTTGCAGCTACGAGGCGAGCAAGGAGATGATATGGATGAGTGTGTTCATGGAAGAGTTGGGAAAGGAGCAAAGTGATTGTAAATTGTTTAGTAACAGTCAGAGTGTAATTCATTTGGAAAAGAACTCGAGTTTCATTCGAGAACAAAACACATTCAGTTGAGGTATCACTTCATACGGCAGGTATTGGAGGATGGACAGTTGAATTTGGAAAAGATTCATACGAGAAAGAACCCTGTAGATATGCTAACGAAGCCATTAGCAAAGGAGAAGTTGGAGCTACACTCCACTTCTATTGGTCTTTGAGTTTGAGACTTGAAGAGGAAGAAACAAAGCTAAGGAAGGATCCAAGAATGACGTTGTATAGGTATGGTGCAGTAATTAATCTCCAAGTGGGATATTGTTGAGTTGTGGAGCTCAATTACTTCATTTTAGCATGCAATGGAAACTTGCTGGAAAATACAAAAGAACCATCATCGTTAGGGGGAACCAACATCACCACCAGACCGACATTGGTCATGTATGACCGACATCGATAAGGCAAGGTAGGAACCGATAGTGGTTAGGTCTAACCGGTGTTGGTTACCTGTGCGAGGATGTTTTAATTAACTCTCGAGAATTAGATCTATTTTTAGTATTAAAGTATTTCTATTGATTGTAATTTCATGGCTAAGTTCCCTAAGTCTATAAATGACTATATAATCATAAAATCTAGGGTTTAGAAGTAAGGAGGATGATTAACAAGAATTAGAAAGAACTTGCAAAATTTGGTGAGAGAGAATTCTTGGTGATGAAGCAAAATCTTGAGAGGAAGAAAGTATCATACATCTGAGAGGTGTGGAAGATTGTAAATATTCATTGTATATCTTTTCAAAGCTTTGGATAATAGATTGCATTGTTTCTTGGTGGGTGTAGCCCACACTGGGTGAACCACGTTAAATATGGTGTTGATTTATGTCTCTTGTTTTGTATATTTCTTCTGGTAGAATATCTGCTTTTATTTGCATGTATGCTTAGATCTGATATATTGTTTGTACAACCAGTGTGCTAACCCCAACAACATTGCACAAAACCTAACATCCTTCTGTGGTTGGTCCCCTATCCCCTTGTAATGTAGGTGATAAAATGTCTTGCAACACAAACAAAATACCTCTTTGGCCTTACGACCATATTAACAACATCGAGACAAATATACATATAAAAATCAATACTCATCATCTCGAAATTAAGTAATTCTATCATCTATCAACATATCAAATAATTTAATTCTAACATCCATGAGATTATAATTCTACTCAGAACATCCAGAGTATAATGTGTCAATATAAAATCCAAATAATGCAAATCAACATATATCGAACTGTCTACCAATGTCATCTAGTGTATCATAATCAAAATGTGAATCACAACATGTCAATAGTCCAAATATCTGCATAGTCTATCATCTATTGATCAATGTATCATAATCAAAATGTCTAAGTATCAGTCCAAAATTAATATCAACATAATGAAAATAGTGTCGAAGAGGAGTGGGCACTACATACAATAGACAAACATTATAGTATACTTTGAAGCCATAAAAAGATCACAAAGTGATAATATTGTAGATATAAAGATAGAAGAAATGTGTGTCATCATGTAGAGTTTTATGATAGTACATGGATGTAGAAATGATGATTATCAAGGTTAGAGAGGTGTTCGTGAGTGACTCGAGATTAAGAAAAATACCATGGTGATAATGGAGGAATATAGAGATAACTAAGTGATTAAGGAAATATAGAAGTTATATAAATGCTAAATCTAAATATGTACCAGCACAAATAGAGAGAGTAAAGTATAGATTTTTGACAAAAGTAAAGTAAGCTTCAAAATGTGAAACTCTAGTTGCAAATTAAGGTATAAAATACTTAGATGATTAGCGGTAATGCCGAATATTTGTCGAGCAGAAATTAGAGTTTTGTAACCGAACCAGAAAAAATGCAGAGTTGTCGGGAATTCTGGGACTAGGGCGTCTATGCGGGGTCGAAGGTAGTTGCGATGATGTACTAGACCTCCTCTAAGTTCATGTGACTAATCGAACCTCAGAAACTTAATTTTGGAGGGTCACGAGATGTTCAATGGATGTCGTTGTTAGTATCATGTACTTCATTGTTTGATCACCGAACCTTTCTAAAACCTGTAAAGAGAAAGAGCACCTGCAAAACCCCAAAACATATCAAATCCTAAAAAGAAAAAGGTGCAAATGGGGATTGAGAATGACCTCACGGTCAACCGATTTAATGAACTTATGATCCAAGAACTACACTACTTTTCAAACTCCATGTAGTTTTTGTGTGTGTGTATAATTGTGCCCTATGTGGCTCTTGTGTAAGTTACACTTGATAGTGAGAAATAACTAGATGTAGAAAATGTAAATAGATTTGTGCATGGAAAAATGAAATTCTTCTCCTATGAAGTGTATGCAGAAGAATGCAGTCCCTTATCTCTTGTATGTATACTAGATGGATGTTTTGATGCTCTTTTAATGGCCTTTGGATGCAACCTTAGGTGGTGATAGTAGATTCTTAGTACTTTTTCCTTATCATCATCACATAGCTTTGAATTTTTATGATTCCCTTTGTTGAATTTCGTAATTAACCACTAAAAGGCCGACTAGTAACAAATAAAATGCCCAAATGGCTTGAAAAGACCCAAAATATGCGAGCAAGATACAAAGAGGTCGTGCACATAGATGGGATGGGGGTGCCTAGGTGTTGGATTCTTGGTTGGGCGTCGGTGTCCAGAGTCAGAAATGTTGAAGCATCAAAATATAGATTGGGAAAGGAGTGTAAGACCAAGAGGAAAAAAAAAAGCAAGCAAAGAGGCCAAACACAGTGGTGAATTAGTACTTTTCTCACTTACGAATCATATGAATAATGATATGTGATCATTACTAGAAATATACCCAAAGTGTGTGATTTAGTATCTACAATAAGGAGAAAGGATTCTAAAACTTGTGCAAAACCAAATGGATCTTCATGGTGTTTTATAAGGAATTGATTAATGATTATACATGTCTCGAGGGACATATCCTTTCATATTTTTGTATATTGAGATGCCATGGTAATATATAATGTCATGATATAACAATATACTATAGTTTGTATGTTAGAAAATGCATATATAATATGGTATATAGCTAAATATCCATTAATTGGTAGTTAATAATGTGAATAAGTGAAAACTAATACTTTATGAAAGGTAATAAGGTGTGAAAATGTGTAACCTCGGGCTTTAAGAGGTTATATTTGTAGGAAAGAAGATATATCCATAAGAGAAATGTATATGTGAATGAGTCTGAGGAGAACAAGAGAAAATATGGTTATAGAGATGTATGTATCATAATATATGTATTCAACGGTATAAGATAAAGAGTAACAAAGATTGTAATGTATTTTCAAGATTATATATGAATAAAAATGAGTTCATAAATAGGAAATATGTGTTCTATGTTATGATAAAATATAGGATCCATTTCAATTTTATGTTTTAAGTAATTAGCAATATATTCTTCTTTGTGTAATATCATTTGTAGTCAAGGATTTTGCAAACTTAATAAACTAGCAATATCTCTTAGTTTATGTCAAGAGAAGCCATCTAGGTGAGTTATAAGATGAGATTAAAACCTTATGCCTATCCTTGTAGACAACAAAATTGACACAAAATCATTATTACATCATGATTTTGGTAACCTTTATATATGTGGGTCTTGAATGTTGAAAATAGAACTTGGTGGTGTAACTTTTGTATTCCTTGATTATCTTTTGGATTTTGAATTGTTTGAATCTTTCATTTTATATTATGGTGTCATAAAATATTTGGATTTTTCAATTGACTATTTGAATTTTGTTGACTTTAATACAAGAATGTACATCTTATTATAGACCATTGTATTGTTTGGTCTCAAACCATACAGTCTCGTCCCCTTTTGTTTTTGGAGTTTTTCTACCCATTTGGCCCATTCGACAATTTCACACCTTATGTTTTTGGTTGGCCTTATGTGCCACTACATTTGAATTTTAATGTAAAGAACTCCTATGTATACAAGTTACCCCTAGTTATTTATCATATAGCGAACACATATCTATTAACCATCTATGAGCTAAGAAAATAGTAAGGAAATGATACAATTTCTTTATAGCACGACACAAGGGGATTTATTTATTTATTTATGTATACACCTACATACAAGGGTTTCAATTAGAATAAGTAGCTATCCCATTAGCGATGAAGAAGCACAAGGGAAAATTTAAAACAAAGGTTTAGTAGCATACGCATTGCATAATGCAATAGGAGAACTGCATGGATTTTGAACTCTAGTGTAGTGATCAATGAATCAAAAATATGGTGACCGTCAAGGTTAATTCAAATAATGTACTTCATATTTTATCTGTCATCTAATGTGCAATTGAAGTTCTTTATAGGAAGCTAGGGTTTTTTTGCAAGTACAAACACGGATGCGAGGGTTATAGTTAATATGAAGATATCAAGATGTGATAAGTAAAAGGTGAAGTGACATAAAAAAACTAGAATTATACCATTCATAAGTACAAAATTGTACTTATGCGGGCTATACTAGAGTAGAGTCATGTACCTCTTTGTATTGTCTTGTCTTTAAAGTACCTAGGAGGTAAGTAGGAGTGGTTTCGATTCGGACTCTATGAATACTCCTAATTCCACAAATGACACAATTAGTTTAGTCAACTTAAATCAGCTAAGTCATCTATCAAACCCTAATTTCACTCTAAATGACTTTATTAATCTATCATGATTGTAATGCCCTATTTTCCATTATACAAATATAATCTAAATTCATTTATTTCATATAACATTCTTCAATCCTATTTACAAAAATTAAATAAATATTATTTAATTAATTTAGAGTTGAAAATTCTATTAATAATTGGATTGATCAATAATTAATGCCTAACCAACTAATATATATAATTTTCCTTATCCGCTAGGATTCGACATGCCTAAGTTCATC
This sequence comes from Taxus wallichiana var. yunnanensis, assembly GCA_018340775.1. Lineage (NCBI taxonomy): Eukaryota > Viridiplantae > Streptophyta > Pinopsida > Cupressales > Taxaceae > Taxus > Taxus wallichiana. The sequence goes on from CM031243.1 coordinate 549,480,958, forward strand.
CAATCATTGGACAAGATCTAGTGCTTCCCAACATATACCTTATTTCTCCAAATGCCAAAAGCCATATATTAATAATGATTGCATCTTACTCAAGGATTTGCAATCTTAAGCTCTGAGACCATACCTTAACTTGGTTTTAATCTTTGCGGCACATGTATTTATTTGTTTGCCATAATAGATTAAAAATTAGTTAAGTAATCCTTATGTTTTACCGGTGCCCTTGTGGAGTTTTGTGGGACCATGAATTTTCGATCGCCCCTTATTATGTAACTCTCTTTATTTTAAATTAATTTAAGAGGAACTTCCAATAACAAGAACTAGCTAAGTAATCCTTATGTGATTTATAACCAATCTCTAAGTAATCCTAACCAATCTCTCAACCTTAACTAATCTCTAACTCGTCAACTTATTAATCAATAATTTAACCTTGTTAACTACGAGTGGAATAATCAAAATCTAAAATGGAACAATTCTCTCTACAATGGTTTAAGGCATTGCAATATGACGACATCCCTTTACTTTTAGTTTTTCCTTAGCAATGCCGCGTTTGCAACGATGGTTAAATTTAATTATGGAAAACTAGGAAACAACGTATTTTGGAGTGAGATGTGGCAATATTATAATATAAGAACTACACCGTAGTTTGTGACAAAGTTTAAAAAAATGCTTAAAGATGATTATTAAAAAGTACGATTAGATAATATTTTGGCTGTCTGGGAAGGTATGGAGTGGGAAAGAACCTTGAAATAGCCAGCCATTTTTGTCAAAATTGACTTTGAAAAAGCCTATGACAGGATTGAATGGCATTTCATTCTAGTGATGCTTGAAGCGCTAGGCTTCGGTTCAATTTTCATCACTTCAGTCAAAATACTTTTTTAGATGCCATGGCCTCTCTATCTGTTAATGGTCATACTTAGAAGTTTGGGATTTTCTCTCTATTAGACAAGGTTTTCCTTTAGCACCTGCTCTTTATGTGCTAGCCACTGAAGGTTTTGGGTTCCTCCTTGCCCATGCTCATGATCAAGGGCTTGTGAGGGGTATTCAACTCCCTTCTATGACTCCCCTTCAGCTTGTCAATGGGCATTTTACAGATGACTCCTTCCTCACACTCCTGGAGGAGGAAGTGAATATCAACAATGCCATGCAATGTTTGGACACGTATTGTTTAGCTTCAAGTTCCAGTATCCAATGGAGAAAGACCCAGTGCTTCAGGAAATCTTTTCTCCCCAAACCTGGTTGGCTGAATCGTTTGACTGGAAATATATCCAACGCATGGAGAAATTTTTAAATTTCTAGGCATTCCCTTTGCTTTCGATGCTTCTCCCAGTCAACTTTGGCAATATGTTATTGACAAGGTTTCCATGCAAGTTGGAGTACTGGATTACTAAACCCCTTTCGCTGGTAGGAAAATTTCATATTTTCTCCAAGATATTGGCAGCCACACATGTTTATTATTCTTCATGTTGGGTGCCGGCTAAAGCCTCTTACAAGAAATTGGAGAAACTCCTCAGATATTTCCTTTGGGCTAGCTCGGAGCTTGGCAAAGGCTTTCACAGAGTTTCCTAGGAATATTGTTGTCTCCCTAGGGATTTTGGAGGTCTTGGTCTGACTGACATTAGCCACCATGGGTCTGTTGGTAGCCAAGTGGATCATTCGGGCCTACACTGGCAACGAAGCTTGGAAAGTGTTGATTCGCAATTGTATTTTTCAAGGCTCCCCTCAAGGGCACAAAACTTGGCAAGGGTTGGATTTTCATAGTCTTCTCATTATCAAATCCTGGTTAAGGTTGTGGGAACCTTTGTTGTCAAAAGCATATGGAAAGCTTGGGAGTTACTCAAACCCTTTTTAATCTGGGAAGGGGATGGATTCATAAATGGGCTATCCATTAATGACCACAACATTTGGTGGTCTCCTCTCATCAATTTTCATGATGTGTTGCTTGCCCAAGTGCCCTGGGTTGATGATCTTAAGTTGTATCGATGAGGCTTGTGCACTCTTAAAGACATCTTTTACAGGAAGACCAGACTACTTCTCACTTGGCCTCAAGCTAAATCCAAGTTTCATCTTGCTTCGCTGACAGAGAGTCTTATCAAGAAGTTCTTGATTCCATTCCTGTCGAGATGCTTCACAAAGTTGGTGTTGTCTCTCTCAGGCCTTGGTGGAAGGATTGGAAATGGTTTCCAAATACCCCTTTCTTAAATTACTCCCCAGGAAAAGGTTATGCTCTGCTCACCCCCAGGCTGCCAATGGTGGCCTTGCTTAACTCCAGATGGTCCATCAATTCTAGATGGTCATCCTGGGAAGCTAGATTTCATACCATTTGGAAAGCCATCATTCAACCCAAGCTAGCCTGTTTTGCTTGGTGTCTACTTTATCAAGGCCTCCCTCTTGGGCACAAATTATCTCATTATGGGATTTCTCCTCAGCTATGCCCTTTTGTTGGCACATTGAGATGCTCATACATTTGTTCTGGTACTGCCCAAAAGCTCAAGCTATTTGGGCTTGGATCCATGATTTCTTTCGACTGGCCGTTTAGACCAGCTCAATTTCTTTGGCAACATGCTTTGCTTGGGGATTCTATTTCCATTCCCCATGCTTTTGCACAAGTGTGGCATACTTTCAAAGTGGAGATCCTTTTTTATATGGAAAGAACATAATTCTGTTATTTTTGCTAATTCCATAGTTTCTTGCATTCTTTCACATTATGATAAGGCCATGCTTATCTCGAATGTATTCTTACAAATCCAGGCCTACAAGGTGGAGCTAGAAGTGCGGCACCTTCAGACCCTTTTGGATCATTAGGCCAATGCTCCTTGCATTGTGGCATGGGAACCCCCTACCTCACCTTTTGGGAGTTTTCATTCAAAAGAGCGTTGTGGTCGTGGTGGTCGGTTGACCAAGCTCATAGTCATCACTCTCCCAGGTAGCAACCCAAGCATTGACATAGTTCTATCAACCATGGTGGTTGGGGGTCCCCTCACCATTTCACGTAGAAAAGTGGCTGGGGTTCCCATCACCACTCCCCGCCTCCTGTGCAGAGGGATGGGTAGGATTCTGGAAAAGTTCCCAGGTTGGTTCTTGCCATTTCTCCTAATCAGCAGGAAGAAAAAGATGAAGAAGTTTCTTCAGGCTGGCCGCCCCTTCCGGATGACAACGATCTTCCTGGTAGTAACTTGGAGGATAAGGGGCCTCCACCCCCCTACCTCTATGTTTGTTGTGGCGGCCTAGTTTTGTTTTCCTTTCATTTTCTAGAATTATAGCTATGTTTGTTGTTGCCCTTGGGTCTGATACTTTAGTCTCCTAGCCATCATGGCTAGTTTGTTCGTGGGGTGTGCCCTTTACCACCTATATTTTTGTGGATAGGTTGTAATATTTTATAAAGTAATATAGACTATTTCATCAAAAAAAGTACGATTCAAAAGAACATTCCGGAAATAATTTTGTATAAAAGAAGCTGTTGCCACTAGAATTAAGGAATGGTTGAACCATTTTTTAATCTCTTTTATCTTTTATTTATCTATTTTTATTTTATATTTGAAGAAGTTTTTATATTTTGACACTTGTCATCAGTCACCAATAAATAGAAATGAGAAGAATAATAATTATTATTATTATTATTATTATTTATTTATCTATTTTTATTTTATATTTGAAGAAGTTTTTATATTTCGATACTTGTCAACGATCAACCAATAAATGGAAATGAGTAGAAGGCACATACAATGGAAAAGAACAATTCTATTTATATTCAACACTTCATACATGATCAATGATATGCAATTAAGTTATAATTCGATGTTCAATATCTTAAATTATAAGTATTGAATGTAACATATTTTAGATGTAACTCGACACTTTAAATTGTATGGTCTTGTGTGTTTTGTGGGTTCTCTTATAACCATCAACGGCCTAAAATGGTCATTGAGGAGGAGCCGACCATAGGAAGAAGACATGGATGAAAACAAAAAGTGGATGAATAAATGGGACATTGAGCTACAAGATTTTCCTAACACCAATGTGGAAATAAAAACATTCTATATAAAAGAATTCAACCCCACATGGGAGCATGGGGAAAAATGTATTTATAGGCTGCTCCTAAGGGTAAGGCTAGGATGTTAGTGGTTCAAATGAGGATTGGATCACATCATCTTAGATGTGAGACTGGTAGATGGATGGTCCCCAAGGAAAAGTGGGAAGAAATAACTTATATTTTGTACAGTAAAGGGGTGATTGAAATTATGGAATATGCAACATATGAGGATATGTGTTTAGAGTATGAATTTAAGGTGGGCAGCCTAAATGAATTATTTGACGATGAAAGGCTCCATTAAATGGTTCGCTTCTATTCAAAATTCATATAGAAGATCGAGACATCAAAATAAACTTGAAAGTATCTTAGGGTTGCGACTTTCAGTCCCTTAGACTGCTTGGTCTCATGGACGTCATTAAAAGTCTTTCATTATTTCAATCTTTCATTTATTCATTAATTATCCCCTCTTTGATTTATAAATTATAAGGTTATTTTAAAAAATCACTACAATATAATCAATCATGATAATAACTTGAATATTAAAAATACAATGTTGAACAAAAATAAAATTAATAGAAATAATACTATCATTACAAAGCCCCACATTACTTATAAAAACAATTGAGTTACAATAATCCTACATTAATAACAATTGTGGCGCAAGTAAGATTTATTACACCGAAGGCATTACCCCTATGGGAAAGGGCTTTGTAGACATTCATGGGACTGTGTCAAATTTGACGGCCTAAATGACGGTTTTGCTATTTTTAACAATTTTGTTTTTGCTATTTTTAACAATTTTGCTTTTTAATTTTCTAACAATTTTGCTTTTTGCTTTTCTAACAATTTTGCTTTGGATTTACTATTTTTAAATTTTATTTTATAGCTTTTGCATATTTTTAACAATTTTACTTTTGCTATTTTTAATAATTTTACTTTTTGTTTTTCTAACAATTTTGCTTTTTTGATTTTGCATGTTGCTTTGGATTTACTATTTTTAAATTTTATTTTATATTTTTTGCATGCATTAACGTTTAAATACCAGCACTAACACTATAATTTCATTCTTCAGGCTCTCCAAGTTCCAGTCAATCCCCTGTGTTAAATTGAATTATGCAGATATGCATTTAAATTATTTTGTTCGGATAGGCATGTTTCTTTCTGTGAACCCTCGTGAATTTGTTTTCTTTGATGGATATTGATGCATCCCCATGCACGGAAAACTGAACCAACATCAAAAATCAATTTGGGAAATGGAATGATACACACTAATTTTAACATGCAAACTACATTCAATCCACATAATTTGAAGTTCAATCCAAGTACGAACTTGAGAAATTAGTATTACAGATCACATGACCATTGATTTTTATGGTCTCAAATAGTTAAAATTTGGTTAGAGAAACAATTTTATGAAGAGGAAGATATAACTTCTCTCTTCTTACTTGTTACATGTTTCACATGCAAAGAATTTAAGTTACAACATAGGAATTTTACATTTGAATTGGAAAGTGGATCAGAGCCACAAACCAGTCACCTGCATTTCATCTTATCAAGTTACAAATTAGAATACATGTTTATAAACAAGCAATATCACATGCTTCCAACATACCTGCACATACTAGACATCCCAAGGTTACACCCTTGTGCATTTGCTCATGGAAAGTATAAATAAGCAAAGAATTCAAGAATCTGAAAGCAATTTCCTTAAAATATATGCAATTCTTGCTCCCTAAACTCAATTTGTTAAAGGTCAGAAATGCTAAAATCCCATTTTAGACACAATGGACATTTGGAGCCAGATTGTGGGAGTTGATTCTCATGTGATAAACAAATTGAAAGCCCTTCAGTATACCAAGTGAGATCATGTGCACTTTTTGACAACCTCATACATGCAGATAGAAATTTATCCCTACATAGACCATTGTCAAAAGTAAGGTGCCTCAGCTTAAGCAACTTCCTTGTCCTTGTCTTCATCTCTTCAAGGCGTTCTTCTAATTGCTTGTATCTTTGCCTAGATAGTAGTGCTTTTTCTCCATGTTTCTCTATAAAAGAATATAGATTTGTCAGATTTTCCCATACTGGAACTGATACATATCCCATATTATGATCTACTTCAAAAGTTGTCCATCCTTGTTATGTCTACTCAAGTTTTCTCCCTCCCCTGGCCTTGGTAGATGTTACCAAAATAATTTTTGAAATTTGCAGAGAATAGTAGGTGCCTCAAGGGGGTGTCTAGGCATCCCCAACAATGTTTAACAATGAAACATATAAAATTAAAGAAAAAAAGCATCTCGTTTATAAACAAACCACTCATCCTCCACGGACTATGGAGGCAACTAGACAACATTGTTTGAAATTCTATTTTTGTTTTGAAGATTTATGTTAGGATCTTTTGATTTAGCTACTTGACATCTATCTCACTTAGTGGCAGCACCTATATTTAATCTTGTAAAAATGATTTCACTTTGTCAGAAAGTGATTTTCTGTATCTGTCTCGTCTACATTATTGGAAGGAGATTGCACTGAATCAAAATCCTATAGAAATGAAATTCTATGGAAGTCAGTGAGAATTGTTTTATATTTTAAATTTCCATCCAAAGTGACTATTTTGACTTGGATGTCTATGTCAGGATAGTTTCCAGTCACAATTTCCTAAAATTGTTGAAAAGCTACTTCCTACTTTCTTGTCTGCTTCTTCCCTTACACTCAGTAAACTTGGAGATGCCATAAATTTAATATTTACATCTAGATAGGATTTTGTGCATTTATTTGGTATGAGAGTGTGTCAATGTAAGTTAAATATGCATCACAATAGATTTTTTATTTCATGGATCATGGATGTCTTTGCATGTTTTCAGTGATTCAGTTATAACTTTTCAAACTTTCGAAAGCTTGTTGATGTGAAAATTTATAGTTCTACATATTTGTCTTTATCTATTTCTATTCTATAATTTTTTTATTCATGTTCCCTTCTGACAACTGAAATTTAGTTTTCTGGACACCACCACCATCTCACCCCTCACCCTTCAATCTATACAACACCTTTTTGAGGCAACACAATAGATGTTTTTGCTCTCTTTTGCATATCCACATGGCTACTCCATATAGACTTCCCAAGTCAATTCATCATCAACCAAAGCATTCTTGACATACATATGATGGAAATTTTACTTAAACTAGGAAAACAAAGCAAGGACACATCAGAGGGTGATCACTTTAGCCACAGGTGTTAAGGTTTTTGCATAACCAATTCTTTTTTTGCTTGTGTACTTCAACCACTCATTTGGTATTCGATGACAAGTTCCCCTTTTGATTCACACTTAGTCTTTTAGATCCATCTACACCTAATAACTTCCTTTCCTTCTAATAATTATGTCCTCATCCAAGTATATTCCTATGAATTGGTTTGATTTCTTAATCCATTTGCAAGTCTCCCCTTTGCACCTCACTTGCCTCAAAATTGGAAGGCTCCTCTGCAGTCAACACTTGAGATATGAATGCATAATTAAATGTTTTGCATGCTCATCTTACTGCCTCTTCCCTTCTTGCTCAAGAAGTTGTGTCTCGAAAATAGGCTACAAGTATCATTTTGGTATACTATTCTCTCAGGGATTTTCTGCAATCTCCTTATACGCCAGCTCATCATTGTCATGTGCAATAGTACTCAACAAATACGACATGTTATTTTTCCATTGAAGTGTTGGACTCTGGTTATTCTGGATGTTATTTTTCCCCTGTACATTATGTTAGCATACATAAGGCATGTGAATCTGTATGATAAAATGCCTCAATGAGATGTGATCTCATGGACTTAAATGATTGTAGGATATGCATAAAATGGGTTTGTTGAAAATTCCTTCAATTTTTAGGTGAATGCATTTGACAAGTGCAAACCTAGCCTCCACAACCTTAGTCAACGCATACTCCTTTCTATACCAATATGGGAGCCTTAGCACAAGGTATGAACATCCATCAAAGTATAATGGAAAGTGGATTTTTGTTTGCAAAATGCCTCAAACAGATGCGGTCTCATGGAATGCCATAATTGTAGGATATGCACAAAATAGCTCTAACAATGATGCTCTCAAACTCTTTGAGGTAATAAAGCACTCTACAATGTACCCTAGCCATTTAAGGTTTGTTTATATTTGCTTGCATATTTTGTCTCATTTATGTTTCTTGGAGAGCTAATATGTTAAAGCACTGAGTGGTTCTTTAAATCTACTTTGACGCCAACACTTCACATTCACTACATTCTCAAGAGTGAGTGTTAGCAAACTTACATGTCTCACTTGCATTTATATTCAATTATTACACAACTAACTATTATTTAACATCCCTTCCAATGTACTTTACAACATTTTTTGGCTTTAATAGAAAATTAGAATTGTCAATCACACCCCTTATCCACATCAACTACAAAAGAAATAACTATCCCTCTAAATCAAATAACATATTTCGTTTGGCATTCACATTGCATTCATATTGCATTGTACACATTGCATTCGTTTGGCATTCACATTGCATTCATATTTCATTTGGCAATTGCTAGTCAATAGAAAGAAATTGAAATATACATAAATACATTATAGAGAATTGACCACTCATTCACCATCACTATGAATGCGTTATAAAAAAATGGACACTCCTTCAAAATACTTGATCCTCAAGTGTTTTGCAATTATAAAAAATAATTTAATGACTAAGTTATCTTTGTTCTTTGGTTACTTTCTCTTCTTCATTACAAACATTAGTTGTTATCACCCTTAAAATTTGATCTTTATTTTGTTTTTTATGTTTTGATTTTTAAATGATATTAAGGTTAATGTCTAAGTTATTTTTAATTTTAATTTTTATTATTAAATAATTATTAATTGTCAATGAATTTGAAATTCCATATATATTGTTCTTTTCATTAAATTTTCTAATTATTTTGTTAAGTTATTTTTTTAAGTATTTGTATTTGTTAATATTATACTTGAGGTTTGATATACCTTTTAATATTTTTCATTTTAAATAGTAAATTGTGTGAGAAAATTATGATCTAATTGTAAATTTTAGAAATCTTGCATGATTACTCTTTAATAATGGCTCTTTATCTCAAATACCCATAACAACATAAACATTAGCTAAATACTCAACTCCTCAAATTAAGGATATTCTATTTAGTCACTAAATTCAAAATTGTTGCACTCTATTATGTTGACTTCTTTTATATATATATATATATATATATATATTGTTAAGATAAGTTGTACTACTCAAAACTTATATAAAACTAATAAGATGTCTATTATAACAAAGAAATAAAAAACATGACTTCTTTTATATTGTTAAGATTAGTTGTACTACTCAAAACTTATATAAAACTAACAAGATGTCTGTTATAAAAAGAAATAGAAAACATGATCCCTATATTCATTGAATGTAAATAGAAAAATACAACTAAGATCATAATGACAACTGTTTATTGGGTTATGAGTGTAAGAATGTAAGTAGTTGATAAATTGTAAATGCAAAAAACAGATATGTTAAAACTTAAGACAATAACCTTCCCCAAAAATGACCACATCTATAAAACCAAGTAAACAAAATCCCTTCCTCTTACACTGATAGTCATGCTACTCTACCCCCATCAAATTCTTCATTATCATATTTTATACTGAGTGACCCCTCCATATTCTTCATAAATCTCCCGGTATCTTCCGAAAGATGAAAAAATCAGCTTGGTAGAGAAAAGTAGGCTTTCTTAGATCCTTTCAAGAAGAAAGGGATGAAGAAGATGAACGAAAGCCTCAAAAATCTCCTCCCAAAGGAATCGATATAGTTTTTTTGTACTACACTAGCTCAAGAGTCACAAACAAACCTATGCGAGAATGCCATGTTGTTCTAAGCATTCTTAGAGCACATAATCTTTCTTTTCAAGAGAGATATTTTCATCAAAAAAACTAGTTAGAAGAGTTAATGAGACATATTTGGAAACCCAATCAGTGTTCCTTTCATGTTTGTTAGAGGAAAATATGTTAGGAAAATAGAGTAGCTAAACCACTTCCTACGCTAATCTTGAGAAGAGATATTATGCAAAACTTTAAACTTAATCAAACAGTTACAGAAATTCAAGCAATACATTCATAACAAGAAAATAAAAATTAACACAAACACTAGATATACGTGGGGAAAATCCTTTCGGATAAAAAACCCCACACTCCAAAATCCCACTCAATGTATTTCAAATCTAATAGCAAGATTACATACACTTGCAGAGCAAGTTTCTTACAGGAGTATCACCAGAAACAATTCTAGAAGGATTCCAATATTACAATACTTGCAAAACTCACCACACAAATTGCTTCTCCAAGCCTTCAATTTATAGACCTCTCGGTTATACAAGAAACCATCTATGGTTTACAAAACCATGTGCAAAACCTCTCATGAGGTGGATTGCATTAAAGAGCAAGATTTCGGTCTAAAATTAGGCTCCCACATCCACAATATTCTCCCCTATTTTTGACCCTTAAAGATGTCATAAAATATGTCATAATATCTCTAAAAATATCCCTTCCATGATATACTATCATATGGGAATCTTTTGACAACTCATATTTCTATTTTTAGAGCACCGACAATGTGAAATGGTTGTAGGAAAATCTTAAATGAATAAACCAAACAAGATTGAGACACCTTATTTCCAACAATCTCCCACTTGTCGAATACCTTGCAAGGGCCAAGGGAAAGATACCATCATGGATCAACTTCTAGGGTTGAGGCCCATAGACTCAAAACACCACCTAAATTTCACTTTGTGCTCACGGGCTTAGTTAATGCATCTGCAACATTTGCAACTGTCTCTACCTTTTCTAGCTTCACCCTACCATCTTCGGCCATATCTCTCATGAAGTGATACTGAACATCAATGTGTTTGGTCTTGGCATGAAAAGTCAGGTTCTTCGCAAGGTATATTGCGCTCTGACTATCACAATACATTGTAACTACACCCTATTTCAATCCAATATCTAAACACAAATTCTTCAGCCAAATGGCTTCTTTACAGGCATGAGTAAGCGTCATGTACTGCCTCAATAGGGGAAAAAGTGACCCCATCCTATCACTTTCTCATCTAACTGATTGCACCACCATTAAGAGTAAACACATATGCACTGGTGGATCTTCTCCTATCGACATCACCGGTCCAATCTAAATCCACAAAACCATGAATACCTAGGGAATGTTGGTCTCCTCTGTCATGAAAACATATAGAGTACTCTAATGTACCCCAAAAATATCAGAATACCCTCTTAACTACATCCCAATGCACTCTTCCAGGATTAGACATAAAATGAGAAATAACTCCCACTGCTTGGGAAATGTATGGTCTTGTACATACCATAGCATACATTAAGCTTCCAACTGCACTCTAGTAAGGAACTCTGCTCATGTCTTCCATATCTGATGGGGATGAAGGACATTGTGAAATGGAGAGATTCATTCCAAAAGTAACAGGAACACAAAGTGGTTTACAATCCTACATGTTGAACCTTTGCAAAATAGAACAAACATACTTACTCTGGCCAAGCCATAGCTTTCTGTTCTCATGATCTCTTCTAATCTCCATCCCAAGTATGTGTTTTATTGCACCAAGATCTTTCATTTCAAATTTCACAGAGAGCTGAGATTTCAATTCTGCAATCAAACCTTTTCCTTTCCCAATAAACAACATGTCATCAACATATAAAGTAATTACCAAGAAACAATCACCATCAGATTTAAAATATACACAGTGATCAAATTTAGACCGCACAAACCCCAAACTCAACACATATGAATCAAACTTCTAGTACCACATCCTAGGACTTTGTTTAAGGCCATACAGGGATTTCTTTAACTTACAAACCATCTTTCTTTTACCTTTCACCATGTAGTGCTCTGGATGTGTCATATAGATTTCTTCCTCCAAATCACCATGAAGGAAAGCAGTTTTCACATCCATTTGTTCAACCTCTAGGTCATAAGTTGTTGCAATAGATAATAAAAACTGAATGGATGTCATTTTAGCAACAGGAGAAAATATCTCACCATAATCAATACCCTCAACTTGAGAGTAACCCTTCGCAACTAACTGTTCCTTATACTTTTCAAAATTTCCATCTGAACCAATATTTTTCTTAAACACCCATTTACATCCAACAGGTTTCCGACCTTCATGAAATGGTACAAGGTCCCATGTATCATTATTTTTAAGGGTTGCCATCTCTTCATCCATGGCTATTTTCTAGGACTTTGCATCATTCATACCCAAATCCTCTTGTACAAATCTCGGTTCATCAATGTTAGTACTCAAAGCAAATATACACTTCCAATCATCAAGAGAATATCCATACCTTTCAAGTGGTTTCCTTTGCCTTGTAGACCTTCAAACAAGATGAGGTGGAGATTCTTCCATTTCTTCCTCCTCTTCTTCCTCTTTTAAGATTCAGAGCTTAGTGAGATCTCCTCAACTTCTTGTCTATTTTAGGGTCTCGATTTAACTTTCTCGTGTGTAGAAGGGAGTTGAGACACATCCTTTTTTGTTCATTTTCTTTATGTAGTTCGCTAAAAATTAACAGGAAATATTTAATCTCTATAAAAATATCACTTCTAGAGTGTATTACCTTTTGTGCAACAAGGTCCCAAATCTTATATCCTTTCACACCATATTCATAGCCAATGAAGATATATTTGATGACCTTAGAATAAAACTTTGTTCTCTTCTCCTTAGGCACATGTGAATATGCCTCACAGCCAAAAAAACTCTCAGATGTCTAATTGAAGGATTTTTCCCCAACCACGCCTCCATTGGCATTTTATCAACAAGCGTTGATGTAGGATATCTATTTATCAAATAACAAGAAGTGGTAATAGCTTCATCCCAAAACCTCTTTTCTAGACCAGCTCCAATCAACATGCTCCTAGCCTTCTCCATCAATGTTCTATTCATTCTTTCTGCAACTCCATTTTGCTCCGGAGAATACGAAGTTGTCTTTTGTCTTTTAATCCCGCAATCTATACAAAATCTGTCAAATTCTGCAGAACAGTACTCACCGCCATTATCAAATCTAAAACACTTAATTTTCTTCCCATTTTGAGTTTCAACCATAGCCTTAGATTCCTTAAAACGACTAAAAACTTCATATTTACTCTTTAAAAATATACCCATGTTCTCGTACTAAAATCATGAATGAAAGTAACATAATAAACTGATTTAGAAATAGAAGCAACCTTAACAAGATCAAATACATCTGAATGGATTAGATCCAAGATACATGAAGACTTATGATTAGACGAGTAAAAAACAGTAACGTGGTTTTGTTTGCCATAAATACAATGCTCATAGAAATCAAACTCCAGATTGTAATCATTCAACCCCTCAACAAGGTTCTTATTTTTCATGGCTTTTAAACCCTTATCTCCAATGTGTCCAAACCTTTGGTGCCATAACATGGTCTTCTCTGCAAGTAATTTTGATTTGGTAGATAGAGCACCCTTGGGTACCCAAAAGCCAAGACTATCCACAGAGGAGGAAACCCTCTCCTTTTTCAACGAAATAGTTTCTGGTTTAGTTTTATCCGAAGTGATATTACACGCAACCGTGCATGTATCAAGTTGGTAAAATGTACCCAATCTACTTCCTCTTGCTATTACCATAGCACCTCTCACCATTTTTACACCTCGCTTCTTAAAATTGTACATGCACACTGCATCTATTAGCTTGCAACAATGATAATAAATTTCTTGCTAGTCCTAGGATATGAAAGACACCATCAAATCTTCTAATTCTACCATCATAAAATTTCACCCTCGAATACTACTAAGACCAACAATTTCAAGGAAAGAATTATCACCCAAATACACCTTACCACCATCATAGTTTTCATACTTATTAAACTATTTTTGTTAGGATTCATGTGGAAAGATGCACTGATTCTATCAACCATGCATTATCACCGCACAAGTGGCGAAATCTGCAATAAAGGCATCTCCATATTCCTTTCCGAATCGAATCGAAATCATGCTTCTTCTTTTTCTTTTTCTTTTCTTCTTTGCATTCCTTTCGGAAGTGTCCATATTTTCCACAGTTCCAACATATCACCTTGGACTTACCACGCTTCTTCTCATCTTTGCCTCATTATTTTGTTCTTCCTCAAACACTCAAAGCCTCTTTTGCATTCAGAGATACTTTCCTTCTCATCTCTTCAGAGAGTAGAGAACCAACAACATCCTCCATCTTCAGAGTGACTGAAGTGCTCCCAATGGCCATGACTAGGTTGTCCCATGAGTCTGGAAATGAACACAACATAGTTTGGCACCTTTCTTCTTTATCCATCTTAACCCCAACCGAGGTCAACTGAGTCACCAACATATTGAATGTTTCCAGATGCTCAGATATTTTTCCACCTTCTTCCATTCTCAAGGAATACAACCTCTTCCTCAAGAAAATATTATTTATTAGAGACTTAGATTGGTATATCTCACCCACCTTTTTCCAAAGCTTCTCTGAAGTGGTTTCTTCATGGACATTCATCAGGATCGAATCTGCAAGACATAGAAATAATACTATCACTACAAATCCCCACATTACTTATCAAAACAATTGAGTTACAATAATCCTACATTAATAACAATTGTGACGCAAGTAAGAGATATCAATAGAAATAAATTGAAATATACATAAATACATTATAGAGCATTAACCACTCATTCACCATCACTATGAATGCGTTATAAAAAAATGGACACTCCTTCAAAATACTTGATTCTCAAGTGTTTTGCAATTATAAAAATAATTTAATGACTAAGTTATCTTTGTTCTTTGGTTACTTTCTCTTCTTCATTACAAACATTAGTTGTTATCACCCTTAAAATTTGATTTATTTTTTTATGTTTTGGTTTTAAATGATATTATGGTTAATGTCTAAGTTATTTTTTAATTTTAATTTTTTATTATTAAATAATTATTAATTTTCATTGAATTTGAAATTCCATATATATTGTTCTTTCATTAATTTTTTAATTCTTTTATTAAGTTATTTTTTAAGTATTTATATTTATTAATCTTATACTTAAGGTTTGATATACCTTTTTAATATTTTACATTTTAAATAGTAAATTGTGTGAGAAAATTATGATCTAATTGTAACTTTTAGGAATCTTGCATAGATTACTCTTTAATAAATGCCCTTTATCCCAAATACACATAACAACATAAACATTAGCTAGATACTCGATGCCTCAAATCAAGGATATTCTATTTAGTCACTAAATTCAAAATCATTTGCACTTTGTACTCGAGCATTATTATGCCGACTTCTTTTATATATATTGTTAAGATTAGTTGTACTACTTAAAACTTATATAAAACTAATAAGATGTCTATTATAACAAAGAAATAAAAACATGGCTTCTTTTATATTGTTAAGATTAGTTGTACTACTCAAAACTTATATAAAACTAACAAGATGTCTATTATAACAAAGAAATAGAAAACATGATCCCTATATTCATTGAATGTAAATAGAAAATACAACTAAGATCGTAATGACAATCTGTTTATTGAGTTATGAGTGTATGAATGTAAGCAGTTGATAAACTGTAAATGCAAATAGTAGATATGTTAAAACTTAAGACAATAACCTTCCCCATAAATGACCACCTCTATAAAACCAAGTAAACAAAATCCCTTCCTCTTACACTGGTAGTCATGTTACTCTGCCCCCACCAAATTCTTCATTATCATATTTTATACTGATTGACCCCTCCATATTCTTCATAAATCTCCTGGTATCTTTTGAAAGATGAAAAAATCAGCTTGGTAGAGAAAAGTAGGCTTTCTCGGATCCTTTCAAGAAGAAAGGGATGAAGAAGATGAACGAAAACCTCAAAATCTCCTCCCAAAGGAAACAAGATAGTTGTTTTGTATTACACCAGCTCAAGAGTCATCAAACAAACCTATGCGAATGATATGTTATTCTAAGCATTCTTAGAGCACATAATATTTTTTTCAAGAGAGATATTTTCATCAACGAAAATAGTTGGAAGAGTTAACGAGACATATTTGGAAGCCCAGTCAATGTTCCTTTCATGTTTGTTGGAGGAAAATATGTAGGAGGATTTCAGAGAATAATAGAGTTGAATGAATGTGGAGATTTGAATAAAAGGTTGGTTGGGTACATAAAGAAGAGACCCAAAAGAGTTTTTAATGGGTGTGGGAATATGAAGTACATTATCTGCTTTATCCACAATGGGAACAAGAAGTTCTATGATGAAGAGGTAAAAGAGATGGTCGATGCAACACTGCATTGAGAATGGATTGTTTCCATACCCTTTTTGCATGTTGGGAGCAATTTAATGAATGGGAATAATGATGGTGATATGATTATTCATAGATCTTTTTATACCTATGTTTGTTCATGCTAAGATTGTTTTTATAACTCAGTATGGTCAATTGGTTGTAGCAAGATCAAATTTAAAGTCTAAATGCCCTTCAAACGTCTTTCAGCTTGTCATAGAAGGGTGATTAAAAATTTACACTTCAAAAAAAAAAATAAGAAATTCAAAATTACACTTCAATACTAAAAGGCATTAAAAATATTATAAATTTTCTTTTGAAGGGATAGCTAAAAATCACTTGTCATATATATTATATGTTAAGTTTTGTTTGATAATTTATTTCAATAAATAAAATATTAAATAATTATTAGAGTAAAAAATCATGTTTGCTAGATTTATATTTTCTATATTAATAAAATCTTCATTCACTTCACATAAATCATGGACAAAATCATCGGTAAAAGGATAAATCTCTATAAAATAAGCAATCACCTTACTCTTTCTATTTTCAAAACAGGATTTCTCTTTTCATTTTTGTTAGCTTGTAAATCATGCTTACAATTTGGTGATATATTCTCAATGCTCTGATTTATTTTATAAAGTGGTCATTTAAATATTACCAAATCCACAACCTTATGAGTGAAAATTTGTACAAAAAACAAGTGAAGTCAAGTCCTAGTGAGTTTTTTTGCTCAAAATATTATCAATGTAAATGTGTTGGCCAAGACATTATTTGATAAAAATACCGAATGTATTTTTCAGTTTTGGAACAACTTGCTATGTAATGTATGATTTGTTGTTTAAATACATGTCTACTTTACACATTAGGACCACAATTATGCCATTTTTTATTTCTCAATATTTTCTCAATAGAAATTTTTATTGCTTCTTGTCTCTATAATATTTCGATGTGATAACATACTACTTGATATGTTTATTAATAAGGTGATATTGATTCAATGTATAATACCCATTATATTTATTAAAAAAATCAATAACCTTAATCTACTTCTTGAATTATAAGTTTTAACAAATATATGAGAGGCACGCCTAAATTCTACACAAATATTCTATTTGTTTCCTTTGGAAGGTATAATCTAGTTTGAGAACAATATTCTTTAAATTTGAGATTCATCATTGTCTCTTTCATACTCATGTTTTCTATCAATTAAGGAAACTTTACTAGGAATGAAATGACTTGAAAGATGTGACACTACGAGTACTAAGTTGGTGAGCCTAAGGTTCATGTCTCATGTTAAAATTTTATTTTTTCTACGGCCAACTTATAAATTTATAACAAGGATTTGCCAAACTTGTGTAATTATTTTTTTGAATCTTGATTATTTAATTTAAATAAATTTCAAAATTATTATTAGATGTTATATATTAAGGGTAAATGTTAACCTAGCTCATCAAATTAAGATACGGGGAACCCTTCAAATTTGATCACTAGTTATAGGATAGGTATGTTTTCTTGTTAGGCCTTCCTCTTTCCTCTTCTCGAAATTCAAAACTCCTCCATAATTTCTAAATATATACTACCCCAAATGAAATATGCCTTTTCATCACATCTTGGTATTATTTCTATCACCATTAAACAAACATTGGAGCACAAATCTACAAGTGCACTAGTTGAATTCTGAAATCTTTGAGCTAAGACCAGCATAAACCAATGCACCAGTCAAACTCATAATTTTTTTCAGCTAAGAGCCACAGTTTTTGAGGTTTTGTATTTAGTTGTGTTTATATTTTGTTAGTTTAGGTGGTTTCCTAGAATTTGATCAAAAAATCAATATAACATGATATGGTGCATTTGTCATCATATTGTTGGTATGTGATGTTGCAATAAATTATTCAAATAAAGCAATGTTCATCTTGATCAAAATTTTATTTAGAATGGCTTAAAGATCCATTTTGAATGATTTCATGTTGGATTAATGACTGGAATTTGATTCAAAGATCAATTGTGAGTGGTTTAATGTTTGATTGATGACTAGGATTTGATAGATAAGTCTAATGTTCTAATCTCAATTATGTTGGTTTTTCATCCATTGTGATGGATTCATGTCTATAACATGCGGCCATTGTCTGAATTTGCATACGTAATCAACTCTTTAATCCATTGTAATAGTTTTCCCTTAGATCCATTGTAATGTTAGTTATACATTTGGATCCATTGTAATGGATTTTATTGGGATTAAAAGGGAAAAGAAGCGAGATAGGTCAACAAAATATTTCTCAAAAAGTAATGATGAGGTGAGGAGGAGGGATGCCTACGTGGATGGCTTGTAAACGTTAAAAGTTTCTTCTAACATGATGATTTTTTACCTCTAGTGAGTGGGATGAGTATGTTTTCTTACTTCGTCTTCCCATCTTCTTCTTTTACTGTGGCTTCTATTGGTCGTCAAACTTGCACCCATGTCTTGGATCTGGAAGAACCAAGTTGTTTGTGAAAATAATGGAACCGTCCCCAAGTTGTGGAACCTTGTGTGCTTGGGACAGATCTTCGAAGAAGGCTGGTTCCTCTATCTAATTATACTGCTACTACTACTCCTAGTGCTGAAAGGGAAAACTAAGCTAATAATACCAAGGGACAAGGGATAGAAGGATAACATGAAAGGAAACTACACTAAAAGGTTATAGCACCGAGAAAATAGGGATGAACACTATCTGTTCTGAATGAAAATGAAGGTAAATGTGTGAAAGAAGGCTAGACACATGTAGAAAATACTTAAAACGTATTTACCATATTAGTTTCAGTAGAACACGGCTAAATAAGGAGTTGTAAGGGATGTGAAATGGAAAACTTGTACGCAATGCAAAATAAAAGGAAATAAGAAGGAATGCAAACACGTTAGGATAGAGAATATTCACAAAACGATACTTCTATTACTTCCTAAAATGCACAGAGTTGTTACAATGGCGAAAGAGGCCAATATCCACATGCAAGACCCAGATCTAGAGGTCTGTAACTCAAAATATAGAAAAGATGAAGTCCTTAGGAAAGATGCGTAAGGATTCAAAGTGTCCCACATTAATAATGAGCCAATCTCTTACATTCAAAGATGTATCCATGGAAGAAGGAGAGAAGGAGGGAAAACATGAATTTGAAGTACAACCACCAATAAGAAGCATTTAATGCCTGTAAATTTTCCTACAAATCTACCAAAAGAATTTCCCCAAGCTTTGTTTGGCGTGTTGGAGAAGGAAGGAGGGCAGATGATATCAAATTGGGTGGTTGAAGCAATCATATCTACTCATTAATGCCCAAAAATATGTTTTCCCATTTCTCACCTACCAGATCCACCAAGAATTTGAATTTAAATGTTTTGCACTATAGCTCATGTCAGCAACTATTAATTGAGACTAAGCATGTGCCGATTAGAGATTTGTAGCAAAATATATGGCTATCAGAAGATGTCAAAGCCATCTGGGCACGCAAGACATGTGGTGCGCACCGATTGGCTGAAAGAATGTCCAAATTTGCAAATGTTCTATCGTTTCTATCGTGTGTCACTCATTGATTTATTTCAAGGATCCGGTGCCCTATTGGCATGCTTTAAATGAATGAGTGTGGAACACTCAAGCATGTCAAAGGATGTGGCACGGAATGGCACAAATTGAATGCATGTGGAAGAATGACGTACATGAAGAAGACAGAAGGGAGGCACATGCAACATGCACGAAAAATAAGGAAAAATATTGAGCAAAAATGCATGCTCAAAGCACAACATGATTAGAGATGATGTACGGGCACGTGAGAAGGTCGGGGACTTGGCTCATTAAAGCAAGTGTGAGGTGCGTGCGTAGGGTGAATATTTGTTGAGAAGAAGGTGGATGCGTAGAGGATGTGCACAAGGGAGGATTAGAACAAAGAGGAAAAGGAAAATTAAAGGGGAGAGGGAGAAGTGTGTAGGGAAATGCAACCAAGGGAATGTGCCAAGTGAACCTGAGCACGCGCAACCTTGAAATGAAGAGCTCTGATCCAGGAGATGTATACAAGTTATACAAATAACTAGGAGATTTATTTAGATAACATTTTTGGTGACTTTTGGGGCCATCTTCCTGCTAGATGAAGGAGATCAGTAACCTAGAGCATCAATTAGGCATGAAGTCTACTATGTAATCATGAAATTCTGATTTTTAACTTTAAAGAATTGCCCTTGAAGTAACTTAAAGGATCATTTATTGACTTTAGTCCAAATCCTCAAAACGTTTGAAAATGTTGGCATCCTAGAAGCAAAAGAAGAGTGCGCACAGGAAGCATGTGAGAAGAAATAACTATATACAAACAAACAATGTGCACACAACACACTTAGAGGAATTAAAACTACTCTAATATATATGACATGATGCAACACACTTAATGAAAAGGTTTGAGATATATCCCATTTACTGGGATCTGTAGTGTGCCTCCATCAATATGAGTTAATTTGAAATATTTAGCCTCTTTGCATGAACTGATGGTATATGGGCCACTCCAAAGAAAATCAAACTTTGAATGGCACCCTGGTTTAGCTTTGTCAGCATCCCATTTCAGAACCAAGTCCCCAACTTTGAAAGCTTGAGGCTTAGCCTTTATGTCAAACCATTTCTTTGTTGTTTGATGATGTTGTTCTAGCCTAATCATGGCAGATTTTTTTGATTCCTCAAGATTAACCAACTCTACCATTCTAATTTCTCTTTTGTCTATGCCTTCAAATTCAAGTTGTTGGGAAAGCGCCAATGAGTTCAAATCCAGTGTCAAAGGAAGGGTAGCCTCTTTTCCATAGACAAGATTGTAAGGAAAAGTTCTATTGCCTTTTAATTGTGATTCTATCTGCCCAGCGCACACAAGACCTTTGTATGCCACTATCTTTGGCTAATGTTCATTGTGCGCTTCATGATCTTGATCAGGTTCTTATTTGTTGACTCTGCCAGATTATTGCCTTGAGGGTAATATTTGGAAGAAGTCTTGAGGTATATGCCTAGATTTAGCACCCAATCAGTGATTCTGGCCCTAAGGAAGGCTTTTGCATTATTGTAGATAATGGTTTTTGAGGAACACCAAACCTTGTGACTATGCCCTCAAGAAATTCAAGGATGAATGATTCGGTCGATTCCTTGAGTGTGACAGCTTTTGTCCATCTGGTGAAGTAGTCTGTAGCTGTCAGTACCCACTTATGTCCAGCACTTGAAGGCGGATTGATCATGCCTATGAAGTCGAGACCCCATTGTACAAAAGGCTGATCCACTTGCATTGGTTGGAGGGGAAATGCTACCAATCTCTTCTTTCCTACAAAGAAAGTGCATTCCTTGCATTTTTGACCCACTTGTGTGCATCTACAAATAGATTATGCCAAAATAATCTTGTCATTATGATCTTCATTGTTGTAGTTTTGGCATAAAAGTTCCCACCAAAGAATCCATCATGAAATTTTGCTAACACTTTTTTAATCTGCGCGTCGTTGATACATCTTAACAACGACACCATCAAGATTCTTCTTAAAGATAATTCCATCAATCAAAACATAAGGAATATATTGTAACCGTAGATGTCTTCTCTTTGCTTTGTTTAAACCAGTAGGGTATGCACCCTCGAAAGGAATGTGGCCATGTCCTTCATCCAATCTCACATGTCGGGGTCTACATTTTGTTGAAGTTCTATGTGTGGGAGAGCTTCTTCAAGAAATAATGAAGTCACAAATTTATTATGTGCATCATCAACAATCTATTTGCAGAGTGCACTACCTCTTACTAGTTTTGTGGCTTTGATAGTCACATCATATTCCATGATTTTGGTCACCCATCATGCTCTCTTTTCACTAATCTCTGCTCCCATGATGAAGTCTCTAACAAAAGAGTGGGAGAATAACACCTTGATATGATTAGTGGTGAGCATAATTTTTAATTTCTTGAGCGTGTGCATGATGGCGAAGACCTTTTTCTCCATGTGACTATACTTTAATTCATAATCCTTCAACGTCTAGCTGAAGAAAGCCATTGGTTGTTCCATCCCTTGTTCATTTTCTTGTGTTAGGACAACAGCAACACTCGTATCAGTGCCATAAGCATAAAGGATGAAATCCTTTGAATAATCTAGGTTGATGAGTGTTGGTGCACAAGCAATTTCTTGCTTGATTTTTTTGAAGCTTTCTCTTCCTTCTGCTTTCCATCTGAAAGTTGTCTTTCTTGAGCATCAGGGTGATAGGTTGAACCAGTCCTAAAAATTTAGGAATAAAGCGTCTAATGAAATTGATCTTACTAAGGAAGGACTGTAAGGCTTTCTTGTACACCAAAAAGGAAAGAGCTAGGATGGCTGAAACGTGATCAAGATCAATTACGATTCCATCCTTTGAAACCACATGGCCCAAAATCTTTCCCTGTGCCACTACAAAATTACACTTCTTGGGGTTAAGAGACACCCCATACTTTCTACATCTCTCAAAGACTTTCTCCAAGTGTGCCATGTGATCTCGCGCTCTGCTTTGAAAATATTGTTATGTCATCAAGGTAAACCAAGATGAACTCATTTATGTAACCTTTCAAGGCAATATCCATAGCGTGCTAAAATGTAGAACTTTTGTTTGATAGACCAAAGGGCATATTTTTATATGCATATGTTCCCCACTTGGTTATAAATGCCATTTTGAATTGATCCTCTTCCTTAACCAGATCTGATTGAAACCCGAATACCCATCTAACATTGAGAATCTTTGTGCACCAGCCACATTCTGTAAAATCTACTCCATTGAAGGCAAAGGATAATGATCCTTTAGATATGCCTTGTTCAAATCTATGACATCAACACAGAGTCTGATTTTACAGTTCTTCTTACGCACTGGAACTAGATTCGCGACCCTAGTAGAGTACTTGATAGGGAAAATAATTTTTTACTCAATGAGTTTGGATAATTCTTTTCTCGTGAGGGGATCTATCTTTGGATTGATTGGTCGTTACTTTTTTCTGACGAGCTTGATACGAGGATCAAGGTAAATTGAGTGTTGAACAACACTTGGATCAAAACCTTTAAATTCTTCATACTCTAATGAAAAGATATCATTGTATTTTTAATAGACAAAGATGAAGATCTATTTTTCATTGTGCGCACAAGCTTTACTCGAGAAACAATTCTTCCCACGCATAATGGACTCGGGAGCAATCTTCTTGCATGGTGTGCATAGATTTTCTTCACCCTTGAACTCATCATTAGGGATAAATATTTTCTCTAAGGTGACCAACCCTTTAGGCAGCTTATTTGACTTTAGTTGAATCACTTGGTCACCATAGTTGTCATGCAAATTAGTTTGCATGCTTGATGAGAACTCAACTTCATTTTGAATGAATTGAACGATCTTTGTGTCACTGTAAAACACTTGTCACCGGTATTGCTTTCTATAGTGGATGGTCGGACCACCATCTTAATGTGATGACTATTTCCTTTGAAAAATTCCTCAACATGAGAGAACTACGAACCGAGTGTGACCATTTGATCAGCTTCCTTGTTCATTTTTGTGGTACCACCTACAGGTTCAGAGCATCAAATCTCTCAAGAAGGTCCCATACTCTATGTTTATAAGCTCTTAGAAGCTTATTATTTTCCTGGAACTTATTGGTATCCTTGTGGATAACCAATTCTGTGTCACCAAATATCTACAGCACTTTAATCTTCTTCTTTTCAGCAATAAGCATACCATACACCAAAGACCTCATACTCCTCATATTGTTAGAACATGTGAACTGTAATTTGTGTGCAAAGAATAATTTCTCATCCTTAGGGGAAATGAGAATGACTCCTACTCCCACACCATTTCTGCTCTTGGAACCATAAAAGTATAACTTCCATGTACCAGTGTTCTCTTCATTTTTCTTGAGCACGCATGGCAGCACAATTTCTTATTCAAGAATGTGGTAAGTACCAAGCCCAGTTTCATAAGCTTCCAGTTCTTCATCATATGGGTCAAATTTATGGTGCTTCTCTCTCCCACTCATCAAGTACTCAATCAGGAATAGAAGGTGGAAGAGGATGCTCTTCAAGAGCTGAAGTTGTTTCTTGGATTAAACAATGGCTTGGAGAGGAGATGGGACATATGACTCTACATGATAGGAAAATATTGGTTCAGCTTGTATGGTAAACTAGGTACCATATCTTGTCTTGAGTAACATATGAGACCAATCAGAAGACAAGTAACCACCCACTTTAGTGGTAAAATCTCTTGACAAACATAAGGAAAACAGAGGGGGCAGATCAATGATTGACACATCTTGAGTTATCATTAGATTTGGACATGCATGGAGGGTCAACTCAAGATCCTTGATGATTCCTAGGGTAGTGACAATTGAACCATCAAGTTGCAAGACTCCTTTTGTCAGGGGGTTATACTTAAGACCTAAGACATCAAAAATCTTCTTAGGCATGAAAAAGTACTAGCACCTGATTCAATCATACAGTTATGGACAATATGTTTTCCTATGATCAAGGACATATAGAAGGGTGGGGTTTTAACAACTTTACTTACTTTCTTCTCCTCTTCTTAGCAGATATTGACAGAATCATGTGGCTTCTAAGTAGTTGGATCAGCGCATGGGATTTGTGCCCGAGATTCATGCAATAGGTCATCTTTGGGTGGAATGGTCAGGGTATCCCACATTGTGACATTTATATTTTTCTTCTTCATCTGATCCATAATGCTAAATGGAAGACCCGCTGATTTGTGCATTTGGGGAACAACGACATCCTTTCTTGACCGGCCCAAGTGTGGAGGTAGGGGATTTATCCAAAGTTGGGGCTTGGCCTACCAAAGGAGGGGTGCATGCCACTTTTAAAGGAGATTTTTGTGGGGTATCTTGTGTAGGGACTTGAGCACTCTCACTATTTGATGCCTTGGATGCATCTTTCTACTTATGAGGGTCTTCTTGTATTGCTGGAATTGTGACCTGCACACCAAACTCTAGAATTCTCTTCTTATATCTTGTATTGTCTACAACTTGGGTGTGTGGTCTATTTTTTTCCTTTACAGCTTGGTTGATTGCATAGAAGTCCTCAATGCCAAAAAACATTAAATTTTCCTCTGGAGGAGCTTCTTTCCTTTTTGATTTTTTGCTTCAGGGACACTGTTGAAGGCTCACAAGTTAAAGCATTCTAGATCATATAGGCTTGTGCGTGCATAGCATTGGCATAGTGATATTGACTATGAGGCATGTTACAAGGGAAGCACCATTCTAACTCCTGTGCCAAATTGTTTTGAACCGAAACAAGCACCTAACTTTTACTGGGCATTGGAAGAGAGGGCACGAGAGGAACAACTTGCAAGGGTAGATGTGCACTAGCATGCCATCTATCATTCTATTGGTTGGGCGCGTATCTTTGTTTCCTTATTTATTCCACCAAGGCTAACTCAAGCTTTGGCTATGTGCCCGATTAGAACTGTCTCTCTATAGGCATGTTCTTGTTGTTTCTCTAATGATATGACCTTGTTTGATAAAGTTCTAGTCAGGGTCTTCAATTCTTCATCTTATTTTTGTTGTGCTAGAGAGTAGGATGTTTATGCAACAGGTTACGCGCTTTTCTCAGGAACAAGAATAGGGGCCAAAGAAGGTTGGGGTGCTTGTGAAATTTATGCAAATAAGGTCATATGCGGTCTAAGATCTTTCTTTCCTGCTTGAATAAGACTATTTTCTGCCCTTACTGTAATATTATAAGCGGATAGAAAAGTCCTACCTCTCATGGATTGAATCATGACTAAGATATCATTATTAAATGCTTTTAGATAATACGAGAAAGCATATTGGGTTGTAGGACTTACCAAAAGAGAGATTTTGTCCCAAGTCTTCTCGAAATCGATGTTGAAATCAGTCATCTTATCATTGGGTGCCCTCCTTATTGTTGTCAGTTACTCCACCAAAGATTGGTAATCTGATTTATCTTCAAAATAATTGCAAAGAGTTGTTCCTAGCTCATCCCAGGTGGTGATAGATCAAATTCTTAGACCTCGGTACCATTGAAGAACTTTACCTTTAAAAGATGTTGCAAGTAGCCTAACTACTACATCATCATGTGTAATCAGTAGACCAAACATACGTTTACTACATCCCGAATATATTCCTAAGGGGTGACTTGATTCTCACCAGTAAAGTATGGAATACTTTTGAGCACACCATTTGGCATATCATGTTGCACAACCAAAACCAGGGACTTCCTCCAGTGAAGTTAGCAAAGTTCCTTAGTGGAGGAGGTGGTTGATGCACCATTGTAGGGTGCACTTTGGTTTTCTATTGTGAGGAGGAGTTGAATGGGTGTGCGGCACGCTGGAGATAGAGATGCACGCATGGGATTTCTGGAATGAACTCTTCTCGAGGATAGTTGAAGGTACTTGAAAGAATCTTCAGTTCTTTGCACTTCTCCTTGTATGCACTCTTCTCATGAAAGGCACTCAGGGCTGCTAAAACAAAGATCTGTAAATGTTGGGAGTCACCAAATGTGTTGAAATAAGCCTCCAAAGGCTAAAATGATGTTGGGGTTAGCATAAGGTTGTATGTATAATATATCATATCTAAGCATACATGCAAATAAAAGTGGATATTCTACCGTAAGAAATAAAACAAGAGATATAAATCAAAACCAAATTTAACATGGTTCACCCAGTTTGGGATACATCCACCAAGAAATAAGCCAATCTATTATCTAAAGCTTTCACAAGATATACAATTGAAGATTTACAATCTTCCACACCTCTCAGATGTACAGTATTGTCTTTCACTCAAGATTTTTCTTCTTCTCCAAGAAATCTCTCTCACACAATTATTCTCACAATAATCATCAACTTTTGTAAGTTCTTAATTATTACTTCTAAACCCTAGCTTTTATACTTATATAGGCATATACAAACTTAGGGAACTTAGCCATGCAATTACAATCAATAGATCTACTTTAATACTAAAAATAGATCTAATTCCCAAGAGTTAAATAAAACACTCCCACATAGGTAATCAACACCGGTTAGCCCTAACCGATGTTGGTTCCTCCTTTCCTGACCAATGTCGGTCATAGGTGACCGATGTCAATCATAGGTGACCGATGTCGGTCCCTCCTTAACCGATGTCAGTTACTGTATTTTCTAGCAAGTTTCATATTACATGCTAATCCAAAGTAATTGAGCTCCACAACTCAACAATCTCCCACTTGGAGATTAATTACTACACCATACCTATACAACGTCATTCTTGGATCCTTCCTTAGCTTTGTTTCTTCCTCTTCAAGTCTCAAACTCAAAGACCAACAGAAGTGGAGTGTAGCTCCAACTTCTCCTTTTAACAATGACTTCATTAGCATATCCACAGGGTTCTCACTCGTATGAATCTTTTCTAGATTCAACTTCCCATCCTCTAATACCTACCATATGAAGTGATACCTCAACTGAATGTGTTTCATTCTTGAATGAAACACTAAGTTATTTACCAAATGAATTGCACTCTAACTCAGAATCGAATAATTTTCAATCATATTTCTCCTTTCCCAACTCTTTCATGAACCTACTCATCCATATCATCTCCTTGCTAACCTTTGTAGTTGCAACATACTCTACCTCTGTAGTAGGTAAATCCACAACCTTTTGCAATCTTGAAATCCAACTAATCGTCATCCTACCTACTGTGAAAATATATCCAATAGTGCTCCTCCTACCATCCAGATCTCTAGCCATATCTAAATCAACATATCCACATAATGAAATATTTAAACCTCTATAGCATAACTGCATGCTAGATGTCCCTTTCAAATACTTGAGTATCCATTGGACTACTTTTCAATGCTCTTTACCTAGATTGTCCATATATCTACTCACAACTCCCATTGCACTGTAATGTATGGTCTGGTACAAACCATAGCATACATGAGACTCCCAACTGCTGAAGCATATGGCACTCATGTCATGTATTTGAACTCCTCATGTGATGATGGATACTGATCTTTGCTCAATTTGGAGTGTCCAGCCATAGGTGTATTAATAGGTTTTGCATTCTGCATCTCTAACCTTTCTAACACCCTATAGATATAATCCTCCTGAGACAAATAAAATTTCTTGTTCTTCCTGTCTCTATGGATTTGCATGCCAAGGATTCTTTTTCAGCTCCTAAATCCTTCATAGCAAATGTGTGAGTTAGCTTTTCCTTAAGCTCACCAATGTCCCGCAATAAACATATCATCCACATATAGTAACAAAATAATATAGCTCCCATTTTCAAGATTCTTGAAATAAACACAATGGTTAGATTCACATCTCAAATAACCATGCTAATGCATGAAACTATCAAACCTCTTTACCATTTCCTTGGAGATTTCTTGAGCCCATATAGACACTTTTTTAACCCGCACACTAATTTATCTTTACCCTTGACTTCATACCCAAGCAAGTATTGCATATAAATATCTTCATTAAAATCACCATGACAGTAAATTTGTCTTCACATCTAATTTCTCTAAATAAAAATCCTCTATTTCAAATAAACTCAATACAATATGAATAGAATTCATCTTAACAACAAGAGAAAATATTTCACCAAATTCAATACTTGTTTTCTATGCAAATCCCTTTACTACAAGCCTTGCCTTGTACCTTTCTGTCCACCCTCTTCTTCCTTGATCCTATAAACCCACTTGTTCTACAATGTCCTCTTACCTCGCTGAAACTTAACCAAATCCCAAGTCTAGTTATGTTCAAGGAGTCCATATCCCTATCCATGTCATTCTCCCACTAGACATGAGTCTTATCCCGCATTACTTCTTCAAAATTTATGGTTCACCATGATCACCAATAATCAATAAAATAGAGGTGTAAATAGTTTTTGACATTTACTTACCCTTTGTGACCTTCTCACATGATTTTCGAGTACCGGAGGCTCATTCTATACCTCCTAGACATTTGTATTTAAATCAAATCAAAGGATCGACATCGATCACCAGTAACCGACGCCAATTCGCTAAATGATGTCGGTTTGGCTCTTCTATAACCGATACACTTGTTTTTGTTGACCAATTTCGGTCAGGTCAATCGACACTCGGTTCTTATCGTGTAACCTCACAAGATTACTTTTAAATCTGAGAGTTCATTTTCATTCACAAACTTCTCAACCGGTTCGTCCTTGGTACCAAAATTTTATCCCTATACATTCTCTTTTCATTCCATTCAATGTCACGACTCCTAATAATTTTAGAATTATCTAAATCCCAAAAATGGAATCTAAAATCACCAGATCCATAACCAATGAAAGTGCATCTCTTGTATTTTGCATCCAAATTTTTCTATTTTCCTTATCAATATGCACAAAAGATTTTGAACCAAAAATGTTACACCCTTAACCTATTGCTTGTATTAGGATATGAGTAGTCGACTTGTGGCTTACCATATCATTTTATTATATCATTTATTCTTTCTCATGCTTAGTAGGTTGGGCTTGGTGATGGCCATAACATATGAATAGTATATATAGGGGATTGTAGGTAGTATTTCATAATCATTGAGCATTTGATTCATATTTTATGGTTTGAAGGTTACCCCCTCGAAGTGGCGAAGCTATTCTAATTGCATATTGAGATCATTATTCTGAAATATTGTATTATTTAGTGTTCTATTTCTGCTCATAATCTAAATTATATAAGTAATTTCATTACAAGTGGTATCAGAGCTGTGATCCGGGCCAAAATTAGGGTAAAAACCCTAATTTTTGTTTCCTCTCTATCTTACGAACCACGTCAAATTTGTTGGATTTTGTTTTACCAGACTTACGAATCATTCCAAGTAAAAATATCTAAAAATTTAGACCTTTTTGATATTGTTTGGAAAAGTTATTGAAAATTTAGGATTTTTGATAAAAATGCTCCCTAGACCAAAATTTGTGAAATTTTTCATATTTCTTTACATTTTCGAAAATATCTCAAAAAAATAGTATTATTATCTTCTTTGTGTTTTTTCTGTTTGGCCGAATTTGTATCGAAACCCTAAACCCTAAGGTTTGACATCATGACGGGGCCTTCCACAAAAGCAAAAAAGAATCCAGTCACTCTGGGTAAAACCCCAGATAAATATGGGGTAGTGATTAAAGAGTTGGAGTCAAAAGGGTTAAATACATATTCTTTAGCACTAGGGTTTACCTCAATTGATCATAAGGTGAGCCAACTTGAGTATGAGCTGTGAAATGTATAATCTGAGATGGCCTCTAGAGGAGACATAGACCAAATCAATCAATGGTTGGATGATATCATGAAACAAGTAAAGGGTAAACAGTATGGCCCAAATCCACCCCATATCAACCAAGAAGGATCTTTAGTTCAAAATAATGTACAAAATAACCATTTTTTATCACTTTTCTAGCCCAATCAGAATCCAACTTATTCACAACCACAAAACATGATGCCGAAAGTGGATATGCACAAATTTGATGGGAAAGATCCACTGAATTGGATAAATCAAATGGATAACTTCTTTGAGTTACATCAAACACCATCAGGACAAAAGGTGACATTGGCATCCCTATATCTTGAACCAAACCAATTTGTTTGGTATCGATGGTTATGTGCTCAAAGGAAGAAGAATGGTATCGGTGTCACTTGGACAATTTTTACCAAGGAGTTGCAATTGCACTATAGTTTCAGTGTTTCAAAGAACTACTTTAGTCAATTTGTAAATTTATGACAAACAAGATCAGTAAAATATTATATGCATTAATTCCAAAACCTATCCTTAAGGGTGGAGAATATTCCATAAGGGAATCTGAATGACCTATTTCTTGGGGGTCTTAAGGACCACATCAAGCATGAGGTACGTATGTTTAATCCACTCAAGCTTTCTTATTCTATTATCATGGCACGTCGAGTAGAGGAAAAATTTATTTGTAGTAGGATTTCTTCCCCTTCATTCGCTAGGCCAATTAGATTGACTCCTCAACAAATAGAAGAAAAGAGAGCAAAAGGATTATGTTTTAACTATGACACCAAATATGGACCGGGACACAAATGTGCTTTGAGAAGTTGTTCTATATTGAAGGATGTAATGAGGATAACGAGGAAGCTAAAGTTATAAGACAGTGAGGAACCAAAGAGAGAAGATGAAGTAGAGGACCACCAACCTACAATTTCTTGTCATACATTGTCAGTATTAGTACTCCTCAAACACTAAAGGTTATTGGCTATCTCAAAAATAGAAGGTGACAATGTTAATTGACTCGGGGAGTACTCATAACTTCATAAATAGTAAGTTAGTTGCATGCCTCAATTGTTTTATTTACCCAACTCCAAAAATGCAAGTTATGATTGTGGATGATGGGACAATCAGGTGCATAGGAAAGTGCCATAGTATCAAGCTTTCCATGGGAGACTACATGTTAGACTCATCTATGTTTTTTATTTCTATGGGAGGGGCAGATATTGTTTTGGGTGTCCAAGGGCTCACAACCTTAGGTACTATAGAGATGAATTTCCAAGAATTAGTCATGCAATTTCATTTAGATGGAAGGAAAATACAATTGAAAGGGATGGTAGCTAATTGTCCATGGATTATTATCTCTCATCAGATGTAGAAGGTTCTCATAAAAGGAGTAGATGGATTTATAGAAAATTTATTTTCCATAGAAGTACAAAATACAGAGTCTTCAATGCCACTTGATCTTCATCAAATTGTTGATGCTCACTCATCTTTTTTTGATGCAATTCCAAAGGGACTACCACCGGTTAGGGATCATGATCTTGCCATTCAACTTGATTCTAGGGAGCCAAACACCTAACATCGAGACCATACAAATACCCATATTCTCATAAAAGTGAGATCGAGAGAATGGTACAAGAAATGTTAAAGGCATGTATCATCGGCATATCCAGAGTGCATATTCTTCACCAAAGGGGCATGTTATGTAAGAAGGCTAAAACATGGAGGATGTGTCCGGATTACTCGAGAAATCAACAAGTACACCATCAAAGATAAGTTTCCTATTCCAGAATTGATGATTTACTTGATGAAT
Organism: Taxus wallichiana var. yunnanensis; assembly: GCA_018340775.1. Taxonomy (NCBI): domain Eukaryota; kingdom Viridiplantae; phylum Streptophyta; class Pinopsida; order Cupressales; family Taxaceae; genus Taxus; species Taxus wallichiana. The sequence continues at coordinate 549,513,344 of CM031243.1, forward strand.
TGCATGGTGCTATTTATTTCACAAATTTAGATCCTCATTCGAGGTACCATCAAATTAGAATAAAAGAGGAAGATGTTCATAAAATGGATTTTAGGACTCACGAGGTCCATTATGATTTTTGGTAATTCCTTTTGTCTTACAAATGCTCCTCAACCTTTCAAAGCTTGATGAACACTAGTTTTAGGCCATTTTAAGGAAATTTGTATTAGTTTTCTTTGACATATTGATTTACAGTAATACATGGGAAGAACACTTGCAACATGTAAATAAAGTGTTGGAAGTTTTGGAGAAACATACTCTCTATGTAAATCCATCCAAATGTTATTTTGGTGTACAAGAGGTAGAGTACTTGGGTCACATTGTATCCCATGAAGGTTTCAAATTTGATCCTTAGAAGATAAAAGCTATGGTGGAATGGCCAAGACCCAAAACTCTCAAAAATATTCGTGGGTTCCTAGGACTAACAAGGTACTACAGAATATTTGTGATGGGATATGGTAGAATAGAATCCCCACTCACTACATTGTTAAATAATGATGCCTTCCATTGGACACCTAGCCACTAAATCCTTTGAGCAGCTGAAGGAAGCCATGTGCACCACCCAAGTTTTGGCTACTCCCAACTTCTCAAAAACCTTCATTGTTGAATGTGACACTTCAATATTAGGATTGGTAGCAGTTCTAATAAAGGAAATAATACCAATTTCATTTGAGCGTAGCCAATTTAAAGGAAAATATCTGCTCAAACATGTCTATGAGAAAGAAATGATGGCTATTCTTCATGCGGTCAAGCAATAGAGGCCATATCTCATGGGTAGAAACTTCAAGGTAAAAATTGATCATGATAGTCTCAAATACTTTTTTGAGCAAAGGTTATCATCTGAGGAACAACAAAAGTGGGTTAAAAAAATGTTGGGTTATGATTTTGAAATCATATATAAAAAGGGTAAAGAAAATGTAGTAGTTGATGCATTGTCTAGAAGGGATACATCCGTAGATGCCTTACTATGTGGAATGTCCATTTTGAAGGCCGATTGGGTGGATGAAGCAAGATTGGAATGGGATCAGGACAAGGATATACAATCTCTAATACATAATATCAAGCAAGGCTCTATACCATCTAAAAATTTGAGTGGAAAGGTAATGCACTATGGTACAAGGACATGTTATACTTGAGTAAAGATTCTGAGTTGAAGCATAAGATTCTTACAGAGCTACATGCCTCACCTGTTGGAGGACACTCTGGGTTTTTGAAGACATATCATAGAATAAAAAGAGAATTATTTTGGGAAGGAATCAAGGGTGATGTACAAAATTTTGTATCAGAGTGTTTGGTGTGCCAACAGAACAAAGGGGAAACAATTAAGACATCAGGTCTATTGCAACCCTTACCAATTACTAGCCAGAGATGGGAGGAAGTCTCCATAGATTTCATCACCGGATTACCTTGTTTAGAGGGTAAGAATGTTATTTAGGTGATTTTGGATAGGCTCACAAAATACGCCCATTTTTGTTCCCTATCACGTCCATTTACAACCAAGATAAATCGCAACTATTTTTTTTTGGAGACATTTCAAAGGCTACATGGAACCACAAAGATAATTGTAAGTGATCGTGATCCTATTTTCACAAGTAATTTTTGGACGGAATTATTTTCATGTTTGGGTACTTAGCTAGCTCACAGTTCATCTTATCATCCTCAAACTGATGGGAAAATGGAAGTGGTAAAAAATGCTTAGAGGGTATCTAAGTTGTTTTTATCGATATAGCAGGAAAGGAGGATTAAATGACTACCACTTGCAAAACGGTAGTATAACACATCTTTTCATACCTCTACTCAAATGACCCCATTTTCAGCATTATATGGTTACCATCCACCTTCTATCACTTCTTCCTTGAGGGTGCAAACTAAGGTCAAAGATTTTGAAGAACACATTCAACATCAACAACAGGTTTTGGCTAGTCTCAAGGAGAATTTGGCATTAAGCACAAAACAGATGAAACAACAAGAAGATTGTTAGAGATATTGTATAGTGTGAACATTAGATATGATGAATATAATATTATCATGGATAATATTATTATAATGTGAATATAATATTACATATAGTCAATAGTATTTACTATATGGTAATTAGTAAATTAGTAAGTTAGTAAGTTAGATAATAAAACAATGAGATATTGTTTTATCATCAATGTTATTATTAATGGTTGAAACCATTCGTAGATTATTTCATATGCAACCAAATATTGTTGATAAGGTTGCAAGTAAAGATAAAGACATTGTTATGAGATTTGTTACTATGCAGCTCCTATATAATGGAGTGCATAGCTATGGGAAAATATGTAGAGTTAATAGAATGTGATGTAGAAGATTGGATTGTAATAGAAGTGTGTTGTAATGAATACATATGCAGTATGAATGTATGAATTACAATAGATCAATATATTCAGTGTTCAATATATGTCTATGTGTTATCAACAATATGTGTGATATGCAATAAGTAGGAAGATAGAAAAGAATTAAAGCTAAATCTATGCTCCTAAACCTGTATTTCGTAACACGTATCAACACCGTAGTGAAAGACATTTTGAAATTGGTGACTCGGTTTTTGTATGTCTCAAGCCTTACAAGTAGATGTCCCTAAACCAACAGAAAAATGACAACAAAATTTCTCCTAAATATTATGGCCCTTATCAGGTTCTACGGAAAATTGGCAGTGTTGCTTATAAACTAGAGTTGCCTCAATCTTCACGCATACACCCAGTATTCCATGTTTCCTACCTAACGAAGGTTATTGGATAGAAATTTGAATCCCAAATAGAGTTACCAGAATCAGATGAGGAAGGAAGAATCATTTTGGAGCCAAATAAGATTCTGTAAACATGTACTAAGAGGCTAAGAACAAGAGACATTAAGCAATATCTGATCAAGTGGAAGAATATGAGCATAGAAGACGCGACCTAGGAGGATGAAGGTTTTCTGCAACAACATCCAGGATTATTCAACATTGAGGACAACGTTGGTTTGAAGGGGAAGGGCATGCTATGCCCTTAACCTATTGCTTGTATTAGGATATGAGTAGTTGACATGTGGCTTACCATATCATTTTATTATATCATTTATACTTTCTCATGCTTAGTAGGTTGGCCTTGGTGATGGCCATAACATATAAATAGTATATATAGGGTATTGTAGGTAGTAGTTCATCATCATTGGAGAATTTGAGTCTTATTTTATTGTTTGAGGTCATGCCTCAAACTCGGGGTGAAGTTATTCTAATTGCATATTGAGATCATTATTCTGAAATATTGTGTTATTTGGTTTTCTATTGCTGCTCATAATTTGAATTATACAAGTAATTTCATTACAAAAAACTTTTAAAAAAGAAATATATACCTCTTTTCTCGGTCCAAGCTTCCTTTGGTATTCCTCCATCTAGTGAACTTGAAGGCCCATAGTTAATCAAATAAACTAATGTATCAACCGCTTCTACCCAAAACTACAAGGGCAATCCGTAATGTATCCTCATACTTTTAAAGCACGTTCCATGATTTTCCTATTCATTATTTATGCAACACCATTCTCTTGTGGTGTTCTTGAACTGCTTTCTTTCTCTATGTATCCAATTCATCAACAATAATCATTGAAAGTATTACTACAATATTCACCACCATCATTGTCGATCTAAGACACTTTTACTTTGAATTTGATTCATTCTCAACAAGGGCTTTCTATCTTTTAAAAGTCTCAAAAACATCATATTTACATTTAATACAATAAACCCATACCTTTCTTGTAGCATCATCAAGGAAAGTAACATAATACTTGGGATCCTCCATGAGAAGCTACCCGAGTTGGTCCCCACACATCTAAGTGCACAAGCTCCACCGCTCCGTCGTAGTTGCCTCTAACTTTGAGAAATCTCACTCTCTTTTGCTTTCCAAAGATACAACATGTTGGGGTTAGCACACTGTCAGGTTGTCAAAATATATCATATCTAAGCATACATGCATATAAAAGTGGATATTCTACCAAAGAAATATACAAAAAAGAGACATAAATCAACACCAGATTTAACATGGTTCACCCAGTGTGGGCTACGTCCACCAAGAAACAAACCAATCTATTATCCAAAGCTTTGGCAAGATATAAAATGAAAATTTACAATATTCCACACCTCTCAGATGTTCAATACTTTCTTTCCATCAAGCTTTTTCTTCTTCACCAAGAATTCTCTCTCACATAATTATCTTGTAATTATGATCCATACTCTTACTTCTAAACCCTAGATTTTATGCTTATATAGTCATTTATAGACTTAGGGAACTTAGTCATGCAATTACAATTAATAAATCTATTTTAATGCTAAAAATAGATATAATTCCCGAGAGTTAATTAAAACTTCATCGCACAGTAACCGACGCGGTTATGCCTAACCGTCACCATTCCCACTTGCCCTTGACCGATGTTGGTCATCCCTGACCGATGTCGGTCTATCCTTAACGATGTTGGTTACTATATTTTCCAACAAGTTCCAATTGCATGCTAAAATGAAGTAATTAAGCTTCACAACTCAATAATCTCCCACTTGGAGTTTAATTACTGCACCATACATGTACAACATCATTCTTGGATCCTTCCTTGGCTTTGTTTCTTCCTCTTCAAGTCTCAAACTCAAAGACCAATAGAAGTGGAGTGTAGCTCCAACTTCTCTTTTCTAATGGCTTCTTTAGCATATCCATAGGGTTCTTGCTCGTATGAATTTGTTCCATTCAACTTTCCATCCTCCAATACTTGTGGTATGAAGTTATGCCTCAACCGAATTTGTTTCATTCTTGAATGAAACGCTGAGTTCTTTACCAAATTAATTGCACTCTGACTATCACTAAACAGTTTACAATCACTTTGCTCCTTTCCCAACTCTTCCATGAACCTACTCATCCATATCATCTCCTTACTATCCTCTCGTAGCTGCAACATACTCTGCCTCTATAGTAGAAAAATCCACAACCTTTTGTAATCTCGAAATCTAGGTAATCCGCTTCCACCTACTATGAAAATATATCCAAGAGTGCTCCTCCTACCATCCAACTCTCCAACCATATCCAAATCAATATAGCCACGTAATGAAATATCCAACCTCCATACCATAACGCATGCTAGATGTCCCTTTCAAATACCTGATTATCCATTGGATTGCTTTTCAATTCTCTTTTCCTGGATTGACCATATATCTACTCACCACTCCCACTACCTATGCAATGTCTGGTCTGGTACAAACCATAACATACATGAGACTTCCAACTATGCTGAAGCATATGGCACTCATGTCATGTATTTGACCTCCTCTTGTGATGAAGGACACTGATCTTTACTCAATTTGAAGTGTCCAACCATAGGTGTGCTAACAGGTTTTGCATTCTACATGTTAAACCTTTCTAACACCTTGTAGATATAATCCTCCTGAGACAAATACAACTTTTTTTTTTCCTGTCTTTGTGTATTTGCATGCCAAGGATTCTTTTTGCAGCTCCTAAATCCTTCATTGCAAATGTGTGAGCTAGCTTTCTCTTAAGCTCACCAATGTCTTACATACTAGATCCTGCAATAAGCATATCATCCACATACAATAATAAAATAATATAGCTCCCATTTTCAAGTTTCTTGAAATAAACACAATGGTCAGATTCACATCTCAAGTAACCATGCTCATGCATAAAACTATCAAACCTCATGTACCATTGCCTTGGAGCTTTCTTGAGGCCATATAGGCTCTTTTTCAACCTGCACACTAATTTCTCCTTACCCTTGAATTTATACCCAAGCGGTTGTTGTATATAAATCTCTTCATCCAAATCACCATGAAGGAAATTTGTCTTCACATCTAGTTGCTCTAAATGAAAATATTCTACTACAACTAAACTCAATACAGTACGAATAGAAGTCATCTTAACAACAAGAAAATATTTCACTAAAGTCAATACCTACTTTTTGTGTAAATCCCTTTACTACAAGCCTTTCCTTGTACTTTTTCTGTCCACCCTCTTCTTCCTTGATTCTGTAAACCCGCTTGTTCTAAAATTTTCTCTTACTCTAACAACTTAACCAAATCCCAAGTCTTGTTCTATTCCAAGGAGTACATCTCCTCATTCATGCCATGCTCCCACTGAACGTGAGTCTCATCTTGCATTGCTTCTTCAAAGCTTTCTAGTTCACCACTATCAATCAATAATAGATAAAATAGAGAAGGTGTAAATCTTTCTGGAAGTTTACTCACCCTTTTGACCTTCTTAAAGGGATTTTGGTGTACCGAGAGACTCAATCTAGGCCTCCTAGAAATTAGTATCAACTTCCGATAGTGACCGACACTAGTCACCACTAACCAACGTCAATTCTACTAACTGATGTCGGTTGCTCAAGCTTTGTAACCATCAAGGTTCTTCCGATTGATTTCACCAAGGCCTAATCGACCATGGTTACTATGTATTTTTGTAGGTGTTTCTTTAAAACCCGAGAGTTCATTTTTATCAATAAAATTCTCAATTTTCTCATCCTTGGGTACCAAAATTTGATCCCTATACATTCTCTTTTCATTCCATTCAACATCACGACTCCTAAGAATTTTAGAATTCTCTAAATCCCAAAAATGGAAACCGAAATCACCAGATCCATAACCAATGAAAGTGCACCTCTTGGATTTTACATCCAATTTTTTTCTATTTTCCCTATCAACATGCACAAAAGATTATGAACCAAAAAATTTAAGAAAATAAAGATCTACCTCTTTTCTCGGTCCATGCTTCCTTTGGTATTCCTCCATCTAGTGAACTTGAAGGCCCATGGTTAATCAAATGAACCGTTGTATCAACTACTTCTTCCCAAAACTGCAAGGGAAAATCCAGAAAGTATCCTCATGCTTCTAAAGACGTTCCATAATTGTCATTTTCATTATTTCTCAACACCATTCTCTTGTGGTGTTCTTGGAACCATTCTTTCTCTCATATCTCATTCATCGAATAATAATCATTGAAAGTCTTGTTACATTATTCACCACCATTGTCAAATCTAAGGCACTTTAACTTAGAATTTGATTCATTCTTAACAAGGTCTTTCCATCTTTTAAAAGTATCAAAAACATCATATTTACGTTTAATACAATAAACACATACCCTTCTTGTAGCATCATCAATGAAACAAACATAATAATGGGATCCTCCGTGAGAAGCTACTTGACTTGGTCCCCACATATCTGAGTGTACAAGCTTTAATTTCTACTCCTTCTTAGTAGCCCCAACTTTGAGAAATCTCACTCTCTTTTGCTTTCCAAAGATACAATGCTCACAAAAATCAAGATCTAAATCTTTCAAATATGATAACTTACCCTTAGCCTTTAAGATCTGCATTCCTTTTTGACTCATATGACCCAACCAATTATGCCACATGCATGCATCTGAATCTGAAGTAGATAATGCAAAAAGGAATCAATAATACAGTAGATAAATATAACGTTCCTACCTTCTTACCTCTTTCCACAACAAAATCACCCTTGGTGACTTTCCAAGAGTCTCCTGTAAAAGTAACCATGCAACCAGATTCACCTAGTTTCCCTACAGAAATAATATTCCTCCTAAGGCTTGGCACATGTCTCACATATTTCAATACCCATGTATTTTCATTCTATAATTTTAGATGAACTTCCCCTTTACCAGTAATACTGCAAGGTTCATCATCACCCAGATAAACATGCCCAAAATTGCCCTAGATATAATTTCTAAAAAACCCTTATTAGGGGTTGCATAAAGAAGCTCTTGAATCTAAAACCCATGATTCAATTCTACTATCTAAAGAAAGAATAAGAGCATCTTACATTACCTCTAATGCAGCAAGATTCACCTCTTTACTTTTGTTTGGTTTTTGGTTCTCTTTATCCTTTGACTAACAATCTTTCTTTGTATGTCCTTTCTTTCCACATTTCCAACAAGTAATTCCCTTACTTCTGGATTTAGATCTACTATCCCTTGACTTTTATTTCCCATTACTCTTACTCTTGGATCTCTCCTTCTACCTGCCCCTGCTTTCTACATTCAAAGCATTTCCAGATGATGTTTCCTCTGTACTCTTCCTATGAATTTCTTCATTCAATATTATACTAACCACATCATCAAACTTCAAAATATTATTAACAGATGATGTATTACTAACAACCATTACCAAGTTGTCCCAACTATCAGGCAAAGAACATAAGAATAAAAGTGCTTTTACTTCATCATCAAATGGTATTGAAACCAATTTTAACTGATTTACAATAGATCGTAAATCATTCAAATGACTAGAGGTAGATTCACCTTCATGCATCTTAGAACTAAATAGTTTCTTCATCAAATAAACTTTATTTGAAGCACTAGGTTTTTCATATAAATTAGCAAGAGATTTCATTAAGTCTACCATAGAATTCACTTTTGTAACATTGGCAGCATGGATGTTGTCAGGCTCAATCTTATAGATCCCAAAGCCTTTCTATCAAGAATCTTCCATTCTTCATTAGTCATCTTCATAGGTCTAGACTTCTCATCCAATGGTAAGTACAAATCTCTTTGATACAGATAATCCTCAATCTGCATCTTCCATAATTGATAATTTTGGCCATCAAATTTCTCTACCTTGTATTTATTTTCTTCTGCCATTGTTGTAGCTCCCACTCAATCGGAAAAACCCTTTGTGATTAAATCACAACACACAAAACCTCAAACAAAGCTCTCGATACCAAATGTTAGGGTTAGCACACCAGTTGTACAGATAATATATCAGATCTAAGCATACATGCATATAAAATCGATATTATACCATAAGAAATATACAAAACAAGAGACATAAATCAACACCAAATTTAACGTGGTTCACCCAGTGTGGGCTACGTCCACCAAGAAACAAGCCAATCTATTATCCAAAGCTTTGACAAGATATACAATGAAGATTTACAATCTTCCACACCTCTCATATGTTCAGTACTTTCTTTCCATCAAGCTTTTGCTTCTTCACTAAGAATTATCTCTCACATAACTATCTTGTAATTATGATCCATACTCTCACTTCTAAACCCTAGATTTTATGCTTATATAGTCATTTATAGACTTAGGGCACTTAGCCATGCAATTACAATTAATAAATCTATTTTAATGCTAAAAATAGATATAATTCCCGAGAGTTAATTAAAACTTCGTCGCATAGGTAACCGACAACACGGTTCTCGCCTAACTATCACCATTCCCACTTGCTCTTCACCGATGTCGGTCATCCCCGACCGATGTCGTTTCTATCCTTAACCAATTTCGATTACTTGTATTTTCCAAAGAAGTTCCATTTCATGCTAAAATGAAGTAATTAAGCTTCACAACTCAAAAACAATGCTCACAAAAATCAAGATCTAAATCTTTCAAATCTGATAGCATACCCTTAGCCTTTAAGATCTGCATTCCATTTTGACTCATATGGCCCAACCGATTATTCCACATACATGCATCTAAATCAAGTAGATAATGCGTAAAAGGAATTAGTAACCCGTAGATAAATATAACGTTCCTACCTTCTTACCTCTTGCCACAACAAAAGCACCCTTGGTGACTTTCTAAGAGTTTGTTGTGAATGTAACCATGCAACCAGCTTCACCTAGTTGCCCTATAGAAATAAGATTCCTCTTAAGGCTTGGCACATGCCTCACATCTTTCAATGACATAATTTCTGAAATAACCCTTATTAGGGGTTGCATGGAAAGAAGTTTCGAATCTAAAACCGATGATTCTATTCTATTATCCAAAGAAATAATAAGAGCATATTGCATTAACTCTTTTGCAACAAGATTTTCTTCTTTCCTTTTTTCTAGTTGTTGGTTCTCTTTATCCTTTGACCAACAAAGTGTTTCTTTTCATATCCTTTCTTTCCACATTTCCAACAGTGCAATTCCCTTACCTCCGGATTTAGATATGTTATCCCTTAACTTTGATTTCCTATTATTCTTCTTCTTGGATCTCTCTTTCTTCCTGCCTCTAATTTCTACATTCAAAGCATTCTCGGATGATTCCTCTATACTTTTCCTACGAATTTATTCATTCAAGATTATACTAACCACATCATCAAACTTCAAAATATTATTAGGAGATGTATTACTAACATTCATTATCAAGTTATCCCAACTATCGTGCAAAGAACATCGAATAAAAATGCTTTCACTTCATCATCAAATGGTATATCAACCGATTTTAACTTATTTACAATAGATCAGAAATCATTCAAATGACTAGATGTAGATCCACCTTCATGCATCTTAGAACTAAATAGTTTCTTCATCAAATAAACTTTATTTGAAGCACTAGGTTTTTCATATAAATTAGTAAGAGATTTCATTAACTCTACCGTAGAATTCACTTCTGTAATATTGGAAGCCACGGATGCTGCCAAGCTCAATCTTATAGATCCCAAAGCCTTTTTGTCAAGAATCTTTCATTCTTCATCAGTCATCTTCATAGGTCTGGACTATTCATCCAACAGTAAGTACAAATCTCTTTGATATAGATAATCCTCAATCTGCATCTTCCATAATTGATAATTTCATCTGTCAAACTTCTCTACCTTGTATTTTTTTTCTTATTCCATTGTTGTGGCTCCCACTCAATCAGAAAACCCTCTGTGAGTAAATTTGTCAACACATAAAACCCTCAAACAAAGCTCTGATACCAATTGTTGGGGTTAGCACAAGGTTGTATAGATAATATCATAGATCTAAGAATACATGCGAATAAAAGTAGATATTCTACCAGAAGAAATATACAAAACAAGAGATATAAATCAACACCAGATTTAACGTGGTTCACCCAGTGTGGGCTACATCCACCAAGAAACAAGTCAATATATTATCCAAAGCTTTCACAAGATATACAATTGAAGATTTACAATCTTCCACACCTCTCAGATGTATAGTACTTTCTTTCACTCAAGATTTTGTTTCTTCTCCAAGAATTCTCTCTCACAATTATTCTCACAATAATCATCAAATTTTGCAAGTTCTTCTTAATTCTTACTTCTAAACCCTAGCTTTCATGCTTATATAGGTGTATACAAACTTAGGGCACTTAGCCATGTAATTACAATCAATAGATCTACTTTAATACTAAAAATAGATCTAATTCTGAGATTTAAATAAAACACTTCTGCATAGGTAACCGACATTGGTTAGCCCTAACCGATGTCGGTTCCTCCTTGTCTAACCGATGTCGGTCATAGGTGACCAATGTCGGTCTCTTCTTAACCGATGTTGGTTACTATATTTTTAAGCAAGTTTCATATTACATGTTAATCCGAAGTAATTGATCTCCACAACTCAAAAATGATAATTCCACACACGAGAACTTAGCAACATAAAATATAAGCTTTCATTGTTGGTCCCACTGGGCATTCCAAAATTGATGGTAGTCAAACTTGCACCCGTGTCTCGTATCTCGGAAGAATCAAGTTGTTTATGACAACAATGGAACCGTCCCCAAGTTGTGGGACCTTGTGCACTTGGGATGGATCTCTCAAGAAGGCCGCCTTCCTCTATCTAATTCTACCGCCACAATCTTTACTCCTAAAGCTGAAAGGGAAAACTAAGCTAATAATACCAAGGGACCAGGGATAGAAGGATAACATGAAAGGAAACTACACTAAAAGGTGATAAAGCACTAGAAAAGAGGGATGAACACTATCTGTTCTAAGTGAAAATGAAGGAAAATACATGAAAGAAGGTTAGACATGTGTAGCACAACTTAAAATGTATTTATTGTAGACGCTTCATGGAACAAAACTAAATAAGGAGTTGCAAGGGACGTGAAATGGCACAACAGTACATGTAATGCAAAAGAAAAAGTAAGAATAAGGAATGCAAACACGTTAGGATGTAGAATAGTCACAAAACGATGCTTCTATTACTTCCGAAATGTACAGAGCTATTACAATGGTGAAAAAGGTCAATATCCACATGCAAGGGCCGATCTAAAGGTTTGTAACTCAAAATACGAAAATATGAAGTCCTTAGGAAAGATGTGTAAGGATTCAAAGTGTCCCACCTTAATAACGATCCCAACTCTTACATTTATAGATGAATCCATGGAAGAAGGAGAGATGAAGGAGGGAAAATCCAAATTTGAAATACAACCACCAATAAGAAGCATTTAATGCCTATAAATCTTCCTAGAAATATTTCAAATATGTTTCCCCAAGACCTGCTTTGGCATGTTGGAGAAGGAAATAGGGTGGATGATATCAAATCAGGTGGTTGAAGCAATCAGATCTACTCATTAATGACCAGAAAGTTGTTTTCCCATTTCTCACCTACCAGATCTGCCAAGAATTTGAATTTGAATATTTTGCACTATATCCCATGTCAACAGCTATTGATTGATATTAGGCACACGCCGATCGGAGCTCTATAGAAAAATATATGGTTGTTAGAATATGTCAAAGCCATCTAGGCACACAAGACATGTGACGCTGCAAGTGCAGATTGGAAAGAATGACCAATTGTGCAAATGATTTTTCGTTTCTACCGCGTGTTACTCATTGATTTTTTACAAGGATATGGCGCCATGTTGGCACGCTTTGATTGGTTACGTGTGGCACACTCAAGCATGTCAAAGGATGTGGCATGGAATGGCATAGAGGAGGGTGCAAAGGGAATGTGTGTGGAAGAATGAGGTGCGGGAAGAAGATAGAAGGGAGGTGTGCACAACGCGCGTGAGGAAATATGAAAAAATATTAAGCGGAGAACACATGGTCAAATCACAATAGTTACAAGATGATGTGTGGGGCACGTGAGAAGGCTAGGGACTTGGCTTATTTAAGAAAGTGCGAGGCAAGCGTGCAGGTGAATAGCTATTAGGAAGAAGGCAGATGCGTAGAGGATGCACACAAGGGATGAGTGGAACAAAGAAGAAAATGAAAATGAAAGGGGAGAAGGGGAAGTGTGTGAGGAAATGCAACCAAGGGAATGTGCCAAGTGAACTTGAGTGCACGCAACCTTGCAATGAAGAGCTCAGAGCTAGAAGATGTATACAAGTTGTCCAAATAACTAGGAGAGTTATTTGGATAACAGCTTTCATAATCTAAAAAACAATATATCATGTACAATTACATTTGATTGTTTGTCTTACTACCTAAATTTTTATTGATTACACAATAAGTATGTTGTTTTCTTAGTGTTTTTATCTCCTCTTTTATGGATTCGTAACCCCAAAACCTATAACATAAAATTGTCTCTTAATACATGTTTTAGTACCCTAATTTTAGTACCTCTTTAGTGCATCTTGGAATTGCTTCTACAACTCTAAAAATCCTTTTGCATCACAAAAATATTAATCTCACATTGATTTGTTGGTTTTTTCTGCATGAACATATAAACCCCAATATATCACGACCATTATGTCAATATAAGTGATGCCACAATGGAAGTGACCCTCTTAGTAACATAATGGTTGATTGGGTGTGGGATGAGTATGTTTACTTTCTCATGATTCGCATCTCCTCCTCTATGGCTTCATAATAACAAAGAATAATCATGTTGAATTATCTCTACATATTGTCTTACTACCCTCAAGTCGGATATGGCTCTTAGTGCATCTTAGAATTCCTTCTATGAAACTATTAAAAATCCTCATTGAATTGAAAAAATAATCCCAAGTACACTCTAATATATCATAACTATTATGCCAATAGGGGTGACACCACAATGGAAGTGGCCCTCTTTTTAGCATATTGATTGATTGGTTGTCAGGATGAGTATGTTGGCATTCTCACCTTCCCATATCCTCCCTTTTGGATTCATAATCCCTAAGAAAATATTGTAAAATTACCCCCAAATACATTCCTTACTTCCCAAGTCAGATATGAATCTTCAATACATCTTGGAATTGCTTCTACGACTCTAAAAATCCTCACTGAATCAAAAACCAATTCTACATTAGTTTTTTGGCTTAGTCCACTGTAACATGTAAATCCTAATATATCATTATCCTTATGCCAATATGGGTGACATCCCAATAGATGTGTCCCTCTACTAACATAATGATTGATTGGTTGTGGGATGAGTATGTTTGATTTATAAGTCTTCCCATATACTCCTCTATGGCTTCATAATCCCAACAAAATATCAATATACAATTACCTCTAAATATGTGCCTTACTATATCAAATTAAATATGTCTCTTCAATACATCTTAGAATTTCTTCTACAACTCTAAAAACCTCAATGATTGTATTTCAAATATATATTTCTTCTCTTCATTCCCAAATATTTCATCTTTTTATAAAACCAAGTAAAAAAATACTTTTTCTTACACCCATAGTCATGCTTTGCATGTTTTATACTAAGTGGCTCCTCCATATTCATCATAAATCTTCTAGTGAATCTCTTGAAAGATGAATAAATGAACTCTTTTGAAAAAATTCTAATTGCTCACATTTTTTAAGAAGAAAGGAATGAAGAATATTAACAAAAGCCTCCTCTCAAAGGAAACAAGATAGTTGTTTTGTACTACACCAACTTAAGCGTCATCAAACAAATCTATGGAGAATGCTTTGCAATTCTAAGCATTCTTAGATAACATGTAATATTTATTTTCAATAGAGATATTTTCATTACCAGAAAATACTTAGAAAGAAATAATAGATATATTATGAAACCCGAAAAATATGTTGGAGGATTTCAAACAATGATAAAGTTGAATTAATGTGGGGAACTAAATAAAATGTCGGTCAAGTACATAAAGAAGAGACTAAAAATATTTTTTCAAGGGTGTGGGAAAATGAGGTACATTTATTACTTCATGATGAATACAGGAGGAGATGGTTAGATGTAACACCTACAAGTTGGAAAATGTGTAATCTTTCCGACTACCATTTTTAATTTTGAATTCAATATTAGGATATGTTGTAATGAAATTACTTAGATATATCTTAATACCAGAATAATATAACACCAAATAACACCAAGATATAGATAAATGATCATAATATGCAAGTATAAATACTTATCCATTTCGAGGGGGAAACCTGCAAACCATACATTAAGACTCAAATGCTCAATATAAGATCATCTACTACTCACTAAATCCTATATATACCCTATTATGTTACGCAAAGCACTATGGCCGATCTACTAAGCATATGAAAGCATAAAAATATGATTTGACATGATAAGAGATTATGTTGTACCCATAGGTCGGCTATACATATCCTATATATGACATAGAATTAAGGGTGTAGCATGCTCCTCCTGGTTAAAGAAATATTGTCCTAATATTGATAATTTCTTAATGTTTCTTCACACAAGAGGAATCCTCAATGTCAATGATCATTGGATACTTGGTACAAGAAATCTTCATTCTCTCATGTTTATGTTGTCATGTCTCAATTCTTCCCCTTGATTTGATTCTCATGGATTACCTTTTTGTTGGTGCTCACTCTATTCTTTGATTGCTTGAACCTTTGGTGGGAACTTCTCAGTTGAGATGGTGGATGGTGGCTGAAAATCAATAGATATTTTGGAAAAAATGGCTCTCCTAGGTGGCTTGGATGATGGCAGATCCTTCATAATAATTGAATAATTTTCCACCCTTTCTTGAAAATATGGTGATTGTTTTTCATCAACTAAAAATAATTGTGGTGTAGGGCCCTTGATTAGCTGCATTTGATGAGAGCTCACCCTTTGATGTGACTTTACATGTAACCCTTTTAACTCAAACATATTTTTCTTTTGCATGAATAAATCTTGAAATTTCATTAGAACTATGCCCAAGGTTATGAGGCATTGGACTCCCAAAAACATTTATGCTCCACCAATGGGAATAACAAACATAGGGGAATCAAGCTTGTATTCTCCCATTTCAATTTTGATACTATGGAATTTCCTTGAACAATTTACTATTCCCCATCAGCAATCATGACATGAAAATCGGAGATGAGAAAATAAAACAGTTCAAACATGTTGCAAACTCTTTATTAATAAAATTATGTGTGCTCTATAAGTAAATTAATATCGTTACCTTATGTTCCTTTAGAATACCCCTTACCTTGAGGGTTTTTGGTGAGATAAAACTTTACATTGTATGGAAATAAATAGTCATTTAGGAATCTCCAAACCCTAGTTCTTCCAACACCTCTACTTTTGTTTCTTCATTTTTGACTTCATCATTAATGACCTCAATATAGAATAACTTATTTTCAACACACTTATGTCCTTTACTGTATTTATTATCACAATTGAAACATAATCCTTTTTCTCATTTCTCTTCAATTTTGAAGAGTCGGTCTAGTATCATGGGGTAATAATTGTGTTGGAACCATAGTCTCTTTTCTAGTAGTGAAAGTCCTCTATTTTATCAGTTCTTTTTCCTCCACCCAATGAGAAGTTGTCATGGATTTTGATATCGAACTTGGATTAAAAAGGTGAAAATCACGTTGGATGTTATCTTTGAGACCCCATAAGAATAGGTTATTTAGATGATCTTATGATATTTTATCCACACATAGCGATAAATTTTGTAATTTTTGAATATAATCCTTGATTGTGCCCATTTGATGCAGCTTTACTAACTATCTAAAATATTTTTCTATAACATTGTTACTACATTGTTGTTTTATCTCATATGTGAACATGCGCTAGGTAATATGGAGACCCTTATTTTTCTTTTTCTCACATGACCATTTATACCGAATGAATTATTATGGTTCCATATACAAAGATGTCATTACCACCTTCATCCCACTTATGACTTGATGTACCTCAAAATAACTCCCCATTTGGTTGGTCCATGTGACAAGGTCCCTACCATCAATTTTTCTCATCTCCACCTTTGGTATCATGTTTCTACACTAGCTAGAAGATCCAACATGGTTGGGTTATGTAAATGATCCACCCTAGTTAGGTTGATTTGGAATTGAGTGTGCATTGCTAGAGGAACCCATGTGAATTGAATGGGAATTCATACTAGTATTCATGCTTGAAAAAGTAAGCATAAACTCTTTCCTCATTGATTCCAACCCTACATATATTGTGAGGTTGAGGTTACTTTCCAGTGTTTGAAGATTGTGGTTGAGGTCATCCACACTCACCATTTTATAAACCTTTTCTTGAAGTTGGTTGGTTGCTTCCAATACATCATAATGAAGGACTCAAAATACATACCTTTCTTATCATGAGTCATTCTTGGAGTTTCTTGACACTTTCTTCACCTCTAGTTTATCTCCTTATCATGATGTAGGGTTTAGGTCTTGGGATATAAGGATTAGGGTAGAAATTTAGGGTTTTTGGGGTGTCATAATTTTATTTTCCAAATTTAAAGAAACAAATAGAAAAAACCCTAGCTTATTTTTGCTAAGATTTCCTAAAATATAAGAAACTTAAAAAAATCCAAAAATTGCAACGTATGTAGCGAATTTATGAAAAACACTAAATATGATATAACTTTGCAAATCAAGTCAAAAAATCTTGAAATTTTTATAGAACCTTACTTGAATTATTTTGCAAATTTAGGTAACAAATTGTAGAAAAATTCAATATTTGTTTGGATATATATTTGAATCATCAAAATTAGGGTTTCGACCTAATGTTTGCCAAATCGAAGCTCGATACCACTTGTAATGAAATTACTTCTTATATATTTGAATATCAACATCTATATAACGCCAAATAAAACCAAGATATATATAAATTATCACAATATGCAAGTATAAGGACTTAGCCACTTCGAGGGGGCAACCTCTAAACCTTACAATAAGACTCAAGTGCTCAATATAAGATCATCTACTACTCCCTAAATCCTATATATACCCTACTATGATATGCATAGCATGATGAAGGCCGACCTACTAAGCATAAATAAATATGATATGGTATGATAAGATATTATGTTAGCCACATGTCGTTTATACATGTCTGACATATGACCTAAGATCAATGGTGTAGCATATGTATGCATTTAATTATGCCACCTTCAAGTGCAAGGAGAATAGAGTTTTTATACACATTTAATTTTTTATGTAGCTTGTAGTAGAAGATATTATAACTCTCTAGAAACCTAAGATTTTCTATAAGTAAGATATCATTGCAATTGTTTTGTATGGAAGGGAGTAGAAGAGCACCAAAGTGTTGTCAAAATTCTAATAGACATTATTTGTTTCTATATGTTGAATTTTTCTTTGTTTTAATTTTTTGTTTTGTATTTTGAGATCACACACCCTTAGAAGGGTTTCAACCGCCTCCACCCTTACTTCGTTAAGAAAGGATTCTTTCCTATGCTATTCAAATGTTGGGAGAAGTTAAAATTCCTTAATAATGATTAGTTATAGATCCGTGTTATATTAATGTTGAATGAATAAGAATAATGATGGAGATATTTTTTCATCACTATAATTGTTTTTCAACTTCTTTGGCTTCAAAATAAATCATATTAAAGATCATAAAATACATGGTTAAATGGTGCACTAGAATAAAATAATTTCAATTTAAAACTTAAATAATATATTGGAGTTGATTCTAATTTTAATGTTCTAAATTAAAAATGTATTTAAAATAGTAAAAGTATTTATAAACATATTGTAATTATAATAACATAATAAATTATTATGTTTTTTCTATTAATTATGATGGATTAAGTATTAATATTATTTAAATTGTGCATACAAAAACTTTATATATAATTGTTTTAAAAAATTAATATTAATAATGAACTATAAAATAAATTATAATTTTATAATATAAAAAGTATATTGGGATTGTTTTTTGAAAATACACAATTATAATATTAATCATCTTAAATAACAATATTAATAAATTTTAGACAACTTTTATATTGTGCATCATTTCACTTTTAAAATATTCAATAGCATAAAATTAAAAACATACAAATAAAATACAACATTATTAACTTAGACATAAATTTTGAAAATTATAAATTTATACTTATCAATTAAATTATTAAATTTGTTAATAATTTTATATTCAAACATAAACTATTAATACATTTAAAGCATACAAAATTCATATTTATAACTATAATTTGATTAGTTAATTTTAAGAATTAAAAACTAATAAAATATGGACATTTTTATTTTAAATCAATTAAATAAACTTTCCATACATCCAAGTTCTTGTTTTTCAATTAATATGTCAAAAAAATGTTTTCTTTAAATTTATCTCATTTAAAATATAAATGTATTAATTTGTTTTTTGAGAGTTTGAAATGAGATAAATATACATATTAAATTTTAATTGAAAATTTTTAAAGATTGTAAATCCTAAATAAAAATAGCTTTTCTTTAAACCCTACTCAATTTTCTTGATTAATTTATTGTAAAAGTAATTAAAACTCGTCCTCGTATTTAAATATATATTTTATATTATTCAATTTTACTTTAAAAACTATTAATATAAACTTAAAGCACACTACTATCCACAAATATAATATTTATTATTGAAAATGGTTATACTCTAGAAGGGCCACCACTAAATTTAGAAGCATCTTATTTTAATGTTTTATGGATTTAGCAATTTTAATAATGTATTCAATACTTAGAATTCTAAATGTTTGGTGGAAATTTAATTTGTAATTGTCATGTTTAATGTTTTATATGATTAATAATATTTATTTATGTTGTTCTTCTTATATTTATTATCTTAAATTGTGGATATTGAGTGTAATTAGTAGATTTTAAATTGTACTTATTAATTTTTAAGATATGAAATTATGTATATTTTATCATACAATTAAAAGGTAGTTTTAAAAATATTTAAATCTTTAAATTGTGGAAATCATAATAGAGGGGCTTGTGTGTTTTGAAAGTTCTCTTATCCTCTATATATTTACAAGTTTAATTTATAAATTATAAGGTTATGTAGAAAAAATACTCACAACAATATAGTCAATCATGGTAATGATTTGAATATTAATAACACAAAATAATGAAATTTTAACAAAAATAAAACTACTAAAAATAAATTTAACTATAGAAACCTCACATTACCTTTTAGAAAATTGAATTGTGATAATCCCACACTAATAACAAGTGTGAGGCAAAAAGAATTATGAAGCACTATCCTTCTCTAAAAAAAAAACATATACAACACTCACCCACATAGAAGTTATTAATGGAAAGAGAATAAAATATGCATAAATACCTTATATAGAGCATTGATTGCTCATTCATCATCGATATGAATGTATTATAGAGAAATAGACACTCCTTCAAAATACTAGAGAGTGAAGTTATCTTTGTTCTTTGTTCACTTTCTCTTCTTTATTACAAAGATCAATTGTTATCACATTTGAAATTTAATCTTCATTTTTTTATTATGTTTTACAAATGATATTATGATTAATGTCTAAGTTGTTTTTTAATTTTAATCTTCTTATTAGATGTTTATTAGTTGTCATTGAGATTGAAATTCTATATATATTTTTCTTTCATTCAATTTTCCAATTCTTTTGTTAGCTTATTTTTTAAATATTAATATTTATTATCCTTAAACTTGAAATTTAATATACATTTTAATAATTTACATTTTAAATAGTAAATTATAAAAATATTTTACAATCCATTTTAAAAATCAAATTACAAAATATATTTTTCATTCAACTAATAACAATTTAAATATTTTTAAAAACTAAAATTATTTATATAAAATATTTAAGACCTGAAAGTTAACATACCCATTAAATTAGAAACCTCTTTATAACACCCAAAACTTCCTGCCATAAAAAAACTCTAAATTTGTATACTCTCAATTTTGTTTTTCATATTAAAATTAATGATCTACATGTAAATTTTAGGGACTTTATAATCTTGGATAGATTACTCTTTAATAATGCACTTCATACCAAACACCCATATTCAACACCTCAAATCACGGATTATTATGCTCAAATCACGATTATTATGCTGATTTTCTATTGTTAAAATTAGTTGTAATGCTCACTAGTCACTACCTCAAAGGCTCAAACCTTATTTAAAACTAACAAGGTGTCTATTATAACAAAGAAATAAAAACATGATCCCTATATTCTCTGAATCTAAACAGAAAATACAATTAAGATCATAATGACAACTGTTTACCTCTGACGAGTGTGTGAATGACAACTGTTTATTGGGTTATGAGTGTGTGAATGTAAACAGTTCATAGTGTGTATGAATGTAAACAGCTGATCCACTAACTGTTTACCATTTTCCAGTGTGAATGCAAACAGCATATATGTTAAGACAATAACATTCCCAGAAATGACCACCTCTATAAAACCAAGTAAACAAAATCCATTCCTCTTGCACCAATAGTCATGCTACTCTGCCCCCACCAAATTCTTCATTACCATATTTTATACTGAGTGACCCTCCATATTCTTCATAAATCTCCTGGTGGACCTTTTGAAAGATGAAAAAATCAGCTTGGTGGAGAAAAGTAGGCTTGCTCAGATCCTTTCAAGAAGAAAGGGATGCAGAAGAAGAACAAAAGCCTCTAAAATCTCCTCCCAAAGGAAACAAGATAGTTGTTTTGTACTACACCAGCTCAAGAGTCATCAAACAAACTTATGCAGAATGCTCTGCTGTTCTAAGCATTCTCAGAGCACATAACATTTCTTTTCAAGAGAGAGATATTTTCATCAGCAGAAAATACTTGGAAGAGTTAACAGACATCTTTGGAAGCCCAGTCAGTGTTCCTTGCCTGTTTGTTGGAGGAAAATATGTGGGAGGATTTCAGAGAATAATAGAGCTGAATGAATGTGGAGATCTGAATAAAATGCTGGCTGGGTACATAAAGAAGAGACCCAAAAGAGTTTGTAAAGGGTGTGGGAATATGAGGTACATTGTTTGCTTTATCTGCAATGGGAGCAAGAAGTTTTATGATGAAGAGGGGAAAGAGATGGTCACATGCAACACCTGCATTGAGAATGGATTGCTGCCATGCCCTGTTTGCATGTTGGGAGCAGATGAATGAATGAGAATAATGATGGTGATATGATTAGTCGTAGATCTTTGTTCTACCAATGTTTGTTCATGTTATGGATTGTTTTTATAACTTGTATGGTCAATTGGTTATAGGATGGGTATGTTTTCTTCCCAGGCCTTCCTCTTTCATGATTTCTAAATATGTACTTAACTACACCAAACTCATCACATCTTTGAATTGCTTCTATCAGTCGTTAGAAAAATATTGAAGCTCAAATCTACAAGTGCACTAGTTGAATTCTGAAATCTCTGAGCTAAGAGCAGCATCAACTAATGCACCAGTCAAACTCAAAAAAAATTGGCTAAGAGCCACATTTTTGAGGTTTTTTATTTTGTTGTATTTAGATTTTCTTAGTTCAGGTGGTTTCCTACAATCTGATCAAAAAATCAATATAACATGGTATGGTGCATCTGTCATCATTTTGTTGGTATGTGGTGCTGCAATAAATTGTTCAAATAAAGCAATGGTCATCTTGATCAAAATATTATTTTGAATGGCTTAAAATCCATTGTGAATGGTTTTGTATTGGATTAATTACTGGAATTTGATTCAAAGATCAATTGTGAATGGTTTAATGTCGGATTGATGACTAGAAGTTGATAGATAACTCAAATTCTAATGTTCTAATTTCAATTCTGTTGGTTTTTTGTCCTTTGTGATGGATTTGTGTTTAAAACGTGCGGTAGTTGTTTGATTGGTTGTTTCTGAATTTGCATATAATATCAACTCTTTTAATCCATTGTAATAGTTTTCCTCGGACTACAACCCTTTAATGTTAGTTTGCATTTGGATCCATTATAATGGTTTTTATTGGGATTATGACTAAGATTAGATTGGAATGGGTATGTATGCAAGATAATTGATCTGTCAGGTATTGAATAAAAAATAAATAGCCCTGATGGCAAATTTGGGCTTGATGGGTTCTTTATGAGATATAAACTACTCTTGAGATGTTGTTCAGGAAAAGAGCAGCATCAACCATTGCACCAGTCAAACTCAAAATTTCTTTAGGCTAAGAGCCACATTTTGAGGATAGTTTTTTTGTTGTTGAATCTGATTGAAAAATCAATGTAACATGATATGGTGTATCTGTCATCATTATTATTGTTGGTATGTGATTCTACAATAAATTGTTCAAATAAAGCAATGTTCATCTCAATGAGAATATTATTTTTAATAGCTTAAAGATCCATTGTGAATGGTTTTGTGTTGGATTAATGACTGGAATTTTATATAAAGATCAATTTTGAATGGTTTAATGTTGGATTAATGACTAGAATTTGTTAGATAATTCTAAAGTTCAGATTTCAATTCTGATGGTTTATGATCTGTAATAGTTATCCTCCTAAACTACTAGAATTTTAAATTTTGTGTTGAATAGCTTAACATGTGTAACAGTTGTTTGTTTGAAATTAGCTAAATATGTCTTTAGTGACTATGTTTTTGGCCGGAATGTCGTTCAAAACTCGAATTCAGTTTCATCCTTTTTATGTTGAGTATTTTAGATGACAACATAACCGTTCAGACTTCAACCCATTAATGTTAATCCATTATAATGGAATTTATTGGGATTATGACTAAAATTAGATTAGATTATGACTAAGACAAAATCCTACTTGAGGATAAGAGAAAACTTCTTCTGACGAATGACGATACCAGTGTATTCCCAATGCATCATCAAACAGATGAAATATCACACATGCTTATTAAGGACACTATTGAATTTGAAATGGTCAATCCCCTTCAAATGTATTTAAATTTGTCATAGGAGGGTGACTGCAAATTTACACTTCAAAAGAAAATTGAATTTCTCATGTCAATGATAAAAGACAATCAAATATGTTAAATTTTCACAATCATCTTAAAAAAATCACTGATCATGCAAATTTTATGTTAAGTTAATGTTTATAAATGTTAATTTTTATTTGTAATAAAGAAAATATTATATATTAGTTATTTGCTAGCTTTCTATTTTCTATATTAAAACAATTTTCATTGGCACTAATCATCTACAAAGTCACCTAGTCAAAAGGATAAATCACTACCAAATAACTAATTAGTTTAGTTTTTCTATTTTCAAAATAACAATATTATTTTTGTAGTTATCATTTATTGCCTTATGAAGGTAAAGTGTAGTTTGAGAAACAATAATCTACCTCAATATCTCCTCCATACCCATGTTTTCTATTGGTTTAAACAATTTTACTTAGTGTGAAATGATTTTAAAAACTGGCACTAGGATTACATAAGAAAGTGAGGTTGAGGTTTATGTCTCATGCTGAAATTTTAATTTTTCTATGGTCCACTTATAAATTTGTTACCATTTATGTGATTTTTTATTGATTCTTAATTATTTACCTTAAATAACATTCAAGTTTTTTTGTTAAATGCTAAATATTTAATCATTTATATTTCAGATTTATTTTATTAAATTTATCAAATATATATTGAAAGATAATTAACATTTTCTTTTTTGATTGAAGGATAATGTGTCGTTTAATTTGTCATTTACGAATGGTCAAGCTTAACCTAATCTATCAAATTAAAATATGTGGAGCCCTTCAAATTTGATCATTGTTGAGGGGCATCATATCCGTTTACTTGGGAAATGCTTATCTAATGAGGAATGTAATGCCCGCCGCTTTCTTGCATCATTGCATTTGCCGACTCATTTCATTTACTAGACTTATAGAAATTGATTTAGCACTATATTGATACTATGTGATTTCGTATAGATTATTTAGTGACACACCGTGATTGTTTAGGGCACGTAGTGCCAATCTTGTATTATGACTTTCATCTTAGTTTCTTACACTTATATGGTTATGGATACTAGGAGGATGTGATACAGGATAGTTTTATCTGATATATAATGGATGGATGTTAATGTTGTTGTGTACTTTGATATCATTGGTTGATAATGGTAAATTGGATGTTATCATGCAATAACCTAGATGAATCTTATGTCTTGATTTATTGTGGATGCATGTTGTTAGAGTATAGTTATCTCATTTTGATATCAATTGTTGTATAATTAGAATGAATATTCATGATTGGTTTAGTTATCGATATATTATTACATCTCGATTTATTGTATTGAGAAGGTATGTTTAATGTGTGAATTTATTGTGTAGATTTCAGGTCACATAGGAGAACATGGGTTTCAGAGTTGCACCTTAAGTTGCACAAGCGGCTGATTAGGCTGAGTCCTTTAGCCATGTATGACCCTTGTTTGACCTTGTATGTGTGGCGTATTCATGTTGGGACATCCTTAGTGATTTCCTAATTTACCTATGTTATTTTAATTTGTTAAGCCTTGTACTAAACTAGTTTAAGGACCTAATGGTCCCCAAATACATTAGTGATGTTATTATGTTAGTAAGCTTGTTGTTAGTGGTTTGGGACCACCTAATCATCATTTGGGTGGACCCACCACCTCTTCCTTTGAGCCACTTTACCCAATATCGAATTTGGGCTAAATGTGGCATTTGTAAGGGTCTCTTTTCAAGGTCAAATGGGATTTTCCCTCCTATTTGACCCCTCTCTTGTCACCATCTTGTAACTATGTTTGATTTTTGTGTTATTTCAAAATTTGAAGTTAGTTGGATCATTGGCATTTTAGGAAATTTGGGAATTTCTCCCTAAATGTATTTTATTTTATGTTTAATGGGATTTTGGGAATCTTGTGTTGAGAATGATATGGGTGACACATGTCACCCTCTCATTTGTGAGGATTTGTGATTGATTCTTATTTTTATACCTCCTCTTGGAGAGGGGTATGGACTTTTGCTTCTCATTTTCACTATTGGGATTTGGAGAGATCTTGGAGCTAGGAGCTTGGAGCTTGAAGTGCTTGGATTGTTGTGGAGTGGGATAGCTATTTTTGAGGTATGTCTTCATGCCTCTTATTTTGTTTCTATAGTATAATGTGCAAAAGAAAAGAAATGGTTGTTTGAATCTTGTATGTTTGCATGCTTGTTGTGGGTGTTTAGTAAATCTTGTTTTCTTTTATTTTCTCCATCCATCCTATTTGAGGTGGATTTTTGAATTGTAGGGGAAGAGGGAGGAAACCCCCTCTTACACCACATGGCTTGATGGGAAAGCCATGATGGTATTTCTATTATTTCCTCCCCTCATATGGTTTGATGTGGAAGATGACTGTTCATATGGTTTGAACCTCATCTTCCATCCTTGATAAGGAAACCATGCTTGGTTTGAAAATCCTTATAAGGAGGAGGCTTGGTGTTTGGGATGGAGTGATAAGGAGTTTTGGGGTATGGAGATTCTTTTGGTGTTCCTATGGTTGGATCACAATATGGTTTATAATGGGCTCCTTTCCACTCTTTCCCATTGAGGAAACATGGAGTTCTCCTCTTTCATTTTTGTGTTTCTTATGGTTGATTTGTATTGGAATATGTGTGTGTTGTCACCCTTTATTTTCCTCATACTTGTGCAATATTGAGGCATGCATTCTCTCTCTCCCATGGGCTTGGAGGGAGGATAGCATGTCCTCCATTTGTGGAGATGACATGTGATGATGCCATTTGGTTGGGTGGAAACCGGGCCTCTTTCTCTTGTGTATTGAAGACTTTCATATGGAGTGGAAGCTTGCAAATATGGTTGGAGCATGGAGGAAAAAGTTCAAATTTTGGCCATGTTCCCCATTTTGGGGAGGCTTTTACACTTGCTTTTAAAGTGTTGTTTTGTAATGGTTATGGATATCTTGGTATCTCCCTTCTCTCTTGAGAAGAATATTTGTAATCTTGTAAACTAGTAGTTTTGAAGCTTTATTTCTATGTTGTATTGTATTGGATCCATGGAAAATATTTTTTCTCTTCATTATCTTATAGTTTTTTCTAAGGTTGTTTCTCCATTTTTTGACTTTGACAAAGTTTGAAAAGGAGATTTAGTTGAAGTTGTAATAAATAAGTTTACTATTTTATTTATTTTTGGGGATTCAAATTAGAAGGCTTGTGGTTTATTTTAACTTCATATAAATGAAATATAGCTTCTTACCTTACAAATGACTGGAAAACTCTATTGAGAATCACACTTGTAAGTCTTGTTTTGTGAAAAGAAAATAAAATGGACTTTTGGATAAGCTAGTAGCTTGGGAAAATTAAGTAAATGGTTTGGAACATATATGCGAAAGGGAAATTTTAAATTTGAGGATGTAAGTTTAGTTAATAAACTAAAAATTTCAGTTTACACTTGAGATTTAAATGCATATGTACATTCTCTTTTACATGCAATTAGTTCTCAATGTTTTAATTGTTAAAGGAAAGAAATTTCTTTGTCATTTCTCGAAAGAGTTGTATAGTTTCTAGGTAAAATATGTCTCTTTTATTATTGAAGAAAGAATGAAATAAGTTGTCCTTTGATACAAATAAAAAAACAAATTGTTTTCTTGGTGCTTAGTAGAAAAATATAACAATGTTAAATTTGAGTATTGTGTGTGTGTATGTGAGAGAGAGAGAGAGAGACTAAATGTTTTATAATCAACTGATTATTGGGTAAGTATACCCCCTTTTATAACTGTGTTGTGTGTGTGTGTGTGTGTGTGTGTGTGTGTGTGTGTGTGTGTGTGTGTGTGTGTGTGTGTGTAAGTATTTGGATATTCGAATAAAATATTTTAAAATAATAATGAGATTAAAAATCAATTGGGTTTACGCATTGGGAGTTCTATTTTTAAACAAAGAAACAAAAAAAAACAAGAGACAGTGTCGTGACCTAATCCACCCCCCTTCATCGCCTTTGTTTTGTTGTGGTGAGGCTACAACCCCACCACAACCCCTTCACTCCCCATGCCTACCCGTCAAGCTGCGGGCGTGGCCCTAATCAACTATGTGCTAGGACATTTGGGTTATTCACCATGGCTATAAATTGGTTTAAACCTTGCACAATAGGGTATATCCACTCGCCTTTAATATTGAATGTATAATATATATACCAAACTCGAAAAATAAGAGAGAATACAAAACAAAAAAATAGTAAATGAAATCTTGCAAACCCTAGATAATGAGGAGGAATTATTTCCTCCATTACAATCTAAAATAAAATGAAATGGAGCTCAAAATAGACAACCACAGATTCGTTTTTGGTGGAGAGACACAAAATTCCTCCATGATCTACCCTTTTTCTTCCATCTTCTCCCTTCAAAACTACTTGTGCAAATGGAGGAAAAATAAGCAAAATAAAAGTTATAAGGAAAATCATAATGAAAGATTAGGGCTTCTTATAATACGTAAAATCTATGGCCTTGATTGATCTAATCCAATGGTGGAGAATTGAACCTCATAACATTAAATTTGTGGGAATAGATGTGTTAATGGGTGTTGGGGATAAATTAATAAGAAGGGAACCTAAGGGACTTATCTAAGGGCCTTGGTAAGTATAAATTATCAATGCAACATTTACCAAATTGGTTAAATAAATAAATATTGAGAATGGGATTCATTTGATTTAATTAAAGGTTATGGGAGTGTAAAATAATAAATTTGAATTCGAAGTAAATATTTAATAAATGAATTTTGGCATGGGTTAGTATAATTGACCCAGGGAACCCATTTCAGCTTTAATTTAATATTTACAAGAGGGTATTTAACTCGGTAAAATTATGGGAAATAAAATAGTCCTAATGAATCTAGCTAGTAGTAGTCCGACCATACTTAAATATTAATAAAATAATATATTTAAAAAATTGTCGAGATTTTTAATGCATGTATTTAATTTGGGTCGTTTCAAAATATGGGGCACTACATCTGGTATCAAAGCTCAAGTTTACAACACTGGACGCTCCGGGGATTATAATTAAATTAATAATGGTTACATTAATAAACTTAACCCATTTGATCATTTCCACTACCTCACGCAAAATCATAAACCTTCCCTTTCCTTTCGCTCATAGGATGACTAGACGTGGTACGAGGTGTCGATCCATCAGGGGTTTATGACATAGGTCACCTACGCTTGAACCATGTGCCCTGAGTTAGGACCAAAAATATTAGAGGCGTTACAATAGATGATGGAATTTTCGTAGCAGCGTCTTCCTGCACAACATGATCCAATAGAGGAGATTGACCATCTAGGAGAGGATACACCACCAAATGAGGGCGCACACTCGCTGCCACTTGATGGGATGCTCGAGAGAGGCAAGGTCTTGTAGCCCTCACCTCAATTGGAGAGGGTAGACTCTCTTCATTGGAGTCGCTCTCACGGCATTGAGGGACTCGCTATAGGGAGGATGACAACATTAATCGATGTAGAGTTGGTTGGGCATCATCTTCATGATCGTGACACATAAAGTGTTATCAAATATCTTCGTTGTCTACATCTCCCGATTCATGAGTGGAACCATGGATGGATTTGGGCCCAATTCATGGCTCCTAACCCTCAATAATTGTTTTGGAATTCACTCACATGAGAGAAACATCAAGGCTAAGTTTGTTATTCACCTCCTCCGGGACATAACAAGCATCTTATGGAGGAACAAGGAGTGAAAGCTCCATCCGACTAGAGAATCAAAGCCTTGGGAGATGTCTAAGGAGCTCTTTAGAGCCTGTTACATGTCCGAACACTTTGTTCGAAAAGGATAGATGAGTTTCATGACCTCCGAAAGGGATTAGGCATGGTGGCACAAAGACAAGAGCTGATTTCTGTATTTATTGTAGCATATTGATTATCTTCAAGAGGATAAATTGCAAGAAAACAGTTTCTTCGGGGACTAAATGCGGACTTGGCCGGGGCTATCGGGATGTCTTCTCACCTCTTCATGAGTTGTAAATTTTCTTCTCTATTCTTGGATTTTTTTGGGTTTGGTGACTACTAAATACCCTTGTAGAAGTCTCCTAAGAAAAATCCTAGTTCTAAACAGTTAGTCATTTTTCAAAATTTTGAGTTTTGATGCTTTTTCAGTCTTTTGCGGGTATTTCAACTTTTTCTGTCCCTCATGTCCCAAGTTCATTTAGGTCGTCTGTTCCCCAATTTTCCACTTTTTCCGATTTCTCTTGCTTTTCCTTTGTTGTTGGCTATTTTGCCTTTATGCGTCCTAACTCGTCCCAACGTCCCAAGTGCGGTCTACATCAATTTTTTCTGACTTATCTAATTTCAATGTATTGTGGTTGTTTCGGATTTTTATGTCCCGCTTATCCCAAGTGCTGCTTGACCACCATTTCCCTGCAAACATGCCTTTTCCAATTAGCATTCATGTTGGCTATTTTAGCTTTGCGCATCCCATCTGGCCCGATGTCCCATGGGACAATTGTGCACTTTTGATCTACCTTACCCGATTTGCATTATTTCAAGGTCAGCACAAGTATTAATTACCCCATTTATTACACCGCCAACCTACTTGGGTTTAAAATTCTTATAAATATTTGGGTAATTGGTCATTTTGTATCACCTCACTTACGAATTACTATTGACCATTCGTGTCCTCTCTCCTCCGCCATTTCTAGTCGTGTTCAAGTCATGTTCCATTATTTTTCAAATCTGTAGGTGTAAAAAGAAATTATGAAACATCAAGGTGTTGATCAAGGAACTAAGGAATCCTTTCTCACAAGTAATCTTCTAGCTCTGCTACAAGATGAAGATCAGTTTTAAAGGTCATGAACACATGTCTTCCTTGGAGATAGTTGTACCAAACATTGGTGATAGTGAAGCGCAACACCTGGACTTGGAATAATTCTGGGCGCGAATCAATTGTCAAAACCCTACTCCTATGGCTCAGTTGATTAAAGATAATGGGATCATAGAGGCAGGGGTTTTCCCATTTTAGTCCAGTGTGCCGATACAATTCTTGCTTGTAGCTCTTGTTTTGATCCTGATACAAAAGAAATCATTGATCCTCAAGGTCAGGTGGTGGCATGAATTGATGAATATTGCATTTGTACTACCCTCAGAATTCCTATGGTTGAAAATTCAAATACTCTCACCAAGGATCAGGCCCAAACTCTTTTTGATCAAGACAATGAAAAATACAAGAGCAGAATTGCCAAGTCTTGGTTCAAGAACCCTAAGAAAGGAGCCTCAAGGCTACCTAAGACAATGTTCAGAGTTGATTTCCATGAATAATTGTCAGACGTCATCACTCTGTTGGCCAAGATAGCAGGAATGCCCACCACTAATGAGTTTCACTTTTGGATGTGCCCCTACATCAATATCATATGTGAGGGTAAGCAGAATTTAAACTGGGCAGGAATCATTTGTGATAGCCTAACTGAGCAATTATCAAATGTTCAGAGAACCCAAACCTTCTACATGACCTCCTATCTAATGTACTCTATTGCAGCTTATAGAGAGTGGTTGGGTTTCTCCCATGTGGATGACAAGAAGGATGCCCCCATTTATATGTATCACCCATAGTTGATCTTGAAGATCAGTAATTATCACTTTAGGATGGTGAATGATGCATTCACTGTGTATATTGTCAAGCTTCTAGAAGGAGATACATGTAAAATATTTTTAGATGAGGCAAAACAATTGATCAATGTCTATGGTAGCTTTCTTCACCCAATTTAGGAAGTTTTCATATATAATATTGGTTGGATTTGAGGGACAACCCTTGAAACTTCCCATGTATTGCAGTGATAAGATGGCCTTGGTAGAAATCTACAGATAATTAGACAAGTTGCATAGAACTTGTAGGGATAAGAATATTGTAGGTATTCAATTCCCAATCACACTGGGTAATTACACTTGTAGGACTGCCCTAGATGCTCAGAATGTTGATAGAACAATTTCCCCTCTCACCCTTCATTACTATAAGCCCAGAACTTGCTTTGACATTAAGGATTTCATTTCCTCCAATTTCAAAATGGGTTATCAACATCTTCCTAATATTGAAGACTACTGGGAAAATTTTTCAAATGATTATGAAGCCAGGAGGAGATATTATGGGAGGTTATCTCTGCAACAGGTCATTGATTTTGGTATTTTTGATGTCCCTGAAGGATTGGAAGATGATGATGAAGAGATACAGTCTCTTGAGTATGAAATATCAATCAAACATACTCCTATTGAAACCATTGATTGGTTTTTCAAGGAGAGAGATGATTTGAAGGAGCTAAATAATCTTGTCCTAGTAAGAACTAGACTTTGGTTTGATAGGAAAATGAAGGGATTCAAGGAAAGGAAATCTAGGTCTACTTCCCAAGATACCCCTACTCCTCATAAGGAAATACCTGTGTTAGCTCTTGAGACAGTTGATCAATTTGTCTCTTCTCCTCCAGAATCCTCAACTCTAGTGTATACTAAAAAAGGGAAAATCAAGAAGGAAGATAAGGAAGCTGATGTTATTCAAGAAAGTGAACCCTTTCCTAAATAGGCTGAAGAAAAGGAAAAAATTGTGGACCTAGTTGATGATGATGACAGTCAAGGAAAAGAACAAGAAAATATTGAAGAGAATACACCTGAAGTAGGTAGTATGATGGAATATCAATCAAAGGAAATGGTTTCGAGTCCAGAAAATTCTACCAAGGAATCTCCTCACTCGAATAAAACTGATACCTCTATGCTAGAGGTGTTTTTTGTGCACTGAGACTACGAGTGTTATGAGTGCTTCTACACTTGGACCCATTGCCCCTTCCACTTCTAGTTCCTCATTCACTTGGGTACAACCATTACTGGAAAGCAAGAAGAGAAATGCTACTTCAAGTGTTGTTGTTCCCAAGTTTGATGCAGTGGCGCTCTTCTAGGTACTACTCCTCCCCCTCCAGCTAAAAATGCCAAAATCACATCAAGGTTGGTCTTAGACTCTCAAGGTCAGCAGTTCATGGAAATTGCAAAACCCAAGTCTGATAAAGATGAAAAGGACCTATCAATGGGTGATCTGAGTTGACTAGAATTCCCCTTGGAGAATCAACCCCTGGAAAGTGAAGTACATAATCTGAGGGAGACTGTGTCTAGGGTGATTGAAAGAGTTGAGAAGGGGAAGCAAACACAAGAGCAGTTGGAGGAGCAAAACCAAATTCTATCTAGTTTCATCAAATCCTTATTGGCAGAAGATAAGGTTCTTGATCCCACTCCCCTAGCTTCCATCCCACCTCTTGTTATCTTGTCCACTGATGAAGTTCAAGCCATTAAAGACATCCATAAGCATGCTACTTATGGTAAAGCAATGGAAGCTATGGTTGATGATTTAATAATCACATGCCTGAATTTTATTGAAGAAGCATTCAAGGCATATGAGAAAATTGTCAAGATTCAACTGAAGTTTTCCACAACACTCAGCAGTTGGATAGAGAATTGAAATTGTGGAGTGAGTGCATTCAAGACCTCAAATTGATGAGTGAGACAGATGTGTAGATCCTCTTGACTAATAAGGTTTTTGATGATGTTAAGCAGAATCTATCCAAACAATGGGTCTTCAACATTGACTGGAAAATCAAAGTTCTGGAAGAATCCATTGGAGAACTTAGAAATATGTTACAGAAGGAGAAGATTTTAAAGCTTGTGTCATATCTTCCTTCTTGGATATACATTTCCAAATATTCAAAGAGAATTCAAGTGATAAATTCACTATTCAAGAGATCAAATCCCAGTTCAAGGATTTTGTTAAAGAAAATCTATTCAAGTAGGATACCATCTCTAATGAAAAAAACCTAAGATATTTGCACACTGTGTAGGATACCATCACAGATGCCAACAAAGAGTTCTTGGAAAATGTAGAGTTCGAGAAAGACATGGAGAAGTGTTTGGGTAGTTGGACTCATGCCACTACCAATACAACAATTCCCTAAGGAATGGACATAGTTGCAACATTGAAGTGTTTCGAAATCAAGTGCTAAAGTCAAAGGGGACTACAAGTGCTTCCACTAGTGTCTCAACTTCCTAATTCTTATTTTCCTTTCTTCTTGTAGAAATATCTAGTTAAGGTTTTTTTATCCCTTTGAAATCATGTGTTATAAAAGCAAGGGATAAGCCAAGTTTGTAATATTTAATTAGATATTAGCTTTGGAGATTAAAAGAAAGGAAACTGAAAAGTCTCTTTTGTAACCGTTTTGTGGGTTATTTAAAGAAATTTTCTTATCATTGTAAGGGATCGACATTTTTGATATCCAGATGTAAAAGAGAACATTGAAATACTCAATACAAAAGAAATTTCACCCTCTCTCATGCTTCTTCTCTTTCTATTCTTTGTCTGATTCATTCAAGGCTATATGTATTTGAAGCAAGAACTTTGTGTCTTTCAGTTGATAAGTGTATTTGGAACTTTGTGTCTAATACATGCATGTCTTATGTTTCATATGCATAGTCTAAATATTGTTATTTTATCAAGCATAAGTAAGATATCTCTCTGCTATCTATATGTCTAAAAATGCTCTCCTATCTTCTGTTTCTGAATATCAGTCCTGACTTTTCCTATTTTCTTCTGTATTGAAAACCTTTTAATAAATGCATCTAAAGATATCAAAATCCACACCAAAATATTGAACACATGTCTTTCACTGATTCTAGATCGTTTCTTCAAATGTTGAAAACAAATAAGGGTAGATGGCTAGGAGGAATACCTATTAAAATGTTGGTTGTATGTTGTTGCACGTGTATGACTTCTTGATCCACAGCTAATTGTGAGAGCTTCCTTTTGGCTAGGAGGAACTACCTAAAATAGAAAACAAGACCACTAAATACAATTTAAACAATATATGCGGTGGAATTCCTAGCGTATGCTAGATCTGAGAAGTGTGGTACTCCCTGACATGGATGTCAATCCACCGTTTTTAAAGTAACTTAATGCTAATAATAAAGGAAATCCTACTCTAGTTAAAATGATTTAGGTATCTCATTCAACTACAATCAGCAAATTCGTTCACAAAAGGCTAAGCTATGATTGAATCAAGGTCAAGGTTTCGCCGAGTACGGCACCTAGGGCCGTGGTCTAATTCGGGCTATTTTGGGTATTTGGTGGAGGTTTTAAGATTTGTTCTTGGTCTGAGGGTAAAAACACGAGAGACCGACGTTAGTCCGGTATCATCGATGTCGGTTTAGCTTAACCAAAGTGATGGTTGTGGGTAATCGGTATCGGTATGGTCAGGCAGGTCAGAAACCCAATAAAAACTTGATCTCGAGGATAGATATAAGGTTAAATGGAAATGGAAAGGGAAATGACAAGGTCTATGTAGGTCTTAGATGTATACAGGGGATCTCTAAGAACCGGGTATGGGAAGTTCAACGATGTGGGTGAAATAATGGTCAAGTTTTCATGGAGGTAAATGGTGGGGAATGGGAATAGGAGTAGAAACTAATAATGTAAGTAAAATAGTCTACTAAAATGAAAATGGATAAGTGTTGGTTAACAAAACACTTATTGTTGTATGAACTTGATGTTGTTAGGAAATAAGGGATAAAATATGCGGAATAATCCCTCACAGAATCGCAATAGTAGAAACTAATATGCATAAATTATTACAGATCTCAAATAAAATTACATAATAAAATAACACAACACAAAGAGATAGTATTTAACGTGGTTCACCCAATTTGGGCTACGTCCACCAAGAATCACTTGCTCAGATTTTATTACAAGCCACCGCTCTCTCAATACAATACCCAGATCCGTTTGGAGCTATGCTCAACAAACTCTACAGAATTCACAGCCAAATTCAAAGCACATCTACAATGTTTTTCATTATACCCTACCATATGCATAAAACCATATAAGTAGGCAACTGCTTAAGTAGTTTTACAATACCATGGGTATCAAAACCATGGGCCAAAACCAGCCCAAAAACCTATGGGTCAAAAATCTCGCCCATATGAGAAGAGCACATTTCCCGATATGTCGGGTGCATTTTTTCGAGGCCAAAAAAACAATTTACGCCCAAACATGTGTACATTACTTAGTGTATAGTCTTCAACACTTTCACACATGAAAACAGGCTCCACAACCTAACAATCTCCCACTTAGAGACTAGTTTTCCTCTGAGCAAGCTTCTCAACCCTTCACTAGTTTCTATGAAGACCAACCAAAGCTAAACACAACTTCAGTTTTTCCCTTGTGACCACCTTGGTCATCATGTCTGCAGGATTCTGACTGGTATGAATCTTCTCTAGCTTCAACTTCTCTTCCTCTAAAGTTGTCCTGATGAAATGGTACCTTAACTATATATGCTTTGTCCTAGAGTGGAAAGCAAAGTTCTTAGCTAGGTGTATAACACTCTGACTATCACTATGCAACTTTCCTTCCTCCTACTTATGCCCCAACTCCTCAAGTAATTGTTGTAACCAAATCATTTCCTTGCTTTCCTCTGTGGCAGCAACATACTCAGCCTCCGTGGTTGACAAAGCCACTAACTTCTATAGTCGTGAAATCTAGCTTACTATTGTTCCACCTACAGTGTAAACATAACCTGTTGTGCTCCTCCTGCTGTCTACATCTCCAGCCATATCTAAATCTACATAACCACACAAAGTGGTGTTTGATCCACTATAGCACAAAACTGTCCCCATGGTCCCTCTCAAATACCGAAGGATCCACTTTACTTCCTGCCAGTGATCTCTACCTGGATCACTCATAAATATACTCACCGCTCCCACTACATGGGCAATATCAGGCCTAGTGCACACCATGGCATACATCAAACTACCAACCATTGATGAGTAAGGTACCTTGGACATCTGGTTTCTCTTCGCTCTATCTTAGGACACTGCTCCTTTGATAACTTGAAATGGCCTACCAAAGGAGTCCCAACCGGTTTAGCATCCTACATATTAAACCTCTCCAAGACCTTCTTAATGTACTCTTCCTAAGATAAAGTTAGCTTCTGTTCCTTCCTATCCCGAGATATCCTCATACCAAGGATTTGTTTAGCTGCCCCCAAATCCTTCATAGCAAAGGATTCACTTAGTTGCTTCTTGAGTACTTTTATTTCCTGCATGTTTTTACCTGCAACCAACATGTCATCCACATATAGACAAAGGATAATATAATTGCCATCCTCAAATTTCTTTGTATACACGCAATGGTTAGAATGACATCTAATATAACCTTGCTCCATCATGAAGCTATCAAATTTCTTATACCATTGATGTGGAGCTTATTTCAAGCCATACAAGCTCTTCTTCAGTTTGCACACCATCTCCTCTTTACCTTTGACCTCATAGCCCTTTGGTTGCTGCATATATAGTTCCTCCTCCAAATCACCATGGAGAAATGCAGTCTTTACATCAAGTTGTTCTAAGTGCAAGTCTTCTGCTGCAACTATTCCTAGAACAATTCTAATAGAAGTCATTTTTACTACAGGAGAAAAAATATCATCAAAATCTATACCTTTTTTTGTGCAAACCCCTTGACCACCAACCGGCCTTGTATCTTTTCTTGCCTCCTTCTTCCTCTTTGACTCTAACACCCACTTGTTCTCAGTAATGCCCTTTTCCTTCTGGGTAGCTTTACCAAATCCCATGTCCGGTTCTCCATGAGATCCTGATGCTCCTCATCCATGGCTTGCTCCCACTTCTTCTTCATCTACATGAATTGCTTCATCAATCTCTCTCTGGGTTCTCCACTATCAATGAGTAATAAATAATAAAGAGAAGGAGAAAAACGTTCAAGTTCTCTTCTTACCCTAGAAGACCTCCTCAATATAGGAGTTTTGGGGTTCCTTTTAGGAGGTTCCTGAACTGATTCATGTGTCACTTTTCCATCCGGAAGATCCTCTACCACTGCATATTCTTTCTTGGATTCTTCCCTATTTTCCTACAACTGCTACTTATACATGACTTTCTCATTAAATACCACATCCCTAGATCAATGATTTTCTTGTCCTTAATACTCCAACATTTATATCCAAAGTCATCACCACCATAACCAATGAAAGTACATTTTTCTGACTTAGCCTCTAGCTTGGTCCTATCATCCTTGTCTATATGAACAAACACCTCACATCCAAAGACTCTAAGAAATGAATAATCAACTTTCTTACCATACCAAGCCTCCTCAGGTATGCCTCCATCCAAGGCACTTGAGGGTCCTCTGTTTATCAAGTACACAGTTGTGCTCACCGCTTCTGCCCAAAAAGAAAGAGGAAGTCTTGCATGTAACCTCATGCTCCTAACACGTTCCATTATTGTTCTGTTCATCCTTTCTGATACCCCATTCTACTGCGGAGTTCCTAGAACTATCTTTTTCCTTGATTCCATTCTTAGAACAATAATCATCAAATTCATTGCTGCAATACTCCCCTCCATTATCTGACCTGAGACATTTTAGCTTAAGACTTGTTTCATTCTCTACCAAGGCTTTCCATTTAACAAAAGTGTCAAATACATCAGATTTGTTTCTAATACAATAAACCCAAACTTTCCTTGTTGCATCATCAATAAAAGTAACATAATAACTTGAACCCCAAGAGATGATACCTGAGCCGGCCCCCACACACATCAGAATGCACCAACTCTAACTTATTCTCTTTCTTTGTAGGTCCAACCTTGAGAAACCTTACTCACTTTTGTTTCCCATATATGCATTCCTCACATAACTCCAAACCTATTTCTGTATATCCAAGCAAATCCTTCTTTATGATCTTCATGCCCTTATGGCTCATATGACCGAGCCTATAGTGCCACAATGTTGTATCTACTTCTGAAGCCACAAGATTACAAACATTAGTGCTATAAGTGGTTAAATACAAGGTTCCAACCTTCTTACCTCTTGCCACCACAAGAGCACCCTTGGTAACCTTCCAAGAGTCCACTATAAATATCACAATACAACCATCACTTCCCAACTGCCTTACTCGATATCAAATTTCGTCTTAATGTAGGCACATGTCTGACATCCTTCAATAGCCAAGTATTCCCATTCTACATCTTAACCCGAATATAACATTTTCCAACTATGCTACAAGGCTCATCATCACCAAGAAAAACATGCCCAAAATCTCCTCAACATAATCAACAAAATAATGCCTATGTGGAGAAGCATGGAAAGAAGCCCCGAATCTAAAACCTAAGATTCAAGAATATTGCAAAGCAAAGAAAGAATCAAAGCATCCTGACATACATTACCCATTGCCACATTTGCCTCCTTGTTTTCTTCTTATTGTTTCTTCTTGTCCCAAAGCTCCCAACAATCCTTCTTTACATGCCTAGACTTTCCACAATGCCAACATACTATCTTGCTTTTGGATTTTGACCTTGCCCGATCCTTTGATTTTCCAGCTTCCTTTATTCTTCTGTCTCCCTCTAGTTTCCACTGTCAAAACATTCCCTGAAGTAGAAGATTCACCAGAGCTTTTTCTTCGCATTTCCTCACTTAGAATCACCCCTACAACATCCTCAAACTTCAACTTTGAGTTATCTGAACCGAGTTGCTTACCGCCATTACCAAGCTATTCCAACTCTCAGGTAAAGAGCACAGAACTAATAAAGCCCTAAATTCTTCATCAAATTCTATTATAACTGAAGCTAGCATATTTACAACCGTATTAAAATCATTTAGATGATCTGCTACTGAACCATTCTCAGACATCTTCATATTAAACAAATTTTTCATTAAAAATATCTTATTAGAGGCAGAGGGTTTTTCATACAACTTCCCTAATGCATCCATCAGTTCTTTTGTAGTCTTTTCCTTTGAAACATTAAATAATACCAAAGATGCAAGACACAACCAGATTGTCCCAAGTGCCTTTCTATCTAGAAAATCCTATTCTCACATCTGTCATGCTCGAGGGTTTGTTCACCTTCTCAGACAACGGAGTATAAAGATCCTTCTGATAAAGGTAATATTCCATCTGCATCTTCCAAAGACTGAAATTTTGCCCGTTGAATTTATCAACCCTAGATCTTCCATCATCTACCATAGCTCCCACTCAAGATAAAACTTTCCCTACAATTCAACACTTCAGCAAACCAAACTAGGCTCTGATACCAATTGTTAGGAAATAAGGGATAAAATATGCGAATAATCCCTCACAGAATCACAACAATAGAAACTAATATGCAGAAATTATTACAGATCTCAAATAAAATTGTAGAATAAAATAACGCAACACAAAGAGATGGTATTTAACGTGGTTCACCCAATTTGGGCTACGTCCACCAAAAATCACTTGCTTAGATTTTATTACAATCCACCGCTCTCTCAATACAATACCCAGATCCGTTTGGAGCTATGCTCAATAAACTCTACAGAATTCACACCAAATTCAAAGCACATCCGTAATGTTTTTCATTATGTCCTACCATATGCATAAAACCATATGATTAGTAGCAAACTTGCTTTTTTACAATACCATGGGTATCAAAACCATGGGCCAAAACTAGCCCAAAAACCTATGGGTCAAAAATCTTGCCCATATGAGAAGAGCACGTTTCCCGATATGTCGGGTGCATTTTTTTATGCCAAAAAAAAATTTACGCCCAAACATATTACTTAGTGTACAGATCTTCAACACTTTCACACATGAAAATAGGCTCCACAACCTAACAGATGTCAAATTGGCAATGGAGGGTGATCAAATGGAAGCAACTTGGTGTGGTGCCGACACTTCCCGAATGCTCCCATGAAGTCAAATGGCTCATGATTGCTTCCGGTGTTGACTGTGGGATGCTCGATGTGTGTACGAATGCTAGTTTTGTTGGCATGCACGCAGCTCTAGTTTCATCTCTTTCCCTCGAAAAGATGTATCAACCTCGAAATAAGGTTGTTTTGGGATTAAATGGTAACCGAAGCGGTTCTGGTTGACTGGAAATAGTTTAGGGTAATCGGCGTCGGTTAGGGCGAGATTTCCTAGGTTTTCTAAAATGGGAAGATCCCTTTGATTTTCTTAGATCTCATTCATTTTGCTCCATGGATTAGAATGGAATCTTCCTTCTAATGAGTGGGAATGTGGTTAGAGGGAATATAGGCTTTGATTTTTAGGGTTTGGGTAGGTCTTAGTTAGTTATGACAACATACTAAGAATAGGTCTTAGGGTGAGGTGGCTAGATG
This sequence comes from Taxus wallichiana var. yunnanensis, assembly GCA_018340775.1. NCBI lineage: Eukaryota > Viridiplantae > Streptophyta > Pinopsida > Cupressales > Taxaceae > Taxus > Taxus wallichiana. Next base: position 549,554,305 of record CM031243.1, read on the forward strand.
ATGTGTATAGGTGAGGTGGATGGTGTGGGCATTATCCAATTAATATATTTAAATAATAGGTATTATGAGATTATAGATTAATTTAATTAAATTAATTAAATTAATATTAGATTGGGGAAAGGGGCCATGGTTGGGTGAGTGTGTTTGAGTTGGTGATTTGTCAAGGAGGGCCAAGGGGAGTGTGACCCAATTTTGGTGTCTACATTTTTTCCTTTTTTTGTGTAGCTTGTATTGGTAAGTGACGCTGACAAAAAAATAAGATGTGGTTGCCCCATGTGTGGGTGAAGGTGATCCCCCTCAAACTAGGAACTGATGAGGCAAAAGGTAGAATCGATGAGTGGTTTGATAAAAGGTGAATGTGATGAAGAAGAAGGTGGGAAATGAGGGTAAAAAAAAGGAAAAATGTCTACTCGGGTAATCCAAGTAATGGGTCAGGGTCAAAGGTAGTAACAGTCAAACGCACACACACATGTATAAACTATAGCATGGTACCAAGTTGAAGAGCAGAAAACTCTACATTGTTCTAAGGTCGATAGGTTTATCCAAACAAGGTTGAGGTGATTCTAGTATCTAAGGTATAGGATATGGTCAGGAAACATGATGCAGGTCAGGTGCAGGAACGTTTAGGTATGTTCCAGTACACCAAGGGTTGGGTCAGGATAAATGGTCACGGCAGGAGGTAAGGTAAGGTTAGGATGTCCATCAACATAGGTAACAGTGCCATAAGGTATAGTGAGCACATGAGGTCACATGTCACTAGCAATGTTCCAGGTCCAAGTATCTAGGTCACGACATGGGTAGGGCCAAGGTATGGGTAAAATAACGAGTCCCCAAATGAGGATGAGGTGAGGGGTAAATGATAAGGTCAAGAAGATAAAGTGAAGTGTCCAAGGAGGTGTGGTGAGGTAAAAAAGGATTTAGGTCAAAAATTGGGGGTAGGGGGTAGGAGAAAGACTAATAAGCAGGGTAACCGATGATGGTTTAAAGGAACCGATGCCGGTCACGATGGACCGACCATGGTAAGCTAGGGCACAGGACCGATGTCGGTCAAGATAAAACCATCGCCAGTCAAGTCGGGTAGGTTATAAAAAGAAAATGTCGTATTTTTCCAATCATATGTCTTTTACAAAAGAGGAGAAAATGACAGGAGAAAGAGGAAAAGGTGGAAAGTGACAGAGTGAGATGGAGGATTGAGTTGGCAAGCCACGTGGCTGTGATAGTTGGTCGATAGGTGGATCCACGAGCTGGGTTGGATCGATTTGATTGGTTGGAGAGTGAGAGGTCATTCGGTGATGGTAAGAGGCAGGAGAGGGATCGGGGGGACCACCAGTGCAGAGGTTGGAGGTGCCACCACACATACGGTAGTGCGATGAGGTAAGATTCAATGTCCCTCCTTTTTTGTTAAGTAGATTGATAAAAATTAGGGTAGGAGGGAGATGGGTTTTGGGGGGAATGAAATTTGAATTCGGGGAAGATAGTGGGTAAAAGAGGAATGGGGAGGGTAGAATTAGGTAAATGAGGGGTAGGAAGGGGTTTTAGGTAGGGATTAGGGTGGGGACTAAGGAGAAATGTGAAATTTTGGTAGAAATAGGGCATGGTGTTGTGGGTTATCGCCACGATAGTGACCGACGTCGGTCGAAGGTTGGCCGGCATCGGTGGGGTATAACCAGAATCAGTCACGGATGAGGTGACCGATGCTGGTTATGGGTAGCGACCGTAGTGTCGATTGATGAGGACCAGCACAGTCGAAAAGGTAGAAAAACACTTGCCCTAAAAAGGGAAATAGGCAAGGGTTGAGTTGTTAGGGAAAAATGTATAGATGTGTGGGAAAATAGGTAAGGTCGGGAGTGGGTCAAAATGGAAGTAGGTGAGGGGTTAGGGTGTGTGTAAATAGGTAAGGTGATATTGGGTTGGGTAGGTTTAGGGTGGTAGGTTGGTTGGTTAGGGTTGGGTTGGGTAGGTAGGTAGGTTAGGGTTGGGTTGGGGTGGAGGGTAGGTCATGGGATAAATGGGTAAGTAGCAAGTAAAATAGGTAGGGTAATGGGTATGGGTATGGGTGAATGTAGATATGGTCATGTTTTAATAATGTGATTGTTTTGTTGGATGCAGGTGAGAGATCAGTTGAGGATGTGAGATAGGGTGCCACCCCTTCTAGTGACAGTTCATGGGGTGGTGACAGTCAAGGAGTGGAGGCATGTCACAGATGTTGGCCTGAGTGGGGTCAAGCGCTACCATCATGTAGTCCAAACCGAGTCTGATGGTCACTCTCATCGATAGATGGGATTCCACGACCAACACATTCCACCTACCGATGGGGGAGATGATCGTCACCCTGGAGGACGTGTATAGGATCCTGTGGTTACCTATATTGGGGATGCAGTATATTCGATCTCCTCGAGCATCTAAGGAGTTGATGCTGACGGTATTTGGTGAGGGACTGGTGGAGCTGACCTTCCACAATACTAACCTGAGCTATGGAGAGATGTACCTAGCCCATCCAGAGGAGATGAGGCTAGTAGTATTATTGATGGAGGCAGTCTTTTGTTTTGCACTGCCAGATGTAGAGGGTGGAGATTCCCATGATCACTGATAGGGGTATTACATGATATGATTATGGATAGGACCTGCTTCACATGGGCACCAACATTCCTAGTGCATCTATATAGAGAGTTATGGGCATATGGGCGCTCTGCATGTTCAGTCTGTGTTGCACGTTTATTCTTCATTATTGGGCCTACGAGCACATTGTTTGTGTTCATTCCGATTGGTATGCCCCGGGAAGATGCATTTGAGCTTGGTTTTGTTCGGGTGGGGTATAGGTGATGGGTGCATGTGATAGGAGTGCACGAGTAGGTGGGGTTAGACATGATGTGGCCTATTATAGGCAGTTACTAGAGGGATTGTTTGGCATGGACATTATTTGGAGATTGTATGTGGGCTATCCCTCATACAAATAGATGGCGATGAGTTAGATGGCCTTCAGCTACTCAGATGGATAGAGGGGCACCATGTAGGGGAGCACGAGATGATCCCGATAATGTGAGCTCGAGACAAAAATTTGGGCTGCCATAGATATACCTCCACCCTTCCCACAGTATAGAGAGAGATGACATGGAGAGGCCATTACCTCTACCATAGCCGATAGTGCCTACAGGGGTAGGAGGAGCAGGTGATAGACCGGTAGATCGATGATGTCGAGTGATAGATAGATATAGATAGTGGTGGGCTTCCCATTTATGAGCAATACCACCTAGGTCGGGTAGCTAGATTTAGCCACTATCACTATGTGCAGAGAGATGCCCTACAAGGGTAGGTGGTGACCCTGATTACCCATTTGGGGATGGTACAGAAGGGCGAAGTTAGCAGGTTCAAAGGCAGAGGTGGCCACATTACATGCGCGGTAGGTAGCCTTCGAGCCCGATGGCCCAGGGGTGGAGATGGAGATGGAGATGGAGATGGAGATGATGAGTAGGTGGCCACTCTATAAGCATAGGTTACAGGTTTGCAGGGCCAGTTGGCCACTACACAAGTGTAGATTGAGGCACTAGATGCTCAAGTAAAAGCACAGGGTGCGAGGCCAATGGCACCTCCACAAGCACTTGGGATAGGGTCCTAGTTCATAGGTAGGGGTGGGACAAGGTCCCATAGGATAGGTACAGGGGTAGAGGCCGATGGGGCCACCACAGACAAGTACCCATATCCAGGTTACGGGATGCCTTAGGTGAGGCCAGATATTACCAGATCAGTTGATGGTGGCGGGATAGATTTTCTATCCTATGGAGAGTACAGGGCACAATAGGCCTCGAGTGAGAGGACCAGATCCCATACCCACAGCATGGAGAGCATAGGGGGCCATTGAGCCCCAAGATAGGATCAGGGTGAGGCCACCAGTTCACGGAGGCCAGCTCCAGGTGATGTACTAGTAGGGACCCAACCACAACCCATGGCGGGTGGTGAGATGTTATCAGCCGCCGAGACAGAGAGCCGGGAGGAGGAGGAGACAGGAGAGACTAATATGGAGGATATCCGGTAGGATGATGCCTGATGTACATCCCTCCATTTTGATGTATTTTATTCATTTTTGATATATACCATCTGCCTGTGCCAAGAGAGTGAGGATGTATACGAGAGTTTTGTATATTTTTATCATATACCGCTGCATGCCAAAGATGGTGAGGTTGTATATGAGATTTTGAGAGATTTGGTTATATACATCGGCCTACATGCCAAAGATATTTGAGAGTTATGTATATGGATACACATGTTTGGATGTTTTTATTTATAGAGATGATGATGATTATGGTCATTATGTGTATACATGGTTGTGGTTATCTTGCTATTTTGAGTTGTATATGTGATGGAAACCAAGTAGTGTAGGCATGATAGAGTCAGGTCATAGGCATGGATCGAGTTAGGTTTTAGGCATGGATGGATGGATAGGATTAAGCATGTTAGATAGGCATGGATGGAGTTAGGCATGGTGGAGTGGAGTTATAGGCATGGAGTGAGTCATAGGCATGGTGGAGTTAGGTTGTGGTCTAGGCATGGATTGAGTCAAAATTGGTTGAGTTTGTAATTCATTAATTTGTGCAATTAATGATGATATGGGTCATGTTTGAGATGTTTTATAGTAATATGCATGATAATGGTAAAGAAATGGTAGACATAATGAATGTATGTATGATGATGATAAAATTTGGAAAGCAATTTGTTGTTTGTTTGGTTTAATTCCCAATTATTGATATAAAAAGAAATCTAACAAGGGTAGATTGTGATTTAGGAAAATGAAAGGTGAATTGGTTAGGGTAGAGAGTGGCTGAGCTAACCTCCAAGGGCCCCATGCCCTCGGAGTGCTACCTACATAGTCCCGGCGAAAAGGGACCTCAAGCCGATGTAGTTCTCCCATAAGCTAGGGAAGAATGCGAGGAGGTATGAGTATGGGTTGGTAGGTTATAGGCATGATTGGGTCTAGGTCTTTTTAGGTATGGGTGAATTGTGGGCACATTGGTATGGGTGATTTTGAGTTGATTATGGTGAAAGAGGAAAATTACCCAAAGATAAGCGTCGAGGATCGAGTCCTGTATAAGGTAATCAATACATAATGAAGAAGGTTAAAAGATAAGAGGAGGTGAGGAAGCCACCTAATTGGTAAGGATCATAACGAGTAGGTCATACCTTGGATAGGCTGATGAACATAAGACCCTAAAGACATTGCATGATTGATTATTCCAAAGGTGAAGAGTAGTCACATGATCACCAAATGTCATAGTTTCAATAGGTCCCTTAAGGCGGTAGGAAATGAAGGTGCAAAGGGTGAGAGGGTGAAAAGTGGGTAGTTTATATGGTATTTGGTAGCATGCATTTGGGAAAGAGATCCAAGATCACAATGGGCAAGTCCATGACGAAAAAAAAATTATGTGTGACTTGTATTTGAGATAGACTGATCGATGTGGGAAGTCTATATGGGAGGAGGAAATTAACTCCTTGAGGTCTTCGTGAAGCTGATCGATGCGGGAAGCTTTAGATTCTCTCTCTCCTTTTTTTTTTTTAAGTAGACTTTACATAGTTGTCCTTTGAGGGAGCATTCTATTTATAGCAGTGATGTAGAGAGAAAGATGTCCTTTTGAGGGAGTCATCCATTTATTGGAAGTTTGACTCAAGGATTTGATTCCCATGTGAGGGCTTTGAAGTCATGGACAAGACTAAGGTGAAGAATTGGATTCTTGTTCAGAAAGAAAGGTGAAATGACCATGGGATCTCATCTAAAAAGATGAAAAGTATCCATGAGAATCATGCCATGTGCAATGCACCGTGGTACACATATTTAAGAGAAGATAAAAGAGTGATGGGTATGCACATGATTCTTGTTTAATCATTGGTGATGGCGTAGGAAGTGGATAGTGCTCAAGGGACGAGCATGGAAAGAGGAGAAAGGTGAGGTAGGACTAAATTCAATAGTAGAATGGTCGAAGATGCAAGGCATTAAGGGGCTTAGGTTCGGTTTACCATCTAATGAAGATAAATGATAAGCACCTGATCCATAAGTATGAGTCATGATGTATGGTCCAAGCCAATTAGGAGAAAATTTTCCCGTTTACTTTTTTTTGCTTTGGTTACATGTTGATTTTCTTTCAGACAAGGTCACCGACTTGGAAGGTTCGTTCATGGACATGTTTTTCATAGGCACGTTTGATACGTTTTTGGTAAACTTGAAGATGGTCAAGAGCATTAAGATGGCATTCATCTAATAACTCAAGTTGTGCTAAATGGTCCTAGTGAAAGTCATCATCATTGAGCATGTCATGGAGAGAAATGTGAGGGAGGGAATCTAGACTTTGAGAGGCAAAATAGCCTCTGTACCATAGACCATAGAAAAGGGTGTGGCAGCAGTGGAAGTGTGATACTAGTGCGGTATGCCCATAGGGTGAAAGGAATGTGCGTATGCCAATCCTTCCCAGTATCATTAACCACTTTCATGAGAATTTTGTTTAAGGTTTTATTAGTGGATTCGCTTGGCCATTGGTTTGTGGGTAATAAGGTGATGAGAAACTTAAAACTCCAATGTGACAAATAATTTGAAAGGTTTATGAAATATTTTCGCAAGGTTTTATTTTTGAATTGTTTGTCATTATCATTGATGATGAGGTGATGCGAATACCAAATTGAAAAATAATGTGATGGTTGATGAAACATATCTTCTCAACTTTCATGGAGATTAGAGGTATGGCAAATCACATATTTTCTCGGCTTTCATGGAGATGAGAGGTATGGCTTCAACCCATTTGGTGTATCCTCATCGATCATCCATTTAGGAACAATGGTAAGGAAGAGAGGAGGAGCCTCGCCTACTCACATTGATAAGTCGAAGGCCCCAAAGAAATGGTGGTTATGAAAAAAAAGGAGGAATGGATTTGGATCCATCAACTGGAGTTTTTATACGATGAAGGTGGTGAAGAAGAGTGGAGCAAGTGAAGAAGGTGGAGGGGATGGTTGATGTCCTCAATGAGTTCAATAAGGGCCTTCTTTTGAGTTCAATGGGGTTTAATTGAGTAAACCACCGAAGTACCACCATATGGATCGTTATGTTTATGGGTAGTACATGGAATAACAGTATGGTGGCCTTGCTCATAAAATCCAAAACCAAAACCCTTCCACGCACATCGGTGCAGGAAGGTGTGGGTGAAATGATGATTGGTGAGTGACTAGAGGTCAATAGAAAATGGGTGGGTTTGTGATGGTGGTTCAGGTGTATAAGTGGTAGTATCAAGTCCCCCATAGGTGAGATTGGTACGAAGGTGGGGAGGACCATAAAGGAGGTGCTCTCCTATACGGTGATCATAGCAAGGGTGTTGGTGAAGACTTCTATACTCTTGTGGAGTAAGGAATGTGTTGACACTATATAAACGATACTCCCCCAGAGTGAGGTGTTGAAAAATGCCTTCTAAGGGATCGGTGGTTGATATGTGGTAGCTGGGATAGACGATGTGTTAGAGGTTGAATCGAGGTAGAGACAACTGATTGGGAGGCTGACGGTTTGACCGTGGAGGTTGTGCAGTGGTAGGGAATGGAGGATGTAGGTGCGGTTGAGGTAGTGGCGGCACTAGTGAGTGGAGGTGTAGGTGAAGAGGCAGTGGTTGTGGAGGTAGATGCTTTAATGGGTATAAGCACGTCATTGGGTCAGTAAAGCATGTTACAGGTTTTGAAGGGTGATGGGTCAGCCAGAATGGTATAGGTGTGTCCTTCATGCTCAAACTTTACACAATGATGCAAAGTGGAAGGGACACAACCCATGACATGAATCCAGGGTCTACCAAGTAACATGTTGTATTGAAATTCCCCTCCAAGACATAAAATAACTCTAAAATAGTATGGGGGCCCATGCGAACATGGAGGATGATGTTGCCAAGTGTAGGGTGATAGTTCATTAAATGAAAGCAACATGATGGGATGTTTATGCATGTAATTATCGGGTATGCACATTTGGGCGAATGCATGGGAGGAGATGATATTAATTCTAGTGCCCCATCGATCATAACACGTCGTACATGTATATCATCAATGTGGACAAAGATGAAGAGAGCTGGATCTAGGTCATCGGTTTGGTGTGGTGTGATCTCTTCATATAAGAAGTGAGTGTGGATACTTGGTGAGTAGGTGGAGGTGTAGATGAAGGTGTAATTTGGTGAGAGAGGCCACATGATGGGGTGTAATAATAGAGGCCACAGGTGTAGGGTCATTGGGTAAGACCTCAATAGACTGAAGAACCTCCATGAGAGCTTGACGATGGGATTATGAGGTTTGGATGAGGTCATATAGGGACATTTTGAGGGGGGATTGGTGTAGTTGTTTGAGCATCCCACAATGTGTAACCCCGTTAGAAATAGGATATGTGGGGCCATGCATATAGTGATTTTAGGTGTGGTGCAGATGGTATGTTGGGTATAGGGTTGGTCATGGGTTGATTGCCTTTTCCTTGCCTTTATCTTTCTAAGCATGGGTAGGTAATAATGTGGATCATGTTGATTTGAGGGCGAGTTGGTAAATGGAGAAGGTGTAGCCATGAGTGGTATAACGACATGATGAGAAGAAACCTACCAGGGGAAAAGCCTTATGAAGATGAGTCAGGCAATGACATTTAGGTGGTGGTTTGGCAAGTTCTCTGATGTGAACCATGTTAATTTCAAATCTTGGGGGTGGCTCTAAGAGTTGTGGGGGTGGAGGTCTCGGTCATTGAGTAGGCAATGAGGAAGAACTATGGAAATGGGTGCTGGAAAAATGGGGTCCTCATCGAGAAGGTCATCATCATCAAAGTTTTCTTCAAGAGGACACAACTGAGATAAGAATGGTTTTCAAAGCCTTATAGTTCTCTACATCGTGTCTTGGCACACGATGGTAGGTGTAAATTTTGGTGTCATCAAACCCCTTTGGTTTGGGTTTGAGAGGGTCATAAGGTCTGAGAGGGTAAATGTGATGACAAAAGTTTCAAGGAGGTTGGTTAAGATTTTGGCATAGGATCCCGCTAGTGGATCACAATGGGAAGTGAAAGTGGGTTTGGGTGTAGGTGCGGCCGACTATAGAGGAAGGGTCTTTGCATGAGGGGAGTAGGTCAAGCCACGGTTTTAGGTGTTGGTGTGGTCTTAGGTGTTGGTCGTGTTTTCTTGGGTAGGGGTATGGTAGATGAACTGGAAAGAGAGTGTGTGGTTGGTTTGACTACCTTATTGGAGGGTAGCAGATTTTTGTCTTTAGGTTGCACCTTCTTGGGTAAAGGTGATACAGGGCACATGAGATCTAGAGGGAAAAGTGGATGGTGGAAGAGGGAGTTACCCACGGGGATAACTGAGGTGCTGTGAAGGTAGATGGCATGGGTCATGTAGGAGGTGTGAGGGAAAGAGATTGAAGTGTCGTGGGTTGTGAAGAAGTTATCGATGGTATTGGAGGTATGGGTGGTAAAATGTTACAGGTGTGGGCGGAAGTCATGTTGGGTGCTTGGGTATGTTAGAGGTTTGCGAGGAGGAATGGGCTGCTATGTTTTTAGTTTACCGGCAAGTGGAGGTTTCTTAACCATGCTAGAAGGATGAGGTCCTAAGATGGATGGAAGGGGTGAAGGTGATGAAGGTGTGATCGGTGAGGTTGGGGTATGAGATCTATGGGATGGGTTCTTCTGTTTGGGTTTTCATTAAGCTTGGTGTCGGCTTTAGAGGATGTAGCTAAATCTAATTTGATGGGTGGATGAGTAAGGTCTGGTGGTTGGGATGACCCCTAAGGTAGTAATAGGTTTAGGCAAGGAAGATGATGTAGGTGTGGGTTTGGATGTAGATGCATGTTGGGTTATGGGTAGGGGTGTGAGTTGAGCCATGAGTGGTATCATGGGGAATTTGTGATAGTTGTGGTTGTGTGTGGTTTGATTGGCTGAAATATTTTTGGGTAGATAGTGGAGGTGTCAGCGAGTGACATCTGCATTTGTGTTGAGACAAGGAAGCAGAAGACGCCCCCAAAGTAAAGCTCTATCCACATAATCTAGGTGGTCAGCTAAACGTGAGAATGAATCTATAGTAAGTGAGGTTGATGAGGATCCAATGGTGATTCCCATAAAATGTGTCTTAGAATGGGGAATTTTCTAGCTTCACCTCTTGTGGGTAAGAGAGCCAAAAGTAAGTCCACATGATCTTGGGTGACTGATGGAGAATGGTCACCTAGAGGCAACGACATTTCTACTAGGTCTTGGATATGTGGAGGAGATGATGGGCACTCCTCTGTGGGTGGAGGATATGATGGGTGCTCCTTTGTGGGTGGAGGAGATAAACAAGCATCTTCCATGGGTCAGAGAGGTACTGGGATGATAGATCTCTAGGTGGAGAAGCCAAAGGTGAAATGGTTTCGATGTTAACAAGAGTCTCCTTCATGGGTGAGGAGGAGGAAAGGGTGTTCCTCTGTGGGTGGAGGAGTAGGTGAAGTGGGTTCAAGTGTAGGTGGAGGAATTCGGGCTAATATTTCCTTTATGGAAGGAATATGAGGTAATTGGGAAGCAACGGGTGCGTCACTAAAAATAGCATGGACCTCATGGGTATGGCTATCATGAGTTGAGGTCTCTCCGGTTTGATCAGAAGAAGGGGCATGATTAGGAAATGGTTTCTTGAAGATGTGTAGGTTTTGATTGGCAGTGCATTAGGATTATCCAAGGTTAACTCGCCTTTCTCAAGCATTTCTTGGAAAATGTTTTGAAAGTGATGCAATTTCCATCACTATGACCTTTTACTCGATGATAGTTGCAGAAGTTGTGCTCTTGTACCATATGGGTGTGGGGCGAGCAAGATCAAAACCAGTGTGTGGTTTTATGGAGGAAGGGTGATGGCCCAACTTTAATGAGCTTTTCTAAGACAGAAGAATAAGGCTCCCCAATTGGGGTGTATTTCCATTGTTCCCATCTAAATTGAAAATTCTAGATAGGAGAAATATTAGATGAGGGGCTAGCCTGATTTGATGGATGAGTTGGGTTGGCTTTGAGTACCACTGTGTTAGCGAGTTCCTTGGATTTTGAATAATTGTTTTGTGGTTTTGAAGAAGAAGAGGTATCATTTGACTTAAATGTTGAGTTTTATTACGTAGTTGGATTTTCTTTTCTTCGATGGCCCGAATCTCTAGCTTTCGTGCCATGGTGAATGCTTCATCGAAGGTTCGAAAGTCTGCACCTATAGGTTAGTGAGATATGTCTAGCACAAGCCCGCATGAAGAGCTCTATGAGTTTGGTTTGTGGTAGTTGGAATGTGAGTTGATTGATTAGGCTACGCCAATGAGTGACAAAATCTATGATAGATTCGTTGTCATATTGATGTGTAGAGTAGAGGTCAATCATGGTAACCTTCTTAACAACATTGATGGAGAAGTGATCCAAGAAGGCTTGGGCTACCTGATTAAATGAGAAGATAGAATGTCTAGGTAACCCACTATACTAATCTAATGCAGGCCTAGTCAGAGACATGGGAAAGGTCCTCAGGAGAAAAGTGTCATCATGGGTGATCAGATAACACCCATGTTTGAAAGACCGCAAATGTTGTTGCGGGTCCTCTTTGTTATTGAAGCGGTTAAATTTAGGAATTTCCCAATGCATGGGATATGGACGGATAGGAATGGATGGGTGGATAGGCTCATTACAAATCTCATCGTAGGTGAGAGAGTTACGTGTTCCAAAAACCATGCTTCTAGTGTCTACATCTTGTCCATCATTAACTTGATTAGGTCATTGGTAGGTTGTGATGTATGGGTACCTCCTGTAGTGTAAGGAGGTTGGTGTTGGACATATGATGGAGGTGGCATTCTAGTATATGGTGCTTCCATATAGGTAGATTGAGAAGGAGGAGTGAGATAGGGGTACGTACCCAGAATGAATGATAGATGAAATGGGAGGTTGCTTGATAGTACGTATATGGAGGTGGAAGGGTCATGGTGACCCTAGTAGCAATGGGGGCTAAGGACTGTGGAATAGAAAGGACAACATTTTGAAAAGGGGTAGGGGTCACCGACACCGGGGTGGTTGTGTAGCTACGGGTATATGTGAGATAATAGGTGCGGATGAGGTTACGTTTTGGGTGGTTGGTGAAAGGTATAGTGGATGTAGCGGGTGCAATAGATGTGGCAGACGTGGCGGTCATAGTAGATATAGGGCCCAGCAAAATACCTGGGGAAAGGCAGATGCGATGTAAGTAGATAAAGCTAGCTAGAGAGGCTGAGTAGAAGTAGGAGTGAGTTTCGGGGGATAGATACAGGCATGCCGTATATCAACTGACCCGAGGCATCTCGAGTGGATGAGTGGGACAAATAAAACTACAAGGTGGTAGGATTTTGGTCAAGGAGTCATGTGAACTCCTTGTCCCCTGTGGCGATAGTGATAGGTTGGGTAGGATCCATGGGTGATAAAATAGAAGGTGGTGAAGGACTAGGTGGGAGTGGTTGACAACTGGTGTGGAATACGAGGGCATTTTCTTCATTACACGTGAGCACCATGTGAACAAGTACTAACGTGGTAGGACTGTTTTCTATAAATGACACAAAATATAGTAGAGATAGGAGAAACAGTGGTGGTAGGTGGATTGGGGTTAAAATATTAGTTGGAGAATTACATAGGCTAACCGATGCCGGTTAGGGTAAATAGACGCCGGTCACAGTTAACTGACAGTGGTCATTGTGGAAAATGGACAGTTTGTCAAAACAAGGTAAAAGGCCAATAATTTGCCAAGTATGCAAGATGTTGATGGAATTTACCTAGAAAGTGAATATGCTTAGAGTGACAAAGACTCTAAATAAAAAAGAAGGTGAAGTAGGTGTCCTTTTTGGTAGGTTAACCAAAAGCACAGTAAACCGACGCCAGTTGGGTAAAACCGATGATGGTCAGAGGGTAACCGACGATGGTCACTGGGACCGACACTGGTTACTTATGAAATTGAAACAGAGATGAAGAAAAAGTGGTTGTGAGTTAAAATAAAATATGGAATCAAACCCAGAATTCTAAGAATGATGAGAATATGGTCCAAGCACACTCAGATGAAGTTGGAATACACCAACTATGATGAGGAGTGTGCAAGGGGAAATAAGAAAATGAAGAACATGTCCTCTCACCTCAAAAACACAAGCCAAGCAGAAACACTAAGAAAAATTCGATCCTAAGAGTGCTTTTTCTATTATGTTTGTTTAGCTTATGCTATTTAAGGACTGACTCATGAACTTTAGAATAGAATTTTTGGTGAGGATGGCTTCCTATGAAGAAGGAGATCTACAAGGAGAGGTTTCAGGTATGTTATGGCGGGGCGGGCCTTCCTCTAAAGTATGACTCGATAGAAGTAGTGAGCTGGGTGCCTACTGTGTCGTGATCATGTGATCACCTACAGCTTCTTCCAGGAGAGATGTTGTTTAAGAATGTGTGTATTTTCAATTTTGTGATGTTTGGTAAGACTCAGAGAGAGAGAGAGAGAAAGAAAGAAGTTGTTTTCTATTATTCATTTATCAACCATCAGCTAGGAATGACTTCCAACGTATAGGTTGCCCTCAATTAATGTGAGCTAATGCAAGAAAGAAAAAAATGAAATGAAATGATTTTAAAACCCAAATCGAAATGTTGAATTCGATGACACAAAAAGATGAATAGGAGAAGGGATGCTCTTTCACTAATGCGATACTAATGAAAGGAAAGAAATGTTCATTTTAAAGCACCAAAATACAATTGCTTTTAGACAATAGAAGAAGAGAAGATTCTAGGGAGAAATTTAATGTGAGAACCTTTTAGAAAGGAAACAAACATGAAAATTTTCACCTAGAAATGAAGAAATGCAAAGAACCCCGAATGGGTCCCACCAAGCATGCCAAAATGTTTCACTTGATTCTAGATCGTTTCTTTGAATGTTGATGAAACAGATAAGGGTAAAGGGCTAGGAGGAATACCTATTAAAATGTTGGTTGTAGGTTGTTGCACGCATATGACTTCTTGATCCACATCTGATCATGAGAGCTTCCTTTTGGCTAGGAGGAACTACTTGAAATGGAAAACAAGACCACCAAATAAAAGTTAAATAGTATATGTAGTGGACTGCCTAGCGTATGCTAGATCTAGAAGTGTGATACTCCCTAGATGGCTGTCAATCCACTATTTAAAACAACTCAATGTTAACAATAAAGGAAATCCTATTGTAGTTAAAATGATTTAGGTATCTCATTCGACTACAATAAGCAAATTTGTTCACAACAGGCTAAGCTATGATTGAATATGAAGGTCAAGGTCTCTATCAGAGTACTGGTACTGGTCAAGGTCTGATTCTGGGCTGTTTTGGGTATTTGGTGGAGGTTTTAAGCTTTGTTCTTAGTTTGAGGGTAAAAACATAGAGACCGACATCGATCTGGTATGATCGATGTCAGTTTAGGTTAACCGGCGATGGTTGTGGGTAACCGGCGTCAGTATGGTCGGGGTACAGGAAACCCAATAAAAACTTGATGTGAGGGTAGATATAAGGCTAAATGGAAATGGAAAGGGAAATGAAAAGGTCTCAGTGGTCTTAGATGTATACAAGGATCTCTAAGAATTTGGGTGTGGGGAAGTTCAATGGTGTGGGTGAAAGAATGGTCAAGTTTTCATGGAGGTAAATGGTGGGGGAATGGGAATGGGAGTAGAAAATAATAACATAAGTAAAAGAGTCTACTAAAATGACAATGGAAAAGTGTTGGTTAACAAAACACTTACTTTGTTATACGAGCTTGATGTCTGGTTGGCAATGGAGGGTGATCAAATGGAAGGAACTTGGTGTGGTGTTGGCGCTTCCCGGATGCTCCCGAAGGCAAATGGCTCTGTGATAGCTTCAAATGCTCTCAGTGGTGCTCTAATGCATGTACGAATGCTATTTCTACTTGCATGCAGCTCTGGTTTCATCTCTTTCTCTCAGAAGATGTGCCAACCTCAAATAAGGTTGTTTTGGGGATTAAATGGTAACCGATGCGGTTCCGGTTGACTAGTGGTGGTTTAGGGTAACCAACGTCGGTTAGGGTGGGATTTCCTAGGTTTTCTAAAATGGGTAGATCCCTTTGATTTTCTTGGATCTCGTTCATTTTTCTCCATGGATTAGAATGGAAGCTTCCTTCTAACAGGCGGGAATGTGGTTAGAGGGAATATAGGCTTTGATTTTTAGGGTTTTGGTAGGTCTTAGTTAGTTATGGCAACATACTAAGAATAGGTCTTAGGGTGAGGTGGCTAGATGTAATGTATAGGTGAGGTGGATGGTGTGGGAATTATCCAATTAAGATATTTAAATAATAGATATTATGAGATCATACATTAATTTAATTTAATTAATATTAGATTAGGGTGAAAGGGGCTATGGTTGGGTAAGTGTGTATGAGTTGGTGATTTTTCGAGGGACCAAGGGGAGTGTGACCCAATTTTGGTGTCTACAACATGTTTATATTGTAAATATGGTTTTTAGGCTTTCAATAAGGGAACCTCTCCCACAAAGAGGAGGTAATGTTGTCCCTTGACCGCTGCTTCTTTTCAAAAGATTAAATTCTACAACCAAGATGATGTCATCTCCTCTAACACTTAAGAAGGTCGTGGAGAAGGCCTACTTAACCGAGGAGAACTCGAGAAAGGCCCAAGAGTACAAAGATAGGACTAGGGGTAAGTTTTAGGAGAGGTCACAATCCTTCCAATATCGAGGACACAAGGTACAAAACCACTACCTATAGGAGGATTCGGCCTCCACAATCAATTCCGATACCTTCGTCCACACACCCAAGTAGTAGTTGCCACACCATGCACATCAGCAATAGAGGACTAGGCTGACACAAGGTATGCAGAGAGGTGAAGTTCAAGGTGTTTTGGATTGGGTAGAGACAGAGACAGGGTAGTCGGTGAGTACATCTAGCCCGTACACAACAATCTTCTAGATTCGGGTCAACACATTCTCAGTACACCATAGCACATGAGGGACCCATATGCAAAGTGGATTACCGTGTTGTTTTATTTGTGGGTCTTATGACCACCATGCTCATTTGTGTCCATAAAAACCCACCATCATTAATAGGAAGAGAGCCCCTATCTCAAATCATACAATGGTAGATGTGGGATGTAATCATCATGTCTACACAACAAAGGATAACCGCTAAGTTGAGCATCCGGTCATGGTTATCGAGACTACAGTCTATCGGGATATTTCTATCTCATTTATTTTTATACAAGAGTATCGATTCTTTTATATCACCATCTATAGCGGATCGGTGTGGGATGGTTGTGGATAGGTAGTCGATAGTTGGTAGGTTGATTTGACCTCCGGGAAAAACTCATAGTGGATACCTACATGGAGAGTTGTGTACTTGATTTGGGAGTATTCTCCACTACCTTGGATCTTTGAGTGTTACCTTTAAGATCCTACAAGGTTGTTCTAGGGAATGGATTAGCTTGAGTCTCATCAGGCCAAAGTAGACTATAGAAGTAAGATCATTGAGTGTCAAGATGACCTTGGGAATTCAGTTGCAATTTCTAGGATGTAGAGGCCTATTTCCTTACGTATGATCTCGACTAAGCAACTTAGGTGGAGTATGTGCAAGGGTTATTAGATGTTTTTATTTTCATTAGTGATCAATCAAATGGTACTCCATATCATTCACTTCTTGATGACCATGTTGTATTGAGAGATTTTGCATATGTGTTTCCGAGAAAGATTCCTGGATTACCACCCCGTAGAGAGGTGGATTTCACTATAGACCTAGTGCAAGGAGCAGCACCAATTTCTTGGTCACCTTATTTGATGACGACTCTAGAGCTCCATGAGCTCAAGATTCAGCTAGAGGATTTATTGGAGAAGGGCCTCATTCGCCCTAGTGTGTCTCCTTGGGAACCAATTATTTTTGTGAAGAAGAAGGATGGTTCTTTCAGACTTTCTTTTTATTTTAGAAAGCTTAATAAGGTCGCAGTGAAGACTGTTATCCACTTATGAGGATTGATGACTTGTTTGATCAGATGAGGGGTGTCAAAGTATTCTCCAAGATTGATCTCAAGTCAGGATACCACCAGTTGTGCATTACAGATGTAGACATTCACAAAATAAATTTCCACACTTGTTATGGGCATTATGAGTTCACTTTGTTGTACCTTTTGGTTTGACCAATGCCCCAGTTGTTTTCATGAGCCTCATGAATGGGGTTTTCAGGACCTTTTTGGACCACTTTTTCTTAGTGTTTCGGATGATATATTGATTTATTCTCATTCGATGAGGAACACAAGGAATACTTGAGACAGGTGTTATAGGTTTTGAGAGATCAGAAGCTTTTTGGGAACCTAGAGAAGTGTAGTTTCTTTCAGTCATAGATTTAGTACTTGGGTCACATCATATCTGGTGAGGGTATCTCAATATATCCCTCAAAGATACGAGCCATTCTTGATTGGCCAGCCCCACATTAGTGACAGAGGTGAGGAGTTTCATGGGGTTATCAGCCACTACCGCAGGTTTTTTCAGACTTTTCTAGGATTTATCATCCTATTACTACTCTTTAACGTAACGGGAAGAAATTTGTGTGGTCAAAAAAATGCGAGCAATATTTTCATTTACTTAAGGAGCCACTTTGACCATGACACCTATTTTAGCATTCCCGGATCTCGAATCCGAGATTTTTTTCGATCGATGCTTCATTAAAGATTCTTGGAGCGGTTCTCATGCAGAGCATCATGTCATTGCATTTGAGTCACGTAAGCTCAAGGACTATGAGCTTAACTACCCTACCCATGACTTGGATCTTGCAACAGTAGTTCACGCTCTAGTGCATTAGAGACATTTCTTTTGGGTAGGCCTTTTATCTTGAGGACCAATCATCAGAGCCTTCAACACATCTTTTCTCATCCAAACCTCAACACTTGTCAATGGCGTTGGATGGAGTTCTTGTGTGAGTATGACATGGACGTCCAGTATATTAAGGGAAAAGATAATGTCATCACAGATTCCTTGAGTAGATGAAGACATTTTATTGCCACTATGACACTTCAATCATACCTTTTGGGTAGGATCCTTCAAAGATCTTCCAGGGAAAAATTTATGTGGGCACAAAATAGATGTTTGAGTCTCAAGGTTCTTTTGAGGGTAGGTATGCAAGATGCATTTTAGAGGTAGATGGTCTTCTTCATTTTCATAGGTGCATTTATGTGCCTAAGGTAGGTGATCTTCATAGCTTTATTATTTCATAGGTTAATCGAGCCCCATATGCAACACATCTAGAAGTGATGAAGATCTACACCAATGAGAGAGTTTTATTATTGGTCGGTCTCTGTCGGGATATAGTAGAATTTGTATCTCATTTCCTTTAGTTTTAGAGGGCCAATGCCAAACATTCCCATCCCAGGACTTTTATATCCCCATGATGTTCCCGAGTGGAAATGGGATGTTATCTCTATGGATTTCATTGTTGGTCTACCTATGTCTTCTTATCATCATGAAGCTATCATGGTCACATTAGATAATTTAACAAAGGTTGTGCACTTTTTGCTAACCAAGGTCATATATAATGTAGTCTCCATTTCCAAAGTATTAATGGAAGATATTGTCAAGTTGCATGAGATTCTCGAGGACCATTATTAATGACAGAGATACCATCTACACTTCGACTTGTGGACTTCTTTTCAAACCACTCGGGAACTCGATCAATTTCATTTCAACCTACCACCTAGAGACAGATGATCAGACCTAGAGAGTCAATTAGGTTCTTGAGGATATGTTGTGGATGTATGTGATGGATCAGCGAAGAAGTGGGCGATTAATTACACCTTGTCGAGTTTTCTTGTAACAATAGTTACCATAGTCCCATTGGTATGGATCCTTATCATGCCTTGTATGGGTGACCTTGTATGACACCTTTGAGTTGGGATAGATTAGATGATAGGGTTGTACTTGGGCCATCTTACCTTCAGGACTTGGAGCAGTAGGTTATTTTGATTAGGCAACATCTTGAGTAAGCTAAAACACGTCGAAGGCATATGTAGACAAAAAGAATACAAAATGTCACTTTGCAGTTGGTGACAAAGTATTCTTGAGATTTTGGCCACATAAGATCCCAATCCATTATGGAAAGGGTTCTAAGATTTTTCCTCACTTTGTGAGGCCATTTAAGATCTTGGAGGTCATGGGTCTAGTTGCCTACCATTTATCCTTGCCACCACACCTAGCCCAGCTCACAATGTATTTCATGTTTCAATTTTACATAGATATGTACCAGATGTTTATCATGTATTGGATTGGTTAACATTATAAGTGGAGGATGAAGGAAAGTGGATATCGAGGCCCATGTGTATCTCGAGAGCACGGGATATTGGCCCTTTGGGGGCAAGACTTTGACCAGGTTAGATTACAGTGGGACAAGTATGATGAGACAACAACTACAAGGGAGGATGTGACACTATTGAGGGCTCGATATCCCTATCTCTTCCAGTGACTTCTAGGATGAATTCTAATCTTAGGAGAGGTGGATGTAGTTCCCACCTCTTTCTTGCATCATTTCATTTGTTGAATCATTTTATTTACTAGATTTATAGACATTGATCTAGCACTATATTGATACTATGTGATCTCGTATTGATTATTTTGTGACACATGTGAATGTTTAGGGCATATAGTATCAATCTAGTATTATGAATTTCATCTTAGTTTCTTGCACTTATATGGTTATGGATACCAGCAGGATGTGATACAATTAGTTTTATCTGATATATGATGGATGGATGTTAATTTTGTTGTGTACTTTGATATCATTGGTTGATAATGGTAAATTGGATGTTATCATGCAATAACCTAGATGAATCTTATGTCTTGATTTATTGTGGATGCATGTTGTTAGAGTATAGTTATCTCATTTTGATATCGATTTTTGTATAGTTAGAATGAATATTCATGATTGGTTTAGTTATCAATATATTGTTATTATTTCTCTGATTTATTGTATCGAGCAGGTATGTTTAATGTGTGAATTGAGTGTGTAGATTTCAGGTCACATAGGAGAATGTGGGTTTCAGAGTTACACCTCAAGTTACACAAGTGGTTGATTGGGCCGAGTCCTTTAGCCATGCATGACCCTTGTTTTACCTTGTGCGTGTGGTGTATTCATGTTTGGACATCCTTAGTGATTTCCTAATTTACCTATGTTATTTTAATTTGTTAAGCCTTGTACTAAACTAGTTTAAGGACCTAATGGTCCCCACATGCATTAGTGATGTTATTATGTTAGTAAGATTTTTGTTAGTGGTTTGGGACCACATAATCATCATTTGAGTGGGCCCCACCACCTCTTCCTTTGAGTCACTTTACCCAATCTTGAATTTGGGCTAAATGTGAAATTGGTAAGGGTATCTTTTCATATTAGGGGTCTCCTTACACTGAAATGGATCCCTTGGACCCTACCTATGGGTAATTTTCAAGGTCAAATGGGATTTTCCCTCCCATTTGACCCCTCTCTTGTCACCATCTTGTAAGTGTGTTTTATTTGTGTGTTATCTCAAAAGTTGAAGTAAGTTGGATTATTGGCATTTTAGGAAATTTGGGAGTTTCTCCCTAAATGTGTTTTGTTTTATGTTTAATGGGATTTTAGGAATCTTGTGTTGGAGAATGAGATGGGTGACACATGTCACCCTCTCATTTGTGAGGATTTGTGATTGATTCTTCTTTTTATACCTCCTCTTAGAGAGGGGTATGGACTTTTGCTTCTCATTTTCACTATTGGGAGTTGGAGAGAGCTTGGAGCTAGGATCTTGGAGCTTGAAGTGTTTGGATTTTTGTGGAGTGGGATAGCTATTTTTGAGGTAGGTATTCATACCTCTTTTTTTTTCTATAGTGTAATGTGTTAAAGAAAAGGAATGGTTGTTTGAATCTTGTATGTTTGCCTGCTTTTTGTGGGTGTTTAGTAAATCTTGTTTTATTTTATTTTCTCCATACATCCTATTTGAGGTGGATTTTAGAATTGTATACGGTAAGATGGAGGAAACCCCCTCTTACACCACATGGCTTTATGGGAAATCCATGATGGTATTTATATTATTTCCTCCCCTCATATGGTTTGATGTGGAAGATGACTGTTCATATGGTTTGAACCTCATCTTCCATCCTTTATAAGGAAACCATGTTTGGTTTGAAAATCCTTACAAGGAGGAGGCTTGGTGTTTGGGATGGAGTGATAAGGAGTTTTGGGGTATGGAGATTATTTTGGTGTTCCTATGGTTGGATCACAATATGGTTTATAATGGGCTCCTTGCCACTCTTCCCCATTGAGGAAACATGGAGTTCTCCTCTTTTGTTTTTGTGTTTCTTATGGTTGATTTGTATTGGAATATGTGTGTGTTGTCACCCTTTGTCTTCCCCATACTTGTGTAATATTGAGGCATGCATTCTCTCTCTCCCATGGGATTGGAGGGAGGCTAGCATGTCCTCCATTTGTGGAGATGGCATGTGATGATTCCATTTGGTTGGGTGGAAACCGGGCCTCTTTCTCTTGTGCATTGAATACTTTCATATGGAATGGAAGCTTACAAATATGGTTGGATCATGGAGGAAAATGTTCAAATTTTGGCCATGTTGGTCCCCATTTTGGGGAGGATTTTATACTTTCATTTTAAAGTGTTGTTTTGTAATGGTTATGGATATCTTGGTATCTCCTTCTCTCTTGAGAAGAATATTTGTAATCTTGTAAACTAGTATTTTTGAAGCTTTATTTCTATGTTGTATTGTATTGGATCCATGGAAAATATTTTTTCTTCATTATCTTATAGTTTTTCTAAGGTTGTTTCTCCATTTTTGACTATGACAAAGTTTGAAAAGGAGATTTAGTTGAAGTTGTAATAAATAAGTTTACTATTTTATTTATTTTTGGGGATTCAAATTAGAAGGCTTGTAGTTTATTTTAACTTCATATAAATGAAATATAGCTTCTTACCTTACAAATGACTGGAAAACTCTATTGAGAATCACACTTGTAAGTCTTGTTTTGTGAAAATAAAATAAATGGACTTTTGGATAAGCTAGTAGCTTGGGAAAATTAAGTAAATGGTTTGGAACATATATGCAAAAGGGAAATTTTAAATTTGAGAATGTAAGTTTAGTTAATAAACTAAATATTTTTGGTTTACACTTGAGATTTAAATGCATATATACATTCTCTTTTACATGCAATTAGTTCTCAACGTTTTAATTGTTGAAGGAAAGAAATTTCTTTGTCATTTCTCAAAAGAGTTGTATTGTTTCTTAGTAAAATATGTCTCTTTTATTATTCAAGAAAGAATGAAATAAGTTGTCCTTTGATACAAATAAAAATAAAATGTTTTCTTCGTGCTTAGTAAAAACATAATTGTGTTAAATATGAGTATTGTATGTCATATATATATATATATATATATATATATATATATATATATATATATATATATATATATATATATATATATATATGTATGTATGTATGTATGTATGTATGTATGTATGTATGTATGTATGTACGTATGTATGTATGTATGTATGTATGATACATACATACATACATACATACATACATACATACATATATATATATACATACATACATACTTATATATGTATGTATGTATGTATGTATGTATGTATGTATGTATGTATGTATGTATGTATGTATGTATGTATGTATGTATGTATGTATGTATGTATGTATGTATGTATGTATATATATACATACATACATACATATACATACATACATATATATACATACATACATACATACATATACATATATATATACATATATATATATATATATGTATGTATGTATATACATACATACATACATACATATACATATATATATATATATATATATATATATATATATGTATATATGTATGTATATATGTGTGTGTGTGTACATACATACATATATATATATATATATGTATGTATATATGTGTGTGTGTACATACATACATATATACATATATATATATATATATATATATATATACATACATACATACATACATACATACATACATACATACATATATACATACACATGTGTGTGTGTGTGTATAATGTTTTTAATTAGTTGATTATTGGGTTAGTATACCCCGCTTTTTATATAACAATTATAAAAGTGGGGTATACTTACCCAATAATATATATATTAATGAGAAAAAATGGAATTTGGTTTACGCATTGAGAGTTCTATTTTTGTAAGCAAAGAAACAAAAAAAAAGCGAGGGACAGTCCCTGCCCGCCCCTTTCCCTTACTATGGCGTACTTATGTGCGGTGAGCCATACCGCAGCCTCCCCCCTTCCTTGCCTTTATTTTTTTGTGGTGTGGCTTCCGCCACACCACAACCCCTTCACTTGCCACGCCATAAACCCAAGCAATCCATGGCCCTAATCAATGCGCTAGGACATTTGGGTTATTCATCATGGTTATAAAATGTTATGATGGTAAAGAGATCATCTATAGAGTTTGTACTGTCCTAAGAAATGCTTTCAAGATGTGGTTCAACCTCTTCAAAATATGGTTCTTTGTCATTTTCACATTGAGGTGAATATGTCAAAATTTAATATGCTCGATAATCTTGAGCTCCCGCATTGTTTGAAACCTATTTTGCTGCCCCTCCAACCACCATAGACCGGTATTAATTATTTTAGAAATTGAAACTTTCCAAATCCTCCACCAATTCTCTCGCCATGTGGCTCAATTTCATGAGCCCTCCATCTCTCTCCTCCTCATGAACATGAGACTCATGGTCAAAACTAAAATGCATTAAATTTTTGGGTTGGGGTGGCATGTTATTACGTGTGGCAATATATATTATTTTCAGGTTGTTGGTCATGGAATGTGTCTCTCTCTCTCTCTCTCTCTCTCTCTCTCTCTCTCTCTCTCTCTCTCTCTCTCTCTCTCTCTCTCTCTCTCTCTCTGTGTGTGTGTGTGTGTGTGTGTGTGTGTGTGTGTGTGTGTGTGTGTGTGTGTGTGTGTGTGTGTGGCATATTAAAATATAAAAAGGGGGTTATATATATGTAGTAGCCTAAGTAAAATACAAAGAATAGAGAGAAGAGCCACAACTCAAAATATAGAAAGAGGAAAATACGTGCAGCAACATAGTGAAGAAGAAAAGAAAAAAATACAGAGAGAGGAGAAGAGAGAAATTGTAGCAACATAAAATAAATAGAGGAGAATACAAAAAAGGGAAATTTTTGCAAATAGATATGTGCAGAGTACAGAGAGAATTTTATTAGTGATTAACTAAAATATGGAATTTAAGAGTTAATCTAGATAGTAGAACAATGAAATAAATAGTGTAAATTCAAATATAGATACTAATTCATTTTATTTGATATTTAAATAAAATGAAATAATTGAAATAGGATATAAGGTACTAACCTGAAAATAACTTACCTCATTGTGATTTCGGATTGAACAGGATGATGTGCAAACGAAGTAGAGGATGATGGTACAACCTTAAAATTGTAAAGCAGATGAAGATTTAACCGGACTGGGGCACCTAGGAGAGGATCAGGGCACTTGTGGGTGCCCTAGTCTATAGTATAGGTGCTCTGTCCGGAGAACAACTTAGGACTTGAATCAGTAAGTGTTGTTAGGTCTTCGTAATGTCTCAATCTTTGTTGCGTGTTTTTCACAAGAACTTTGCTTATGTTGTCGTAACCCGGAATGAATATCTACCTGCAAAACCCCATACAAAGCATCAAATCCCTAAAAATAAAGATGCATATGAAGGGTTCAGATTGACCTTAGCTGCCACAATGGTGGACTTATAACTAAGTGTTGCACTACATTCTAGACCCAATGTAGTTCTGTGTGCTTGTGTGTGCAATTGTGTGCCTAGGGTTCCCTAGCGCCAATGACGTAGAGATAGGGGGCAATAGCTAGATGTAAAATGCAAATGGTGGATGGAATAGAATGAATAAAACCCTTCCTATGCAGTGTGTGTGATGCAATGATGCCCAAATGTAGTCCCTTGCCTTAGTAGATAGCTAGCCCTTGGTGGTAGATAGTCCGCCCATAAGATAGTGAGTATGTTATGTTTATATAGGGATCTCTTGCTCAAATTTTGACACTAATGACCCAACATGCCGACTAGTACCTAGGGAATGAGAGGGAAAATGACAAAGACCGACCTTGAACAGATAAATTAGATCTAAGTGCTTATAGGACTGGGCACCTAAAAGAAGGAATTGGGTGCCCATGGGTAGCCCATTTCTACCCTAGGTTCCATATTCAAATACTAGAGATGAAAAATGACCAAATAACGACATCTGATACTCCCTGAGAGATAACCAGAACTATGTAAACAACTAAAAACTATGCAAGACAAATGAATACGGCAACAAACTAACCAACAATAAGAATAGGGGATAGGTCATTAGTGAATACTTTTCTTACGCAATATCCATATACAAAATAACATACTTAATGGTATAAATGTAATAGTGAGTGAGTGATTTTATGACTACATTTTCCCCCACTTTATTTTGGTGAGTGGAAAGCTTGGTAACATAAAGTAGATAGAGATGTGCACCTGAGAGAAGTTAGAGAAGCCTATGTTGTAGTAGAGAGAACGCACAAATGTGGTAATAAAGGTGTGTTGAAATAACTATATAGCATGTCGAACCATGGATCAAAAAGTGCGTTGATACATACAACGTAGCAAGAAATGTAATGTCATGATGAATTTCACTAACTAAGAGGGATGATTGCAATGTTATATTAGTTATTGTTGTGAACGTTGTATGATGACGATGAAATGGAGTAGGGAGCGATCGGTTCCACCCAAATGCGTGTATATGAATAATCGACTGCAGGAGGATTTAGGCGTCATGATGCCAAAGGAAGAGTATAGGGAGGAAAAATTGTTATTCTCCAATCTCTAACTACAACCTTAATATCTAGACATTGCAAATGGACTCGTATCAAAGATTTTTCGTTTTTTGGATCCAAATAATTTTGATCAAACAGTTGACCCATATAGGAGTGGTATAGGAATGTAACTCTTTCCCCCACTCCACAAATTGTCACCGCAATGTGATGGATTCCAAGTTAAGTCATTTGGAAGCAACACGAAATGATAGCTTCCAAGTTAGGTCATCTGGAAGCAAATGTGAAAATGTAGAATAGCTTCCCAAGTTAGGTCATCTAGGAAAGCAATGGATGTAATCTCCTAAGTTGGGCCATCTGGGAGGCCACGCGTAATTCCCAAGTTAGGTCATTTGGGAGGCCAATTGTGTTATATAGTATTGATTGGATGATGGTTGTTATAAGTTTGAATGTGTTGATAGATTGATTGGCTGATTGATTCGATTTATTACTCATAGAGAGGCTTTACGATATTTTCCCCCATGTTAGGTCATTAGGGGAAAGCAATATAAATCTATGAGATATCGCATGGAAATATTTAAACACTTTTTTCCCCAAGCTAAGTCATAAGGGGGAAGTGATGAAATGTCACATAGAAAAATTGTACATTTGTTGCCCCCAAATTAGGTCATTGGGGAATTAATAATGAGATTTCGTGTGGTGAATTAGTAAATGTTTTAAAACAATGAGTTGGTAGTGTTGATTAATTGCATGGTAATGTAAGGGGAATTATAGGATGACCCCAACGATATGCCCCCTTTCAATGAAAGGGTAAGTGATGATAAGAATGAATGCTAAGCCGAAAGTAAGCACATTGATATTAATTTAATCACTTACAATTGAATTAATATTTATCCTCACATTATTAATTAATTTAATTATTTTAATTAAGTTAATTTAATCCTCACACATCCACCTCACCTTGGACCCATTCCAGGGGCATTTAACTCACAATGACCAAGTCATCACTCTCAACACTAAGTCATCACTCCCAGTGTTGAGTCACCACTTGACCTAACTAAATGAGACTTCTTCCTAAACCTAATTGGACTTATTTTATGATCTTCCTACCTTTTCTAATGAGAAATCCACTTCCTAAGAGAACCCAACTTGGAAAACACCAAATCTAGGAAGATCTACCTATTTTTGGTAAAAAGGACTATTTCACCCTAACCGATGTCGGTTTATCCTCGGTCAACGCCGGTTACCTAACCACCATCGGTCACTTTATATACACTTTCACAAATCTTCACCCAGGTTGGTCATTCAGTTATTGAGCCTTATTACATTCAAGCTCAAATCTTCAAGCCTCCTACATCTAGATGAAAACACACACAACCACAGTGCAAGACAAGCAGTTGGTTCTCCTTCCAGAGCATTGGAATACTCACGGGAGCACACAGTTGCACTTTCATGGCACTAGACCCATCCATCTCTTCTTCGATCAACCACAACCATCTCCATTCACAGATCTATAAAATACCAAGTAAGTATTGTGATTTTCATCATTTGTGCTTATTCAAGTGTAGATCTCTTGCTTCTTCTTTCGTATTTCATTTCTTCCATTACCCGTATATCACCTTCTTCCCACCAACCTACTATTTAACCATCCCAAGCCTTTTCACCTTTCTTAACCTCCTTCTTAGTATTCCTGAGTCTTCTCATCCATATTACGACCCAAACCACACTACCCTCACTCTCTGTGCAATCACAAAGAGCCTAAAAACCCATTTTTAATAGTTTACTACCTATTTCCCCTACCGACATCGGTTCCTAACCACCATCAGTTTCATCCCCATATTGGCATCGGTCACTCAACCGATACCGGTCTCTATGTTATTTTATATTCTCGACCAACAAGCCTTCCATTCATCCAAAACCAACCCAGACCTCAACCAAACAGCCCCAGACCCTTACTAGACCTCTGACAGACCTTCCCTTGACCTAAAAAACCCTAGTTCTAATTAGATTTAGTGTTATTTTTGATATCTAGCATAAAATCTAGTTCATTGTGTGTATGAGAAACCTAAATCATTACATTACAATAGGACCTATTTATTTCAATTTCGTGTTTGACATTAAATTGTTATTAAACAATGGATTGACAACCTTTCTAGGAAGCACCACGCTTCTCTGGAGATCTAGCATATACGCTAGGCACTCCACCATCTTCATATGCTATTTAATACTCTTTTTGTGGTCTTGCTTTGCATTTATAGGTAGTCCTTCCCAAAAAAAAAGAGTTCTCTACATTCGGCTTGGATAACATCAACAATGTGCACATTCTACCTTCCACCTTCACTTCACAGGTATTCCTCCTTAACCATTTACCTTCTATCTGTTTCATCCTAGAAAGCGTAAAAATTATTGGTGAAACATTTTGGCATGCCCAGTGGGACCCTCTCTTGGGTTCATTGCATTTTCTTCATATAGGGAAATATTGTGTGTGTCTCTTTCTTTCTAAAAAATTCACATTTAATCTTCTCCCTGGTAACATTCTCTTCTTCTAATTGATCTAAAACTTTTGTATTTGGTTCTTAAAATGAATCATTTCTTTCTTCTTGCATTTTCATAGTAGTGAAAGAGCACGTTCTTGACCTATTCATCATTTGCTACATCGAATCTAATTGTCGATTTGGGTTCTAAAATTTGTTGCATTTCATCCTTGTATGTTGCATTTTAGCTCATTTAAATTTATTTACAACCTATATGCTTGGAGTCATGACCAGCTGATGGTTGGAAAATGAAGCATAGCTCACTTTGTGCACACACACCCTAAACCAAATCACTAAAACAAATTACACATTTCTTAAACATCTTCTTTCCCGTATTTACCATTAATGACTAATAATCGGATTAGCGATAGAGCCAACTGGTGTTTTGGCTAGTCATCATATCAGAGTAGGGCCTCACGTACTATGAAGTATATATTGGGGACCCCAAGCCAAAATTTACCTGAAACCAACCATAGTTGTCAGTTTCTATAGGGCACCTTCATTAACCAAAAATTCTATTCTATTCACAAGTCAGTCCTAAATGGCATAAGCCACAACATAAAATCTACAACATAGGATTTCATGTTTGTTAGCTTTTTCTTGATTTGTGTTTTGAGGTGTGAGTTTGTCTTTCTCCATTTTTCTCTCCCTACACACTCCACAATCATAGTTGGTGTATTCCATTTTTTTGAGTGTGTTAGATCTCTTTGTATACTCAGAATTCTGGGTTAGCCTTTTATTTGATCTAAATCACCAAAATTCACTTTTTCCATCTCTTCATAGATTTCACAATAATCGGTATCGGTCCAATGACCGCCATCAGTTACATCATCATACCATCGTCATCGGTTTATTATATCGACCATCATGTTTTGTTTTTTTTTGGTCATTTCTACCAAAATAGCATTCAATCTACATTTTTGTTCTTTATGTGACTTGTTCTATCACCTTATCATCTTTTTGTGTGTTTTTATCACCTACAAAGTTCAAATCCATCTCATTCATACCTTTTCATCTCCATATTTTAATTTTTATTCATTCACAGTAGTCGGTATCGGTCCAGTCCAACAATGACCATCATCGTTAATTATCATACCACCATCGGTTTACTTGACCATTGTCGGTTCCTTTTTTATTTTGGTCACTTAACTAAAACAATGTTCAAATCACTTCCATCACTTGTTGTGACTTCCTCTATCACTCCACTACATTTCTAGGTCTTTGATATCACCTTCAGAACCCAGTTTCACCTGATATTCACCATTTATAGCCAAGTTTTCAAATCTTTCAATTTTCCATGAACCAACCGACATCGGTTCATCAATGACAATCATCGGTTACCCTCCTATCTATACCATCATTTTACCTAACTCGATGTCGGTCTCTCTGTGTTTTTGGTTTTTCAATCAAAAAATGACCAATTTCTACCTTTCCAGATCCATTTTGTTCCATTTTTTATGTTTTTATCATCAACAAAGCTCAGATTACTAGTTCTACTATCAGTCACATGGTTTTGACTCATAGACAAGCCAACGCTCTTGTGTTTCATGCTAGCCACCAACCACTCCCACCTAGCCCATCACCACCTTCCATTTCATCACCTATGGACCCCAACCAACCTATTACCATACATACCGGTGATGAGGAGTTCACAAGACTCCTTGATCAAAACCCATTGCACTGTAGTATTACCTCTCTCACTCATCCACCCGTGACTCATCTTGGACAACTTATATATGACATGCCTATATATCTATTCCTCCCCACATTGCCCCCACTTCCGCATCAGCCACTACTAGTACATCATTACCCACTTCTACCTCATCACATGTGGTTTCTCATCTTGACCCCACATTATCATATATCTTCACACTACGACAACTATCATGTTCCCTCGATGTCCATCACCCCTACGACATCTACCATATCATCATCCACTTCCCTTAGTGTAGGCATACCTACATCATCCACTTCCCATGTACCTTTTGCATCCCAACCACCTCTGGTGTCGGCAACCCACACTCCCTTCCAAAACCTTGTCCTCTCCATCCCATAGTCTCTTCCACCGATCACCACAAGAGTCTTTACGTCCATCCCACCTACCTACACCTATCATCAACAACCACCTATTTCATCTACCACTTATCCTTGGGTATTTTCCTGTGACATCCATCCCATCCTATATTCCCTCATCACAATTTTCATACTCAACACCACCACATACTGGAGTGTCATCCACATCATACCCATCTTATCTCCCCCTTATACTTGTAGGGTGCTCCATCATCATCACAACCCACAAATGATCTTATCAAAATGATGATGGAAAAGATGTAGACATTAGAAGCATTTGTCTCAGCTACTCACATAACTCTCTGACATACGATGAGATTTGCAATGAGCCTATTCACTTTTATTCCATTCGATTCATCCATACCCTACGCATTGGGAAATGCCAAAATTCAACCAATTCAATAGAAAAGAAGACCCACAACAACATTTTTGGTCTTTTAAACATGTGTGTTATCTCATCACTCATGATGATGCTTTTCTCTGTAAACATTCCCAATGTCCTTGATGGGACCCACTTTAGATTGGTATAGTGCTCTACCCAGGCACTCCATCTTTTCATTTAATCAGGTAGCTCAAGATTTTCTAGACCACTTTTCTATCAACATTTTCAAGAAGGTCACAATGACCAACTTGTATGTGACACGCCAATATGAGGATGAGTCTATCACAAACTTTTCACTCATTGGCATGGCCTGATTAATCAACTCACATTCCAACTACCTCAAACCAAGTTAATAGAGTTGTTTACCCAGCTTGTGCTAGACACATCTCACCAACTCTCCAAGTCCAAACTTTCTATACATTCGATGAGGCATTCACAATGGCCCAAAACTTGAAATCCATGCTATTGAGGAGAAGAAGTTGCAATTGTGTAACAAAAACATGCTCCCTTCAAAACCAATGATTCTTCTTCTTCATCCAAACCACAAAATAATTATTCTAAAGCAAAAGGATCTACCAACATAGTGGTTTTAAAATTCATCCCTTCTCATCCATCCAACCAATCAAAACCTTCTTCTAATCTTTCCCTATTCAAACTTTCCAATTCAAGTGGGAACAATGAAAATATACTCCCATTGGAGAACCTTATTCTTCTATTTTGGAAAAACTTCTAAAAGTGGAGCAATCACCTTCCACCCATCAAAACACATACTAGTTTTGACCCTTCCCATCCTATACCTGCATGGTACAAGGAGAACGATTACTATAATTATCACCATGTTAGAGGTCATAGTGATGGTAATTGTATAACTTTTAAAAACATCATCCAAGAATTGTTAGATAATGGAGATCTCATCTTGGATAACCCCAATGCATCAAGCTAACCAAAACCTCCACATCTTCAAGAAACCATTTCCAAATCACACCCCATCATCCAACCAAGCCGGTGAAACCTCAACTAATGATACCAATGTTCGAGAGGTCCATGTCATTTTTGATATCATACCATCTCCTTCCTTCCTCTCAATTTCCTCCCATCCCATCTATTGAGGAAATTCTTGCACGAGCTCCTCCACCCACGGAGGCACCTTTTTCATCCACTTCTCTACCCATGGAGGAGTCTACCTTACCTTCTTCTTTACCCATGAGAGTCTACCTTATCTTTGAATGCATCTATCCCACTCATCTTGCCACCTGTCAAGCAACTCACATTACCCATTCTTCTACCTATGGAAGAGCCTAATGTACTCTCTTCTTTACCAAAGGAAGAGCCTATACAATCAACTTTCCTCCTCCTCTTCCCATAGGACCCACTAGTGGCATCTCTTCCTGTTGGTGATAATTCCCCACTAGATTTTAAAGACCCTATCGATTTACTATCATCTTTTACCCCACAGAGTCTAAAGCCAACCATTTCCTTGTCTCACAGACATTCTTTACAGGGGATTACTACCAAATCAACATCATCCCCCTCCACTTATGTTTCATTCTCATGTTTGGCCAACCACTTGGATTATGTTGACAATTCCATGCTTTGGGGATGCCTTTGACTTCCTATCTCAACTCAAATGCAAATGTTGTCTACCGACACTTCCACGATCTATCCAAAGGTGTTTAAGACAACCAAACCCACCATGCCCATAGCAATTTGTAATCACCTCTTCTTCATCACCCTCACCCACACCTAAACCATTACCATCAACCAAAAATTTTCTCCTATGCCTAAAACCCTACTTGCACCCATACCTTCACCCACATTCAAACCCATTACCACATTGGGAGTCATGCCGACATCAAGCCTAGTCCATCCTCCTATCAAACTAGATTTAGCCACATCCTCACAAACCATCACAAATACTATTCCCCACCTAAGAGGAAGACCCAACCTCTTAGGCCACATACACCGGATTTTTCCCCACTACCCCTCTCATCACCTTCACCACTTCCATCTATCCTAGGTCCACACCCATCAACCTTGGTCAAGCAAGCCTCCTACCCAAGGTAAACCAAAAAAAAGCAGCCCACCTCCTCATCACAATATTCTATTCCACCCAAATTACCTACACAACCTACGCCTTCACCATTACCTACATCCTTTCCACCTCCCATACCTACACCACTTCTATATCCTCATCATTACCCATGATTTCCCTTCTCCTCAACCAATCCTTTCCACATTTCTCCTACCACCATCTTCACCGCACCTCCATTATCACCTTGGCTAACCCATCCCCTTCCACCATTATCCTTCCCTTCTACATCACACACTCCTTCTACACCTTTACCCAAGAAGGTGCAACCCAAGCCCAAAAGCCCCACTACCTTCCAAAGAGGTAGTTAAACCTACACTCGCCTCCAATAACCAGCTCACTAACTACACCTTTACCCAAGAAGGTGCAACCCAAACCCAAAACCGTACTATCTACCAAACAGTAGTCAAACTTACTCAACCTCCAATTCCACCTCCAATGACATCCTCTCCCACCAAGTCACCCAAACTTCCATCCAGACCCACACTCACTTCACATTGTGATCCATTGGTAGGGTCTTACACCAACATCTTAGCTAACCTTTTGGAAACCTCTATCATCACATTTCCACCACTTAGACCTTATGACCCACTCAAACCTAAACCAGAAGGGTTTGATGATACCAAAATTTTCACTTACCATCATGTGTCAGGGCATGATGTAGAAAATTGTAAGGCTCTTAAGACTATTCTTCTCCAACTATGTCCTCTCTGAAGAGAACTTTGATGATGATGATCTTTTAGATGAGGACCCTATTCCACCTTTTCCTATCACCACACAACCTCACCCCATACCTATTCAGTGACCTCCATCTCCACCTCCACAACCCTTTTACCCTCCTCCAACATTTGAGATCAACATGGTCCACATTAGAGAACTAGCCAAAACTCCTCCAAAATTCTGAGTTGTACCATACTCCTTTCACAAGACTCTTTTCCTTCACCACTTTTTTCCCATCCTACCGCTACACCTTTCACGACACACCTTCTTCACCTCAGATCAATATGGTTCAAGTTTCCACTTGAGCTCAAGAAGGAAAAAGGAAAGGAAAAACAACCAACTCATCCACTACACCTTTACCCAACATTCCATCTGCACCTACACCCAAAATCACCATCTATGGACCCACATACCCCATTTCTGATGGTTTCCCATCATACAATGATTAAACAATTACACTAGTATCCTCTCAAAATGTCTTTGTATGACCTCATCCAAACCTTTGAGTCTCATCACGTGGCCCTCATCGAGGTCCTGCAATCTATTGAGGTTCTACCTAATGACCCCACACCTGTCGCCACCATTATCACTCCTCATCATGTGGCCACTCTCACCACTTCACCTCCATCTTCTTCTCCCACTACCATTCATCAAGTCTCCACTCTTAGTTTCTTTGATGAAGATATTGTCCCTCTCCAATCAAATGATCCTGACCCCACCCTATTCATTTCCATCTACATTGATAATATACATGTTCAACATGTTATGATCGATGGAGGTGCCAAGTATCAACATCATTTCCTCCCATGTGTACAAAAAAATGTGCATCCCTACCAATTACATGCATAATAACCTAGTTATGTTGCATTCATTTAACGATGCCATGACTTCCACCCTCGGCACCATCATTCTCCACATTCATGTGGGCCCTCATGCCATTCCTAAATTATTCTATGTCTTAGAGGGGAATTCCAATACAATCTGCTACTTATCTAACCCTAGATTTACATCATGGGTTATGTTCCTTCAACCTTACACCGTTGTTTAAAATTTGAACATGAAGGGCACAACTATACCATTCCAACTCGAACCTTCACCATTCAAGACATGTAACATGTTGTATCGACCCAATGATGTCCTTATACCAGTTAAGGCATCTACCACCACTACCACTTCTTCTTCATCCATTTCCTCATCCACCACTTTCTACCGCTACATCTTCCAAACCAACTCCTCAATTCCCACTACTGCCGTAGCTTCTACAACTGGCCCATCAACCAACCCATCTACTTCTCAAACATCTGATGCTTCTTCTTCCCATTCATCCAGTGATTCAGCTATTCCAGCTACCCACATACCAACCACCAGATCCCTTAGAAGGTGTTTTTTCAATGCCTCACTCTAGGGAGTACCACCTTTATAACATTGACACATTCCTTACTCCTCAAGAGTATGGTAACCTTCATCAACACCCACACTATAATCACCGAGTAGGAAAGGTTTCCC
Organism: Taxus wallichiana var. yunnanensis; assembly: GCA_018340775.1. Classification (NCBI taxonomy): domain Eukaryota; kingdom Viridiplantae; phylum Streptophyta; class Pinopsida; order Cupressales; family Taxaceae; genus Taxus; species Taxus wallichiana. Next base: position 549,589,454 of record CM031243.1, read on the forward strand.
CTATGGTCCTCCCCACCTTTGCACCAACCTAATGTATGGGGGACTTGATATTTCTACCTACTCACCTGAGCCACCTTCCCAAACTCGACCATTTTCATCTAATCTCCAATCTCTCACCAACCATCACTTCACCCACACCTTTCTCCATCAATTGCACTTGGAAAGGCTTTGGATTTGGATTCTATGAACAAGGTCGCCATACTATCATTCCTTGCACCACCCATAAGCATAAAGACCATAGTGGTATCAGATTTTTCAACCACCTTCCAAGAAGGCCCGAGTCGAACTCATTGAGGATGATAAACCTTCTCCACCCCATTCACCTACCTCACCACCTTCACCTACGAGTCTATGGATCCAGAATCCATTCCTCCTAACTTTTTTTTTTTCATGAAACCATTTCCCTGGGACCTCTAACTTATCAAGCGTGATGGAAAGGCTCCCTCTTCTCTTCCCTTCCTGTATCCTAACATGATCGATGATGACAACACACCTTCTATCAATGTCGTTCAATGTCAGGACGATGAGTCTATTCTCACCTACCTTGGTGTGAATATTCTTATATTCACCAATCGTTACCTTCTGAGATGCAAACCATGTTGAATGAATCAACCATCAAATCAACATTCATACTCAAGATGACCCACACATTCTAAAGATAGGCCAATCTTTAGATGTTGTTAAACAAGAAGCTTTCACTTCTTTCCTCTGAGATCATAGCAACACTTTTTCTTGGTCCTATGTCGATATGCCCAGTATTGACCCAAATATCGTGGTCCACAATATCGTAACCATTCCTAATGCCAAACCCATGAAACAAAAGCTACGAAAAATTCATCCTCGCATTTCCCTTCTTATGAAAGAAGAACTCCAACACCTCCTTTTTGTTTCCTTCATTTTACCCATTGATTATCCCCAATGGATCTCTAACATCGTTCATGTCACCAAAGAGATAGGGGACTCCACATTTGCATGGATTTCTATGATCTTAACCTAGCTTGCCCCAAAGATGACTTTCCTCTACCTAGTATTGACCAACTAGTTGATCTCACCATTGGCCATGAGATGTTATCACTCATGGATGATTTCTTGGTTATAACCAAATATTACTCGCCCCAGGAAGATCAACACAAAACCACCTTCATCACTCCTTGGGGACCTTTTGCTATCATGTCATGCCCTTTGGTCTTAAAAATGCTGGTGCCACATATCAATGGGATATGACTTATATCTTTCATGATATCATGCATAGCATATTGGAATATTACGTTGATGATCTTCTTGCCAAATCTAAACATCGGGTCGAACACCTTACAGTCCTTAAGGTTGTCTTTGACTGTCTCATCAAATATTGCGTTTTCCTTCAACCTAAGAAGTGTCTTTTTTGTTATCTTGGGAAAGCTCCTTGGTTTTATCATTTCTTTGCATGGCATTAAAGTCTATTCTGCTAAAATCAATGTTATTCTCGAGAAGCCTCCATCTACTAACCTTCACAAATTCATAGTTTGCAAGGCAAGTTCCAATCTATTCGTCATTTTATTTCTCAGTTTTATGATCGCTACCATCCATTTCATCATCTTCTCAAAAAGGATGACTGCCTTGAATGGGATGATGAATTCCACAAATCCTTTGATGCATTAAAATAATACCTCCTCCAATAATGTCATGCTCATTCCACCTAAGGACGACCAACCCTTTTATCTCTATATTTCTGCCACAGACCATTCCTTGGGTGCCATGCTCGCTCATCGTGACAAGAAACACATGGAGTAAGTGGTTTATTACATAAATCGTACACTTTTAGACTACGAGATTAGATATACTCACGCCGAAGAACTATGCTTAGCCCTGGTCTTCGTTGCCGCCAAACTTCATCATTACTTACTCAACCACAAAACCTTCATTTTCACCAATGTTAACCCCTTACATTACATGTTTGCTAAGTCTTACTAACACCAATGTGTTACACGTTGACTCATGCTTCTTGCAAACCTAGTTCTTGAATTCATCCATCAAAATTTTGTTAAAGGAAAAACCATTTCACCAACTTGCATGGATGCACCTCTTTAAGAAAATCAATCTTCTAACTTTTATTTCCTGATGAATCTATCACTACCATCTCCTTGACGACATGTCAACACTAAAATTTTCCTCCGTAATTTCTATTTCATTAATGTATGTATTAGGAATAAGATGTTGTTAAGTATAATTAGTAATAGCGTCGATAGAAGATAATGGTGTTACCGCAGACGACGCCGCCAATAATGTATAGTACGGTAACAATCAAAGTACAATAGGAATGTTGTGGTAAAAAGTAAATATTTGTCGTAAGTGGTTTGGTAATGTTAAAATGTCAAAGTTAGGGTAAGTAGAGAAGTAGGGTCTACATGATTAGGAATTAGAAATATTATATTGGTAATAAGGACAAGGAGTGAGGTCATAAATATTTTGTGTATTTTATTTGTAAAAAGTCTAAAAATGTGGAACCCATGTGAAATGATAAGGTTTATCTTATCTTAAAAGATAAGCTTACATGTAAAGATAAGAGTTAAGGTATGGAATATGATTCGTCAGAGTAGATTTCTTATCCTATCTTAGAGATAAGGTGGATAAGCCTGAAAGTTCTATAAATAAAGAGGCCACCCCCTCATTTAGCATAGAAGGAAGTAGTGAGAAATATTGTATGAGTAAGTGTGTAAAGGAAGCCATCATTTAGAAGGTGTGTTAAAGAAGTCATTAAGAGGTGTAATTGTGAAGTTTCTCCCATAGTTATTGTTGGAAGGCAAGTGGAGTTGGTAACACTTGAAGTACCTCATGGGTGAGATTATAACAATTTCATGTTGATATTATAATTTACACTTATATTTCAAATTTGTCATCATTCCTTCGTATCATAGTCTATGGTATTCTTGTGTTATGTTTGTTGTTGTGTTTCCAGATTACATCCACCAAACTAAAAGTTGTGCATTAGTAAATAATCATAGCACGAGGAGTTCCCAATGGATAATTATCATAGTGTTGGATTGGTGATGACATTTTGGTTCCGTTGCCAGGACCATTCCTCGTTGGTGGATTTTCTGGAGAGATATTGCCACTTAATCGAAATAATTTGGAGGGTCACATTTTTTCTACTCATGTGTATAGTAGTTACCATGGTAAATTTAGTTTTTACCATGAATAGTATTTACCACAGTAACTTCACTTTTTACCGTGAATAGTGTTTACCACAGTAAAGTCAATTTTTACCGCAATAAGTCAAGTTTTACCATAGTTTACCATGGTCATTCCTATTTTACTATAGAAAGGTGTAAAGTCACTTTCTATTATAGTGATTCCAATTATTTGTGCACATAAATCTTGTTGATTGTACTTGTGGGTTGGTATTTCACTGTGGTTACTTTTGAAAATGGGGAAGATTCCTGTTTTTTCAGCCCAATCTAATGAAGATGCTTCCTATTTCATTCAAGAGTTTAAACGATCTTGTATTTGTAATGGCCTCATAAGAAGGGAACAATGGACTGAATTTTTCCTACCTTTTTGGATGGTTCAAATTTTTATGTGGTTTGAAACACTAGGTGATAATGTGAAAAACTCATGGGATTTATTAACTAAAAGTTTTCTTGAAGAATTTGGTGAACAATGAAATATGCGATCTCATGATCGATATCACAAATCTATCCCGTGGAGAGAAGGAGAAGATAAGGGATTATCATGCTCATGTTCTAGAGCTAAGAAGGAAGCTCGATGCCCAAATCCGGAAGGAAGGATTAGCGGAAGGGGTAATGAATGGTGTATATAATCTCCTCTATAAGAACTTCATTCTTTAGATGAATCCAAAGATCAAAAAATGAGTGAAGTATGACCGCCCAAAGTGACCCTTGAATAAGCAAAGGAGATCGCAAGAAGGCAAGAAGAAATCATGGAAGAAGAGCCCAAAGAAATTGTTGTTAAGGTAGATCCTACACCAACACCTTTGGTTCAAATCCACAACCACACTCGGTGAGCACAAATCTTTCTACTAGTACATCTACTGAGTATGAAGATCTACTCAGGAAGATGGGCCAGTTAACTATTAATCTTCTTCAAGGAAAAGAATTTAGTTCTCAGGGAGGAGATAGAGGTCCAAAATAAATATTTCTAAAGTTTTATGTTATGGTTGTCATAAAAAGGGTCATTATAAGTATAATTGTCCAAATAGAGCTTCTACATCTGGTACAAGAGATAATGATAAAGGAAAAGCACCTATGAATTCTTTTGATGTAGTAGATAGGAGCATAAATAATGAAGCAAATGTGTTTGTAACAAAAATAAATAAAGAAAAAGATAACCAAGATGGAAATGATCCTAAGAAGATGAAAGGAGAAACTAGTAAGAAACATAGGAGAAGAAAGTTGGGTGTGTAGGATTTTCTAATTTCACAGGGACAAGGACCATACTCCATCTTAGAAGATATGTCCAAAATGCCTACAAATATTACATATGGTCAAATTTTGGCTACATCTTCTAAGAAGAGGCAGGAGCTGCGAAGTGGACTCAATGCTCAATGAAGGAAGGAGGTTGAGGTCCCTGTTTTGGAGGTAGAGTCGGATCCCTATGCTCCACAAGCTGAGGTATTATGTAATGGTATTTCAATTCATGATTTCTTAGTTGATGGAGGTGTTGCAGTTAATGTAATGACCGAGTCTGTAATGAATATGTTGGTTTTAAAAATTGATTGCCCCTCAACACTTATGTTAAGGTCATTAAATAAGGGAAAAACTAAACCAGAAGGTGTTGTTTCAAATGTGGCAATATCTGTTATGGGTGTTGTATGTGTAGTAGACTTTTAGGTGATGAAAAATGGTACTGTTGCATACCCAATGTTGTTGGGAAGGCCATGGCTAAGGAGAGTTCATGCGAGAAACTACTGGAATGAAAAATTCATGACACTTGGATGTGGCAGAGAGAGGATGAAGATAAACATAATCCCTTAGCATCATAAGGCAGAACCTGTGGATTCAAGTGATGAAATTGATGATTGGACATCTTCTTATTACTCTAGTACCAAAGTGAAGTGGACACGTAAGATGAAGAAGGTGAGGTTGATGTTTTGGTCATGGATATCCTTCCACCACACCTGAATCATGAACCCATAAGATTATCTCAAGAAGAAATTGTTGATCGTCTCAAACAAATAAATATTGGTGATGTTGTGATGGATAGTGAGAAGGAATCCTACCTCCAAACTCTTTTCAAGGTACATACACCGATCCACTTTTGATTACAAGGAACTCCATTAAGTAAGTTGGGTAGAACATTCTATTGAGCTGGTAGATGGTGTTAAACCCATAAAGTAAATGCCATATAGAATAAATCCTAATTTTTCCAAGACTATAAAAGAGGAAATAGATAAGTTGCTTGATACAGATTCATATTTGTTGTGGAGAATTCAAAATGGATTTCTCCCATTGTGATCTCAACAAAAATAATGGAAAGCTATGCATTTTGTTGATTATAGGAAGCTCAACAAGGCAACAAAGAAGGATCATTACCCTCTTCCATTCTCGATCGATCTTGGATGAAGTAGCCGCCGGAGTGTTATAGTTTTTCCGATAGATATAGTGGATATAACCAAGTTCGTATAGCAGAGAAAGATCACCAAGACCACATTCACCACTCCTTGGGGAACGCTTGCTTATATAGTTATGCCTTTTGGGTTGTATAATGATCCAAAGAACGTTCCGGTGTTTGATGAATAGGATGTTTGAACCCTACATTGGAAATTTCATCAGAGTATTTCTAGATGATTTTTACATCTATGGGAGCAAGATGGACCACCTACACCAGATGGAGACAGCATTTCAAAGGTTAGATGAAGCACAAGCCTCACTAAACCCTACAAAGTGTGTCTTTTGATGTTCTAAAGGTGTTTTGTTAGGGCATGTTGTATCTAGAGATGGTATTGGTATTGATCTTGATAAAGTTTCAAAAATCAAAGAGTTACCATTTCCTATGAATAGAAGTAATTTGAGATCATTTTTAGGCCATGTGGGTTACTATAGAAGGTTCATCAAGAATTTCTCAAAGATTGCACAGCCACTAACCTAGTTCTTGAAGAAGGATGTTACTTATGAACCAGAAAGAAGGCGTATGAAGCTTTTGAACAACTAAAGGAGGCTTTGGTGTCTTCACCTATTTTAAAGAATACTAGAGAAAGTCATTCATTGTGTATACTGATGCTTCAGATGTAGCACTAGGAAGTATTCTGAGCCAAAATGATGAAAATGGGAATGATCATCTAGTTTACTTTGGGAACGACAAAAATGAGCAGTGCTGAGGTAAATTATACTGTAATTGAAAAAGAGGCTCTAGCTATCATTTTTGCTTGTAAAGAATTTTAGAAATTACTTGCTAGGGTAGAAGTTTATAGTTGTAATACATCATCAAGCTCTAAAATATATTGTAAATAAGCCTAACCCATTGGGAAGGATAGCAAGATGATGGATAATTTTGCTACAAGAATTTGAATTTGATATTACAGATAGGCCGGGAAAGAAGCATGTAAATGTAGATGCACTCTCTCGAGCCTATGATGGTTTAGGTTCATCTTGTGATAATGATGATTTCCAAGATGCAAAGATTGTTATCCCTTGACACAATACCTAGTGAATACATAGATATTTGGAATTATCTGAATGAATTCAAGTTTCCTGATGGTGCCAATGTAAATACTAAGAGGAAGATTACTCAAGCCAGTCATCCATATTCTATTCTACATGGAGTATTATTTCGAATAGGACCTGATGGATAGTACAAGAGGGCAGTTGGATGTGATCAAGGGAAGGAGTTGATAGAAGAATTCCACAATGGTACATGTGGAGGACACTTCTTTGGACAACTTACAGCAAGAAGGATCTTGGATGCAAGTTATCACTGGCCCACTCTTTTTAGAGATTGTTATAATTATTGTAAGACATGTGATATTTTTCAAACACATGGTAACCATAAGACTTCATCAACTCCATTATGCCCTATTCTTCCACTTGGTCCCTTTGAAAAGTGGGTAATAGATATTGTAGGTCCACTTCCAACTAACCCATGCCAAAATAAGTATATTGTAGTTGCCACAAATTATTTAACCAAGTGGGTTGAAGTTAGGCCATTGAAAATAGCTTCCATGGAAGAAGTGGCAAGGTTCATCTATGAACGCATTGTCACTAGATTTGGTTGTCCATTAGAAATTATAATAGATCAAGGAAGCCACTTCTTTAATGAGGTGGTAGAAGCCATAGTCAACAAGTTTTATATTAAGCACAGAAGGCAACAACATACAATCCAAGCACAAATGGATAGGTTGAATGAACTAATTTTGTGTTGTGTCAAATTCTAGCAAAAGATGCAGTCTTGTAGGTACATAAGTTGGATAAAAGGATTCATGCGCATTGTGGGCATATAGGGTAACATCAAAGTCAACAACAGGATACTCCCCATTTCAGTTGGCTTATGGCATTGATCAAGTTCTTCCTATTGATTTTGATATTCCCACTTGTGAGAGTTATGAAAAATGACAGGATGGGTGAAAGTGATTCAAGAAAAGAAAGGTTGGTGTATCTTCATTTACTAGAAGAAATGAGGGAAATAGCGAAGGATACAAGCTATAAGAAGAAAATGAAGCGAAAGGAATACTTTGATCAAAAGATCCGTAGGTCTCCATTTCATGTGAATGACTTGGTTCTAGTATATGATTCTAGATATAAAAAAGAAAGCAAAGAAAATTTCTTCCCAAATGGATGGTGCCCTATAAAATAGTAGTTGTGCATGAAAATGGTGCATATCGACTAGAGGAATTGGATGGCACTCCCATTACGAAATGGGTCAACCATGACAAGTTAAATATTTTCCAAGCACCAAAATAGTCTACTCCGAGGACGGAGTAGAAGCTAGGAAGGGGGAAGATGTCGACACTAAAATTTTCCTCCGTAATTTCTATTTCATTAATGTATGTATTAGGAATAGGATGTTGTTAAGTATAATTAGTAGTAGCGTCTGATAGAAGATAACGGCGCTACCGGTACGATGCCACCAATAATGTATAGTACGGTAATAGTCAAAGTACAATAGGAATGTTGTGGTAAAAAGTAAATATTTGTCGTAAGTGGTTCGGTAATGTTAAAATGTCAAAGTTAGGGTAAGTAGAGAAGTAGGGTCTACATGATTAGGAATTAGAAATATTATATTGGTAATAAGGACAAGGAGTGAGGTCATAAATATTTTGTGTATTTTATTTGTAAAAAGTCTAAAAATGTGGAACCCATGTGAAATGATTAGGTTTATCTTATCTTAAAAGATAAGCTTACATATAAAGATAAGAGTTAAGGTATGGAATATGATTCGTCAGAGTAGATTTCTTATCCTATCTTAGAGATAAGGTGGATAAGCCTGAAATTTCTATAAATAAAGAGGCCACCCCCCTCATTTAGCATAGAAGGAAGTAGTGAGAAATATTGTATGAGTAATTGTGTAAAGGAAGCCATAATTTAGAAGGTGTGTTAAAGAAGCCATTAAGATGTGTAATTGTGAAGTTTCTCCCATAGTTATTGTTGGAAGGCAAGTGGAGTTGGTAACACTTGAAGCACCTCATGGGTGAGATTGTAACAATTTCATGTTGACATTAGAATTTACACTTATATTTCAGATTTGTCATCATTCCTTCATATCATAGTATATGGTATTCTTGTGTTATGTTTGTTGTTATGTTTCCAGATTACATCCACCAAACTAAAAGTTGTTCATGAGTAAATAATCATAAAGCACGAGGAGTTCCCAAAGTGGAGAATTATCATAGTGTCGATTGGTGATGACAGACATCGTTTATCATATGACCTTATTCTTTAATGGCTCTAAATGTCAACTCGGGGTGGCACAGGGGGTCATTCTTATTCCTCTTGACATTGAGCCTATGCCTTTATCTTTCAAAATGGATTTTGACTATACTAATAACATTTCTGAATACGAAGCACTCGTGTTAGGTCTTCGACTGCCATAACCTTAGATGTTAAATCCATTAATATCTTTGGCGACTCCCAACTAGTTGTGAACCAAGTCAATGGTTTATACTAGTTTCATAATGAGATACTTCAAAAGTATAAACATCACGTCAACATACTTTTGACTACCTTTGATCATTATGAACTTCAAACCACTCCACACTCCACTAACAAATTCACGATACCATGGCCTACCTTGCTTCTCAAATACCTACTTCTCCTTCTGACTCAAAAATATTTGTCACAATACAAAGGTTGCAATCACCCTCTTATTTATTCTGAGATGTTAACTTTGTAGGAATAATTGAAACCGATCCACATGACATTTGGTATAAGTAGTTTTTCGATTACCTTTCCCTCTCAATTTTGCCTTCGGAACTCACTCGCAATGGACAATGAGCCTTCCTCAAAAGTGTCTCTCACTATGTCATCATGGGGGGTCTTCTCTACAAATGTGGATTTGATGGTATCCTCCTACGATGCCTTACAAGTTCTAAAATCCCATACACCATTAAGGAAGTTCACAATGGGATTTGTGGTGGTAATTTCAATGACCTCGATGTCGATAAGTGTATCCTTCACCTTAGATACTATTGGTCAACCCTAAACCAAGACTATTGTGACTATGTCAAACATTGTGTGAAATTTAAACACGCTAATCTTCATCACACCCCTAGTCACGCCTTACAGGTCGTCAGAGACCTTTGGCCTTTCTCCCAATGGGGTTTAGATCTCGTTGGAGAGATTAACCCTCATTCTTCTCAACATCACCAATGGATCATCACCGCAACCGAATATTACACTAAATGGGTGGAATCCATACCTCTCATTTCTACAAACGGTGAGAAAAATTTTGAATTCATCAACCATCACATCATTTATTGCTTTGGTGTTCCTCACCACCTCATCACTGATAACAAAAACAATTCAAAAAAACCTTACGCAAACTTTTTGAAACCTTTGGAATTCAATTTAGTTTTTATTTTCCTTATTATCCTCGGATAAATGGCCAAGCCGAATTGACTAAAAAATTTCTTATGAAAGTAGTCGATAATCTTGGTAAGGATTGGCACATGCACATTCCATTTACCTTATGGGCTTATCACACTAGTATTCGTACCTCCACTACAGCCTACACCTTTCTCTTGGTCTATGGTACGAGGTTGTCTTGCCTCTCGAAGTCCAAATTCTCACTTCATATCTCACTCAAAGACATGCTCAATGATGACAAATTTCGCCAAGACTATTTGGCCCAACTTGAGCTTTGAGAAAATGTCGTTTAAATGCTCTTGATCACCTTCAAATCTATCAAAAATGTATCAAATGTGCTTTTGACAAACATTTCCATGAACAAATCTTCAAGATCAACAACCTTGTCCTACAAGAAAATCAACATGTAAAAGAAGTGGAGAAAAGTAAACGGGCAAGGTTGCTCCTAATTGGCTTAAACCATATATCGTTACTCATACCTATAGATCAAGTGCTTATTGTTTATCTTCCCTCGAAGGTAAAACCAAACCTGAGCCCCTCAATGCCTTACATTTTTTACCATTTTATTGTTGAATCAAGTACTATATCACCTTTTTTCTATTATACACTCGTCCCTTGAGTAACCATTCCTTTCATCTACCTATTTTAAGGATCAACGACTAAACAAGAATCATGTGATTATCCATCACCTTTTAGCCTTATCTTCAATATGAGTACCATGGCCCTACTCATGGCATGATTCTCATGGATACTTTTCTCCTTTTTTAGGATGGAATCCCATGGTTGTTCGTCACTTAAAAACTTCTCTTTCATAGTTAACCTTTGTGTGTTATGGTTTTTCCTTCATAAAAGAAGCCTATACTCCTTTATAGTCTTGTCCATGACCAAAAATTCCAAAAAGTTCAAAAGTAATATATGGGATTTTCAAATTCAACTCCTTGAGTCAAAATTCCTATAAATAGATTGCTCCCTCGAAGGAAAACTATAAAAAGCTATCCATACTATACATAGTCTATCTAAAAAGAAGACTATTTTTGTAAAATAAAAATAAAATATTTTGAAGCTTCCCACATCGATCAGCTTCATGAAGACCTCAAGGAGTCATTCTATTCATCCCACATATAATTCCCGCATCGATCAATCTATAAAAAAAAGCAAAAAGAAAATATTAAAAAAATCAAGAAAAGTACAAATTTTTCATCATGGACTTACCTATTCGGTTTGGGTATCTTTCAGAAGGGGCATGTTGTCTCACAACAAGGTTACACTAAATAAACCACTCCACCTCACCTTCCTTCATTTCTCTTCTTCTACCTACTCAAGGGACGTGCCACAAATGCGACATTTTATGATCATGTAACTTCTTTCACCCTTAGAATAGTCAATCATGCATTGCCTTTAGGGGTTTAAGTTCATAAACCCATCCTCGGTATGCTCATTATGGTCCTTGACACTTATGGAGCATTTCACCTCTTTTATTATTTGCCTCTTTTCTTACTTATTGATTCTCCTATACAGGACTAAACCTTTGACACTTACTTTTTGGGATTTCTTCTCCTTTCACCTACCTCAATTTTTCTCATCTATTTTGATCAACTCACTTTAAACATTCCACCTTCCCTAAATAACCTAGACTTCACCATGCCTAAACAACCTTGACTTAACCATACCTAAATTACCTAGACTCAATCATGCCTAACTAATCAACCTACCCATCTACCTCATCATATTCTTCCCTATCCTATGGGAGAACTACATCGGCCTGAGGCCTCTTTTCACCAAGGCTATGTAGGAAACACTCTAAGGGCATGGGGCCCTTAGAGGTTATCTTGGCCACTCTTTCCCCTAACCATTCCCCCTTTTTAACACACATCATAACCTAGTTAGTTTCCATCTACACAATAACTTGGAAATTAACATATCACAACACATACATCATTTCATCATACTTATCATAATAAAAACATCCATCACATCATACCAAAGTCATCTATATTTCCATAAATATCAATTACTTGGAAATTAAAACCACACCATATCAACAACACATAATTTCCATAAAAATAGTAACTTGGAAATTTTTGACTCAACCATGCCTACACCTATGACCCAACCATACCTAACACAACCTCAATACCATCACAACAACACTTACCCAATTCGACTCCATCATGCCTAAACAACCTAGACTCCATCATGCCTAAACAACCTAGACTCCACCATGCCTATAAAACCTGACTCCATCATGCCTAACTCACCTAGTTTCCACAAAAAAAAAAAAAACAATGGAAATGAAACCAAGTACATCATCAGTCCAAATCATCATCAACTATGTAATGGGAGTGTCTGTGTATCAATACATATATACTCAGATATAAATAAGTACCAGATATCTCAACAAATCTCATGTAAAATCTTGTATCTTTGGCACGTAAGACGGTATATATATATATCAAAAATCAAAATGTAGTATCACATATCATCCTACATCATATAGGGCCCTCGCCTCCACTCTCACATGTATCCTCCTCTCACCCTATCCTCCACCACCATCATCTCTCTTGTACCATCGCCTAGTTTATAATCCCATGCACTCATCACCTCCCTCTCGCCATGTCTATGAGACCGATGACTACCTATAGTGCTAGTGTTGTGGGTCCTCTAACTAGCTTCCATTGGGCCCTATGTTTGGCATATGATGGAACAAAAATATTGGGTGTAGTCAAATGATCCTGATAATATCGGGCCTCATTCGGTGCATTCTAGAATCTAGTCATGGATACTATCTAAGGTGGCACCATCACCCTAGTTCTAACATGTATACTCGCCTTGATAATAATGGCCTTTGGCTCTGTACTAGTGGCCCCTATCCTCCTACTCCGTATAACGAGACACTATCTCGGTGCACATGTATAGGTTCTATGAAGGTTCATATGTGGTTATCTACACCTATAATGGAGTGACTCGTGCTGGGACGTTGACTCGTAAACTCCGTGATTTGTGCCTGTAGGGCTACAACCTATGCTCCATCACTGTGGGAGCCTATGCGGGTGCTGTGTAAGAGCCTCGAGCATGCACTGTCTTAGCTAGCTAACCTTGTAAAGTAGTCACATGCCTATTAAGGTGGTCACATGTTCCTACGATGTTGTCAACTACACCCCTAAAGTATTCATGTGTCCATGTAATGCATCCCTATAAACTATAATAGTAGCCAAATCAGTGACTGGTCATGGCGGTGCTACTGTAGCTTTTTTCCCACCACTTTGTCTATATGCCACAAAGTGGTCCTCGCGTCATCAATCCCGATATCAATAAACTACTCCTCCTTTCCCCGTTGGATCTATAGGATGGGGTGGAGATAACAGTATCTCCACATCATCTCTACGGTCTACGAGAATGGTGGTGGCACATCCTGATGTAGTCCGAATCGGTGTCGACTCTATCCACCGAAATCATCTCATGCTCACCGGCATGCCTCCCATGTATCCATCAGATCAATTGTATGTCCTATAGCTCCCGTGTCATACTTCTATATGTAGGAAAACCAACATAAGGTTGTCATACTATGTCAATGGCATACAAACCCTCTAATTTTCATCTATAGTAATCGATGTCATATGTTTCCTCCTCTACTCGTGGATGTCCACTTACTGTCACCCATCTCCTATAGCCTACTCTCACCCCACCTTGATGCAAATCTGCTATCAAAAATTCTTGTGGGTGTACAATCACTATGTTCTCATATGCCCAACAAAGGCAAAGTAGGAACGTCATAATATATGTCATACTATCACATCCTCTTATAGCCCCACAACTCCATGTATAACTATACTAGATATGTAGGCACCCATGCAAAATAGACCCGATCTTCAAGCATATCCCATAGAACTCCCATCAAACCCTAAGGAAATTGGCCATGCTCACGAGTTTGGGAGGGCATAACATCTCACCACTACCATCATCAACACTAAAAACCGAGTCTCCTATGGATGTGCAACATACATGGCTCCATATACAGATACTAGCATTGTGCTCATTCAAGTCACTTGTCATCTCCCCAAACATTGTGATCATCGACTCAAATGCCTCCTCTGATGACACAAAATAAATAGGCTCCCCAACAATCAGTAGCCACATAATCCTATATACATCCTCCAATGTGAACATCATCTTGCCAATGGGTAGATGGAATGTATTAGTCCCTGCATCCCATCTATTGATGAGATTGACCATAAGGCTATGATCCCACCTAATACACATGTATCCTCTGATGTCAACTATTCCAACATCTCACATGTGAGTCCACTTCTCCTCTATGACACTGGGTCACATCTGCACCAACAATGGTGGAACCCTATCTCGAATCGTCAACTAGTGTCGTGTTTGTATCCATACCATTCAACAATATCAATTATTTACCTATTTTACTCAACCCACACCCACATTTCTCTACTTACCTATCCATTTCCTAACTATTTCACTACCCAATCATTCCTTTTATCTTGCCTAAACACGTCCCAATTTTCTATTTCATCACTATCCTTCCTGCACTCTTTAACCTCATTTTTACCTAACCACCCACTTATCCTTGCCTATATTAACCATACACCCACCTACTTCTATCTTTCATTACCCCTCCTCTTTCCACGTTTTCCTCATTATCCACTTATCAAACCTACCATCTCATTTTTCCCTCATTTTATCCTTCAAAACCTAGCTTATTGGGTCCTAGTCACTTTTCACAATGACCGGAACTAGTCACCCCGACCGGTACTAGTCACCCAATTAACCAACTTGCGTCAACATGCCCATCAACATCGACCACTTCCCGATCAGCATCGGTCTCTAGTTCAGCCCCAAAGCTGAACCCCCATGCCCCAAACTTTGAAAAAAATGAACAAACACCTTATAATCTACCCCAAACCCACCTAAACCCCACCTTAATTTATATACCCACCTAATTAATCTACATTTCCCCCTCCTAATACCCCATTTCCTCCATTTTTACTCAAATTTTAAAATTTTAATTCCCACCCCATTTTCTTCATTTTATCTCACATTTTAATTTAATACAAACAATATGGATTGATTCCTACCTCAACACAATGTCGCCTCCTAGGCTGGAACCTCTGGTCTCGAACTAGTGTTCCTTCGGTGCCTTCTCCCGCTCAGCCATGCCTCAAGCCAACTCTCAATCCTCCAAATCTAATCAACTCACCCCGAATGATCTCTTGGACCCATCTACCTCACTCCTTCAATCACTCACTACCTCTAACTCGATGCAGCACGAGATCCTTGTCCTTTTCTCCTTGAAAAGTGTTGAAATTAATCTCCACTGTCATTTTCTATAAAATGAAATGTTACAATGAATCCGTAACACGCGGATTTATCCTTTTTACCCTAACCCCGACTTTGAATGATGTTGGTTTTTAGCCCTAATGGACCGACATTGGTTTACCCTTACCAACATTGGTTTATGTAAACCGGTGTCGGTCACCTTCCCACCAACCTATACCCCATTTGCATTTGATTTTGCCACCCATGTCCATTTTTATCATAGGCATAAGCTTTAACCTAACTTAATGACCTTATTACCCACAACCCAACCTCACTATCAATTGGGGCATGGTTTTTTGTCTCTAACGTGGCCTTACATACACCTTTCCCAAAACACCCACACTAACCACAGCCATTTTGACACTCAAGTTTGCTTACTCGATATACCTTGTGATGACAATACTTGTGTTGTTTAGCTTATTGACCTTACCTTTCCTAATTTCGTGCCATTTATCCCAACCAAACCTTTTGGTGTTTTGGAACACACATAATTCCCATTCCTGCACCTAGCCTAGTTGTGTTTTAGGACCGTATCCTATACCTTAGATACCTGAACCACATCAACCTTGTTTGGATAAACTTATCGACCTTTGACGATGTAGATTTTGTGCACTCCTAGTACCTTGTCACATTTTATATGCATGCATGCATTCGAATTCCACTACCTATTACCTAAACCGATATCACCATTACCTATACCCCACCTATACCTCATTTTTCCTCACTTCTTCATTTTATCAAACCACTCACCGACTCCATTTATCACCTCATCAGTTCCTAGTTTGAGGGGGATCACCTCCACTCATACTTGGGGCAACCTAACCTTCACTCATATGTGGAACACCTACCTCATGTTTTTTTCAGCGTCACTTATCAATACAAACTACGTGATAAAAGGGCCAAATGTAGACACAAAATTTGGGTCACACTCCCCTCGATCCCTTTCAATTAATCAACATAATGCATGCACCTAGCCATGACCCCTTTACCCCACATTGATATTAATTTAATCACTTATAATTGAATTAATATTTATCCTCGCGTTATTAATTAATTTAATTATTTTAATTAAGTTAATTTAATCCTAACACATCCACCTCACCCTAGACTCATTCCATGGGCATTTAACCCGCAATTACAAAGTCATCACTCTTAGCATTTATTCATCACTCCCAGTGTTGAGTCACCACTTGACCTAACTAAATGATACTTCTTCCTAAACCTAACTGGACTTCTTCTATGATCTTCCTACCTTTTCTAATGAGAACTCCACTTCCCTAAGTAGACCCAACTTGGAAAATGTGCCAAATATGGGAAGATCTACCTATTTTGGTAAAAAGGACTATTTCACCCTAACCGACACCGGTTTATCCTCGGTTGCACTTTGTTATCCAACCACCATCGGTCACTTTATATACACTTTCACAACTCTTCACCCAGGTTTGTCATTCATTTATTGGAGCCTTATTGCATTCCATCACAAATCTTCAAGTCCTCCTACATCCAAACGAAAAACACACACAACCAGAGTACAAGAAAAGCAACCAGTTCTCCTTCTAGAGTATTAGAATACTCATGGGAGCACACAGGTTGCACTGACGTGGCACTAGACCCATCCATCTCTTCTTCGATCAACCACCAACCATTTCCATTCACATGATCTGCAAAATACCAAGTAAGTATTGTGATATTCATCATTTGTTCTTATTCAAGTGTAGATCTCTTGCTTCTTTTTGTATTTAATTTCTTCCATTACCCGTATATCACCTTCTTCCCACTAACCTACTATTCAACCATCTCAAGCCCTTTCACCTTTATTAACCTCCTTCTTAGTATTATTCAATATTCTCGGTCATATTACGACCCAAACCATACTACCCTCACTCTCTATGCAATCACAAAGAGCCTAAAAACCTATTTTTAATAGTTTACTACGTATTACCCCTACTAACATTGGTTCCCTAACCACCGTCAGTTTCATCCCCATATCGGCATTGGTCACTCAACCGATACCGGTCTCTCGTGTTATTTTATATTCTCGGACCAACAAGCCTTACATTCATCCAAAACCAGCCCAAACCTCAATCAAATAGCCCCAAACCCTTACTGACCTCGACGATGATCTTCCTGACACGAACAAACCTAATTCTATTTAGATTTAGTGTTATTTTTATATCTAGAATAAAATATAGTTTATTATGTGTATGAGAAACATAAATCATTACATTAATAGGATCTATTTATTTCGGTTTGTGTTTGCATTAAATTGTTATTAAACAATGGATTGACAATCTTTCTAGGAAGCACCTCACTTCCTTGGTCTAGCATATGCTAGGCGTAGTCCATTGTCTGTGTTATTTAATACTTTTTTGTGGTCTTTCTTTGCATTTATAGGTAATCCTTCCCAAACAAAAAGGATACCTCTACATTTGGATTGGATAACGTCAACAATGCACACAAAAACATATTGGTGAAATAGTGTATGTTATAATGGTAGGCAAAATTCTAAAAATAATGGCATAAACAGGGTGTAAATCGGAATAAGAACACTCAATATATGAAAAAATGATGTAGTGTGTATTAGTTGTGAGGATAAGCACAAAATAATGATTATAGTAAAGTAGGTGAAAAAGTAACTATAAGTAATAAAGTGAAAAAGTGTTTAGTCACTTTATTTGTTGTTTACACAATTTTGAGATTGAGCGTGGAGTGAGTGAAAATGTCATAATGAGAGCAGCACATCCTAATTGGTTTGAGCCGGTGGCAACCGTCAGTAGCGTCACACATGACTACGGAGTTGGTAAGTGTGTTGTTTTTCGAAAAATGTATGGTGTAGTAGTCATATTTATTGAATTTTTACAAATTGGAGATTTTTAATTTTCTTGATGTTTGAGACCTGGACAAGAGCAATGAGGGTGTTAGTGACCCCTAGGATAGGAGCACCCGAACCAGGGAGCTAGTGTCCTACTCTTGGGTGCCCCACCCTACATCCGGGTGCCACTGGTTTAGAAAGTGTGTATGTGGCCTAGAATGGTGAAAATTAAGTTTGTAGAATATAATAATGTGATAAGTGAGTTTATTTTGACTTATGTAGTTTTCTAACGCTATGTTTGTTGTGACTTTGTGATGTGCAAAGGGACATTCATTTGAGGGAGTTCCATGGTGGTCGTCGTTTGAGTAGATTTCTTGGCTTGGGCCTGTCATATAAGGATTTAAATGTCATGGACCATGCCGGTATGTGACACATAGCATAGATGGGGGATGTTCCCCATAATATTCCTATGTTGACTGCACTATACGAGAGGTGGTGTGCAAATACATGCACATTTTGGCTTCCTACAGGGGAAGATGATTGTTATGTTAGAGGATGTATATCACATATTGAAATTTTTGATTATTGGAGAGAGAGTATAGGTGATGCCATTGGAGGATATGGAGAGATAGATGTGTGCTACTAGACGGTATTTTACGGGGACTCGAGTACCTACCAAGGCCCATATCAGTCTGGATGTTATCTTACGATATGCGGGTCTACACTTATGGAAGTTCATAGCAATTGTGATTGCTTCATCTATATCAGTGGAGGGAGGACGTATAGGCATCTTGTATAATATGCATGATATATGTCGATGGATATAGGAGGAGTTTACTAGATACATGTTGGCACAATGTGTGTTGGCCCACCTATACAAAAATCTATACCGTTTTACTCACAATGAGCATGGTGGTGGGATAGGATCCACTACACTATTGCATGTATGGGCTTATGAGCATATAGCCATGTTGAGACCAGTTGAAGGTCCATGAGGAGAGTGCATTAGGAAAAAGATATATGTGAGGAGGTGGATTAATTTACGTTGGTGTAGGATGGACACATATACCTATAGGGCACTGATAGATAGGATGGGGCCCAAGGTAGTTACATTGAGGCCATATTATGACTATGGAGGATGGCTTGAGGATGTTGTAGAGTTACAAAGTGTATTCAGAGGATTTGTGTGGTTATAGGATTGATTCACATGTGTGTTTGAGGCTTTTCGAGTGGAGAGAGTATCATGATAGTTTGACATGGCTTAGGATGTGCCCCTAGAGCCATATATATGGTTGAGAGATATCAGAGCACCTAGGAGGGCTAGAGCTAGACTAGGGCCCACAGGAGAGTAGCTAGTACCTCTTGGGCTAGATGAGGTAGACATGGAAATAGAGTTGATAGACGTAGATGATACGGGTTGCACATAGGGGTACTATGTATGGTGGGCGGCACACCGGTGGGTATTGTTGTTCCCATTATTTGTGGGTCCAATAGGGTTACCACATGGAGGAGGAAGAGAGGGGAAGCCCCGAAAATGTAGTAGCATCTCGTAGTTTAGCATGATTATTTGGACAATTGTGTTGTTTATGTTATTTTTTCTATGTTATAGTGGTGATTATCTAACGCATTGTGTTATTTTTTTAGGCGATGTGTATTGGTCCCTAATAGTTGACACAACCATCCACACCTTGACGTAGAATGTGCTAACAAATGTACTTAGTGGAGGTATACTTGAGTGAGTGGATGATATAGTGGGTGAGCATGCCCATTTATTTGAGCCAAGTATCCATAACAAAGTGGCAACATGTATTGTGTTACTAAGAGAGAGAGAGATGAGGCACATGAGGAAACTCAATTATTTAGAGAGGCAATAGGTGGTGGACCTTTGGCAAAGGATGTGTTTGCATGATACGTGTATTTGCAGCATCGGTTTTGAGAGTAGTCTATGGAGAACACCTTATTGTGTAGGCAAGTGGAGAGATATCAAGGCCGCAAATAGTGACATAGAGTTAGTGGTGAGGCATCTAGTTCTAGGGCTCTCGCAGTACCCGAGAGCGATAGTGATGATGAGGTGTAATTAGTATTATTGTATATGGGAGTTTCCCCAGGTGATGATTGTATTCGCTATATATGTATGGACACATGTGATTTATATATGATGAGCTTATTTTGTGGTGTATTGATGTGTATGATTTGGTGATTAGTGTTGGGATGTATGTGATGTTTTTGTATATTGTTAATGTTTATTGATGTAATATTCATGCAATGATGACAAATAAAATGTGCAATAGATAACAAATGTAATGTGGGTGATGAACTAAATGAAATGTTTATTTAAATGGAATGTTACAATGCATAGTTAGTATAATGATGCTAGTATAATGAATGTAAAAAGAGATGATGTATGATGATTGAACTAACGTGTTGTGAGGAATTTGTATCGTGGTAATGTAATGTAATTGTAATATGTTAGTGTGATGAATAGGGGAAATTAGCTATTCCCCCAATGTATGGATGATTAGGTTCATTTTAATTAAGACCCCTCAATAGTCAAGAATGAACCGCAGAAAGCAAGAGTGTGTCATCGGAAATGATTGAGTGCGCTAGATGAGACAATAGAGCACGTGATGAAAATTTATTAGAGAAAACCCTCAACAATCATGTAAGAACCGTAATAACACAAGTGCGTCATCGGGGATAAGGTGATAATAATCACCTACCAAAGACCAAGGCAATGCAAAGCAGTGGAAGCATGTGGGATGGAAGTAGTATGAGTGTATGAACCAAACTAAATGTCATATGGAGTTACGGTGGGATGGAAAAGTGTAGAGGTTTGTGGTAGTCGATGTGAAGGATCAGCGTGATGCGGTGGATAGCGTGAATTTGATGGATGAGATGGATGAAGTGAGTGTGATGGATGTGATGATTGAGAGGTGTATGGAAAGGGTGGAGAGTGTGCATGAGTAAAGAATTGTGGTGGTGGACATACCATAGCCTGAGAACCAAATAGAGGAGATGACTCAACTGTAGTAGAAACTCTCTAACAAGGTAGAGGAGAGATGGATCGCTCACGTGAGTGAGAGCCAAAGGATATGATGCCCTTATCCTCTAATTGTTGCAATCTATCATGAAGGGAAAGACATTCATTGTCCCTATGGACATTTATGTGATGATAATTATAATAAGGTTGGTCATGTTGCTATTGTATGTTTTTCGTGGATGATGTTGGTTGGATGGTAAGTGAATTAGGCACTTTTCAAGTAAGGAAAAAAACACATCATGAGGTCTAGCATGATGGGAGAAATGCAATGGCTCACATGACATAGATGGAGTGGAAGGAGAAACATCCTATCACAGAGGAGGAGAAGAAGTACGTTGTGGTGGTGGAGTAGGTTGAGCTTATTTTCTTTGCTTGTGAGGAAAAGGTGGAGACTATGTAGGATGTTCAACTACTTTCAACAGAGGAAGAATATATGGTAT
Source organism: Taxus wallichiana var. yunnanensis (assembly GCA_018340775.1). Taxonomy (NCBI): domain Eukaryota; kingdom Viridiplantae; phylum Streptophyta; class Pinopsida; order Cupressales; family Taxaceae; genus Taxus; species Taxus wallichiana. Next base: position 549,611,099 of record CM031243.1, read on the forward strand.
AATAGAAGTGTATATATGTGGAGGGTCGATGAAATTTACTGAAAGAAGATATTTGTCTAGATATAGGACTTTGTAGTAGAGAATAATGAATGACTCACATGTATCATACTACAATATTTTCTTAAGTGCGGAATCAGACCACGACAGAAAATAAATTGCTTTTCTAGATCAATAGGTTAGAATATTAGTTGATGTATACAAGCATTGAACCGTAAGATATAATCCTTGACAAGTTCAGATGATCCCTGATGTAAAGTAGGCAAGTGGTCATAAGTAACCTTAGGGCCATTGTTTAAGATAAATCGTGGAGGAAAGTGTCCTCCATGTCATAGTAAGTACTAATGGACCTAAAGAGAAGATGAGTGTACCATTGCAACACCTCATCAATAAGATTGTATCAAAATGCCTTAAGCAATAATCTATCATCAAAATAAGAGGTCATAAGCATGTGGTAGTGTAGAAGATGAGCATGAGGGTCACCAATACCATCAAAACATGTGAATGTAGGCATGATAAAGTCCTTAGGAAATGCATAATTATGAATCTTCTTAGGGACAGGGTTACCATGTAATGAATTATTATCAATAGAAGCATAGTAATCCCTACTTTATAAAAGGAGATACTAAACTTGAGGTTGTAGTTGACTCCATGGCATGCATGAGAGATATGATATCCTGTGAAGGAATAGTGGAAGATGGAAACAATGTATTAAGAGGTTGTAATTTTCCATTGTGAGTGATCATGGGAATATCTAGAGATGACAAAGGAGATTTCGATGCTAAGGGCACACTAGTAGTAGGTGTCGAAGAAGCTATAGTAGATGATGTAGATGGAATATCCATAGCAGTGGTAGGAATAACATCGAAAACATCCCTAATAGGTGAGGTGACCGATGGAAATACATCTATATGAGAAGATGAAAAAATGGGTGTAGATGATGTAATAAGAGGAGATGAAATGGTAGGAGAAGAAGAAGTGATAGATGGAGGTGACTCATACATAGTGCTAGATGCAATTTCAGGAGAAGGAAATGATGGAATAGGAGATTCACACTCGAAGTATGAAAATAAAGAGAAACATGGCTATCAACCACCCGATCGGATCGAGATAGAGACTCGAAATGAGAATGTCGTTAAGGATGTTATCAATAGGATCATTAACATAATATGAAGGAGTATGCAAGATAGTATGAGATGTATCATGAGAATCAATATTAGAAGTAGGATAATCGTGAAAAGGAACTATAGCCGTGGTCTGACTAGGAGAAGAATCAATATGCACATGTGAGTGATTGTCAATACCAAGCAAGTAATCGATAAAAGAATCATCTAAAATTTCCTTAGAAAGATCAAAAGGAGGATCACAAGTAGTTGTATAACATGGTGTACAATGAGTGAAGGATATTGGATCCTCGACAATACTAATTCCAATGGGATAATCTTTAAAATGAGTAGGCACATATTGTTGACCATCTAGAAGTTGTTTGATATGATCGACATAGGAGTAAGATTACCATGACATCCGTGAGCTCAGCAATGGCATCCTAATCATAGATAGGGTTAACACTGAAATGAGACATGATGGGAGAAGAATATGAATTATCCTTATCCATTAGGGTTTGAAGCGGATCCTAGGGAAAAATATTCTAAAGTACGGGTTCACCAAAATTATTAACTAAAATATGGAATTTAAGAGTTAATCTAAATAGTATAACAATGAAATAAATAGTCTAAACTAAAATATAGGTGATAATTAACTTTATATGATATTTAAATAAAATAAAATAATTGAAATAGGAGAGATAAGGTACTAACCTAAAAATAAATTACCTCGTTGTGATTCCAGACTGAACAGGATGATGTGTGGATGAAGCAGAGGATGATGGTACAACCCAAAAAATTACAAATGATGGATATTTAAGCTGGACAAGGGTGCACTGAGAGGATCAAGCCACCTGTGGGTGCCCTAGTCTATAGTATGGGTGCTCTGGTCGCAGAACAACTTAGGACCTAAATCTGGAAGTGTCACTAGATCTTTGCAATGTCTCGATCCTTGTCACGTGATTGTCGTAGTAACTTTGCTTATGTTGTTGTAAACCTGTAATGAATATCTACCTACAAAACCCCATACAAAGCATCAAATCCCTAAAAATTAAATATGCATATGAAGGGGTTAGACTGACCTTAGTTACCACAATGGTGGACTTACAACTAAGTGTTGCACTACATTCCAAACCCAATGTAGTTATGTGTGATTATGTGTGCAATTGTGTGCCTAGGGTGCCCTAGCACCAATGACACGAAGATAGGGGCAATAGCTAGATGTAAAATGAAAATGGTGGATGGAATAGAATGAATACAACCCTTCCTATGTCTTGTGTGTGATGTAATGATGCCCAATTGCAATCCCTTGCCTTAGTAGATAGCTATACCTTGGTGGTAGTTAGTCGGCCCATAATATAGTGAGTATGATATGTTTATATAGGGATATTTTGCTCAAATTTTGACACTAATGACCCGACATGCTAACTAGTACCTAGAGGAATGAGAGGGAAAATGACAAAGACCAACCTCGAATAGATAAATTAGATCTAAGTTTTACCAAGACCAGGGTGCCTAAAATAAGGACCGTGGTACCCATGGGCACCCCGATTCTACCCTAGGCACCCTAGTCAAATACTAGAGATGAAAAATGACCAAATAAAGACATCGATACTCCCTAAGATATGACCGTAATGTGTAAACAACCTCGACAACCGTGTAAGAAAAATGACAATGGTAACCAACTAACGACGACAAGATTAGGCGATAGGTCATTAGTGAATAATTTTCTTACGCAAGATCCATATACAAAATAACATACTTTGTGGTATAAATGTAATAGTAAGTGCACGATATTGTGACTACAAAGAAAAATAAATAGATATTTGGACACAATAAAAGAAAGAAAAGGAAAACTAATTTGTGGCTCTAAAATTGTAAAAAAATTAAATCAAATATAATACATTTGTGTGTGTTTTATTGTGTTACGGTTGTGTTTTACCCTATGTTGGTTGTTTTGACACTAAATTTTGCCAACGAGAATATTAAGATTTAATAATGTTCACACTAAGGGGGTGAGTTTTAGGAATTTATAGTGGTGACATTATTAATTATGTGATTGTAATAACGTGATATTATTACTACCGTAATTAGAAATTAGTAAGTGAGAAGGTTGTTAGTAAGTTGGTTAAACGTATTATTGTTATAAACAATAATACGTAAATAAAGATTGTTGGTAAATTAGTTTCCTATTTTATAGGATGCATAATTACCTATAAATTAGTATTTATAAGGAGAATGAAATGTAAGGGACGATTAGAATGAAATATGAATGCGGCGCTTATATTGTGAAATATTATTGTCATACTTCTATGTAAATCCAAGGCTCTACCTTCATTTGGTATCGAACACTGATGGCTTGCACCTATAATGGAGTACAATTGAGTTGAAGGGGAAATTTGTATTGATTGTTTTCCTTGGTATAAAGTATTTTATTAGATCTGGCTTGACCACGACACCATACAGCCATGTCAGTCTTTAAGGCATCATGTCCCAATGACATGAAGTTATTTCAAACCTATTTTAGTTGTCTCTGATCCTACATGGCAGCATTGGTTTTAAGGATGCACCTCCAAGATTCTATCGGAATTTATTGTTGTTTGTAATCTCAAGCCCCTCCAGTAATGTTAAACATGTTTTTCCACTTCCCACCTACCTCTATATCGACCATTAAATTACTTGGTCATTGAAGTTTTAACCTCCCATTTTTCCTTGTCATGCGGAACTCCATGGATTTCCTTTTATTTATCCTCCCCATGGAAGTGAAAGTCTCGGGTTATATTCCAATCCCGCTTTTGGCTAGACATGAATCTATTTCAGTTCGGTCTTTAGTCTGGGAGCGCTCTAGCTTCTGTGGACATGAAACTCCTGAGATTAATCATGGGTCTAGTTTCTTTTTTGGGTCATTAATTTTTTGGAGGCCCAATATGTGTGTGTGTGTGTGTGTGTGTGTGTGTGTGTGTGTGTGTGTGTGTGTGTGTGTGTGTGTGTACATACATACATACATACATATATATATATATATATATATACACACACACATATGTATGTATGTATATATGTATGTATATGTGTGTGTGTGTGTGTATAAATATATGTATGTGTATATACATATATACATATATGTGTGTGTGTGTGTGTGTGTGTGTGTGTGTGCATTTTATATCTGTTTCGGGTCCATTTTTTGGGGCATATTTTTAGCAGTAAAGGAGTATATTTTAATATATGGAAATGATATAAAATGGGATTACGAGAAGAATAATTTTAATTATTCATGGCGCAAAGACAAAGAAATAGAAAGAGAGAAAAATACGAGAGAAGAGAGCAACAACTCAAGGAAGAAAGAAGAAAAATATAGAAAAGGAAAATACAATGGAGGGGGAATATACACGTAAATATATATATATATATATATTGCAATAACACGTAAATGTTTTTGGGTAATAGAAAGAAAGCAGTAGTATCAACACTAAGATTGTAAAATAATTTTAAATCAATTATAATATATAATTTTAGTGTTTTTTATGTTCTGTTTGTGTTTTCCCCTTGTGTTGGTTGCATTTGGCACTGAATTTTTCCAAAGATTCCTCCCATTCTCCTTTCATCCTCTTCATGAGTCTATTTGATCCCATCTCTGCAGAACTTGCATTGTTATTGTTTGGTATATTTTTGTAACCACCATTTTTCCAACATTATTTGTACTTTTATTTATAAATTGTGCATGTGTTGGAATTTGCATCGACCTACCTCTACCTTGCACACTCACTCGATTTTGTAGCTCTATCCTCTACACACCATTTTGGCAACGATATATGGATCAACCCATCTCAACTTATTACATCATAACTTCTATCACAAGTCTTTCAACTTGATATGTGTGCATTTGTGCTTTGAATTCTCATATCTATTAACTCTCTTCTTAGTTGTCATATGGCTTTCGCATGGCAATCGAATTTTCTTAGAGTCCCCATTCACGGTTTCATCCATGTATGTCTCACATAGATGCAGATCTTGCATCATGACCGTATTATAGTCACCTTTGGGATAAATGCAAATAAAACCTCAAAATTGATTATGTAAGTCATATGTGTCATGATAGTAGAGGAAATTGCAATGTATGTAAATAATAAATACAAAAATTTCTCTAAAAACAAAGAGGAATCAAAATGCTTCTAATACGGTCCTATCCAACCTATATAGTCCACCCCTTTCCATCTTCCGATTTGTATTTTCGATTGGTATATCCTAAGTGTGTAATTTCATCTTCTTATGGTCGGCCTTATCATAATATTTCACGTATAGAAGGCTATATAAGAAATTAAATATCACTTCATTTCTCACTTGCACTTTCATAAGCTAATATTTCATACATCAATCCAAAAGTACTCAAGGCTCTCCTAGATCTTCCTAAATCAGTCATGCACAACATTTAGATAAGCCATTATTACAAGTTTGAAGCATTCAACTAGATCAAAGAGTCTATCTTCCTCCATTTTCAAGTATGCAAATTTCCTATATAACTCTCTTAGCAAGAGAAAAGTCACTCCAAGAATTGTTAAATATATTCAAGAGACAAAATTGTTTAGTCTAATAGCTAAAGCGTAGTGTATATCACACTACTACTTGTGTTGGGAACATTCACTACTCTATATTTATCCCATTATATTTGTGTCAAGATATATGAGGGAACTTGTAGGGTTTGGATTATATTACATTCACACTTGTACATGCACCTTAGAGAAATACGTGAGGATTGATCCCATTCGAGGGCATGTACCACAACACTTGGATTGGTTTGGTAGGGTTGACCACTAAGGGTAGTCAAGCCTTACCACATAATATTTCTCCTTTTGTTATCTAATGCTTCGATGAAGGATGGTGTAGTTATCCAATTTTTCCACTTGTTGTAGGTTATTATAGGTTATGTTGAGGTCTTGTAAACAAGAATGACATATAAAAACATATTTTCAAACAAGTGAAGGGAACCAAAATTTATAGAAACTCACTAAAAGAGGGTATGAGATCATACAATACCATTTATGACTATTTAGAATAAGGAAAATATTGTACAATAGTTGTAGATTCCTTCACTACAACACTTTCCAACTCCAGTCTCAAAAATGAAGCATCATTAGTCTCATATCAAACTATTTTCCTTGTTTGTACATCTATATCTTTTTAAGCGTTATGTCTTATATAGCTAAGTCTTCATATCCTCTTGACATGTATTTGAGCAATAATTTCATCAAGTTTATCATTGTAGTAAGTATTATTGTTGTGTTCTAATTATGCATAGTAAACTATATATTAATTAATTTAGAATAACCTCCTATTACAAACCCTTACATCATATATATTGTGTTGCAAGTCATATTAAACATTATATTGTTAGGGTCTAAAACTTTGGGAGCTTGACTCATGGTAAAATCAAATTCTAGTTTCCTTGGGGTTTCTCTTTTATCTTTGGTTTCAAATTTATCAATTTTCTAGGGTTTTATGTATATTCACATTTGATTTCATTCTATTCCATGACCGCAAACTGATTTTAAATTTTTTTCCTTATGGTCTCATGGTTGATCCTCCTCATTGGGTTTCTTTATTGGTATTTTTCTTAGCTACAACACCTTTCATTTCATATCAAACCATTTATAAGTCTATTTTATAATCCCTAGAGGTTGTTTTGATAAATTGAATGGAAACATTTTTTTGTTTGACATAAGTTTTAGCATAAGTTTCATAAATTCAAAATTACTAATTGTAGTAATAAAGGAATAATTTGAAAAATATAAAAAAATTTACAAATTACTTGGAGGTTTTTATTATTCACATTTAAATTATAAAATACCTATTTTGGTTTCATTAAATTCACTTTTTATTTCCATAAATGGTCATTTTAGTCATTTGACTTAAACCGACATTTAGTTAAACATCACTTCTTAGCGTGATCCTCTATGTTCTCTTGACTTTCACCCTTAAATTTATTGCTTAGTACCTAATTTCTTATCTAATTTAGGGATTTTATCTCATTTTTTCCAACATGACTTCTTAAACATAACCGATTGATCTATTAACTTTTCACCATTTTCCTTTATGAATGTAAATAGCAAATATGTTAAGATAATAATCTTCCCCAAAAATGACCACTTTCTATAAAAACCAAGTAAACAAAATCCCTTCCTCTTACACCAATAGTCGTGCTTTACTCTTCCCCCACTAAATTATTCATTACCATATTTTATCTTGAGGACCCTCCATATTCTTCATAAATCTCCTCTTGGATCTTTTTAAAGATGAAAAAATCAACTTAGTGGAGAAAAGTAGGCTTTCTTAGATCCTTTCAAGAAGAAAGGGATGAAGAAGATGAAAAAAATGTCTAAAATCTCATCCCAAAGTAAACAAAAAAACCTATGCATAATGTTATGTTGTTAAGAATTCTCGAGATGACATAAAAATTATTTTCAAGAGAGAGGTATTTTCATCGGCAAAAAATACTTGGAAGAATTAATGACATCTTTGGAATCCCGACCATTTTTCATTGCCTATTTTTTGGAGGAAAATATGTGGGAGGATTTCGAGATAATAACGAGTTGAATAATTCCATCAAAATTATTGTAAGCTCACTCTTTTCACATTTTCAGTTTTCACTCTCTTTCTTTCTCTGCTCTACCTTTGCTCATGTGCTCGAGTGCCTTGGTACACCGACCACACTCGGCTCTACTTGTTTCATGGGGTCCTCTCACGGCATATTTCGATTTATGATCACGTCCCTATCATGTGTATCAAAGATGAGGATATTGATCCCTCCATTTTCCACTTATCGAATTGTTCCCTAATTTATCGCTTTGTGAGATTTTGGAATAAGGCTCCTGATTTACTTAATTAGCTGAAGAAAAAATGGAATATCTTCTCTTTGAATCAAGTAAATTTCCTTCCTCAAGGTTTTTTTCAAGTTAATTTAGGTCATTCTACTACTAGGGATGATGATTTTAGTCGGTCCCCCCTGGTTCATGGGTCGGGATTGCCTTTTCATGAAGCCATGGGTGGAAAATTTCAAACCTATCTTGGAAAATATGAATAAAATTCTTATCTCTGACTAAATTGTATGGGCTCCTACAAAACTCTAAAATGAAAATACATTTTCTCAAGTTGGCAACACCCTGGGGGAATACATATGTATTACTGAAAACCAACTAAATTTAGGCCTCTTGCGGTATATGTCGATTTGCATTAACCTTGACATCTCACAACCCCTTCCTAGTTCCATTTTCTTCAAATCAAAAACAAGAGAATGGTCTCAGGAATTAGATTATGAGAATGTTCCTTTTCGTTGTAGAAAATTCCATCAACTTGGAAACTTTGTCCATCGATGTCCTGAAATGAAACAAACTGAAAGCCATGATGAAAAGGGATTTTCCAAACGAGAAAAGAAAAAAAGCCAATGGCAAGGAAAATTTGGAACAAAAATATCCAAAAAGAAAAAATAGAGGACACAAACATTCTTTTGAAAAATAAGTTTGAGGCCCTATAAAATGAAGAATAAAACATCAGCAAAACCCCTTATCACTCTAATCAAGGTGATGAAAAAGAACAAGAAGATGGAGAAATTCAAGATTATGAACCTGAAATAGAAGAGGAACTTTAATTATAATATTGCACCCTGGAAAATCTCAAATTATTACTAGATAGTCAAGACTAAAACAAAATAGAAAAATCATAAAATACTTCAAAGATAATAAAGATTGGAAAAAATAAGCCTAACAGCCTCCTTCTTCAACTCTAGAAACTTAGAAGCCTTGCTTAATATCGAAAAGGAATCCAAAAACAAATATTTGATGCTTCAAAGACAGGAATCAGAAAAATAAAACCTCCCTCCTTTGGAAACAGAGCTTGATGAAAAGAGAAAAAAGAAAGAAGGCCTCCCCTTAAAAAGGGAAAGAAATGTCATGTTAGGCCAAGTACCGTGTAGTAGTAATGGGCTCAAAACTAATCAATGATTATTATATCATGGGATATGAGGGGGATAAATGCTCCACACAAGCAGAGATTGTTAAAACTCTATATCGAAAAAGAAAAACCATACATTCTACTTATTCAAGAAACTAAAATGGATTTCAATTCTCTCTTTTTTTTAAACAAAATGTGGAGAAATAGAAAATATGCTATCAGAAATGCTTTTGGTGCTTCTAAAGGCCTTGCCATCATTTAGGATTTGGATAAACTCTTTTGAGGACCAATTGATTATTGTTCCAATTGGAAAATTAGGGAGTTATCCACCACCGACTCTAATCAATCATTTTTCTATGTTAATGTCTATGGGCCTAGAACTAGCGTTGGGAGAGAAATTTTTGGTATCCCTTAAAAATATAAAATCCTTCTTCCCTAGTGAGAAATGGATATTTGGGGGATTTCAATTCTATTATCTCCCCTTCTAAAAAATCTAAAGGATCTAAGTCCATATTGTGCTACTCTTTTAAATTTTCCAAATTCATTGAAGAGGTTGATCCGGTGGACTTTCCTCTTAAAAATGGACAATTTACTTGGACTAATAGAAGGATTGGAAATAACTTTGTGGCTGAAATCTAGATGAAAATTTTATTATAAGTGAAGACTAGATTCATAACAACAAGATCTTATCGATTCGAAATCATTTGGTCTTCAAGCTCATTCATTGGCCTATTATGCTTTCTATCCTCCTACATCTCCTCCGAATTGATTAGAAAAGATCCTTATCTTTATGATAACATGAATATATGGTGGGGTATTGATATCAACGGTTCCAAAATGTTCAAATTAGCTGAAAAATTAAAAGAGTCAAGTAGCATCTTAGGAATTGGAATAAGAATACCTTTGGCAATGTCCTTTGCTAAAAAAGTTATCATTCAAGATAGAATCTCCCAAGTTGAAAAGGAAATTCAGGAAGTAGGTCTTTTAGAAGATTTAAAATAAGAAGAGGCTCATTTGGCTGAGGGTCTCAATCGGGTTCTTCTACAAGAAGAGATATATTGGAAATAGTAATCTATAAATAAATGGCTTTGTGAAGGGGACAAAAATACGGGGTTCTTTCACACAACGACCATCATAAGGAGGAACTTTAACAGAATCACCAAGATCAAGCTCCCCTCGGGAGAAGAAACTAATGACAACAAAATTATATGTGGAGAAGCTGAAAGGTATTTCAAATATATTCTCAATAACTCTAGGAAGAAAAGGGACATTGCGAAAGATCAAACTCTTACTCAAATACCTTCATTGGTTTCACAAAATGATAATTTGGAACACAACAAGGCCATATCAAAATCTGAAATTAAGTATGTTATCTTTTCTTTTAAACCTAATAAAGCACCTAGGCCTAATGGGTATTTGGTTGGCTTCTTCCAGAAATTCAGGGATATTGTGGGCAATGATGTAGTGGCTATTGTTCCAGAATCAGGGGCCTCTAAAGAAATTATCGAACAACTCAATTCAACCTTTATTTCCTTATTCTTAAAATTGAGAATGTTGAATCCTTTGACTTATAAAAGACTATTTCTTTGTGCAATGTCACTTATAAAATTATTTCTAAGGTCATTTCTAATAGGCTTAAATCACTTCTTCAAAATATCATCTCCCTAAGCAAGGGGGTTTTGTGTCTCGGAGATAAATTTTGGATGGCATTGTTATTGCTCACGAGCTCCTGCACTCGGTCAAACATCGAACTCAAGTAACATGTTTATAAAATTAGACATGACTAAAGCTTTTGATAGGGTAAATTGGGCCTTTTTGTCATGCAAGTCCTAGAAAAATTTGGTTTTAATCAAGAATGGAGAAGATGGTCTTCATATGCATAAGTACTTCTAAATATTCAATGCTCATAAACCGTGATCTGTTGGGTTCTTCGGTTCTTCCAGAGGACTCAAGCAAGGTGATCCTCTATCACCCTTTCTTTTCATTATCATTGATAATTCTCTTAGTTGTTGGCTTTCTTATTTCAAAGCTAATAGAAATATGGATCAAATATTAATTTCTGATCCCCTAGAATCATTCACTTACAGTTTGTGGATGATAATGGTCTTGTTAGGTTAAGCCAAAATCAAGGAAGCCAAGGCCCTCAAAGATACTTTGGATCTCTATGAATCTACCTCTAGTCAACAAATTAACAAAAGAAAATCCAAAGTTTTCTTTTTCAACACTAATAGAGCGACTCAAATCTTGATTTAAAGAATTCTTGATATTAACCCTAGATCACTTCCTTGCACCTATCTTAGAATACCTCTCTTCCACTATAGGAACTCTTTTGGTATTTGGAAATCCACTATTGATAAGATACAGAAAAAAAAATTGCTAATTGGAAAGCTAAATGGTTATCTTTAGTTAGACAAAATTCAATTGATATCATCCAAACTGTGTATAATAAATCCCCATTTATATGATGTTTTTCCTTTTGATTCCTTCCAATGTCAACAAGATAATCAGATCCATTTAGGCTAAATTCCTTCAGAGAAGAACTTCGGAAGAGAAAAAAAATCCCACTTATCAAGTGGGAAAAACTTGTTTGCCTAAAAAAATGGGTGGCATTGGATTTAGACTAAACAAAGGTGTGAACTTGGCCCTTGGGGCTAAACTAGTATGGAGAAAAATACGTTACATGGAAATTTGGAATATTATGATCAAAGATCTTATGATCATTCTCAAACCATTGTTGAGATGGTCGGTTGGTAGAGGCACTAAATCCAAATTATGGAGTGATGTTTGGACCCTTAGTTCTCCTTTGAGTTCTCGAAATTTAAATAATCTTCATACTTGGCGTGAAACTCGTATTTTCATTTGGTTCATAACTATATTAACCAGGGGCACAATGGGTGGATAGACATTCAAGTTCCTCAAGAATTACAGGAAGAAAAAATATCTCTCTTAAATATCCTTCAACCCTTCCATTTTTCCAAGCGCGATCATTTGTTGATTTAGACAAGAGACAAATGAGAGAAGTATGTCAAAAATGGATACTCCATTATCACTATTCAAAACAAGGAAGTCTCTCTATTTCCTGCTCAAAAATTCTAGTTTAAAAAGGATTTCCAAAGGCTAATGCCTTTCTTTGGACAGCTTATTGGAAAAAATCTCACGCAATCCAATCTTTGCAAGAGGTTACTTTGGTCCTTCCTAGTGCCCTCTATGCCTCAAAGTAGAGGAAGATACCAATCATCTTCTTATTCACTATGAGTATTCCTCTAAGATTTGGTTCAGTCTTCTTGATAGATTTAATTTTCCCATGGTGTTTCTTGATTCCATCAAAAACTTTTTTGAGTTAGGACTTTAAAATTCGATCTCCTCCCCTTCTTCAAATATGGAGCTCAATTCCTACCATTGTTTGCTGGAATATTTGGCTTGAGAGAAACAGGAGAATCTTCAAAATGAAGCCAAAAATAATGATTTCACTCTTTCATTGGTTCTAAGATTATTTAAGGAACTAATCATGATCTAGAAGCCTCCTAATGGTTAGATTTTTCCTTATGAAAATAACATATTTATAAATTGGAAAGATACCCTATCGGCAATCCCTAATAATGGGGTTGGATTGAAAAGAAAAATTAGTTCATAAATAAAATGGTGTCCCCCTCCTCATAATTTCATCAAACTCAATTTTGATGGCACTTCCAAGGGAATCCAGAAGAGGCTGGTATTGGCGGTTTATTCAAAAACTCCAATGGGAGTCCTATTCTTGGCTTCACTGAAGCTTTGGACATCTGCTCAAATAATCTCGCCAAAGCTAAATCCCTCTAGCGAGGGCTCAAAATTTCTAGCGATAGACAATGGAACAATTTACTGGTGGAAGGAGACTCCTTACTAATTATTAATGTTGTCAAGAAAGGAAATGCTAACAATTGGAACCTACAACACATTGTAACATATTTCTCTCAAATACTCAGGGATAGAAGTATATCTCATATTCCTAAGATGGCCAATAACATTGTCGACAAGCTTGCAAATATGGGGGCTGAAATCAAGGATAATGTGACTCTAAAGTTTATTATTCCAACCGAAGTATTGGATAAATTGTGGGATATAAATAAATTTGATGGGTTATCCTTGTCATCACATGTGGTTGAAGCGGAGTACCCCACCTCCCTCTAAAGGTTTTAATACAAATATCTACACAAAAGATGCTAATTGGAAGATTGCTTTGTGTGAAAAATTGCTATATAATCATGCGGGGCTATATAATCATTTTGGTCCCACATCTCTGTCAAAACTTATGGAAAGGGGAGGCATCGATGACAAAATGGAGAGGAAATCTAGGGTCGAAAGGGAAAAGCTACCACCAGTAACACAATTAAGGAGATGCAAGATAATTTGATCCACAACTACAATATCGATGATGTGCATTACTCTTTCCTTGGCCTCTTCAACGACTTGAAGCTCATGCGAGCTTCTCGATGCGGGAAATTACTTTGCACAAAGGTAAAGGATTATGGAAAAAGGCTATGGAGTATTAGCAAGGTTCTTGTAGATGGGGTCATGGACCTTAAGCTCTTAAGGTGGATGGCCACTAAACTATTAAGGACCTAGATCTCTACCTATCTCGGTAGCATAGCTACCATAGAAGAAGTAGTTAAGGCCATGAATGACCACGGCCAAGTCAATCCATATTTGGAGACCTTAAAAGTGGATCAAATCATTAGGTACTGACTTTCCTTTTCGGCACCAACAATTATTTTTTAATTCATGAGGATATGGAGTAGCTTGGCTTCAATGTCAAGCTTCGTTTGACCATCTCTCGATATCTTGTTAAAGACACGGTTATGGATAGCCTACAACAAGGGGAAAATCTCAATGCATTTGTTCACCTCTCCAAATCCTTGTGGAAAAATTTGAAGCATCTAATCTAACAAAATATTTGTTGGCCCTTATGATGGAAGATTAATCCAACAACATGGACACCGCTAATCATGTTTACCGTTTTCGAGAGAAGGATGGAAAATAGTTTTTAGTGACTTAGTATATATCTAGTTTTATAATTAGTATATTTCCTCCTGTTGTAACATCTCTAATGGTATTTTGTAAAGAATTAAGTGTTCCATATTTATCATGTTTTTTCATATTGTAACATAAATAGTGAGGCCTTGAGCCTCTTTTTTTGGCCGATCAAAAAAAACAAAAAATAATAATATAGCTAAATGAATGTGAAAATATGAATAAAATGTTGGTTGGATACATAAAGAAGATACCCAAAAGAGTTTGTAAAAGGTGAGGGAATATGAGGTACATTGTATATTTTATACTGAAATGGGAGCAATAAGTTTTATGGTGAAGAGGGAAGATATAGTCAAATGCAACACTGCGCATTGAGAATGGATTGTCACCATGCCTTTTTGCATGTCGGGATCAGCTAAATGAATGAGAATAGTGATGGTGATATGATTAGTCATAGATCTTTGTTATACCAATATTTTTTCATGTTATATATTTTTTTATAACTTGAATGGTCAATTGTTGTAGGATGGATATGTTTCCTTACTAGGCCTTCCCCTTTCTATTATGCAACTTCATAATTAATTCATAATTTCTAAATATATACTTAACTACACCAAATGAAGAGGAAATACACCTCTTCATCACATCTTAAATTCCTTCTATCAGTCATTAGATAAATATTGAATCACAAATATTCAAGTGCACCAGGTTGAATTCTATAATATACGAGCTAAGAGAAGCATCAACCAATGCACCGTCAAACTCAGAATTTCTTAAAAAATTGAAGATGAAGATTGGGGATTGTTTTTGGTTATCGAATTTGATTAAAAATCAATATAACATGATATGGTGCATATGTCATCATTATTATTGTTGGTATGTGATGTTGCAATAAATTTTTCAAATAAAGCAATGTTCAACTCAATGATAATTTTATTTTGAATAGCTTAAAGATCCATTGTGAATGGTTTTGTGTTGGATTAATGACTGGAATTTGATATAAAGATAAATTATGAATGGTTTAATGTTGGATTAATGACTAAAATTTGTTAGATAGTTATATAGTTCAGATTTCAATTCTAGTGGTTTATGATTCCATTGTAATAGTTATCCTCCTAACTACTAGAATTTTAAAAAATGGATGGCTTAACATGTGTAATAGTTGTTTGTTTGAAATTAGAGTGTGGTCCCATGTTGGGGGTTAGTACTTCTACTTATTTGGTAAACATGGTCTCATGTAAAAACTAATAATTGTTGTTGTTGAAATCCAACAAAGCTCCTAAATTTTTAAGCAACTACATTTTAGGAGATCATTTGTAGCCCCATAAAGCAATTAGGATCACAAAACAAAATCCACTTCTTAAAGTTTTTAGGGAGTTTTTACACTTGGCATTTATGTTTATGTTTTCTTCCCTATTTTTCCTTCTAATATTTTATTTGAGACTCATGGGACTGTACTTTTGCTAATTCTAGAGACTCCTATTTTGTCTCAACATAGAAAAATAAAATATCATGGGACCCTATTAATACTTTTGAAATATCCTATTTTTCCTCTCCGGCTCCTCAATTTTTATCTTTCCCCTTGCATGGGACCGCAACCTTAGCCGAATAGGTCTTTTGTGACTATTTTTGGCCATATTATTGCTCAAAACTTGAATTTAGTTTCATCCTTTTTATGTTGAGTATCTTACAAAATTTCTATATGATATGACAACATAACCATTCGAATACAACCCTTTAATGTTAATTATGCATATGGATCCATTGTAATGGATTTTATTTACATTATGACTAAAATTATATTAGATTAGATTATGACTAAGACAGAACCCCCGAAAACCATATGTATCGGATCCATTGCCACTTTATGTTTTATCTCTACCCAATAACTCCATGGTAAAAGATAATGGCTCACCTTTCTCGTCCAATCCTAACAAGGATCCTCTTGTATCTTTTGATATTCCTCATAATCAACATTTTTGCATCCTTCCAAATTGATTACAATCTTGCAACAATCAGAAGGTATTTTGTTTTATTTAGACTCAATGGATAAATATCCGCATAAGTCATCAAAACCACCCATTCACTTAATATAGTGATGATGCCTTGGGGATATAGAGGAAACTTCTTCTAACGATACAAGTGTATTCCCATGCATGATCGACCGGATGAAATATCACACATGTTTATTAAATACACCATTGAAGATAACATTGGAAACTCTAAGGGACCGTAGGGATCAAAGTTGAAGTTGTCGGTGCCCTTCAAATGTATTTAAATATGTGTCCTCCTCTCATGTTGGAGGGTCATCTCACATGGGTTAGGTTTAGGGTTAGGTTTAGGTTTCATATGTGTCATGCACTAGGGTGAGTTACTCAAAGACCCTCTATGTACATCTCACGTTTAGGTTTATTCATTTATTTCATAGCATGCCATATGTACACTCTATTCATTTATGAGCATGCCAAGACACTTCCTTTCCTCTATGCAAGCTTTGTTTCTGTTGAGCAAGTTCTTCCATTACTGATCATTTTTTCCTTGCTATCGCTGGAGCTTTCATGATTCCGTTGAGTGCAACTACTTCGTGGTGCCTCTTTCGATTCGATTCTCGCAAACTCTTTTCATGGTATCAGAGCTGAGATCGGGTAAACGTGCACTCGATTTATTTTTTGTTGCTATTACTCTTACTTGGTTTCGTTATTTTACTCTGCATGCAAGTCTTTTGATCACTATTTTCTGAAATTATCTTGCTAATATCTCTAACAAGCTTTCTCGGAAAGTTTTTTGTGTTTTTTTCTCAGTGCATGTTTGCAGTGTTTTTTCAAATCCTTGAGTTCTTCAGTCGTGGTTGCTCATCAACGAACTGTTGTCCCTCTGACCATTTTTGGAAAATCCAAAATAGCCATCATTCTTTTCATTCATTAAAAAAAAGTGAAATTTTTTTCATTCTGTTTTTTGGGATATTTTTTTATGCATGTTGTCATGGCATTTTTCATCTTTGTGTTTTTTTTTGTCTCGGGCATTTTAAATTAATCGCTCAACCACATTTTTTTGTCTCATGCCATTTTTTAAATTACTCAACCACGTTTTTTTTTTTTGTCTACAAGGGCATTTTTTTAAATTACTTAGTCATGTTTTTTGCTTCACAACTTTATGCACATCGTGGGGTTGTAATTTCTCTTGCAGGATATTTTTTTTCACCATCATCTACCTCCAAAATGGCTCGTAAACTTTTTCAACAAACTCTCTTTCGTGATTGTTTTTTTTCAACTTTTTCTTTTTTGGGTGCGGCTGCTCATTCAGGTTTTGTTTTTAAACAACTTATCTTTGGCATGCTTTTTGCTAACATGGGCACATTTCTGGTACATTTTTTGATTGGTAAGTGTTTTTAAAACTCTTTCTCTTTCAAAACATACATTCTTTTTTCTTCTTTAAAAATCCAAACGTTTTTTTTCACAAAATTCGGTCTTTTTTTTTTTTGGTAAGTATCTATTTTTTTTTGGTAAGTTTTAAATCTATGCTTTTTTTTTAAAAATAAAACTTCTATGCTTTTAAAAAAAAAACCAAAATCTCACATTTTTTTTTTTTACTTTCCAAAAAAAATTTTTCCATACGTGGAAGTCTCTTTAAAAGCTTTTTTTTTTAAAAAACACAAAAATCAAATTTTGGTAAGTTTTTTTAAAAGTTTTTTTAAAAGCATTTCTAAATCTATCAAGTTTCTAAAACCCATTTCAAAATTTGTTTTAATTAGAAACATTCATTTTTTTAAAAATCCTTCATCTAAATCTTCATTAGATTAGATCTAATTAGTTTTTTTAAATTAGATATAATTTTTATTTAATTTCACATTATTTAAACATATTTTCCTTTGGCATTATAATTTGGTCTATTAGCTTTGTGTTTTTTTAACCTTCCGCGAGTGCCAAGACGAAGGGTGAGGTCCGGATTGGTAGGTGGCTAATCCCCGCAATACAAACAAACCCTATCTCAAATTCCATTGTGTCATTTCCAACGAGCATACATACGACACCCTTTGCATGCATTTAGGTGCTTTTTTAATCCGTTTGCAGGCTTATTGGCTTTTTCTCATCAATCATGGAATTGGTTTTTGCTATATAACTTTTGACTCGTTGCTCGGTTTTGCACTTCTTTAGTCAAAGTTGCATGTTTTTTTCACACTCTAGATGATGGGATCATTAGCTTTGTAAACACATTAATTTTATAAAGTGCCACATTCTCGGGGTGTCTCTTTATTGCTTTTAAGTCACTCATTTTTTTGAGCTTTGTTCTATTCCTTTTTTCGTGGACTTGTGAGCACGTCCGCCACAGTTTTACGATAAAGGGATTATTTCATGCGATGTGAGATGCTTTTTCTCACCACCAGGGTTGGCTTTCGCCTCCTTTCTATTTTTTGCTTGTGCTTGTTTACGGTGTTCCTCTTTTGTTGCGCTCCACGAAACACTATTGTGGTCTCCTCTCTTGCGCGTTATTACGCTAATTGCAAGAAGTTACCAAGTGTTTCAAACCACACGCACGGACCCGATTGTAATCAACGCACTAAACTATAAAGTGCCAAAAGCAGGGGGGTTGTTATTGTCCTGGGTGGTTGTGTTTCTTTTCTACATTTCTTTCTCTCTCTCTCTCACTATGGATGCACTTTCAATTCCTTTGCTTACGCCATTCAAATTTTTCGAATGGAGATCAAAATAATAATGAAACTAAGGGGTAAAGGGTTATACCACATCACCATGGGAACTAGACTCGAACTGCAGATGACGAACTCCGAAAATCTAAGTGGTTAAACCGTAGTGATGAAGCTTTAGGTCTTCTTTGCATGTCCGTTTCTCCTGACTTGCTCTTCCACATTGAGGCGTCTGAAACACCTACATCTGCGTGGAAAATGTTGGATGCGATGTTTGGACAACTAGATGACATGAGAGTGCATGAGTTGGAAAATGAACTACTAGGGTTAAATCCTAGTGACTTTGAAAACCTACAAGCCTTCTTCTCAAAATTTGTCCACATTAGATTATTGTTAAAAGGATGTCAAGTAGAAAAGAAAGATTCTCAACTGATCTTGTCGATTCTCTCTAAGCTAGGTCCCGAATATTTTGTCTTCGTGTCAACTTTCTACGCTACAAAAGCTACTTTGGGCGATACTTGGATGATGCCCTCCTTTGACTATTTTTTCATCCCAACTCATTCGAGAACAGACAAACTCATTCAAATGGGGTCTCTCAAGTCCAAGTCACATGCCCTTGTAGCAAGTACTAACAAGGGAAAGAAGACTGAAAAGAAGAAAGAAACTAAGGATCAACCTAAGAAAGAAACCAAGATCAAACCTAAAAATGACACAAACACTTCGACTTCTGAGCCTAGAGCACAAAAAAGCAAGTATTTGTGTTCCTATTGCAAGAAGACTGGTCACGATGACGAGCAACACTGTTTTAAGAAATAGATTGATCACTTATCTCATTTACTTGAGAAAAATAAAATAAGTGTTCCTGAATCAATAAAACAAAGTGCTCCAAAGGCCGAGTCTTCTGCTGCAAAAGGTGCTAGAAATGATAAGAAGAAAGGAAAGGCCCTTGTAGCCAAATTTTCTCCTTCATCGACATGGATTATAGATTCTGGTGCCTCGCACCACATGGGTTCTTCGCATGTTGAGTTTTCCAACATCGAACCTTGTGGAATGTCCCAAATCACGATGGGTAATGACACGACAATGTCGGTTTCTGTAGTGGATCGGTAGAGATGGATGGGGAACATTTAACCAAGTGTTGAGTGTTCCTGATCTCTCTACCAATCTCCTATCGGTTTACCAAATTACTCACCTTGGTGAAGGAATGCGAGTGGAATTTGGTCCTAACTCGGTGATTATTCGTGAGCTTAACAATGACACTACAGTGGCTGAGGGAAAGGCAGATCACCGTTCACGGTTGTACACCTTCTCCCACTTTACTTCTGATTCTACGCCCACTGCCTTTCTCACTCATGCAAATGAGGTTAGTAAGCTATGGCATGAGCATTTTGGACATCTAAATTATCGCTATCTTGAACAATTGAGTCAAAACAAATGGTCAATGGGTTACCTCGCGTCAAGTTTTCTAAGGGTCTTTGTGAGGGTCCACTTTGAAAGCATCCGAAAAGAACTTTGACAAAGGAAAATCCTGAGAGCCACTCGTCCCTTGGATCTTGTTCACAATGATGTTTCTAGTCCATTTCCTTCTCCTTCATTTACTAGAGCTCTTTATGTGCTAACCTTCATTGATGACTATTCACGATATACTTGGGTATATTTTCTTAAGCTTAAGTCTGAAGTCTTTGAACATTTTCAGACTTTAAGGCTTTTACGAGAAATAAAGCGTGAATGGTCTATCAAGGTTCTTCGAACCGACAATGGAGGTGAATATGTAAACAATAGGTTCATGGATTTCTATACTTCTGAAGGGATCTCTTTGCAACATACAGTTTCTTATAGCCCTTCACATAATGGAGTCGCAGAAAGAAAGAACCGTACTCTTAAGGAGATGGCCACTTGTATGATTCACTCGAAGTCTCTTCCTCCGCAGTATTGGGCCGAAGCAGTGAATTGTGCAAATTACATTCAGAACCGTGTTCCACACAAGGCAGTAAGAGGGATGACACCCTTTGAAGCCTAGTTTGGATGCAAGCCTGATGTTGAGCACTTTCGAGTCTTCGATCCAAGGCTATGGCTTGGATTCCCAAGAAGAAACGCAAGGCCTTGGAACCACAATCCAAACCTTGTATCTTTGTAGGGTATCCTGATGGCGTGAAGGGATATCGATTGATGAATTCTACTTCTCATGAGCTATATATTGAGAGAAGTGTTAAGTTCGATGAGTCTTCTTCGACTTCTACTTCTCCACCTATAGAGGTTCTTCACTCACCGATTCGATTCTCGACTCATCGATGATGATATTTGAGAGCGCTTCTCTTCTTCCGATCCTCCCACCATCGACCTTTTGAGTCTTCGATTCT
Source organism: Taxus wallichiana var. yunnanensis (assembly GCA_018340775.1). Classification (NCBI taxonomy): domain Eukaryota; kingdom Viridiplantae; phylum Streptophyta; class Pinopsida; order Cupressales; family Taxaceae; genus Taxus; species Taxus wallichiana. The sequence goes on from CM031243.1 coordinate 549,632,152, forward strand.
GAAAGTAGTGATGATGAGGACTATGTCCCTTCTCACTCAAGTGAAGAATCTTCTAACTCTGAGCCTAATCCTCCTGGTCCCCTTTGGGCCAGGAAAACTTTGCAAAGTGCTAGAGATTTAGTTGGAGATACTTCGGATATGAGACGTACTCACTTAGATTTCATTGGACCCCACTCTTTCTTCACCTCCGCTTCTATCCACAGTCTTTCTCGAGAGGCTTCTGGTATTCCTGAGTGGGATTCTACCATGGATGAGGAGTATTCCTCTCTCATGAAGAACGATACTTGGGATCTCACCACTCTTCCAAAAGGAAGAAAAATCGTTCGGTGTAAGTGGGTGTTCCGAACAAAGTATGGAGTAGATGGAGACATCAAAAATTTTAAAGCATGATTAGTAGCTAAGGGTTTCTCCCAGATAGCTGGGGTTGATTATACATAAAACCTTTGCTCCAGTTGCAAGATGACTTCTATTCGACTGACCCTAGCCATTACCACAACGCAAACAGATGGAAAGTCCATCAAATGGACGTTAAGAGTGCCTTCCTTCATGGTGACCTAGAGGAAGAGATCTATATGGAACAACCTCCGGGTTATGTCCAAGATTCCTCCCTCATTTGTAAGTTAAAGAAGTCTCTTTATGGCCTTAAACAAGCCCCTCGGGCTTGGTATGCCAAGATGGACTCCTTCTTACTTACATCAGGGTTTACTAGGTGTCACTCTGATCCAAATGTTTATATTCTATGGCAAGATGACTCCATACTCATTCTTGTTCTATATGTTGATGACTTGTTGATCACAGGCAGCTCTTCCTCTATTATTGATTCTGTGAAGATCGCCTTAGCCAACAAGTTTTCCATGACTGACTTAGGTCTGCTTCATTACTTCCTTGGGATCCAGATTTCACAATCTGACTCAGGAATCTTGATTTCGCAACCTAAGTATGCTCTTGATTTGATAGCTCGGTTTTAAATGTCCGATTGCAAGTCTTCTCCTACTCCTTTTCTTTCCGGGGTTAAGTTGGTTTCAGATTGCTCTACTCCCTTGGTTGATGGTACTCTTTACCGATAGTTAGTTGGGAGCTTGATCTACTTGACTCACACTCGACCGGATTTATCATATGTTGTTGGGATCGTGTCCAGATTCATGCAGGAGCCACATGAGCTACATTGGAAAGTAGCTAAATGGATCCTTCATTATGTTCATGGCACTTATGCTGATGGCATACACTATCATGGAGGGGTTGATATTGACTTGATTGGGTTCACAAATTTTGATTGGGCCGGTGACTTAGATCATCGGAAATCTACTTCTGGCTATAGTTTCTTTCTTGGTTCGGGTCCTATTAGTTGGTCTAGCAAGAAGCAGAATGCAATTGTGATATCATCTACAGAGGAAGAATACGAGAGGAGAAGTCAACGCTCGCCGACAAAATCTATTTGGCTTGCTGGTATTCTGACAGAGTTTGGCATCCACTTTCGGTGGCCTACCATTATCTACTGTGATAACACGAGCACTATCTCTATTTGTAGAAATCCATTCTAAGCATCAGCGGATGAAGCACATTGAGATCCATATGCACTTCATACGGGAGCTTATTCATGATGGTATCATCGACATTCAAGACATTTCAGACAAACTGATCGATTTGAGACTTATTCACCAAGCCTTTCACCGAGATGAAGTTTCTTCACTTACTGGTCTCTTCTTAGGGTGAGGTCTTCTACAGCTACCGCCCATCTTCTTAGGGCTATTTAGTCCTTCTTTTCTTCTTCTTCTTATAAGAAGATTGTGTTTGTATATGAGCACCTTATCAGGCCTTTAGTTGTCGGGCCCCATTGGCACATCTTTCTTAGTTGTTTAGGAGTGTCTTTCTCTTCCATCTGACTCATCACAGCCACTACCCCAGCTTCGATGAAGGGGGGGTGTTAGTGTGAGTTATCCTATGTGTCCTCCTCTCATGTTGGAGGGTCATCTCACATGGGTTAGGTTTAGGGTTAGGTTTAGGGTTTCATATGTGTCATGCACTAGGGTTACTCATCACCCTATATGTACCCCTTTTCTATTCATTTATGAGCATGTCGACAAACATGGTCATCTCACATGCTTTCAATTCAATGTCATTCTTCAATAACGGAAGCTAACTTGTCCAAATGATTCTGAGAGTTTCTTGTCCAAATGATTACGGATTTGTAATGTCCCTTTGTTTCCAATTCAAGATCATAATTTTGACTTCTTTCCATTCCTTCTCCATGAAAAGGAAGTAAAGAGATAGAGGAGAATCTTGAGCTTCCATTTGCATTGGATTTTCTAGTATTTTATATTTTCTTTTTTAGTGTTTTCCCTCTTATAATAGTTTGGTTGAATTTTAATCAATTAAAGGAATTTAATGAAGTAAAATATCAGCTCTAAGTGGTTGGCCTTACCTTTTCATGCTTTGACAAAAATAGAGGAATATAAAAGGAGACTTAAGACATCATTTGACATCTAGTTTTGGCGCATTTATCTTATCTTGAGCATTGAGAGCTTGTGGCTCCTTGTTCTTCCACTTGAGGACGAAAACCCTCTTGTGTGGCTTTCCTAGAAGGACAAAAACCCTTCTAGTGGTTGGGTGAAGGATGAAAACCCTTCATCTTGGTTTGACATTGAATTATAAGGTAAATTTGAAGAGATATTTATCATTTTCATATTGTTATTAGCTTCCTACATGTGGAGAGACCTACCTTGGTGTAGGTTTTGAGATTTTGTGAGCTTATATTTTCATTTTCAGTTTATAATCTGATTTTCCATCATTTATAAGGCCGAATCTGCAATTTCATGATTTTGGGGGTTTTAGACCCATAATCTATAATTTTCTTGTGGCTGCTCTTCGCTGGACATTTATTAATTTCCAACAATGTGTTATTTCAGATTTATCATTGTTCTTGGTTCTATTGGATGCATAAAAGATATCTCTAATTTGTGGCAAGTTTATTTGAAGTATATTTGGTGTTTGGCATACATTTTGAAGAGTTCAGTTCATTGTTTTCTAATTTTCAGTCATTCATGATAAAATTCAAATTTGTATAATTCGGTGTTTGTCTACATTCCTTAGTATTGGTCTAATTCCTTTAAAGGGTCATTTCGGTGGTATCGAGCTTGGATTCTCAAATTCCTAGGGTTCAAATGGATATATAATGTAGCCAAATTCTAACCAACTTGATTTACTACAAATAATATGAACTCCAAAAGAAAATAGATCTCCTTCTTTGTTATTAAATAATGAATTACAATGTTTCCTAAATAGGAAAACAACTCCCAACTCGAGTTTCCAAGTAAACTCTAACTAACTCTGACTAAATCTACTCTAGGTGGCGGAAATTACTATTTTTAGTAGTTTACTAGAACTTATTATTCTTAGTAAGTTTGCATGCTTATTCCTACGGGCACAGAAATTGCCACGCATCTTCTACATCCCTAAATTAGAAGAATTGCCATCTTTATAACTCATAATGAAACTAATAGACTAAAATTAACTAATGCCCAAAAATAGGAAAAAACTAAACTATAACTTAAATCCTAATTTTTGGCCTCAAGATGGCAAATTTAGGGCCCGAAAACATGTCGAAAACTTGCCCAAACTAGTAAGGTGGTTTTCCATTTGCGTTCGTCTCATCGAAACACGTGGTTTCAAAAAAAATGGACTCAAATGGACACCCGGAGCTCAAGTTATGACCTTCTCAAGTTCTTGCTAATTCTGGCACATCAATATATTAATAAAGGTGCAAGAAAGGCTAAAAAGTACCTTGGATTCTCTTTCCTCTACCATGCAAAGCCTACAAGGAAGAAGGACATTCAAGGAAGAGCCTAGGTTTTCAAAGGTCGACAAGGTGGCAAATTTTTTTAGGAATATCAATCTCTTCCGGGGAAGATCTATGATGCCCTAACCTTTTATGAATTCATGAATTTGGAGAAATATAGAGTGGGCATTAGAACTTGGTCCAAGCCCCGAGCCATGCACAAGGATAATGGGAGAAACATCCCAACCATTGAGGAAAAGATCCCGATTTTTTTGTAAAATTAAGGAGTGCCTATGGAGTTTGTTGGTGAAAGGGTCAAACCCCCAATTTTGTTAGAGGAGGATGGGCATGTCTATTTCCCTAAGATAAATAAAGTGGACAATATATTACAGCAATTGGCTATTGAGAGGGAGTAGCCAAACTCCCAACCCTTTTTCCATGGTTGATCCTTTGGCTGGTTTCCCTAACAACACCTTGATGACGCAAGGGTTTGATGACATAGTGAAGCATGATCCAAAGGTTGAAAGTCTTTTTGCAAGCTTGAGGATTGAATACATTTCATATATATTTCCACTAGTTCACCATCATATGGAGTTGATCATCATAATCAGTTTGATACAAAAATGGGCATAATGAGGTGCACCTTGAGTGATAAGGGATACTTACATACTTTCTGATGTTCCCAAAGTTATGCATGCATCAAGATAATAGTAACTTTAGGCACAAGGATTGAAATTGGATTGTTAAGAAATAACCCTCTCCCCAAGACCCATGGTATGCGGACATAGTTAATTACCTCCTTTTCTTGTTTGGTTTATAATCCATTCGATATAAGCATATGTTTGAAGGAAGAGATTGGATTCACAATGATGTTTGTGTTGATGACATCTCAACAATTCTTATGAGGGCAAGGAGGTTGAAAGAAGTTATCCACAAAAGGCCAATTGATAAGGTCATCGGTCATCTTAACAACCATCGAACATGGGGAAATTACCATCATATTCAGTCCAAGAAAATTTTTGTGCATGGGTTTCATAACCACCTTGAAGAAGCTAAATGATACAATGAAGGTTAGCAGCCCGGAACCTAGAGGTAACTCAAATTTATTGTCTATCATTGTACCATGTCAAGTTTTTGGATATCGTGATCAGATGGTAAGGAATTATGACTAGATACACTTTCGTATGGACCTATCATGTTTTCTCCTCCACAATCTGTGAGATAAATTATATTTGCAAGGATTCCATGGAGGTAAGGTGCATTTGATACATTTTTGGAGGATTGATTCCAACTCAGAAATTATAAGTTTTAGGAATGTTAAGGGTATCTTATGGCTCAAAGGGGTTTCAAATTCATTTCTTCCCAACATGCCAAAATAGTTTACATTTTTGATAGGTATGATGATTATTACATTGCTCTACTCCATGTTATTGCTGAGTTTTTACTCTAATGTTCAGCCTATGCCAAGTAGAAGGAAGATAAGAAGTGAATGGTGTAGCCAAAGGTGCAAGGTATGTGATGTTTTCCTTAGAATGAAGCCAGCTGAAGTTACATTGGTTTATGGGATGCAATGGATTCAGTTTTTGGGGGAATCCGTGATAGCAAAGCAAGGGATACTACAGGTTCAAAGTCACCATGTTGGGCACTCTAAGGTATGGGAACCAAGTGTTTTTCCACTTTCTACAAAGATAATCAGATCTGATTTTGTGATGTTTACATCTGATCTCATGAGAAATAGGGACAATTCAAAGTTGTCTATGGCAAGCATGAGTATTGGGAAACATGATTTGGCATTAGAAGACCCGGAAGTGAAAAGGAAAAGTACTTTCCAATGTGTTAATAGTGAAGTACTTTCCAATGTGCTAATAGTGATCTGTTGATTGGGAAACTTGTTATAACAGCCACTGAAGGTAAGCTCATTGAAAGGTTCCATGTTTCTAGGTGTAATGAAATGATGACATCATGCATGTGGTTAGGAAAAGAGATTATATGTTATGTCATGCATACCAATGGTATGATGGAGAACCAATGCTCACCATCTATGGAGCACTCTTTGAAGCCAAGTCATACACTTGAGAACAAGATTATAAGGGCAATCATCATTGTTGGGGCAGCTAGGTGTTGGTTGTATAAAGTGGGTAAGCCATATGATTTCCTTGTTGATGTTGGCTTTCGATGTTTTCTATGCAACATTGCTTGGCACCCAATAAATTTATTCAAGGATCACTAGTGCATAGTAGTGTACATCTTGCCACGAAGTTGAACCGTGATCATCATTCACCAAGAATGGATTGGGGATTGAGCTACATACAGAGTTTTGTGGGTATGAGAGATGTCTTTCATATAAGAACTGACATTATTTATTTTTTCTTGCCAAAACTTGTACTTTTGCCATCCGAACAAGTTCAGTCATAAAAATGAGTAAGTTACAGTTGGGAGCTATTATATGGCTGAATTTAGTGTGGATATCATGTGTGGAAAATGTCATAATAATTTATTTTTATTTGCATACCCTTACTTCCAGTTGTGCACTTGAGTTATTTTCAGTTTGTTGAAGTTGGGGGTAAAGTTACAGTCATTATAGGGTCATTTTCAGCCCCTAGATTGCTATCATTTCTTGATTTGGTAAGGATTTTGAAGTATGACAGTTGCTGCCATGTTATTTTCACTATTGTCATAAATTTTTCCAGCCCCCTTATCACTTCCACAGATGGGTTTCCAGCCATACAGTTGAAGGGATTGTTGTTGACAATTGATGTTGATTTATGCAAGGTTGTTTTGAGGTGGATTCCAGCCACTTTAATTCTGAATTTTGAGTGGAAAATGCATGATTACAACAGTGTTTGGGGCAGCATGATGGTATTTTGGGACAACCAATGTATGGATGAGAGTTGTGCAAGAAAAGAAGGGGGATTGGCCATCATTTCCACAAGGCATAAGTGGATGAAGAAGGAAACACATTTTTTCTCTAATATGTTTGCTTCATGTGCAGGATTGAAGATAAAAAGTGAAGTTTGGGACACTTTCTACATGGCTAATTACACTCATGTCTAGATTGGCTCTAGGGACCAACAAGAAAAGCATGTTCCTCCAACTAATTTTTTATTTTATTGGCACCGGATCGAGGCTTTGGGAGAACCATCTCATGTCTTCTCTTTGGGAAGTGATACTTAGACTTATGAAATTGTAATTTCTTGGGGACAAGTAGTTTTGGGAAGGGAGGATTGTAATGTCCCTTATTTTTAATCCAAGATCATAATTTGAACTTCTTTCTATTCCTTCTCCATGGAAAGGAAGTAAATAGATGGAGGATAACCTTAAGCTTCCATTTACATTGTTTTTCTAATATTTTATATTTTTTGTTAGTGTTTTTCCTCTTATAGCAAGCCGGCTAAGTTTTAATCAATTAAAGGAAGTTAATGAAGGAAAATATTATCTCTAAGGGGTTGGCCTTACCTTTTCATGCTTTGGCACCAATAGAGGAATATAAAGGAGACTTAAGACATCATTTGACATCTAGTTTTGGCGCATTTATCTTATCTTGAGCATTGATAGCTTTTTGCTCCTTATTCTTCCACTTAAGGACTAAAACCCTTTTGTGTGGATTTCTTAGAAGGATGAAAACCCTCCTAGTGGCTGGGTGAAGGATGAAAAACCTTCATCTTGGATTGGCGTTGAAGTATAAGGAATATTTGAAGAGATATTTATTATTTTCATATTGTTATTGGCTTCCTACATGTGGAGTGACCTACCTTAGTGTAGGTTCTGAGGGTTTAGTGAACTTATATTTGCATGTTCGCTTTACAATCTGATTTTCGATAATTTTTAAGGCCATAATCTACAATTTCATGATTTTTGGGGTTTCTAGACCCATAATCTATAATTTTCTTGTGCCTTCTCTTCGTTGGGAATTTATTAATTTCTAGCGATTGTGTTATTTCATATTTGTCATTGTTTTTTGTTCTATTAGATGCATAAAATATATCTCTCAATTGTGTCAAGTTTATTTGAAGTATATTTTTTGGCATAAATTTTTGAAGGGTTCAATTAGAAAAATTTGATTTCTAATTTTCAGTCTGCTGCGATAAAAATCAGATTTGAATAATTTCTTATTTTTCTACATTCCTTGGTTATTGGTCTAATTTCTTTAAAGGGACAATTTAGGATTTGGGAGCTAAACAACCATCTGTCGGGGTTAGCACAAGGTTGTACAAATAATATATCAGATCTAAACATACATACAATGAAAGCGGATATTCTACCAAAGAATTACATAAAACAAGAGATATAAATCAACACTAGATTTTACATGGTTCACCCAAAGTGTAGGCTACATCCAAAGCAAGAAACAAGCCAATCTATTATCTAAAGCTTTGACAAGATATACAATTGAAGATTTACAATCTTCCACACCTCTCAGATGTACAGTATTGTCTTTCACCCAATTTTTGCTTCTTCTCCAAGAATTCTCTCTCTCACAATTATTCTCACAATAATTATCAACTTTTGCAAGTTCTTTTTAATTCTTACTTCTAAACCCTAGCTTTCATGCTTGTTTAGGTGTATACAAACTTAAGGCACCTAGTCATGCAATTACAATCAATAGATCGGCTTTAATGCTAAAAATAGATCTAATTCTCGTGAGTTAATTAAAACACCCACACACATGTAACCGACGTCGGTTAGCCCTAACCGATGTCATTTCCTCCTTTCCCGACTAATGTCGAGTCATAGGTGACCGATGTCACCCTCTACAAACGATTTCGATTCTTTGTGTTTTCCAAAGCAAGTTTTGTACTTTGCATGCTAATTCGAATTAATTGAGCTCAACAACTCAACAATCTCCCACTTGGAGATTAATTACTACATCATACATGTACAACGTCATTCTTGGACCCTTCCTTAGCTTTTTTATTCCTCTTCAAGTCTCAAACTTGAGACCAACAGAAGTGGAGTGTTAGCATATCTGCAGGGTTATCACTCGTATGAATCTTTTCTAGATTTAACTGCCCATCCTATAATACATGTCGTATGAAGTGATACCTTAATTGAATGTGTTTCGTTCTTGAATGAAACACTAAGTTCTTTACAAAATGAATTGCATGTTGACTATCACTAAAAAAATTCAATCATCTTGCTCCTTTCCCAACTCTTTCATGAACCTACTCATCCATATCATCTCCTTGCTAGCCTTTGTATCTACAACATGCTTTACCTCTGTAGTAGACAAAGCCACAACCTTCTGCAATCTTGAAATCCTTCTAACTTCAGTCCCACCTACTGTGAAAATATATCTAGTAATGCTCCTTCTACCATCCAGATCTCTAGCCATATCTGAATCAACATAGCCACATAATGAAATATATGAGCCTCCATAGCATAACTGCATGCTAGATGTCCCTTTCAAATACATGATTATCCATTGTATTGTTTTCCAATATCCTTTACCTAGATTAGCTATATATCTACTCACAACTCCTAATGCCGGTCAATGTCCGTGCAGTACAAACCATAGCATACATGAGACTTCCAAATACTAAATCATATGGAATTTGTGTCATGTATTTGACCTCCTCATGTGATGAAGGACACTGATATTTTCTCAATTTGAAGCGTTCAACCATAGGTGTACTCACAGGTTTTGCATTCTGCATCTTGAACCTTTCTAACACCATGTAGATATAATCCTCCCGCGAAAATACAATTTCTTGTTCTTCCTATTTGTGTTTATTTGCATGCCAAGGATTCTTTTTACAGCTCCTAAATCCTTAATAGAAAATGTGTGAGCTAACTTTCCCTTAAGCTCACCAATGTCCTACATACTAGATCCTATAATAAGCATATCATCCACATACAGTAACAAAATAACATAGTTCCCACTTTCAAGCTTCTTAAAATAAACACTATGGTCAGATTCACATCTCAAGTAACCATGCTCATGCATAAAACTATCAAACCTCATGTACCATTGCCTTGGATCTTGCTTGAGCCCATATACGCTCTTTTTCAACCTACACACTAATTTCTTCTTACCCTTGACTTCATACCTAAGCGGCTGCTGCATATAAATATCTTCATCCAAATCACCATGAATAAAATTCATCTTCACATCTAATTTCTCTAAATGCAAATAATTTACTACAACTAAACTCAATACAGTACAAATAGAAGTCATATTTACATCGGAGAAAATGTTTCACCAAATTCAATATGTGCTTTCTATGCAAATCCCTTTACTACAAGCCTTGCCTTGTACCTTTTTTGTCCACCCTCTTCTTCCTTGATCCTATAAACCCACTTGTTCTACAATTTCCTCTTACCTGCTGGAAACTTAACCAAATCCCAAGTCTAGTTTTGTTCCAAGGAGTCCATCTCCTCATCCATGCCATGCTCCCATTGGACGTGGGTCTTATCCTACATTGCTTCTTCAAAACTTTCTATTTCACCATTATCATTCAATAATAAATAAAATAGAGAAGGTGTAAATCTTTCTAGAGGTTTACTTACCCTTTGTGACCTTCTCACAGATTTTGGGGTACCAAAGGCTCATTCTGGACCTCCGGACATTGGTATCCAAATCATCGGTGACCCACGTGAGGTCACTTGTAAATCGACGTTAGTTCTTCTAACTGATGTCGGTTTGGATCTTCTATAACTGATACCATTTCAGCTTTTGATCGTTGTCAATCGTGATTAACCAACACCATTCTTACTGTAACCCTATCGGTATTACTTTTAAATCTGAGATTTCATTTTCATTCACAAACTTCTCAACCAGTTTGTCCTTGGGTACCAAAATTTGATCCCTATAGATTTTATTTTCATTCCATTCAATAGTATGACTCCTAATAATTTTAGAATTCTATAAATCCCAAAAATAGAATCAAATCACCAGATCCATAACCAATGAAAGTGCATCTCTTGGATTTTACATCCAAATTTTTCCTATTTTCCTTATCAATATGCACAAAAGCTTCTAAACTAAAAAATTTAAGAAAAGATAGATCTACCTCTTTTCCGGTCTAAGCTTCCTCTTGATATTCCTCCATCTAGTGAACTTGAAGGCCCATGGTTAATCAAATAAACCATTGTATCAACTACTTCTTCCCAAAACTGCAAAGGCAATCCAGAATGTATTCTCATACTTCTAGCATGTTCCATGATTGTCATGTTCATTCTTTCTGCAACACCATTATCATGTGGTGTTCTTGGAACCATTCTTTCTCTACGTATCCCATTTACTGAACAATAATCATTGAAAACCTTACTACAAAGTATTCACCACCATTTTCATATCTAAGGTACTTTAACCGTGAATTTGATTCATTCTCAACAAGGGCTTTCCATATTTTAAAAGTCTTAAAAACATCATATTTGCATTTAATACAATAAACCCATACCTTTCTTGTAGCGTCATCAATGAAAGTAACATAATACTGGGATCCTCCATGAGAAGCTACCTGAGCTGGTCCCCACACGTCTGAGTGTACAAGATCCAAATTCATCTCCTTAGTTACCCCAACTTTGAGAAATCTCACTCTCTTTTTCTTTCCAAAGATACAATGCTCACAAAAATCAAAATCTAAATCTTTCAAATCGATAACGTACCCTTAGCCTTTAAGATTTGCATTCTATTTTGACTCATATGGCCCAACCGATTATGCCACATACATGCATCTGAATCAAAGTAGATAATGGAGAAAAGGAATTAGTAACACAGGTAGATAAATATAACATTCTTACCTTTTTACCTCTTGCCACAAAAAAGGCACCATTGGTGACTTTCCAAGAGTCTACTGTGAATGTAACCATGCAACCAGCTTCACCTAGTTGCCTCGCGAGAAATAATATTCATCTTGAGGCTTGGCACATGACTCACATATTTCAATACCCATATATTTCCATTCTCGTAATTTTAGATGAACTTCCCTTTACTGAATCTGCAAGGTTCATCACCACCCAAATAAACATACCCAAAATTTCCTTGGACATAATTTCTTAAATAGCCCTTATTAGGGGTTGCATGGAAAGAAGCTCCTAAATCTAAAACTCATGATTTAATTCTATTATCTAAAGAAATAATAAGAGCATCTTGCATTACCTCTACTGCAGCAAGATTTGCTTCTTTACCTTTTTCTGGTTGTTGGTTCTCTTTATCCTTTGACCAACAATATTTATTTGCATGTCCTTTCTTTCCACATTTCCAACAAATAATTCCCTTACCTCTAGATTTAGATCTACTATCCCTTGACTTTGATTTATCATTTCTCTTACTCTTATATCTCTCCTTCTTCCCACCCCTGCTTTCTACATTCAAAGCATTCCTAGATGATGATTCCTCTGTACTCTTCCTGCGAATTTCTTCATTTAAGATTATACTAACCACATCATCAAACTTCAAAATATTATTAGCATATGTTGTATTGCTAACAACCATTACCAAATTATCTCAATTATCAGGTAAAGAACATAAGAATAAAAGTACTATCACTTCTTCATCAAACAGGATGATCAACCGATTATAACTAATTTACAATAGATCAGAAATCATTCAAATGACAAGATGCAAATCCACCTTCATGCATCTTAGAACTAAATAGTTTCTTCATCAAAAAAAATTTATTTGATGCAGTAGGTTTTTCATATAAATTAGCAAGAGACTTCATTAACCTTACCGTAGAAGTCACTTCTGTAATATTGGAAGCCACAGATGTTGTTAGACTCAATCTTATAGATCCCAAATCCTTTCTGTCAATAATCTTCCATTCTTCATCAGTCATCTTCGTAGGTCTAGAATTCTCATCCAATGATAAATACAAATCTCTTTGATACAGATAATCCTCAATCTGCATCTTCCATAATTGATAATTTTAGTTGTCAAACTTCTCTACCTTGTATTTGTTTTCTTCTGCCATTGTTGTAGCTCCCACTCAATCAGAAAACCCTCTGTGAGTAAATTTGTCAACACATAAAACCCTCAAACAAAGCTCTGATACCAGTTGTTGGGGTTAGCACAAGGTTATACAGATAATATATCAGATCTAAACATACATGCAATGAAAGTGGATATTCTACTAGAAGAATTATACAAAACAAGAGATATAAATCAACACCAAATTTAACATGGTTCACCCAGTGGGCTATGTCCACCAAGAAACAAGCCAATCTATTATCTAAAGATTTGACAAGATATACAATTGAAGATTTACAATCTTCCACACCTCTTAGATGTACAGTATTGTCTTTCACCCAAGCTTTTGCTTCTTCTCTAAGAATTCTCTCTCTCACAATTATTCTCACAATAATCATCAACTTTTGCAAGTTCTTCTTAATTCTTACTTTTAAACCCTAGCTTTCATGCTTATATAGGCGTATACAAACTTAGGGCACTTAGCCATACAATTACAATCAATAGATCTACTTTAATACTAAAAATAGATCTAATTTCCATGAGTTAATTAAAACACCCACACACAGGTAACCGACGTCGGTTAGCCCTAACCGATGTCGGTTCCTCCTTTCCTGACCGATGTTGGTCATAGGTGACTGATTTTGGTCCCTCCATAACCGATATTGGTTACTGTGTTTTCCATAAAGTTTCATACTACATGCCAATCCAAATTAATTGAGCTCCAAAACTCAACACAGTCATTGGAAACCTAATGGAATCGTATACATGATGAAAACCTTAATTTTGTCCCAAGAATTAAAATTATATCATACCAACATAAATTTCTACATCTTCCACATTCCAACCTCTCTTGGAACAAATTTTAAAGTACGTGATCCTCCTAAGCCATGTCATGACACAAATGTTTTTAATTAATCATTGGGGAAAGAATTAGGTTTTTCAATGATCGAAATCCTCATGAAATAGATTTCAATGGTCAATGGTCACAAATATCATAAAGGAGATAATAAAGAGTCATATAGTACATGTTTGTGGATGGAATATGTATCTCTATCCTTCTTCTCAAGCCATGCAATGCTACCATAGATTTTTAGATTAATCAATTCATCATCTTCATTTTGTTTAAGCTTCATACCTTTAGTGCACCATTTCATAAATACTAGTTTGTTTCCCAATGGATGAGACACTAGTATTTTGTCACAAGATCAATGAAATTTTGAAAATTTATGATTCATGGGAAAATTTAAGTGTCTTGAGCATTATTATCCACCTTGTCGAGCCTCTTCTATCCAAGATTTAGTTAAATTTGGTATTTTTGGGGAAATTTGGGTAGAATCATCCTTTTGAGGAACATTTGGAATTATTCCTTCGTTCCACCTATTCCTTGCATCTCCACATCAGCCACTATGTAAAGGAAATTATCGAGTTTAGGTTTCCATAGAACTCATGGAATAGTCCTCAAGTTCTAAAAGTTACCCCAAACCTCATATTAATCGACAAGAGGAAAAAGATGCGTTGAATCATTTATGTTGATAGTTTTTGAACTCCTGAATAATTATATTGTTATGTTAATTCCTCTTGGACCCATGATCATCGAAGAAAGGTAAAAGTAGGGGTAGAGTTGGAAAATTAGTCCTGCGAGGAATAAGTTGAATAGTTCAATCATTCCACTCATTCCCCGAATACCGAGAATTCCATAGAGGAGGTAGTTTTGGTACAAATTTCAGTCATGTTGGCTCACCATGGAACCAAGGGAATTGTTCCCTCATTTGGGGTGCATACGAAATCATTAGGAGTATGGGACCCAAAGGAGGACTGAAGCTAATCTCAAATTGATGCCATGTAGGGGGTGTACTTGGTAGAAACCAATGCATACACAAACAAGGTGGGTGGAAAGAATGTGTTAGTGCAAATAAGACAAATGCACATATAGAAGACAACATGTAAGCTAGCAAGCAAGTAGAAAATGTTGAGCATGAAAAAGTGGGTTGTAAACATGGGACATCACTCACAATGTCACAAGACAATTGAGGTGGAAGCATACAAAATCATATAGTGTTCACACAAGATAACGGGTAAAGCTCACAAACAATGACAAAAATGGCAAACAATGACAAATAGTGACAAGCAGAGTAATAGACAACCATGGTAATAAATAGTTCCTACAAGACAAATTTTACACATGAAGCACCCATTAGCATGTTAGGAAGATAAAAATTATATCAAAGCATGTATGATCCGATATAGCAAAGTGTGTTAGTGAAAAATAGGAAGTATTATAAAATGAAACAATAACACTTGTGATGTGTATGAAAGTAGATGCCCCAAGAGCCGTTGTGGGATTGGTAAGAGGTATAGTGCCAAGCATATGTGCTACGTGTAACTATTTGTGTAAAGTTTTCATTCACAACTAGAAGGAAAGTGAACACGCATGTGTATATAGAAAATATAATGGCTTACAAAATATTTGTCTAACATAGTAAGGTGTACATGTGAGAATAAGTAAGAATAATGTGCAACCAAGATATGCAATATGTTGTGAGTATGCAAGATGGGATGATATGAAATGTGAGTGTGATAAGAGAAGCGTGCCTCTTAACGAATGTGAATCAAGTATGAATGAGATGAGGTTCATTTTCAAAAGACCCCTTAGTAGTCATGAATGAACCATATGACAAGAGTGCGTCATTAGGAAATTGTTTGAATTGTGTATGCTAGAAAGATATGATCGATAAAGCAAAAAGTGTAGAAAGTTTGTGAGTGTGGTGAGGTTCATTTCATATTTAGACCATTAAAATTTGAGTATGAACCATGAAACTAGAGTGTGTCATCGGGAAGTGTGTTGAGATGAATGTACACTAGATATGATGTCGATTGTGGAATGTGTAGTGTATATGATGTGGGGTTCATGAATATATTGAGCCCTCAATAGTAAAGTTTGAACCATAATGCAAGATTGTGTCATTGGGTAATGACGATACAATTATATCAAGTGGTTTTTAATGATGTGTAGGACATACTAGACATTTAAGCATGGAGCCTCAATTGCATGAGATGATATAGACATTTGATAGCAATGCAAGGGGGAAGAAGCCATGATTACCCCAAGTGTGTCAATGATGGAGAGCTATGTGACGATGTAAGAAAGACATTTCGATGGTGGCATAGTTTTGAATGTATCATAAGAAAGCATACTATTATCACAATGTTGGGTAGGAGCAAGAGTAGGATCAGGGCTGGATGTGGGGTCGAATGGAGGAAGTCGAAAGAGGCCATCTAGAATTTACTTTTCTTTCTTAGTGAGTGGTTGCTTAGGAGGTGGTGACATGGAAGAAGAATTAATAAGAGGAGGTGATGGAGGATTGACCTTGAGAGGTGATTTCTTAGTTTGAGTTGGTTGTATAAGTAGCGCTTGAGTGATGGAAGGAAGAACATTATAAGTGATGGCATGATGCTCATTAGACATAGATGAATTAGATTTAAGAACCCAATTCAAGGAAGCATTTTGTGTAGAAAATGAGATGAGACCGTAGTGCTTAACATGCCCAATTTTTCACTTAAGAACATATAAATCATTGTCATTATGTCCATTGATTCTATGATAATTGCAATATGGATGACCCGATATTTGGCAAGTTGATAAGGAGGATAGAAATGAGCAAATGGTAAGTTGATCAATTGACACGTGAGAAATTGTGGAAGAATATCTTGTTACTTAATATTGAGATCAAACTTGAGAGGATCCAATAATGATAATACTTTAGGTTCATTAATATAAGCACATGTAGAAGGCATATAATGACGATGAGATGTAGAAGAAGAACAAGCATGATCCTGTGAAGTAGTCTTGAAATCTTGGATTTCAGCTTTGAGAGACGAATTGTTGATTCCATAGGCTAAAATTTATCTGGAAATAAACAATTCATAGCTTTAATTAATTCTAAGATGGGTGGATTGGATGGAGGATCATGAAGACTAGGTTTGTCGAAGAGATGATCGAAAATGGTGCTTACTTGAGCGGGTGGCATATCTTTAGGGAGAAACATGGTGTCTAGGGATTTTTGAAGAACCTCTTTGTAAGGTGAATGCATTTGAAGTAATTGAGACAAATAGATTTGACAAACCTTAGGAGCCATGATAGAGAAGATGATATGCCAAATAAGGATCTGAAAGACCGATCACGAGTGAGGTTCACTAAATGATTAAGAAAATATTGGAAAATAAATGCTAAATCCTAATTAAGTTACGGCAATGATATAGCAATGAAGTATAGATTTAACACAATAAATTAAGCTAATAAATTTGAAACCCTAAGTGCAAGAGAAGGGATAAGATTATTATCTAATTTTTTAATAATCCCAAAGTTCTATTGAGCCCAAAACTGATGGAACAGAAGGCAGACTATCACAACCGAGCCTAGAAAATTGTGCGAGCATCGAAATGATGGGACTGGGGTGCCTAGGTGTTGTATACCACTATTGAGCACTTGTGACTTATCAAAACCTTAGAAAATTAGTTTTACAAAGTGTCATTTATATGTTGTTGCCCTTCACTCTTGATTGCATGTCCTGCAATGCACTAAGTTCGCAAGATTCACCGGTCACCTACAAAGAGAAAGAGCACCTACAAAACCCATAAACACATCAAATCATAAAAAGAAAAACATGTGAATGGGAATTCAAACTAACCCGGTGGTCACCCAACTGAGTGAACTTATGATCTAGGTGTTGCACTACATTTCAGACTCCATGTAGTTATGTGTGTGTAGAATCATTCCCTAGGTGGCTCTTGTGTCGATGCGCTTGAATAGTGAGAAATAGCTAGATGTAGATAGATGTGTGCATGGAAAAATGAACTTCCCCTCCTATGAAGTGTATGTAGAAGAATTCAGTCCCTTATCCCTTGAATGGATGCTAGATGGATGCTTTGATGCTCTTGTAATGCCTTTGGATGCAACCTTAGGTGATAGTAGTAGATGTTTAGTGTTTGGTCCTTTATTATGGTCACATATCTTTGTATTTATATGATTCCCTTACTTGAATTTTGAAATTAACATCAAATTGTTATCAAATTTTACACACATGAAAAAATTGGACAACATGGTCCTATTACGATCAAATCATGACATTGGTCCCAGGGGCCCATTTTTGTCATCACGGAGATAAAATGATTAAAATAATTAATAAATTGATAAGTGAGCTCACCTAGCTTTAAACAGGGTCAACTCGGAGCCCAACTCAAAGCTTAACTCGCTACCATCTCGGTTGGGGACTCGATGTGATCAAGAGTAGAGCTCGGTTTGAAGCACAATCAACTTCGAATTCGATAATACAACAACAACTCAATGATCTCATTGGAGGATTTGCATGTGTTGAGCGAGTAGTTTTCAAGTTTTTCCGAGTCATTCAGTGACGAAGGATGTTTGATGTGTAGCTCAACGGTAGGAAGGGGTTGGCCATTTTTATGAAAACATAACAAGGCAATGCCAATTTGAGCCAACTCGACCAAGTTGGTCACAGTGGAAATCTGAGCTCATAAATGAGTTTTGGGATTGGCATGACAAGAATCAAGCCTAGAAATGGTAGGAGGTTGCTAAGAGAGGTTAACTCGGTTGAGCTGGTGTAGTCAACTTGAAAAGAGCTCGGAAGGTAACTCAGGCTAGGTGGAGTCGCCCGATACTGAGCTCGGTTGGTTTTGGAGTTGATGCAAAGCTCGGCTTAGTAAGGAGCTCAATGTGGAGCTCAATGGAATGAGTTTCTTAGTCAACTCACTCAATAAGAGGAAATGAAGCTCATGGAAAAAGGGTGAACTCAGATGAGCCTTTTGGGTCTTCAAATAGTTCATGGATTTCAAGCAATGACACAGCAGGAGCTCAACTATTGTGATTTGATGGAATGCATAGCTTGAGCTCATATAAAAAATGGTAACAGTGTAGGATAATTTCAAGCTAATCTCAAGTGAGTTGTGAAGTATAACAAACCAAGCTCATGACTCGATAATTAGAGAAAACTTAGTGTTGGAACATTTTCTGACTTCATGACGATGTCACTTCGTGGGTCAAATCAAGAGGAGAAAATGAGTCGTATAATAGTGAAAAGACCGAGCTCGGTGGGTAATAGATCAACTTAGACTAAGAGCTTAGTTGGCTAATGCAACGGGTCGACATTGAGTTAGATTGTGGCATGATGGCATAACATGCGAGAACATTTGATGGGGGCATTTTGAAGGTTCATTTCCAAGTGGAGATAATGGGATGGCATTCCAAGCCAGAGATTCTATAGGAGAGGTTTTGCTTTGGCAAACCATCATAAGGCTTCCACTAGGTGGAGATCCATGGATAATTCTCTAGGTGGGATTCTAATGATGGTGGGCCAAGGTGCATTCCCCACACACATGGAGATTCATGCAAGTGTGGTCGAGGTGTGCCGAGTCCTCCACTAAGACGCCATCCAAGCTGAGTTAAGTGGGAGGTTGGTAGAAATGTGGAAATGAAACTCTGCATAAGACCCGGTCATTTAATGAACGCAAGGTCCCCGATTCCTTGAATATAGCTATGAATATGGTTGGAGGCGAGCTCAATTTGAGTTTAGAGGTAATATCGACTCAAGATTAGTACCATCTCGATTGAAAATAAGTTAGTAAGCATGGGAAAATAACATAATCGAATGTGGGAAGAGATTAAAACAATGTTTGAGCTGAGTGCATCATATGCTTAGATGAATAATGAAGCGAGCTCGACACACGAGCTTAACTCGTGATGAAGAAAACTTGATGAAGAGCTCATTAAATAACTCGGTGGTTCATTGGGAGCTCAATGGTGAGCTCACTAATGACACAAGATCACTTGCAAATGGAAGGAGTCACACTCGTGTCATGGATAGCAAGCTCAATGGACGAGTCGATTTAGAGATGGTCGTAGAAAGAGATCATAAGGGAGAGGAACTCGGGAGAGATCATGGAGATAGATTTCGTCAACCAAGGTGTCGAGCCATCATTGTAATAGAGCTCGGTGATGGAAGCATTTTGGGCTTGTAGAGCCGAGTCATGAGGGGACAAGGACCCATAAATTGAACCATGCACGTAGCGAGTTCGTCGGTCAATGCGTTGGGATAGAGATTAGTGGTGAGCCCATGCAAGGAAGGAACTCAGCCATTCAAGGTAAATATGATCTTGGAAGATTCATGAAGAGGTTAGCTCGCCACTCGACGTTAAATTTGTGACATTGGGGGAACTCGGAGCGGGATTGTGGAATTAAGCCAAGTGAGCTCATGGGGGTTGCAAGGAACTCATGTGTGGAGCTTAGTATGGTGAGTTATGACCAAGTCAAGACCAAATGAATAGCTCATCAAACACAAGATGAAGAGCTCCTAGGTTGACGAGCTTGAGACAACTCGGGTGACCAAGTTGAAGTGAGTGGATCATTCAAGTGAGGGAATTTAGTAAAATGCATGTAGTGCAAATGATTAATTTGGTCGGTGAAGTTGATTGGTAGAGGGAGTACATAGGAGCTTAGCTCAGTTGATGTAAATACAAGAGGAGCTCGGTTGACATGATGCATGAAAAT
Source organism: Taxus wallichiana var. yunnanensis (assembly GCA_018340775.1). NCBI lineage: Eukaryota > Viridiplantae > Streptophyta > Pinopsida > Cupressales > Taxaceae > Taxus > Taxus wallichiana. The sequence continues at coordinate 549,652,402 of CM031243.1, forward strand.
TGACTCATGATGAGCTGAGTTGAGGCCAAGTCGGTCTTTGGTAGGCTTACAAATAGAACCAGGTGAAGTCGAGCTATACGAAGGAGTTACAGAATGTAGGGTAGATACGGTTGAAGGATCAACTCGGAGTGAGTTGTGTTGATTTTCGAGAGACAGTTGGATGAGCTCGTGACATTGGCAAATGGAAACTCGAGGTTTGGTAATGAACACACCATGAGCTCGGTTGAAACAAGTGGATAGCTCTGCAAAGAGTGGAATGGTGGATAGTGGCTAAGCATTGTGTGGCTCATTGTCTAGTTCCATCGATGTATAATGGTGGCTTGATTCAATGTGAGGGACTCGGTGATAGAAGGATATCATCGGTGTATACAAAGGGGATCCAATTCAAGAACTCAGCTTGGTCACGGCGGTAGGAGTTCAACTCGGTGGTGAGCTTGTTGAAGAGTAGTGGTCGCAACGATAGGAGCTCAGCTAAGTTGCAATGAATATTTTGGAGCTCATTGGCATATGCAACTAGCTTGATGCAGTGGTGGAGGAGCTCGTCCAAGGTGAGCTCATTTAGGAAACTAAACAGCTCGGTCAATGCAATGACGGTGGAGGAATTCAATGACCAACTCGGTGAGTTGGCTCGGTGAGCCAACCACCGAGTTGGGTTGTTTTGAACCTATTTTCATGGCCCCCCACTTTCTTCAAGTCAAACCAGTCTTTGAGGGGGCCCACCATATTTTAATTAAATTTAAAAAAAAAATCATAATAATCTTTATTATCATTAAACTATTTTATTTAAATATTATTTTAATTAATTGAGGATTAAGTCAAACGGGTATTAATGGCACATGATGGAAGCTTCTAAAGTGGTTCAACCAACTGTAATAAATACATCATGTGCCTTCAATTTAGGAAGGAATTTATGACTTCTTCTCTCCTCTCTCACAACTTCTTCTATAAATGTAAGTTGGAAGCTCATTCCAAGGGGTTAGATAGTTAGACATCTTAGGCAAGTGTGTGTTTTTCAAGAATCCTCTTTCTTCTGCAAGTTGTTCTTGTATGTTGAGGGAAATTTCAAGCCTCCTTTCAAGACTGTAATGGAAACCATTGCCTCTTCTAAATGTATGATGCATTGTGCATGTTGTTGAAGTAATAAAAGTGTGTGTTTTGTGACTAATCTTGGTCCTTTCATCCTTTTATGCTTCTTTGTGCCTTTCTCATGCTTGTAGGTACACTGTGCAAGTTCAAGTTTCTATTGCAGGTTCTTGGAGTTATGTGCTTATCAAGTGGTGGAGCATTGCATGCAGTTGAGTTGTGGTGTTTGTTCACCCTTCTCAAGTTCATCCTTCTTCATTGGAAGACTGATATACTATTATCTGATTGAATTTTAACAAAGGGAATGCATGCTTCTTAGTTTTTGGTCTATTGTTTACCCTCTCTAAGTTGTAGTAGGTGAAGTTTTCTTGTGGTGCACAACACCCTCTTCAAGTTAACCCTTCCTGAGTCTAGAAATACCTTGTATTTGGCACATCACCATCCCTAGCATAGTTTCATTTCTTACAAATATATTTCCCTAAAACCCATGAAAATGTTAGCATAGGTCTAGATAACTATTTTATTACACTAGGAGTAGTATAGCAGACTCGAGTTTAGGAAGAGGAAGTTGTCCTTCTCCAAATAATCACCTCGAGCCCAAGTCCCATAGCTTGAGAGGTGATCCCATATTTCCCAATCACACTAAATGTCTTTTTCACATTCTGGCCATTCCGAGGGTGCGGTGATTTGGCAACAACAAAAATTCGACCACCAAGAAAATAAGATGCCCAACAGCTAGAAAGGACCCAAAAGATGTAATCAAGATACAAAGAGGTCGGGGGCACCCAAAGAGGATGGGGGCACTGGGCATTGGCGTCCTGGCTGGGTGCTAGTTTTTAGACTTAGAAAAAATGAAGTGCCAAAAGTCAAACTAGGGTAGAAGGTGTGTAAGAATAAGAAGGAAACCAAAAAGAAAGCAAAGAGGCCAAAGATAGTGGTCAATTAGTACTTTTCTCACTTAGGAATCATATGAATAGTGGTATGTGACTAGGACCTAGAAATGTACCCAAAGTGTGTGATTTAGCATATATAGTTTTACCTTTTGAACTCTCATACCGTTTTCATGGTCTTGATCCTGGTTGTGAAGTTTATTTTGATCTAGCAAGATCTCAAAGGTGAAAAGAGGGGAAATTTAATGCCAAAAGTGTAATAATATGACCTTGACATTAGGCCTTCCAATTGGTATGAGGTAATGGATCATGTGAACTCCTTGCTTAGGAAGAATGGAAATATTTTCCCAATTGTTATAGATGTTCGACTAAAGACCTTCCTTTTGTGCTCTTCTTAAGAACCACCAATCCTTGGTATGTGGAAATAATATATTTTTTGGCCTATGGTGATTGCCCTATAGTCATAGATTATAAACAAAGGCATATTATTTGTCTCACAGGTAGTGAAATATTTCATTTTGGAGAACATACTATATAATAAAGGAATTGGTGGTAATTTCCTAAGGTTCATTGAGGAAGAAAAACAAAAGAAGTTTTTAATTCATACCATGATCAAGTGTGTGGAGGTCATTTCTCATTAATGGTAACAACTCACAAAATTTTGAGAGGTGGCTACTATTTTCCTACCCTCTTGTGAGATGCATGCAAATGGGTAGGGAAATGTTATTCATATCAGCAATTTATAGGGAAACCAAGGCTTATTTCTCTACCTCTCATGCCAATGATCATTAAGTAACCATTTCAGTAGTGGATTTTGGATTTTGTTGGTGTATTGAGCCCATACTCTAGTGTAGACCATATGTATGTACTCGCTTCTAGTGATTACTTCACCAAGTGGGTGGAATTTATTTCAACTAAACATGCCAACTCTTAAACGGTGTACAATTTCTTAAGGATAATATCAATTTTAGGTTCAAGATACCAAAAAAAATAGTAGCGGATAATGTTACTTCTCTTCTAGTGATTTTATGGATTTTTACTATAGTCATGGTATTTCACTATCTCACTTCATTGATTACTATCTGCAAGGAAATGGCTAGGAGGAGTCAAGTAACAAAAATATTATCACTACTATTTCAAAATTAGTGGATGTTAATCAAAGAGATTGGCATAAAAATATGTATTATGCATTGTGGGTTGATTGGATAATGCCCAAGAGGTCTATTGGTACTTCTCCTTTCCAACTTTTATTTGGACTCAAAGATCATATCCCAATTTCTCTAAAGTTACATACCTTACAATTGGTGAAGGAAGTAGAAAATGGATAATACTCATATGCTCTTGACAAGAGGATTTTCTACTTAAAGAAATTATATGAATATATAAAGTAATAGTTGATGTACTAAGAAGACATCGATCAAAAGTTGAGGAGGCTCTTTGATAAAAATAATAAGATAAAAGATTTCATATTGGAGACCGTGTCCTCCTTTTGGACAAAAGGAGACAACAAAAAGGAATCCATGGAAATTTTGACTCTATTTGGCTTGGCCCCTTCAAAATCAGGAATTTCTGTAGAGAAAACACATACTATCTTGTTTACCTCGATAGGGCCCCATTAGAGTTGCCTCGCAGCAGTCAACATCTGAAGCTCTACAAGTAGTGAGGTTAGTTATCCCAAACCATGTACCATATGTGATTTAGGATGTTTTATCATAGTTTTCCTTTCTATTGTGTGTTTACCATCCACTTTTTGTTTGTTTCCCTTTCCATTTAGTGTCTTTTTTTGTTTTTCCCTTATGTGTGTCTATTGTTGGTGTTAGCCAGTGAAAAAATGACTCTATTGTCCAATTTTCAAAGCACTAATCTATTTACCAAGATAATTCTAAGGTCCTCCATTTCCCCTTATAGTTTAATTTCCCAAAGTTAGAGCCATATGTTGTCATGTTAAATTTCTAGCATACAAAATTGAAAATTTTGGCAATGACAACTAAGCCCACACTTAAAATTTCCTCTCTCGATCACTATAAACCCTTTCTCTAGTTGGCCTTCCCAGAGTGTCATCCTCATTTTGGCTAGTCGAATGTTATGAAAATGTTTTAAAATGTGTTTCATATGTAGGGATGTTTTCCTATGGTGATGTGTAAAGCCATGATATTCAAAGAAGAATGACTATCTATGAAGACCTTGAAAGGGTCATTTTGGTCATTTGTAGCATATGGATACCCTCTGGATGCGACAGAGAATACCTAAACCATATGTAATTTGTGGGTAAAATCCTGATGTTATATAAGGAATTTTAGGATATATATATATGGAGATAAGTTATCTAAGGAAACAAACAAGTCAAACATGTTCATTTATGTGTTAGGAATGCCATGCTCCAACGATGGAAGTTGGCTTGTCCGGATGATTCTGGGAGTTCTAGGAGTAGTTAGGAGCTAAACAAATAGTCATTAGAAAGCTAGTGAAATAATTTATATGATATAAACATCACTTTTGTACCAAGGCTTGAAATTCTTCTAAGAAAACACAAATTTCTACATCTTCCACATTATTTCCTCTCTTGGAATAGATTTTGAAGTACATGATCCTCCCAAGCTATGTCATGACACATATCTTGTTAATTATTCATTGGTGAAATAATTAGGTGTTGCAATGATTATAACTCCTCATGAAATATATTTTAAGGATCAATGGTTGCAGATATCACAAAGGAGATAGTCAAGATTCATACAAAGACGTATTTGTGGATGGAATAATTATCTTTATCCTTCTTCTCGAGCCATGCAATGCTCCCATATAGTTTTGGCTTAATCAATTCATCATATTTGGTTTAAAAAGCTTTATACCTTTAGTGCACCATTTCATAAATCCTAGTATGCTTTCCAATGGATGAGACACTGGTATGTTGTCATAAAATCGCTGAAATTTTTAAAATTTACAAGTCATGTGCAAATTTCATTGTCTTGAGCATTGTCCTCAACCTTGTTGAGCTTCTTGATCTAGGAGTTAGTAAAACTTGGCACGTTTTGGGGCATTCTAGGAATAATCGGCCTTTTAAGGAACAATCGGAATTGTTCCTCCATTCCAATTGTTCCCGCATCTTCGTGCCCTGGGTCACTATGCAAAGGAAATCAGTGAGTTCGGGTTTCCATAGCATTCATGGAATAGTTCTCAAGTTCTAGAAGTTCCCGAATCCTCGTATTTACCGATAAGAGGGAGAGGATGTGTTCAATGGATATGTCGCAGTTTGCGAAACTCCTAGAATAGTTCCATTGTTCTCGTTAATTCCCATGAGCCTCGTAATCACCGATAAAAGGGAAAAGGAGGGAGCATAGGTTACAAAATCAGTCCTGCGAGGAACAACTAAAACAATTCCACTCGTTCCCTACATACCCACAAACGTTGCGAGAGGAGGGAGTGTTGGTGCACCGGTTGGTCATGTTGGCCCTCCGTGGAACTAAGGTAATTATTCATGTGTTCCACCATTCCCCAAAACCATGAATCACTGACAAAGATGAAGGATAAATCTCATCGTGCATATCGCCCACCGTGGAATAGAGGAAATGTTCTTTCATTACTTTTGTGCTCGATTAACCACCCCATCTATAAAACAAAATAAAAAGGTGATTCAATGATGGAAGGCCTAGATGGAACTGCTTCCAAAGTTCCTCTAGTTCTCTAGATTACCTCCTAAACCACTTTTCTTGCCATTTAGGAACTTCCCGATTTTCACTAAGAAGATGAATATGAAGGGTCCTAAACTCGGGTTTTGGAATGTAATATTGCATTTCTTCCAATTGAATATATTAACTTAGTTTTAGGATATGGAGGGTCACAAATGATAAGAAAGTGAAAGGTCATGTGAAGGGAAGGTGAAATGTCATATTTTAAATCCATAAATTGTAATGTCTTCTCCATTCCAATGGGTTGGTACTTTTTATTTATGCAAGTTGTTTTGATTTATATCGATTACTGCAAGCAATAAATCTACATTTCCTCTATTTCCTTTATCTATGTTCCTCTATACTCTCTTTTCCAACTTTTAAGCTTTGTGATCTTGTACAACTAAGAAAGAACTTTGTGTCCTTTATTGATGGATGTGCGGAACTTTGTATCTCTAGTTTATTATTCTTGCTGATTGCTTACATTGTTATGTTATTATAATTGAATGTGAACCCAATCTGGCTAATTCATGTGAATTATGTAAGTCTACTCATAGCATTAACCCTCTCTCATTATTTATCACACTCCCCTTTACCTTTGTGTTAAGAAAATTCCTCCCTTGTATATTGTCACGAGCACTTTGCCACATTTTAGTGGATTATGCTTGTGTGATCCCCATCCTAACGCCCACCCCACGCTTTTAGGTAGTTTACATTTAATAATGGGAGCCTCCCCATACCCAATAAGGAAGGGCTTAGCCTCGTGACCATTGGTGAAAACCAATAATCTACACAACAAATTTATTAACCAACAAAATTACATGTCAATGATAAAAGGTAATTAAATATGTTAAATTTTCATTAGAAGGGTCAACTAAAAAATCATTGTTCATGCAAATTTATGCTAAGTTAATTTTTATAAATGTTAACTTTTATTTGTAATACATAAAATATTATATTTTAATTGCTTGTTAGCTTTCTATTTTATATATTAAAACAATCTTCAATCGCATAAGTCATGCACAAATTCTCTAATCAAAAGGATAAATTAATACCTAATCTTTCTATTATTAAAATAACAATATTATTTTTAGCTTTTGCTAGCCTATAAATTATGTTTGGAATTCTCGGTATTTAAATCTTGAACATCCTTATTCACTTTGTGAATTTGGCTCTTAAATATTGCTTGTTTTTATTAATGTTGAAAGAGGGCACGAATATCTCTCGTAAGTGCGTGCACATCAACATATTTGCACTCAAAATGATAATGAATAATTTTTCTACGTAATTAGGAAGAAAAAATGAAGTTAAGGAACTTGTGTATAGAAAAGAAAAATTATCTGCTCATACTCATAGATCCAAAAAGGAGAAATATAAATGGGGAGTATTATGTAACTCTCATGCCTAGACTCATCATACCTCCACAAGGGAGAAATGAGTTACAATTCAGAAATGAAATGTAACTCATGTATGACATATGTCACCTATGATGCATATGACAAATATGAACGATTATATGACACAATCTTTATATGTCAAATAACTCCCTAAAATACCTATGAATCGCCTAAGTGAGATTACTCACCATGTGTGAGGTGGAAATAACCAAATAAACTAATAAATGGATAAAATGAACCCTCACACCAACATCCTCTTCATCAAACTTTAGGATGAGGTATGGAAAGTCAAAAAGAAAAATAAGACTCACTAGACAAACTAAGAAATATGTGCCATATGGGTCTCGAAAATAATCTTGATGAGGTACCCATACTATAAACTATAATCTTTATAGAAAAAAAATAAGAAGAGAAAAATAGGACTAGAAATCTTGAAGTAGATTTTGGATGCAGATACCTCACCCCAAGAAGAAAGCACAAGTGAAGAAATTTGGATTCAAAGGTGAGGGGTTTGGTAAATATATCTCGCAACTTGATCTCAAGTTTGTGACAAGACTAAAAATTAATGATGTCTCCATTAATCAAATCCTAAATGAAGTTCATGTGTACATATTGATGTGTTTCGTCTGTTGATGTTGAACTCGGATTTTTGCATATGGAGATAGTGTTAAGGTTGTCACCGTAGTCACCAATTTTGGTATCCCTTATCCCTCATCTTAGGTCCACTCCTCTTCATCATCATTTCCTACATACATACCTCTCTTCCCATTCAAATTCCCCTTTCCCTCCTAAATTCAATTTATCCCTTTAATTATCATTCTCCACCTTAATCCCATCCTAATCATGTCCTTAATTTATCTTCCCTAAACATCCTTAATCACCCTTAATTAATCATAAATCTTCATCTAAGTCATTTATCCTCCTAAATACTCCTTTTTCCTCCCTAGGCCTTCATTTAATAATTTTACCTTCCTTTTCTTTTATTTAATGTTCTTCACCTCTCACCTACCCTTTTATCTCCCTAGAAACCCTAGCTCACTTTTACCTCTCAAAACCCTAATCCTGCTTCATAAGGGGCTCTTTTGATCGAGGTAATAAATATTCCACCGCCAAAATGGATGGACCTCTATAGTCACCAGCGACCTATCCGGGTTGTCTTTGACTCTATAAATATGCCCATACCTCTCCTTCTTCATGATGTAATTTTTGAGACTTCGAGAGTTCGTGTGATCTTGCATTTATCTCTTGCTCTCCTTTGCAAAAGCTATCACCATCTTAGTACTACTCGGAAATATTTTACTTCACCCTTGGAGATTTGAATTCATCTCTCTCTTTTCATGCTTGGATCCACCATTGCCATTCCATCACTTTTTTCATCATATATTTTTTTAGTTTCATCACCACACCGGAGACATCTCTCTACATTTTCTTATCTTCATTTCCATCTGCAGATCTTCATTTTCACCCATCTCTTTCCATCAAACCTTATACCACTCCCAATCATCATCGACCCTATCCGGTCACCAAGCCGCCCCAATTCTCACTTGTTTGGATTTATGTCATTCATACTACCAAATCATGTTTTTGATCTCACATCCTCCAATCTTTCCATTCTACACACTTGCGCCTTCATATCTAATTGCATGCTAATAGGGACTAGTCGTCGTTGACCTTGTCAAGTAATTATTATCTTTCATTAATTTTCTTGCATCCTTTCTATTATCATTTTATCCAGTCATTTCACAACATTGTAGCATCATCCCCAATCTAGATCAGCTCTAGATCGGGCTTTAGAAGCCTTTCAGTGCCTTTTTCGTATTTTCTTCCTATACCGCCTCCCAGATTGCCATTGACTATGTCCTACAATCTTGGGTCGATGTCGACCCACCAAATTTTGATTTGGTTTTCATTTACTTAGATCAAATCCAAATTTTCTTTATTTTTGCATTTAGGCTTTCTATTTTATCTCAAATTCTACTACATCATATCATATCCAACATTACTTTATTTTATCAAAAGTGGGTTAACATCCATCCTAGGAAGTTTTCACTTCTCGAGATCGGCATTTTCGGAAACCCACCATCCAACCTAATAATCATTTTTCTGTCGAGTTTCTCTTTGTTTTTGTGAATACCAAATCACACGCTTTGGGTACATTTCTAGGTCTTGATCACATACCACTATTCATATGAATCCTAAGCGAGAAAAGTATTAATTGACCATTTTCTTTGGCCTCTTTTATTTATTTCTTGTTTCCTTATTGGCCTTACACACCCTATTTCCCAATCTGACTTTCGATACTTTGGTTTTTCTGAGTCTAACACTAGCGCCTAGCCAGGATGCCAGGGCCCATTCGCCCCCAACCTCTTGGGTGCCCTTGACTTCTTTGTATATTGCTTGCATCTTTTGGTCCTCTCTTCTAGCCGTTGGGCATCTTGTTTTCTTATGGGTCAGAATTTTAGTGATTAATTACAAAATTAAAACAAGGTAATCATATAAATACAAAGCTATGTGACCATAATAAAGGACCAAACACTAAACATCTACTATCACCACCGAGGCTACATCTAAAGGCATTCTAAGAGCATCAAAGTATCCTTATAGCTATCATTCAAGGGACAAGGGACTGTATTCTTTTGTATACAATTCATAGGAGGGGAAGTTCATTTTTCCATGCACACATCTATTTACATTTGGTACATCTAGCTACTACTCGTTATTCAAGTGCTTCTGGCAAAAGAGCCACCCAAGGCATGATTCTACACACACATGTAGAACTACATAGAGTTAGAAATGTAATGCAACTCTTGGATCATAAGTTCACTCGGTCAGCGACATTCGGGGTCATTCTAACTCCCCATTTACATATTTTTATTTTTAGGATTTGATGTGTTTTGGGGTTTTGCAGGTGTTCTCTCTCTCTCTTTGCAAGTTACAAGCGAATCTTTTAGACTTAGTGTGACATATAGGTGATCAACAACAAAGGGCAATGACATAGAAGTGACACTTTGTAAAAATCATTTTTTGAGGTTATGAGTAGTCACGGGCACCCAAAGAATGGTCTATAGTGCCCAACCACCCCGACTCCGATTCAGTGCCCCACCCAAATAGATCTGATAGTCACACAAATTTTTGGGTTCATCTTTCACATTTTCCTCCTCATGTTTGTTAGTTCTTTAGTTTGCACAGCGATTAGGATAAATTGCAAAATTAGCTAAGTACTTTATCTCGTCTCTTACACATAGGGTTTAAAATTTAATTGTTGGTTTCTTAGGTCAAATTTGTACTTCACTAAGCAATAAAACCATTGTCAAAATCTTACGCGAGACTGTTGACACTAGCGGTGATGACTGGCATAATTAACTCCTATATGCTCTCTGGGATTACCGCACTAGTGTGCATACACCCACTAATGCCACCCCCTTTTTTCTAGTCTATGGTACCAAGGCCATTATTCCATTAGAACTCAAGATACCATCATTATGTGTTTCACTCAAATTTATACTTAAAGACAATTAATATCATGAAAAACACTTACATGAGCTTGAAATGCTTGACTTTCGCTCTTGAACATCTTCGTGCATGTCAATCCCGCATCTCCCAAGCATACAATCAAAAAACTCTCACAAGTTTAATGTGGGTGACCTCGTGTTACAACAAAATTAGAAAAACATGAACGTTGAAGCTCCCTCAAAGGAAAATTCAATCCCAATTGTCTTGGTCCTTATGTCATCACTAACAAGCTTGGGGTGGAGTTTATCGCCTTACCACTCTTTTGGGTAAGTTACTTAAAAACCTACTCAACGTTATGCATATTAAGCGATATTATGCATAAATAGCACTCACTACCCTATGACGCACTCTCATGATATGGTTCACACTTGATTGTTGAGGGTATACTGCATTCATGAACCTCACATCATATACACTACACGTTTCACACTTGGTGCATTTACGACACATAGTTTCTAAAATCACATTCATCACAACACACTACTTGATGACACACTCTAGTTCCACATTTCATACTTGACTATTAAGGGTATAAATCTAAAATAAACCTCACCATACTCACTCACTCTCTACGCTCTACACTTTGTCGATCATATCTTTCTAGCACACATAATTCAAACCATTTCTGATGATGTACTCTTGTTTTATGGTTCATTCTTGACTGCTTAAGGGGTCTTTTATAAATGAACCTCATCAAATGCATACTGATCCACATCCACTCGAGGGGGCATTGCTCATATAAAATTCACATTGCATTTCATTTTATTCACATTCACAACATATTACATAACTTGGCAGATTTTACTCTAGCTTACTTATGCTTACATGTACACTTTACTTATTGTGCATCAAATACTTTGTATGTAATTATCTTTATCATGAACAAATACACATTCACTAGCCTTCTAGTTACGAATGCATCCTTTACACGAGATCGTTACATGTAGCACATATGTTTGGCATTATACCTCTTACCAGTCCCACAAAGCTCTTGGGGCATCTACCTTCGTACACATCATAGGTGTTATTGTTTCAATTTATACTACTTCATATTCTTACTAGCACACTACTATATCAGATCATACATGCTTTGACATACTTTTTATCTTTCTAACATGTTAACAGTGCTTCATGTGTAGCATTTACTTTGCAGGTTTATTTTCCACCATGGTTGTGTGTGTTATTTTTCTTGTTATTGTTTGTCCTTGCTTTCCATTATTTGTGGGCTTTGCCCTTTTTCTTTTTGCTCACTATATGCTTTTGGCTGCTTCGATCTTGATTGTATTACAAAATTGTGAGCGATGTCCCATGTTTGAAACTTGTTTTCATGGTCTACATTATTTTCTTGCTAGCTAGACTAAAATTTTATCTTTTGTATGCATATTTGTCTTGTTTGTACTAACACTTGTTTCTAACCACTTTTTTTGCATATGCCTTAGTTTCTACCAAGAACATTTTGTCCCCTTACATCAGTTTCAATTCCACGTTTGGTCCTCCTTTGGGATGCATACTCCTGTCAATGTCACATACACCCCAAACAAGGGGGGAATACATTAGGTGAATCAGTTACCCCATTCAGCAGTTCACAGTCATAGTACAACATAGTCTTGATCTCGAAACAACCTATAATCTTACTTGGATCTTTAGCATAGCACAGAGATCGTGCCTAAACACTGGACATGATTTCTTAGTAACCCCTGATCCTTTTTGAGCACCTATGACTAGGGGTAGTTACAACATTTTTCTCAGATCAACATGATTCAATGGAGTCTACAGAGTAGTTTTCTCAACACAAGAACATTCCTCTAGCAATCAACATGAATGCTTTCTCCTTTTTCTATTTTTGCATTGAATCAAACTAGATCGAAATGGATCAGATTTGAATAAAGAAGGATCACATCATCTAATGTGGTGTATAATTTGTTGGGAAGCATTAAAAGGATAAAGAATAACACTAAACCTTTCTCCCTACACTTCTTCTGTCATGGCATGAGATCACCCAAAAACTCACAGTTGGCATGAGATCGCCCAAAAAACTTGCTCTTGGCGTGAGATCTCCCAAAAAACTCACTCTTCTATGGTACCTGTAGGATAATTCTTATCCTTCTTACTCATCATGAATTAGGTGCACGTGTTCCTTTTTAAAAATTTTACATACTTGGATTGAATTTTTCATATACATATATTTGACTACTCTTTTGCTCTTCTCTTTTGCAGGTCTGTCCTTATAAGAAGTAGGAATCATATCATTGAACACATCAAGTTACAATGATAACAAATACAGTGTGACATATACACATACGCTTTCACCCCTAGGGTCACTTCCTCTTATCTAACTTCCATACTTAATTTTTTTCTTGTCTCCTCAAAGACACTTTCATCATTGATCTACATGGTTATCAGGTACGCATCTCTTATTGACTTTATGTTATCAAGCATTCACTCAACAAAATAAAGTGGGGGAAAATGTAGACACTAAATCATACACTTTGGGTACATTTCTAGGTGCTTGTCACATACCACTATTCATACGATTCATAAGTTAGAAACGTAATAATTGACCATTTTCTTTAGCTTCTTTTCTTTCTTTCCGGTTTCCTTCTTGGCCTTACACACCCTACTTTCCAATATGAATTTTGATACTTCATTTTTTTCGATCTGACACCAATGCCCATGTGCCCCCGACCTCCCGGGCACCCCCAATCTCTTTGTATCTTGCTCGCATCTTCTAGGCCTCTTCTAGTCCTTGGGCATATTTTTTCCTTATGGGTCAACATTTTAGTGGTTAATTATGAAATTCAAACAAGGGAATCATATAAATACAAAGCTATTTGACCATAATAAAGGACCAAGGACTAATCATCTATTATAGCCACTTAAGGTTACATCTAAAGGCATTCTAAGAGCATCAAAGTATCTATCGATCTATCATTAAAGGGACAAAGGACCGCATTCTTCTGCATACACTTCATAGGAGGGGAAGTTCATTTTTCTATACACACATCTACTTACATTTTCTACATCTAGATATTGTTCATTATTCAAGTGTGTCTCGGCACAAGAGCCACCTAAGGAATGATTCTACACACACAGAGAACTACATAGATTCTCAAATGTATTAAACTTCTAGATCATAAGTTTTCTCATTCAGATGACCATTGGGGTCAATGTATGACTCCCCATTTGCATATTTTTATTTTTAGGATTTTATGTGTTCGGGTTTTTCATGTTCTCTCTCTCTTTCAGGTTACAAGTGAATCTTGTGTACTTAGTGTGACATATAGGTGATCAACAAACAAAGGGTAGCCACATAGAAGCGACGATGTAAAAATCATTTTCGAGGTTCTAAGTAGTCACGGGCACCCAACAGTGGTCTACAACACCCAAGTATCCCGATCGATCTAGGTGCCCTTGTCTAGATAGATCTGATAGTCACATAATTTTTGGGTTCGTCTTTGATAGTTTCTTCCTCATAATTGTCATTTCTTCAATCAAGCACAATTTAGGATAAATTGAGAAATTAGCTAAGTACTTTATCCCTTCTCTTGCACCTAGGGTTTCAAATTTAATTACTTATTACTTAGGTCAGATTTGTACTTCATTTCTTTATTTATCGCTTATTACGCTACAATATAGGTTTTTACAAAGGGCTTATTTTTGTTAAATTAGTTGTGTAGGTAATCAAGATCACTACAGGAATATCTCCCTTTTACACTCGTATTCTTCATCATCATCTCATCTAGAGGTACCTTAAACCCTCCAATATTGGATTTACTTGTTTTCTTTATTACCATTTCACTAATCTGAAATAGAGACAAGAAAATTGGTTCAACATTCTAGCACGCCCAGTAGGACCACCCTTCTTTGGTGAGTTATTTTATTGATTTTCATTTTTCATTTCCATTTTTCCATCTTTCTATTTCTTCTAACATTGCAGCTATGAGCTTTGCTTCCTTGCTCACTTGACGGAGTGCTTAATTGGATCAACAACTTGTTTTATTGCTTAAAAATAAAAATAAAAAGGTATTCTTTATTTTTCTATATTTTTTCCTTTTGCATTGTATTTCCTTTCTTGTCTTCTTGACTTCATCGAATTTCACATTTTGATTTTGGGATCTAAAAAGAACCTCCTCATCTTGTTTGACAACATAGTCTAATTAGGAGGTTAATACTTTGCATTCACATCTTCTACACACATACAAAATGCACACATCAACCTACACATCTTAAACATCTCCTTCAAAGTGGAACTATAGGGGATTTATCATCCAATAGGAAATTCGTCGCGGTGTTCTAGCCGCATTACAAATTTTTTGGCTATCTATTTATTGGCTAAGCGCCTAACACCCTTATTGTTGTGGTGCATGAAGTGTGGGGGTAGTCCCTACTATTAGGCCATGTACCAGTAGTCATCACAAATTTGGGCCTCACGTACCTTTAGGTATATTGAGGACTCCATCCAAAACAACTCGAAACCATCCATAGTTTGGCCATTTCCTAGGCTCCCTTCAAGCCCATTTTTCTTTCTTCCTCACATTTTTCTAATAATCAAGATAATTAAAACTTTGTTGCGTGACTTGTTTGAAATAATTAAAAAATCAACGTAGTTTTTATTGTTTGTTTCATACCCGTTATTATACTTTCTCAAGTAAGAAAAATGGAAAAACATGACATCCAACAACATTCCCACTTCTACTATGTTAGAAAATAATGTTAAGTGCTTATAATGTTTAGTTTATAATTAAATAATTTAGAATATAAAATGTATTCTAAATTATTTAATATAAACTTTAGATTATGTTTTATTATTTATTTAATAAATAATTAATTTAAACGGGGTACACACCTCGTCACTTAATTGTTCATGACCCTTGGGGTCATTTAAATATGGTCATGGGCCATATTTGTGTTTATTCACGTGAGGTGAATTGGACAGGGAGAGAAGTGAGGAGGGAGATAATTTTGGACTATAAAAGTTTCTCATTAATGGAAATTATTTTCTCCGTAGTTTTTTTCCCTTCCGGTTTTCCACATTAATTACAAAGTGTTCTCATGTTTTTACTATGTGATGTATTTATTTATGCTTTACATTAATGTTTTGGTAAATGTTATAAATATAATTTAATGTGGTTAATTAATATTCACACCTTGGATTTGACATGGTACCCAAGCGGGTGTGTGTAATTATATTTTTATTAACCAATGGATGTGTTCGTTCGGGTGGTTAGTTAGGCATAAAAATTAATTTAAACCCCCCCCTTCCCTTTGGGACATAAGTTGGTGAATATTGTGAGTGCACATGTGAAAGGGCTCTAGAATAATCATTTACCTACGAGATGAAATCACATACGAGAACACGGTAAGGGTTAATTACTATATGAAATATTTTATATTTTTCTATAGTTTCAAATGTGTACAAGATAAGTCTTTTCAAGGTAAATTCAAGTAAAAATCAATGTTACGGCGACATGTGGGAGACACAAATCCATGAGAATAGGAATACAAAATTTCTGTTAGTCAAGTTTTTTTAATGTCCCCGGTGTGGTACAAACTTCTTTTCTTGTATTCACATGTGGATTCAAAACTTTTTGCCCCCGATAAATATTCATTTAATATTGTTAACTTGCTCTATGTGTTTAATATGGCCTAAACGGCCCCCTTCCTTTGTACACCCTTATGTTTTACCCATACATTATATAAAATATAGTGTATTAAAATATAAATGAAAACTTTATATTATAGTTTATGAAATATAAATGATACACTAAATATTTTATAAAGTTTAAAATATCCTAAAAACTATAAACCTAAGCAACCTAAAACTAAGTCTATTGGCTATGATTAATAGTTTAATAAAAACGTATATATTATGAGCTCCTTTTTTAAATTTTCCAACCTCATGGTTTAAGTGAATTTCCATCCTTCCCACACATCTCTGTGGTTGACTCATGGCGTGACATTGGTGATTTTTTATAAAACACCACTCCTACTTTTTCATGCATCCTTGTTTTGCCCCCTGCGGTCGACAAACTTACCTCCAACCGCCTCTTGACATGTGGCACCCCATATCTCCCTCCTTCTTGGCCACCTTTTTATAGAGTTTAGTCCCACATGGGGACATTAGGGAATTATATAAGGCCTTATGAGCATTCTTCTTCATATTGTAGAACGTGGTTCATGCATGCAATGCCTTGTCTATTTCGCATGCCATGTAGGTGGCGACCAATTTTCTATGGCTATGTCTAGCCCTACTCCAATTGGAGGCTAGCGCTTAAGTTATTAAGCCACGTATGTGGTGGGTGGTAGTTGTGAGGGCCACGTGGATAGTTTATCCACCATATTGTAGGGTTGTGTTATGTTTGAATGATAATGAGTTTTGTTGCCCAATTTAACTTTGTTGAGCGATTAGGATGGTCGGTCGGTGTAGAAACGAGTTGATAACAACATGAAATAAAGTTGCATTGGTAATATATATGTATATAACTTGATTCAACACTTTGATTTAATAACAACTCGACTTGTCGAGTTGGTAAACCATCTCGATTGAGTTAACTGAATTGTAAACATCATATTTAAAGGAGCTCGCTCCACACCAAATTTTTTATATATGCTAATTTTTTATTTTTTATTTCTCATTTTAATTTAATTTATTCTTTGTTATTTTTTTAAAAAATGAGAAAAAAAAAATTTAGATGAATTGATTTTCATTCGAAATGATGTATTTTTATGACACGATGAATAAGTTGTCATCGTCATCTTTTGTATGAAAACTAAAAAAATTCACTCACATTTTGATAAAATGCAATTATTGTCAAACTAATATATCGTATGTATTGATTATCTATTTGATAGATCCTTTTTTGTCGTGAATTCATCAAATTTTAATTACGAGGCTTGAACAACGACAGGGGGATTTTTTGAACCTTGATTACTATTAATCTTCATTGTTCTTAATTATTCAAAATTTATTTACATAAAATGGGGTCTAACCACTTACTTGCTAAATATCATATGTTGAATGGAAATAATTACAACATCTAGAAATATGAGTGAAGGAATAATTTATGGCTCATGAAGCTCTGACGGCCAGTGAACGGAATAGAGAAGGCTCCGACCTAAGACAAACAATCATGAACAATATCATTGCATATCAAAAAAATGTGCATGAAGATATGTCCATTATTTTACAGAGCATGTAGGATGATTTTCTCCTTCATATCGGGAATCAAGAAAGTCTGAGTGAGGCTTGGACACAACTAGAATCGATGCACGAAGGTACGTGGTTATCGAAAATCATTAAATTGATTCTAGAACTAATGACAACTCCCATGAAGGGAGATGAAAAAGTAATATATTATTTGGCTAAAATTAAAATATTAATTCTTAGTTAGATGGATGTAATTGTAACTTAATTCAGACAAATTACTTTACTTTATTATTCAGTTGAATATTCATGAAAAGTTTAGAAATTTCATTTCAATACTGAATTCTAAGTATCAAACTAAATAAGACATCCCTGATTTGTAAACCCTTAGTGCTCTCTTGATTCAGGAAGAGAAAGTTATGACAAACTTTGATTCAAAAGAGAATGTCACTCAGGCACTTCTCGCTCAAAAATCAAAAAGTAAACCTTCTAGGTTCAACAAGAATCAAAAATCAACTTTTAAACCTCCTAGTAAAGATAAGAAACCAAGAAACTTAAGAGTTAGTTTTGATGGTAAATGTCATAACTATGGAAAATTTGGCCATAAGAAAGAAGATTTTAAATTCAAAAACAAGTCAAATTTCAAAAACCAAAAGGGAAACAAATCGATCAAAATCAAAACCAAAACAAGAATCAAAAAAATAGTCAAAAATCTAATGTAATTTCTTTGTATGTTGCCTTTTTCACTGTAAAGGAAAATGAGTGGATATTGGACAATGGTGCCTCTAGGAACATGACCTTCAGATCTGATATCCTATCTAACCTTAGAGAGTGTAATGATCAGATCTATTTGGGTGATCATTCCATCCTCGACGTTCAAGGACAAGGTAAAGAAAAAGTATCAAATGGTTTTATTAACAATGTTTTGTTAGTTCCTAAACTTAAAATGAATTTTCTTTCTTGTTCTCAATTGACTCAAAATAACTATAATGTAACTTTGTTAAAAGATAAATGGTTTATTAAAAATTAACATGATGTTACTATAGTTGAAGGCATACAAAGAGATGGTCTTTATGTGTTTAATGGCTTTCCCTTTGCTTCTTATTTGACATCTCAAAGAAGTGACATGTAATTGTGGCATGAGAGACTAGGTCATGTCAACTTTAGGAGCATGTATGACATGTCTCAACTAAACCTAGTGTCTGGTCTGCCACCTATTTCCCAAAATCATGAAACATGTGAAGGGTGCTTATGTGGTAAGCAATATGTTAACCCCTTCCACAGTCATCATGATGCAAACTCTTCTGAACCTTTGGAACTTGTCCATAGTGATGTCCGAGGACCCCTAGAAGTTCCATCCCTTAATGGTTCTTTGTATGTTGTCATGTTCATTGATGATTTCTCTCATATGATTTGGTCTTATTTTATCAAAAATAAATTTGATGTCTTGTCAAAATTTAAAGAATTTAAATCTTTAGTTGAAAATAATTTTAGTTATAAAATTAAGAGGCTTAGGATTGATAATGGGGAGAATATGTCAGTAAGGCATTTGACTCATTTTGTGTTGAATGTGGTATTCAAAGAGAACTAACTACTCCCTATTCCCCTCAACAGAATGGGATTGCGGAAAGGAAAAACCGCACCATTTTGGAAATGGCTAGAACTATGTTGCATTCAACACAAGTCCCTAAATTTCTCTAGGCTGAAGCAATGAACATTGTTGTTCACATTTTGAACAGAGTACCCACTAAAGCCTTAGTTAACTCCACTCCTCTAGAAAAGTGGTCAAATCAAAAACCAAGTGTGTCTCATTTGAGAATATTTGGTAGTCATGTTTCCTCTTCATTCCAAAATCAAAACGGAAGAAGCTTGATCAAACCTCTTATCCCTATATCTTTGTAGGTTACAGAGGTAAAACTAAAGGTCTTAGGATCTACGATCCTTCAAAAAGAGAAGTTATAGAAAATAGGAATGTAAAAGTATTAGAAAAACCTTTTTTTTCATCTTCTTCATCTTTTGTTTCTATTGTTCATGATGATTCTAATGAAATTGAAAATAATGAAAATAAAAATGAAAATGATGTATGTGATGATGAAATTAGTAATGAACCTATAGTTGAAAAAGAGTTAGTTCATGTTTCCTCTATAACCAAAATACCTAGATGGGTTGAGTCTATTATTCAAGACTCTAATCCTGAAAACCTTCAAAAAATGACTAGAAGTCAACATACATATCATGCTTTAATGACAATGTATGAACTTGAACCCCAATATTTCAAAGAATCTTCTTCTGACGAAAGATGGATAGATGTAATGAAATCTGAATATTCTACCTTAATTAAAAATAAAACTTGGAATTTAGTCCCTCCTCCTGAAAAACAAAGTATAGTCGGATCTAGATGGCTATACAAGATTAAATATAAAGCTTATGGCAGTGTTAATAAATTTAAAGCCAGGTTAGTAGCTCGAAGGTTTACTCAAAACCCTATATCAACTATGTTGAAACCTTTGCACCAGTTGCAAAAATGAGCATTGTAAGGATTCTGATTGCCTTAGCTGCTCAATATGGTTGGAAAATTCATCCGATGGATGTCAAGAATGTATTTCTGAATGATTACTTAAAAGAAGAAATCTATATGACCCAACCTAAAGGCTTTGAAGAACCAAGTAAAGAGATGTATGTTTTTAAATTGAAAAAATCTTTATATGGCTTAAAACAAACTCCTAGAGCTTGGTATGCAAAGATTAAAAAATCAATGTAACTATTCTTGTGATAATGATTTATTTGTTAAGATTAAATAAAATCAAATTATTCTCATTGTATTGTATATTGATGGTTTACTTTTTTAGATAGATAAACACTTTTGACCAAAGCTATGAACTGAGTACATTCAGCCAAGATATAGCATTTAAGCTCAACAATTAGTGAACTAGATCCACCACACTTGAACACACTTCTATCACATCCACCTCTATTATATCAGCATGTCAATCATGCCACCTCGGACATTACCACCCCAAACGGGGTTTGTTCTTAAGTGGGATTTTAACTTAAAGGAGCCGATACAACCATCTGTTCTTAATCACTCCACCTAGATCCCATCATCTATGTTAATGATTTACTTATTACTAGTAACTCTAATAGTTTAATTATGAAAATTAAATCTAAATTAAAGCAATACTTTGAAATGGCTGATTTGGGATTATTGCATCATTTGTTAGGCATGGCTATATATCGGGATAAAAAAATTATTATTGTATCTCAATCACAATATGTCACTAATCTAATTAAAAGGTTTCATATGATTGATTGTAAACTTTGTTGGTATTCGTATAGAAGTTGGATGTAAACTTAATCCTAAACTTGCATGTGAAAAATATAATCCTACGTTGTTCGATAGGAAACTTGTAGGTAGTTTTATTTATCCAACTATTACTAGACGACATTGCTTATGCGGTAGGGATTGCTTCAGGTTTATGTGGGAGCCATATCGGGATCATGGAATTTATCCAAAATAATTTTGCATTATATTAAATGCATAATTAATTTTGGTTTACATTATACTTCTTTTAACAATGCATATTTATATGGATATTATGATTCTGACCATGTTGGTGATGTGATAGATCAAAAGTCTACAACTTGGATATGTGTTCAAGTTTGGTGTAGGTGTCATTACTTGGAGCAGTAAAAAGAAACCAACAGTCTCCATTTCTTCTACTGAGGTAGAGTATAGAAGTGCAATGGAAGCAGTAAAAGAAGCCATGTGGCTGAAGTTTTTGTTAGAAGAGATACACATGGAAGCTAAAGGAAGTACTCCTCTTCTATGTGATAGCCAGAGTTGCATTTCTATTGCTAAGAATCCAGTTCAACATCAAAGGACAAAGCATATAGATATACATATGCACTTTATCCGAGAGAAGGTTCTCTATGGTGATATAGATATCTAGTACTACCCAACTAAAGATTAAGTTGCAGACATGTTTATGAAGCCATTGTGTGTTATAAAGTTCTACAAGTTTTGTGCAATGCTTGGCCTTTTAGAGTTTCCATTGAGGGGGAGTGTGTATGAAAATGCCACCTCCTAATGGCCAGCTGGTTTTATATCTCCTTCTCTTTTATATACTTCTCTCCATTGTAAAGCATTGTAAAAATATTTTTATGATCTTTGTAAACTTATAACTCTAAGTTTACGGTGTACAGTCCAGTGTTTCATCTATTTGTAAAGGAGGTTTGTGTTTTATAAAAGACTCCTAGAGATGCATTTTGAGATTTTCCATGAGAAATTGTGAGATGTAGTCTCATAAATCATGCTTATCCTAAATCATAACTTCTAATTTATGGATTCCAAATCCTTTTGTACCAAAAGGTAAGTTGAGCATGATGAAGGTGTTATAAATCCTTAAAAATTGATATGTTAGCCTAAACCTTCACTAATGGTTTATGGATTTGTAAATCCTATTGTACAAATAAGTAATGTTGGCATATGGTTCCCCACTTAATATTAAGGGGGAGTGTTAGAACATAATATTAAGTGCTTATAATGTTTAGTTTATAATTAAATAATTTAGAATAAAAATATATTCTTAATTATTTAATATAAACTTTAGATTATGTTTTATTATTTATTTAATAACTAATTAATTTAAATTGGGGTACACACCCATCACTTAATTGTTCATGACCCTTGGGGTCATTTAAATATGTCATGAAGACATATTTTGGTTTATTCGTGTGAGGTGAATTAGACGGGAGAGAAGTGAGGAGGGAGATAATTCTAGACTGTAAAAGTTTCTCGTTAATGGAAATTATTTTCTCCATGGTTTTTCCCCCTCGAGGGTTTTCCAAGTTAATTACAGGTGTTCTCATGTTTTTCTTTGTGTGATGTATTTATTTATGCTTTACATTAATATTTTGGTAAATTTTATAAGTACAATTTAATGTGGTTAATTAATCTTCACACCTCGGATTTGACATACTATTGTTTCCCAACAAACTTCAGCCCTTTCTATCATTTCTTCCACCCCTTTGGTCACCTCTTCCATGGTTACTCAACCTATGGTTTCCATTCCCCCTCTTCAAGAGTCTCAAGCTATCCAATCTAACACCCATGTTAAAACCAACCCCTTTCTTTATCACCACTTGGTCCCATTTAGACCGAATACACCCCCATCTACCACTTCTATGGGAGCTTTTGGACCTCCCACCATCCCTCGTGGGTGTGTGGAGTTTCAAGAACTCCTTGATGCCAACTTCGTTTCTTTTCATGACTATATCCTTCATAAATCTACCAACCTCCCTTTGAGGGGCACCCTCTTCAAAAAATTTACACCTATCATTCTCATCCTGAGTCTACTCAAGTCCTTACGTCATAACTCACCGTATTATTCCCAATATTCATGAATGAATTTTCCATAGTTCAACATGAGCTTGGGTCCTATCAACCCCTCCTCTGCAATCTCTCAAACCCACCAATCCACTCAATTGGTTTTTCCCATTCCGTCCCATCTTCCACATATCAATAATATTATCACCTCTTCATCTACTATGGTTATTAGTGTGCCTATCCAATCGTCACAAGAGTATCATTTTCTTCCCCACCATCCGAACAGCATAACCAAAATTTAATTATTATATCTACCACCCATTTCCATGTAAATTTCATCACTTCACAATCCCATCATTCTGAATCAACCCAAACCAATCAACCTCCTTTTGAAGTGCCTTTAATTACATACTTCCCAATCAACCAACTCAACCACCTCATACTTATATCTCAACTCATCCCATAACGAATCAATCTAGTATCCCCATCACTCAACAACCAACACAATCCCATCAATCTTACTACATCCCCATCTCCCAACAACAACCTATATCCCAACCTATTCAGTCACAACCATTCAACAACATCCCCCCTTATCAACCACTTCCACAAACACCTACTCATCCTCAAACATATCAACCTCATTCCCAACCTAACCCATCTACTTCATATATTCCACAACCTCATCCTTCAATTTCTCATCCCCATACATCTAATGATCCCATGCATGTGTTGTTAAGTAGAATGGCCAATCTTGAAGTCGCAACTTTGGGATCCAAAACCACATTTTCCTATGAACAGTTTGTAAAAACCTATCAATCCATCTCTTCCCATAAATCCTTTTCCCCACATTAGGAGCTATAGAAATTATCTAATTTCAATAGCAAGGAGGACCCATAATAGCACCTTTGTGCCTTTAGGCATGCATGCTACCTCATTTCTCATGATCAAGACCTTATGCTCCGCACTTTCCTATGTTGTTGGCGGTCCGGTCCCACGTTGGATTGGTACAACAACATTCCACGACACTCACTATTTTCCTTCACCTAACTCATGCAACTATTTCTAGAACACTTTTAAATTAACATTGCAATTTAAAATTACCATCACAAACCTCTACACCATTAGAAAATTTGATAAAGAACCTATCACGGATTTCATCTCTAGTTGATGTGGCATAATTATCTTTCTCCCTTCCACAGACTAAATTAATTGAACTCTTTGTGCGGTATTGTGTGAAGCATATCTCCTCTACTCTTCAAATAAAATCATTCCAAACCTTTTAAGAGTCATTCACCATGGCTCATAAACTTTAACTTCATGCCCTTGAGAAAGGCCTACTCAAGGTTCGATCAAACAAGATAAAACCTAAGTTTATGAATTCATCCATGCATAATGACAAGACTAAAAGCACAGTCAATGTTATCATATTCAATTATTCATCCACATCTACATCTCACACTGTCCTCCACAAAGGGATCCTAAAGTAACCCCTAATTATACTTCCCTTGGAGAATCATACAAATCTATCTTTGATAAATTAATGGTTGTGCATATCATTCAACTTCATCCCATCCGACCCTTTGATGACTCATGACCCAAACCTGCATGGTATCATGAGGAACATTATTGTAAATATCACCAAGTCGTGTGGTCACGACATTGAGAAATGTCACACATTCAAGGACCTTGTACAAAAACCCATATACCACTTTGTGATCTTGAATTAAACAATCCCAACGTATAAGCCATTTTCAAACAACCTTTTCCCAACCACCCACCTAATAATCAAACACCTCCTCCTACATCTCAACCACCCAATGCTCATACCATCAACACCCTAAGTCATGAATCAACTTCATCACCTACACCCATCATCCCTTCACCCACTGAACCTATATCTACTTTAATTTCTACCCCTTTACCTATAATATCTCTTACACCTATTTCTACATTTGTTTCACCTATCACTACTATGTCTATGCCTACCACATCTATTACACCATCTGTATCGATATCTACTACTTCCCCATCCCTATCCATATCTATTTCTTCACCCTCATCTATATCAACACCTATCTCAACACCCTTATCACACATCCCCACATCTATAACCACTCCCACACCCTTATCTTCAACTATGTATACAACTATGATCATACCCACATTGATATCTGAACCTGTTTCCACATCCACATCATCTCCTAAAGCATATATTACATAGACCTACTTAGCACCATCACAAGTGATATCCCTATACCATCAACAAGTCCAACCACTCCTACAAAAAATCCCCAAAACCCACACACATTGTGAACTCCTTCTGATCTCATTAAACGTATCATCCAGAAACCACTTCCATCTTTAAAATCCACATCTATAACCACACCCACGTCATCTAATTTTCTCTTAAAGGATCCCTAATTGAAATCATCGTTATCCTTGCCAAGGTAAAATCATCACAACAAAAATCTAAAAACCTTGGCATTCCTATTCAAAAATCCCTCACTCATCCACACAAAAAGTTAGAGCTCCCTCCTCCTAAATCTCATCATCCTAAACAATCTAATCCTTCATCATCAATATTATGTGTACATCCATCCATCTTGAGGCATGGCATTCCATACAATCTTATTCTCAAATAAAATTCTAAATCAAAACCATCTATCATCTCTTCCAAATTAAAATCTGAGCCAAAACCATCCAAAACCCTATCGCCACCAAATAAAAACCAATCATCCACTCTTTCCTCTAAGTCTAAGACCAAATCACAAACTTCTTCTCCTAAGTCAAAATTAGAATCAAAGGCTCCCATAAATCCTCATCAAAAAATCATCCCTCTTACCTTCATCTACCATTCTCAAATCCACTTCATCTACAACACCTTCTCCAAAACCCCCATTGGTTCCTACACAGAAATCTTTCGATGCCTACTTTAGGCATCTACAATCACCCTTCCCTCATAAAATCCTTTGATTCATGTAGACCAAGACCTTCATGGTTTGATTATAATCTCATTTTTTCCTATCATTGAGATCCTAGACATGATACTAAACATTTTACAGATCCTTCAAACCATAATCCATAATCTCAACGAAGAAAACAATCTCCTCATTGAAGAAGATCATCCTCTCCCATCTACTAGTTCATCCACCTCCCCTCAAAATCCTTCAATCAAAATTCTATCACCTAAAATATCTAATTCCCCCACTCATCGAATACTTTCATTTCCATTCCTCCTCCAAGCACCACTTCTCCTAAAGAAAGCCCTCCTCTCTTTATCAATGTTGTTTGGATCACCACCCATTCTCACCCCCATGATTTTTAACCACCTACTCAATCTAATACAAAATTCATTGTCATTGATCCCTCTAATGAGCCTACTCCGCCCCCTTCCTCATCAAAACCCAAAGTTTCTATCTTAGCTGCCCCATGGCCTGCTTCTATTGAGAAAATTATTGTGAAATAGCTCCATCAGGCCCCAGTCAAGATGTCACTCTATGAGCTCATCAAAAGCTCTCCTAATCATAGACAAGCTCTCGTCAAATATCTAAAGCGTATTCCTACCTTTAACATGAGACTCAACATTTTGTGGCCCTTATTAGAGAACTTGCTACTTCTTGACATATCTTTTGACAATTCCAAAATTCTTGACATATCACCTGAATACCATGATCTTCCACTTTTCATCACTTTGTGTATCAACAATACATTCACCCAACATTCTATGATAAATAATGGAGCCATCATAAATATCATCTCATCCTACACCTTTGTTCAACTTTGAAACTACCTAACTCTATTTTCTCCCAATCTCTCATTGTCCTTCGTGCTTTCAATTATGTTGTCTCCTCGCTTTGGGCACAATGATGCTACCCATCTGCGTCATGAAAAATTCCTTCATGAAGTCTTCTATGTTGTAGAGTGGGAGTTTCAATATAATATCTATCTTATACGACCATGGATTCATGCCATGCATTGTGTTCCTTCCACCCTCCATCATTGCATCAAATATGAGCATGAGGGGAATATCCTAAATCTCCCTACAGACAGTCTTCCATTCAAAGCATGTCACATGACTTACCGACCTAATGACATGCTTCTTCCCAAACAAGATTCTTCTAAATCATCCACTAGCTCATTCGTCTTTGTATCCAAACTTCCCAATGACGACTCTTTAGAAAAAGTGATGGATTGTCTCTCACTAGGGGAGTATCGCCTCCTCACTCTCAATGATTTTCCCACACCTCATCGACTTGGTAGACCCAATAAATCTACAATGTATCAACTTGATGTCGGGGATATCATTCCTTTCGATCTACCTCATCTTCGAACCAATCTCATCTATGGTGGCATCAATCACCCTTCCTCTCACATTGATGCTCAACCACACACCAAGAATTATGCCAATGGATTTGATTTTATTTACAAAAATCATTTTCCTACACTTATCTCAATTGCTACACGTGTAAATGATTTTGAATGGGGATTTATGAACAACGAATACATAATATCATCATTAATCAATCTCATAAGCCCCATGAGAAGTTAGGGTTGGGTTTCAGAACAATTTACCAACTCTCTCACACCCTCTTCATCCTCATCTCTCATGAACATTGATCTCACTTCTTACGCATCCAACAAACCTATGGATATGGATGACACCGTATCCATTTCCTCTAGCTTTTTTAATTTCTATGATTCTTGTGGGACCACTCACTTATCAATGTGAAGGTGAAACTAGGTCCCTTCCTCTTCAATTTCCTGATATGGTAGAGGAATATTCCCCTACCATTGACATTATTCAATGCACTAACGATGACTCCATCCTTTCCTATATGGGGGTAGAAGATTCCTATCTTCATAAGACCTTACCTCTGAACACATCTACCCTTCTCAATGAATCCACTATCGACATCAAAATTGAAACTCTGCAAGAACCCCGCATCCTCAAAGTAGGTCACTCTCTTGATCTATAAGAGCTTGAGTTTTTCACCACATTCCTTTCTAAAAACAATCAAACCTTTGTATAGTCCTATGTTTTCATGTTGAGCATTGAACCTTCTATCATCATTCACAACATAATTACCATCCCTAACACTAATTTGATTAAGAAGAAGCTTCACCGCATGCATACCCGCATTTCCCTCCTCATTAAAGAAGAGTTGTAACGCCTTCTCTTGGCCAAATTCATCATTCCTATCAATTATCCGCGGTGGATGTCTAATATTGTACCCATTTCCAAAGCCTCCGAAAGCTTCATAAATGCACCGATTTTTAGGATCTAAATCATGCTTACCCTAAATATTACTTTCATTTTCCCAACATCGATCAACTCATTGACCTCACGGTAGACCATGAAATTCTTTCTCTAAATCCAGCCAAGTGTGTATTTGGAGTTCTACCACGGAAAACTCCCCGGCTTCATCATTTTTATTAGGGGTATTGAAGTTGACCCCACCAAAATCAAATCCATCCTTGAGATTCCCCCTCCTTCTAATCTAAAACAACTTTGCACTCTTCAAGGCCAACCTCAATTGGTTCGTCATTTCATCCCGCAACTTTCTCACCATTGCCAACATTTCCATCATCTCCTTCGCAAAGTTGTTGACTTCAATTGGGATGAAAATTTCCATGTTGGAAGAACAATGGACTAAGGGGGTGAATCAGTCCTTAAAAAATTAATTTCAATTTCATATTACTCACTTAAACCATTAATCAATTATCCATTCATTAGTGTGTACACAACATCATATAACATGAACTCAATCAACCAAGAACAAGAGAATCAACACCATAACACAAGATATAATTGGGAAACCTTCAAGGGAAGAAAACCCATTGAAATTTCTGATTATTACTCAAATCAAAAGTATTTAGTGAATCACCAACTTCACAAGGTGCACCAACCCCTAGTTTAGTAGAGTACCAAACCCTACTTTAGTGAAACACAAACTCCACGGGAGGTTGTAACCCCCTAAGATTATTAAGCACCCACTCAACCACCTTTGAAGAAGATATATGATATATTTATTTCTTCAACAACTGATATATATCACTAATCCAGTTGCTCACTTTGAAACCCTTGTACAAACCCTAGCTTCTCAAACTTGCTCTATCTTTCACTTTATTCACTTCTCTTTGCATCAAACCCTTACACACAATTTTGAAAATATTCTTCAACCTTTCATGCACTCTCTTAGATCTCAAAACATTCCTTGATACCTGAAAAACACTATTACATAGGTCACACTTTTCATACACACAAGAACTAGTTCAAATTTGAACTTCAAACTCACTTTTATACCCTTCTCATGATTCAAATTCTCAACCAAGTCAGTTTCCCTCATTTTTAAACCAAGGAAACTTAAAAAATCCCAATTGAATCATTAAAACATTCACATATGACCCATGTAGGTTGGCCATTCCCAAAACCATCCATCTTGCACCAAAAAGGCTCAAAACCCCATCACTAGGATGAGTAAAATCCACTAACACCAAAAACATGATTATTAAAGATATAAAAATCATCACACATATGTAATATTACATTTAAACATCATCCATGGTCTCACTTTTACTTGAAACAATCAAATAATTCATAACATGGGCCAAAAGGCATATTTCCTTCACAAAATAGTTGTCTCCAGCACCATGTCTTCACCTTTGGGCCTCAATACCACCCAAGATAAATTCAAATATGGTACTTGACCACTATATGTAATATTTGGTACCTCTAAATCACATTTATACAATTTAGAGCTCATGAAACATCCATAGGTTCAAACCACATCTACTTTCCTCTTCTCCAAATCATACTTCCCAAAACCAGTTTTGAAAACTCAACTATTTTTCACCCTTTCTTCCACTTTAAAGACCTTCAAATGCCTTCAATAGGAACAAAATTAATCCCTATTCAATTTCAAGTTGATATAAATAATCAACTCATTCATCTCATGCCTCAACAAACTCAATCCTTTAGCTTGAGCAAACCTATCCTTAAAATCAGCATACCTTCTTCTTCACAAACTAGCATGAATGACCTATCAAATAAACTCACCAAGACATAAACCATACATCATTTGGAATCCCTCTTAATCCTCTTTCCATATCATATTATAACTCCTTCCAAATCTAAGTGGAAGGCCTTCAACTAAGCTCATCTCTGCATAATAAAAAAAAAACGTCTATTTATTTTGCAACTCCTTTAGACAACCTTGTACTAAACTGAACTTTTTTATAAACATGCCTATTTGAGTGGCGTCCACTCATCACCACATCCACTACCATACCTTAATGGAATCCTAAAGGAGTCCTCTACATCATCCAATCATCATCTATACTATTAATAATTTTTGGGAACTTAGGAATAAAATCTCTCATACCGCTTTATAGTTAGGGTTTGAAGCACACAAAAAAGCGGTTACCTTCTTAACATTCATTCATAAAAACCTGATGATGAAATGACCTCATTATTTTTGTGAAAAATTTTAGACTAAATGTAGAAACATCCCTAAAATCCACAAGGTCCCATATAAAGCACACAATTCAAGGTGAGCATTAAAAGGTACAATTCGAGCTAGAAAACACACTTTCTTGGACCTTGTTTCACGTAAACATACTTATCTTGAAAAATTATCCTTAAAATGACTCCAAATTTTTCTCACGCCTCTTTGCATCATCTCCAATCATCAAAATATCTCAAATAGCTCTCCAAATTCTCATCCCATCTCATTTACATGACTAGCCCTTAGGGTTTTGCATAGTCTAGGCTAGGTTCAATTGAAATAACATCATAACTTAGCATGAAAATTCTCCAAAAGGTCATAACATACCCGAATAGCTTGTATGAAATTTGTACATGCTTTTATGAGCTCACATAGCTCTACATCACCACCTCATACCTCCTAGCACCTAGACCTAGTCTATATGAGCACCTGAAACTTGGTCTTCAACCTATATTTGCATCTTAAAACTCATGTGATTGAATAAACACTCTGAAAACTTGTTCTCCATGCTGCCAACATGATTCTCAAGCCACCAAGAAGCTCCAACCATCATGCACCATCACCTAGGCTAGCTAGATCACCTGATTGGGTTTGCTACACCAAACCATTCTCACTTAATCACCTCATGCCATCATATCAACCTCTGAAACTCTATTTCATCATCCTAATTAGTATATTCGACTCAAATCCATCATCCTCTTTGTCATTAATGGGATTTTACATCAATGAAAACACCTAGAACACAACATGCCAATAATCTCCCCTTTGTCATTGATGGAAAACCTCTTGAATTTCTCCCCCTTTTTACATTAATGACAAATCATACATGTACCTACATATTATTCACCTTTCTTAGCTTCATAGGGTCATCTTTTGGTTAGAAACATCAACCAAAGTCTTCATTTTAGCTCACAAACTTGAAATTTCTCACAAAATCTTGTTTTTCCTTCTTTCCAAGCATAGAAACATTATACTCCCCCAGGAAAAGCATATACAATCACCCATATACACCAATAATCATGAAAGAAACATCATTTTACCTCTACTTTGAGAAATAACATCATTATCCACCATACAAGCATGTAAGACTTGTCATTGCACACCCAAAAACTATGTTTTTTCTTCTTTCAAAGCACAAGCACTATAGCAGACCTAAATCTGAAGCATATACCTTGTAAACATGCCAACAATGATGTCTGAGAACCAAAATTACAATTCTTACCTTCATTCTTGAGTTTTCTTATCACACAAGGTCCTCATTTGGACACAAGAACTTGTTTTCTTCATCACATACCCTATTTTGATCTTCTTGAGATTTGAGAGTATTGTAGCAGCCCTAGAACAAATGCATACAACATATGATAATGTCAACAATGAGGATTTTAAGCAAGTAACATCAACTCACCACATTATTTATCTTTCTTTGACTTATCAAGGCTCAAACTAGGCTTGTATGTTCCATTTTTACCTCAAACCTTCTCATGAAATGAGATCCTTGTTCTAATTCTTCAATATAATTACAACCAACTTTGATACGTTCTAGAATACTATACACACCATGACACTACACCTCATAGCTCCCCCTAGACTTAGGTCATCCAAATTTAATAGAGAAACACAATATTTGACTACTTACCTTGCTTATAATTCATGGAAGCAACTCGACCTCTTTGACCTAGCCCTTAAGCATTATCTCGGTGTTTTCAACCATAATTTGAGCTAATGAACCCTTTCCTGAGAAAACAACTTGCTCATCAAGTTATCAATCTTGTAATTTTACTTCATTTTATCTTACTAAACTCTCATACCATTTTGGAACATCTTTTATATGGATAAGTGATGGGTCGTTGTATTCTCCAATCATTTAACAAATAGATTCTTCTACTAGTGTCATTATAAAACCAAGGTTGTGTCCTAGGTTGTATGCAATGAAGCCCTATACAACCAGTTATGTTGTTGGGTCTTTCTTTGGGGGGTTTTGCTAGATCTTCCTTTGTTTTCTACTAATCTCTGAAACTTAATGCTCATCTATGAAAATTAAATTAATGTGATAGAAAGAAGTTTTGAAAGTGATATTCTTAACTAGAATGAAAATGTGCACACATAATTAAAATAGTGGAACTGAAATTGCATACTCAAAATTGAAATTGCAATAAAATTAAAAACACACATTAAATAGAATTTACATGAAAGGAAATACACACTCTGAATGGAAATTGTGATAAAGGAAATAAACACACTGAATGGAAATTGCAGTAGAGGAAATGAGCAAATTATGACTTATCAGAAAACCACATTCATGTGTAAACATAAAAACCTCTAGTTACCTTGGTTGAGTGGGCCCTTGCTCTTCCTTGGGACAGAGGTAATCTTAACAACATGAGATACTCATAACGATATCCACTTATATTGATTCAAAGAAGTTCTATGACATATTCAGTGCATCTGGAAAGTAAATACTAACTGCTACAAACTATATTACAGATTATCAATATTATCCAACTACTAAATTGTTCCTCAAGGAGATGTCTTTATATAGACACAGTCGGTTACATATCATGCTAAAATGGTAGGCACTAAGTTCTTCCATTAAAAAAATTTTATTAAGGTTCATAAAACCCTACGAACTACAAAGAAACAAGACCCATGTTTATAGGTTGTTAATGGAAAAAGTCCTCCATGACTGCATACCATGACTCCAGACTTGGGCTCCTTGACTGCACTCCAAAACTGGTAGTAAATGTTCATTATTATCCTGCACATGTTACCACATTTCACTCACAAAGGCAATTAGTAGGAAGTTATATGGTTAACAAGTTGCATGAACAAGAGCAAGGAAAATGCATTAAACTCACTAAGATATAACCATATAAAGCATCCCCATGCACTAGTAAATCATGTTTAAATGAAAAATTATCAATCATATAAATGATATAAATAAGTCAAATAATGTACTCGTCAATAATACCCATGCTCCCCCTCTCATGAAGGTACTTTACTTGACATGTAGCCTTGTTGGTCCGAAAATTTGTCGGGTTGACAAATCTATGGACGAGATGAGCCAACAGTGTGTGGGGCATAGCCCCTCTTTGAGTCAGCAAAGCGAAACTAGTTTATTGCTATTCTACCAGTAGGAATCTATGCAAGTCTCACAATATTCTACCTTCGGGGGTTGGGATCTTATCCCAGTAGAGGTATTTCCAACTGTAGAAGAAGGGAAAGAAACGAGGTGGGGAGATAGGAAAGATCTGAAGGGAGAAAAG
Source organism: Taxus wallichiana var. yunnanensis (assembly GCA_018340775.1). Taxonomy (NCBI): domain Eukaryota; kingdom Viridiplantae; phylum Streptophyta; class Pinopsida; order Cupressales; family Taxaceae; genus Taxus; species Taxus wallichiana. The sequence continues at coordinate 549,686,191 of CM031243.1, forward strand.
AAATGAATTCCAAAGCAGAAAGGTCAGAGGGTCTATGTTTTAGGCTGGTAGTAAACAGAGCCAAACTTATTCACATAGACGAACAAAGCAATACTGATGAATAAATGACAACAAAGTAGAAGTAGATTCAACAGGAGAAACATACAGATCTAACGTAAGAAAGTTCTGATGTATAACACAAGTATTCAACACAAAGTCTAAATATTGTATTAATATTTCCTTCTGTTACAAAAAGCTCAAAGTCTTTTCTTCTTACTTCTATTTTTCATCTGAAAAGTATCCACTTTGAATACAACAAGTATTCAAGTATATATAGAAGAAGGAGAAGAAAGAAGGCAAAAGGGAGCCAACAACTAATTACAAAGTATCTACAAAATATCTAAAAGTCAACTGTTGACTTTTGGCAACTTGGTGGATGACATCATCCCATGGTGCAACATGGATGGTGTCATCGTTTGTGCCAACATACTCTTAGATATTTACAAAAAGAAGAAGAGAGGAAGGAGACTATTCGTAGGTAAATCAGTGGGCCGAAAGGGAGTGTCACTGCTTACTGTTGCTCGGGAGAAGTGATGTTAAACTGGGCCCGATATTCCATGAACTTGCTGATCATGGGCTGAAGTTGATCCTGAGTAGGATCCTTGTGGCGATCGCTGATAACTTCGCAAGTTTCACGTTCATCCATGAGCCTTTCTAGGAGCTTGGCATATTCATTTCCAGCCTCTATCAGGAACCCTATAAAGTCACGACAGGCCAGAAGGTTGTTGATGCATTCGGTGTCGAACGTGGCTTCTGGCCCTAACCCTTGCGAGATGATCTCCTTAAAGATCCGAATAGTTTGGTCTGCCTTCCTTAGGGCGAAAGAAGGAGTGAGCAAGCCTAGGGACATTCTCAAGACGATTTTCTCCATCTGGTGCATAGCCTCCAAGGCTTCCTCTTTGACTTTATCTATCTTTTCGAGGACAAACTCCAACTGATAAACCTGGTAGTCCAAAGTAAAAAGGACTTTGTTGGGTGCTCTGGGATGATGAAGACGCCGAACTTGACCAGATCTTCGACTGAACAGTCAAGCATTTTCTTGAAAGGTCTCATGCTGTAGCCTAGCATGGTCTAACTCTTCAGAGATGGGTCCGTGTAATCGCCTGGAGTGTCGCGTTTTCTGATTGATGTTCTGATACAACTCGGTGAACTTGACGATTACTCCCTCACTTTCCTTGAGGATTTGGTCTCTCCAGCGGACACTGCCATACCTTGCTCACCAATTTTGGCATATTCATTTATCTTATCCTGGCTCAGGGGCTCAGGAGTTTCGGTGGCAGTTGTAGGAGGTGCACTGCCCATTTTCTGCAAGGCGTGGAGAAGATGTTTATTTTGCTCCTTTAATAGCCTCTTTTCTTCCTTTGCTTCCTGAAGTTTCTTGCAAAGGGCATCCACTGTAGATAGGGCCTCTCCTTGAAGGCTTTCTGAAGATGTTCCCATCGTGACTTGGGTCACTGTATAATCTGTCAGAGACAGATCCTTTTTATCCTTTAAAGGATCGGGATACGCGATCTCCATTACTCTCTCTCCTGATGCACTCTGAGAGAAGTGGGTTATAGGCTTTTTCTTCTTGGCCCCCTTTGATGGGATGACGAGAGAAGTCCATCGGTGCGATAGGAACTTTCCTCTTTTGTTGGCTCAGGTGCTGAGAGATCCATGCTGGACTTATGGGAGTGGGACCAGAAGTAGAAGAGGGAGCAGCTGCAGTAGTAGAGGGAAAGTGCGTTGAGACACTTGGTGGTGGCATTGAAAGAGAGGCCAGCGAAGTACTCAAGGGAGGAAGGGATACTGCAGGGGAGGTAGTTGAGGGTATGGAAGGGAGCTGAGAGATGAGAGAAGAGATGGTGGGGGACAGCTCCGCGAGAGAGGAGAAGATGGAGGAAGAGGAAAGGGGAACAGTGGAAGATGGGGAAGGAGATACGACCAAAGGGATGGTCATTTGAGCTACACGAGGAGGAGAAGGAGGAGAGGGAGAAGGGACAGAATGGACCTCAGCAGTTGTAGTAGTGGCAACATCCTGAGTGGATGTGCCCATCAGAACATCTTCGGCCGCTTCTTTCTCTGGAGATAACAGGCTTACCACCTATTCTTGTGTGGCAGAAGGGGGACTCTCAGGAGCTTCTTCCCAAGCAGAGCTTGACTTGCCCTCTTTATCCTTTCCTTTTACTTTCGGCAGATGTTTTGGTCTGGCAGGTGTGTTTCCCAATGGGGACGTAGTGAAATCTACCCCGAGGTAGATGAGGCCATTCATCCTGCACCAATGTTATGTCTGCCACAGAGTTTCTTTGACCCTTTCTTCAATGGTCTGGGGCGCTTTGGTTATGTCGATTGCAGTAAATGGCCAGTTGTCCCCATCCGTGTCAAGATATACCTGATCAACTTCTTGATCGGTAGTTTGATAACCTTTCGGACAATGGCCACGCCGTATTGAATGATCTCTGTCAGGGCCAAGCCGGAGTGGTCCTTCCTTCTGAGTTCGACCTCATGATACAGGTCGATATAAATGTCCTCGATCTGTGGAATGTGGATTGGATCGAGTTTGGCCTTGGGAAGGAAATTCCTTGGATCAAAAGTGGGCCTCGCCAGGAAGTTGTGCTTCAGATTGAGAAATTCTAACTCGAAAACCATTTCCTGGGCTTTGTGATGAGAAACGTAGGTGTATCTGCCCACTGTGAGGGGGAAAGGAGTTCCACCCTTCTTCCTCTTCAAGCACTTCTCATGATATGTTACGAGCTGTCTGGACAGCTCTAACAGGATCAACTTGGGGCCGGCATATCTCGGCAATTTGGTGGGCTCACCCAGGAAGTTAGCTGCCCTGAGATAGGTGAAGGTGGGAAATTGTGTGAATAAGGCCCCCCACTTCTCCGTTGCTGCGACAATGCTCTTGGTGTTCGACCATGAGTCATGTTTGGCCTCAAAAGGCAGACGACGTTGTAGAAGAAAGTGTCGTTAATCTTAGTGAACTATGAGATGTTGTTTTCCAGCTTCAGCTCTGGGTAGTATTCGTATATTCTCACCTGGGGCCAAACCCCGCATCGGCTCAATCTGGATAGTCCCTTTCCGAGGCTACAGACATAAACTACGTAGGAGTTCATGTAGAACCTCCCCATTGTGGTGAGTTGTTGGAGTTGCTCAGATATGGTGCTGCTTATGATCTCCACCCACTCGAAGCGTTGATCTGGCACGTTCTTATTCATGGTCTCCAGGTACCTGAGCATCCACTTATGAAAGTAATGGGCGTCAAAAATCCCAAATACTCTACTTAGGAACGTGATAGTATCACTCAGTTCCTCGGAGAAGTCGCTATGGTGAATAACCTATGGCCATCTGGTTATCACCTTCTTGTTCTTTAGGTACACCTCATTCATCAGTTGCATGCACTGGTCTTCATTGTCCTCCCAAGCCTTGGTGCAGTCTTCTTGGCTTACGGCCACAAAGTGCCGGTGGTGAGGAATGCCAAGCATGATTTCAAAGTGTCGGGTGGTAAGGTTGATCACGACTTTACCCTTTTCATTTTGGACACACCTCGTGTCTTTGTTGTAGCAGTGGGCCACTACCATCATGAATTCATTGTTTCACTGCACTGACGGGGATCCCCCAAAAAAATGCAGGCCACTACCTACTAGTTTGTCCATCCAAGGACTCCCTGTGACCCTCCTAGTTCTGCCCCAGAAATCTTCCATATCGATGTGACCGAGCTCTGAGTCTCTTATATCCAGGTCACATTCTGCCTGAGACTCGGGCATTCTGACCCTTTGGTACTTGTACTTCATTTCTTCCTCTCGTAAGCTTGGCTTTACCCTTAGACTTGGTTGGTCTCTTGCTTGATGTAGACATATGTGGATCTGAACTCAATTTCTGATCTGCAAGAAGAAGAAGCGAAACCCAACGCAGAAAAGTCCATGTCAGCTGTTAGATCTTCCATTAAAGTGCTACAGAATAGAATGAGGAGTTAGCAATTTTAAGGCCTCAGGCACAGGGCACATGAACACTGCAGGCTGCAGGGTTAATAGTATGGCACACAGAAGAAGGGTGTTACAAGGGACAAATTAGCGCCAAAGGGCGCAGGCGCATGAACACTGCACATGACATTTTGTTGTTGTAAGCAGAAGTGCGCCTGCACCATTCATGTGTTTTATACTGGGTGCAGATAATTTTCATGTTGCATGGAACTTTAGTGCGCCGAAGGGTGCAGGGTTATTGGGTGTAGCACCAACTTTAGGCACGCAAAAGGGGGAGTTTTGGCACGGTGCAGGGAACGCTTACATGACACTATGCTGCTGCAATGGGGAATGCGCCTGCGCCACTTATTAGGATTTCACTTGGTTTTCATATAGTGCAGGGAGCTCATGTGCTGCAATGAATGTTGGTGCACCATAGGCACGACTGTGTTTCCTGTTGCAAGGGTGGTGAGTGCGCCAAGGAAAACGTAGCTTTGGAAATGGTTCTTCTTTCTCTTTGACAGATTCACGATCGTTTAGGCTTAACTCCACATTGATTCAAGCGGTGAAGGGGGTAAGGCAAGGAGAGTTTGGATTTGTTTTCGAGGTAGAGCCCTCTTAGCCAGCAGATCTGGAAAGAGGAGGGAAACAGTTTGGGGAGGGAAAATGCAAGAATCAGCAAGAGGGGTTTTCATGGTTTCACAGATCCATTCTATCCTACCACACAAACAAACAACCAACAACAAAACTAAAACACGAGAGTAACAAGGACCACTTACCCGAATATATATAGAATGTGAGAGGCGAAACGGGGTCCACGAACGCGACACGAGGATGACAGGCGTGCTGACAGGTGTAGAGGAAAAAGTTATCACGTGTTTTCTGACTGGTGAAAGTGACAGGGCGGATGCGCCTATATATAGGCAAAGGTGCAATAAATGCGCCAACCACTTTTTAAGAGGTGCACCAAAACATGTGTCGACACGTCAAACGGTGTGCCCTTTGGCGTGGATAAATGTGTGTCAACACGAGATACTTGCACCTTTGGCACAAGTTAACGATTGTCAACATCCTATTCCTTGTGCCCTTTGGCACACCAAAATATGGCGCAACAATTTATGTGTTAACATGAAGGCGCATGCACCTTGGCACACGCAAGAATGGTGCATCAAAACATGTGTCGACACGTCAAATGGTGCGCCAAAGGAAATGAAGGGGCACAGATTTACTCTGTGTTACACAGATAAAAGGTGTGCCTCGGCCAAAAGGGATCAAAAATGGCTAAGTTCGGAAAACTAGATTTCCCGAAAGGGATTTTGCGACGTTCCGAACGCAGAGGGGTCCACGATGAGGGACCGGGACAAAATTTGGTATGGTTACCTATAAAATTGCCCTTGTCAATTTTACAGGATAACAACTGGCTCTTTCTGGGGACTATCTTTGAGCGAGACTCAAGGGTAGAGAACCCCAAATCAACATGTGCCTATCCATTGGGTACCAAAGAGTCAAAAACAAGGGTGATGACAAAAGTAAACACATGATGAAAGAAAACACACGACATAAAGCAAATTGTACAAAGAAGAGAGCAAGCTCTACTTCCTGAATATTTTGAGGTGTTGCCCGCTATAAGGAAGTGGGAGATCAGTTTCGTCCAGATACGAGAGATAGAAGCTATTTCTCCATTGAGTTGTTTGATCTTGAAAGGCCCTCTCCATAGAGAATCAAATTTCCCGTGCATGCCCTTCGGCTCTCTCCGTTTGTCCCACAAAAGGACGAGGTCTCCCATCTGGAACTCTCTTTGCTTAGCTTTTTTATCGAATAGTCTCTTGACCTGATTCTGATGTTCGGTGATCCTGTCAACCACTCTTACTCTTTTCTCTTCAAGCTCTAATAGATACATGATCCTCTTTTCAAGGAATTTTGGAAAGTCTCATCTTCAATTTCTCGTGCCAAGCACAGAGCAGGGAGTTCCGCAGAAATGGGAAGCTCGGCGTCGGTTCCATATAACACTTGAAAAGGTGACATGCCGAGAGACCTCTTGGGAGTAATGTGGTCCGCCCACAAAGCGTCGTATAATGACTTGTGCCACATTCGTTGATTCTCATCAACTAGCTTCCGTATGATGGTCACTAAGTTTTTATTACTGGATTCTGCCTGACCATTTCCCTGGGGGTAATAATCTGAGGCGTGAGCCAAGGTTATCCCGTATTCATAGCAAAAACCAACAACTTCTCGTGAGGAGAAGTTGGAAGTGTTATCAGCAACAATCTTGTTTGGAACACCAAACTTGACAATGATATTTTCTTTGATGAAACTGCAAACAACCTCGGAAGTGGCATGTTTGACAGGTATGGCTTCCACCCATTTCGTGAAGTAATCTATTGCTGTCAGGACATAACTATGTCCGGCACTCGATTGGGGATTGAGTGCACCGATAAAATCGATCCCCCACTTTGCTGAATGGTTCATTAATGATGACCGGTCAGGGGAATTCCACCAATTTAGGCTTGCCACAAATTGTTGGCAAGGCTCACACTTTGCTACCCAGTGGTGCTGCATCCTGGAAAAGCGTTGGCCAATAGTACCTAGCCCAGATGATCTTGTGTGCCATCACGGAAGAGGAGAAATGGCCACCACAGGCTGAATCATGAAAACTCTCAAGTAACTTTACTGTTGTGGCTCAAACACATCGCAAGAAGATGCCATCTATTCTGTGTTTGTATAAACCATCATCCCAGATGACATATCTGGCTGCTCTGAGCTTTATAGTGCGCTTCTCCTTTGTAGTTAGATGAGTTGGGCATTCACCATAGGTGAGAAAGAAAGCAATATCGGAATACCACTCGTCACTGGTCGCGACAAATAGAACCATAGGTAGTGAATCGGCTTTCTCTTTGGCTTTTTGCTCCATTAAGCGCATCATCTTTTCCATCAGGGTCTTCTGAACCTTGGTTTTCAGCCATAAGCTGACATAGGCCCTTACCCCTTACCAGCTTGGTGGGTTTTATATCTAGATCATACTCTTGGACTTTTGCAATCCAATTTCCTCACAAACTCCCTAACTCCTGTTGAGTTAAGATGGACTTGACTGCCGTGTCAGGAACTAGGACTACCGTATGAGAGTTTAGAATGTAGTACCTGAAGTTCTTAACTACTTTGACCATGGCGAAGGCATGCTTTTCCAACTGGGACATCTTTAATTCGTGAGGCTTGAGAGGAGAGCTCATAAACGCAATCGGGGATTCAACATCCTCAGAATTCTTTTGCATTAAGATGGCTGACACAGTATGCTCGGATGCATAGCTATACATAATGAAATCCTTGGAGAAATCGGGACATACCAGGACTCTGCGTGAGCGACGGAGGTTTTTATATCTTTGAATGACTTCTTTCCTTCTTCGCTCCACCGGAAAGTTGGTGATCCTTTCATCATGTTTGATATGTGGCGAGTCTTTTCAGCAAAGTCTGGAACAAAGCGCCTGAGAAAGTTCACCTTTCCAAAAAAAGAGTGAACGCCGGTCTTGCTTGTAGGTAAAGTGAGGCTCTGAATAGCCTTAACCCTTTCGGCATCTATCTTCGTTCCTTCCTTGCTTACAATGTGTCCCAGTAACTTTCCTTCTGTGACTCCAAAAGACTTTTTCGATTCAGGGAGATCCCATGCTCTTGGCATCTAATCAATACTTGCTCCAAATGATCACAATGATCATTTCGCTATTAGAGAACACAGTTAAGTCATCCAAGTAAACTACGATGACTTTTCCCATCATTCCTTTGAATGTGAAGTCCATGGCCCACTGAAAAGTGGCACCGGCATTGGTCAGACCAAAAGGCATCCTGCTGTAAGCGAATGTACCCCAAGGGGTAGTGAATGTTGTTTTGAATTGGTCTTGAGTGAGACTTCGATTTGATTGTAGCCTGAAAAACCATCAAGCATGGATAGCATTTCTGATCTAGTCACTGCTTGCAGAACCTGATCCATTATGGGAAGTGGGTAGTTGTCCTTTAAGGACGCTTGATTTAGGTTGCGAAAATCTACGCAGATGCGTATCTCACCATTCTTCTTACGTACTGGCACAATGTTTGCCACCTAGGTACTGTGATGGATAGGAAAAATGATCTGTGCGTCCAGCATTTTCTGAATTTCGGCCTGGATAGTACCTGAGATCTTAGGATTGTAGTGTCTCTACTTACGCAAAGGGTTTGACATCCTCTTTCAACGGGATGTCATGTTGGACGTCCTTTGGCTTAAAGGACTTTAGGTTGGCATAGGACCATGCCAATACATCCATGTATTTCTTCAGCAACTTGACAAATTTCTGCTTCTCTTCGGGTGTGCAACATTTTCCAATGTTCACAAACTGTGGATGTTCTACCGAACCTAAATTAACCTGGTTTGGTTTCTGGGGAGGAGTTAGGATCATCTCGCCTTTTCTTTTTGACAAAATGATCATGCCTATCGAACAACCACTCTAGGGAAACCAGGCCTTTTGGGATTTTATTTCCTTTGAGCTGACATATGTCAGTCATTTCCTTTGGTTTCCCCATTCTGATCAGTAACAGACTCATGGCATGTGGAAGTGGATCCTTCAAAATGAAGCTCACTAAAATTTTCCACTTTTTCAAGAAAGGCAATGAGTTGATTGTCATCGTTGAATACCTGCCAGTGCTGAGAATTGTCTCGGCACACTTGGGTGGAAAACCATCTCAATGGTATATGTGTCTGTTTTCAAACCTGGGTGAGGGAGCATGAGGGATGCTGAGACGGCTAATGAGTCGGCCATGTCATTCTGAGCTCTAGGAATGGATTTTATCGAAAAAGCATCAAACTCCTTGATGTTGTCCCATACCGCGTTGCGGTAATGTCTGAGCCTTTCATTCTTCACTTGGTATATCCTTTTAACTTGATTTACGACCAGCTCTGCATCACCCTGTACTTTCAGATTCTTGATTCCTCTTTCCTTTGCGGCTTGCATGCCAAGTAGCAAAGATTCATACTCAGCAGTATTATTCGTGTTGAAAAACTACAACTTGAAAGAGAGGGAATAATCTCCTCTTCGGAGATATTAGCACGGCTCCAGCGCCGCACCCACTAGTCACGCATTTTTAGCCGTAAAACCGCAAATTCCATATCTTGTTTAGATCCTCTCGCTTGGATGAGGACATCCATTTTTTCTAATCGGTAGACAAGAAATAGTTTCCCATCCCCGATGATTCGGAGGATGATAATCGACAAGTGACCTTCCCCGCACCTGGTTTGAAATGCGGGTGACTTAGATGAAGTCACACCCGAGATTATGGTCGCTTTTCTATGATAGAAAAGCTACAAGCGAGGATGAGAATCGGCAAGCAACTTTCTTATGGCTAACTATGAGAGGATCAAAGACTAAGATCCGTAGTTTGATCTCCCGGTAGCTAAACCGAAAAGGGGAGATTTAGAGGCTATGAGCGGGTAGCATAAATTCCCTAGTGATTTACCCTCCTAACTAGAATTTAAGCGTTTAATCTAGTTATGAAGTCTCCAAATTAACTTAAACTGAAAATAACAATTTATACTACTATTGAAAGGGAAACTAATCTAAACAAAATATACGATTGAAACATTATAATTACAAGTAACAATTAAACTACTTTATACTAAAACTAAACAAGTGAAATAACCTGGTGTGGTTATTCACCTGTGCAGATGTGTGAATCTAAATAAAAGACAGCTAATTAACTTAATTGAAAACCTTCAATCCTACCTCAGAAGTGAGGAACAAATCATAGTTTCTCAGAAACTATCATTCCCCACAGCTTCCCTGGCAATATTGAAAGCGAGCTTAACTGAAATAAAATGATTCACTACTCTATTTGATAATAACTTTGACAATTTAAACCTGGCATTTACTGAGCAGAGGCAAATCCAGTTGTGTTGTAGCTTGTCCCCTCAGAGTGATCTCTTCGTTCTTGCATGTTCACGTGAATCCAGAAAGAGTAGGAGCATAGCAACATCGGCAAGGGAAGGCACTGGGACGACAATTACTTTAAAGTGAAAATGGCACAAAGCACAAGTAGGAGAGGGATGGCGCAAGTGAACTGGCTTGGCCTATGCGATTCCTAGCAGGGTTGTTGCAGCAATGATAAAACAAAATGATAAACAGCAGGTACTCAAACAATGAATAATAGCAGCTTCAGAGAAATACAACGAAGTACAAGTAGGAGAGGGATGGCACAAGAGAACAGAGCTTGGCCTATGCGATTCCTAGCAGGATCGTTGTCGGTGTACAGTGAGGCATAACTAAATACTCAGAATTCTAAACCATGCTAAAATAAAATGATTCATAAAATAAATCTAGGACTGAGTATGAAGACTGAAGCTCAAGAATGAAGACTCCAGACCAAAGAACCAAGACCAAAACAAACCAGACCATGGGTGAAACAACAAAGACTTGCTCGCACAAGATGGGTATGTGGCTTACCAACAAATTTAACAATACTATCTAAACATGTAATGAACTATACTATCAATCCTAAGCAAGCTAATGCACTAACAAACCACCGAAAAATGAGAAGACTCTCACAAGGAAATGGTGGCCATTTGCCTCAGCACAAGCTATGTATTTATAGCATTTGCAAACACCAGAAGGCAAGTTCAAATTGAACTCTCCTACTATTAAACAAAGATAAATCACTGTTCAGTCGGCAAAAACATAAATACAAGCTTAAGTCGGCAAAGAAAAGTTGGTAAAAAGTTGATATTTCACGCGGGTCGCGTCAAAAGAACGTTCTGGAAAATGCGCACAGGACCGCCGCCCTGCGCAGCGAGGCGGTTACAGGACCGCCGCCCTGATCAGGGAGGCGGTCACGAGACCGCCGCCCTGCAGGGCGGCGGTTTCGCCACTGAAGGCCAAGAAGCCAAAGAAAGAGGAAAGAAAGGGAAAAACAAAGGGCGCGGGGGCAAAGCGAGGCATGCGGGATGTTAACGCATATCTGTAAAGCTTTTCTGGATCCCGAACACCTTGCGAAGAGACCTGTATCATCATTGGGCGCTTTGTAACCGATTTCCAATCAGACAAGACATACAATTTTGGGTACGTACATATTGCCCCCTCGAGAGAAGCGTTTTAGCCATGAAGGGGCATAAAACGTTGGGTCCGAGTATGGCGGTCCCAAAATGGGGAGTTAGAGACTATACCTGACATGCCTGTGTGTCGAAATGCCGCCAACTTTCACATGCTCTTCATAATGTACGCAATGGATGACAAGTGATAACAAATGTTAAACAGAATGTTTTTACTTTATTTTTATTTTTATTTTTTTGCAATGCTGATATGTGATGACAAACACGTTGTAATATTGAACTTTTGGCCCCTTTGGGCAATGTCTGTGATTTCTTCTTATGTTGGCAAAATGTGATGAATGTGTAGCGATAAAGAGATGAACTTGCCCCAATCCCAAATCCACGCAACTAGTAAGATGCGAGGGCTCAACACCAAGAATTGGGAAGGGCACAAGTTGTATGAGTTTGATTCGAGTGGAATGATGAGAGACAGACAAAACAAGGACAAGAACCAAATTTTGACCTACACACCCACCCTACTCAGAACTACTACCAAGCTTAGAAGGCCACTTACTTTTCAGTTTATCTAGACTTAGATTCATAAATGGCAACCTGGTTGACAAAATCTGGTTTTGAGGATTTGATCTCTTTGGATTTTAGATGTTTGGATATTTCCCTTCTTTTAACAGAATTTGACTTGTGTTTTTAGCATACCAAGATTTGTTAGTTTGTGTGACTGGACCCCCCACACCTTGCCTCATGCCACTAGTAAGAAGCATGGGTTTGTCACCAAAGGCAAGATATAGGCGAGTAAGGGCACTTCTTTCCTTTCCCAACCTCACATCACCAGTAAGAGATGTGGGCTTATCACCGAAGGTTGATGGGGCAAAGAAGTGTGTAAAATAAAATATTTTGTTTGCTTGGTGCTTTTGATTGCATTTGATTTTGACATTTTTGATCTATGACTTTGGGATATCCTTTTGTTCCAAGAGATTTTAAGAGGGATAGATGTGACACCAAGAAGCTTCTAGAACAGACCGTAGGCAAGGACAACTTTACCTAGTAGAAAGAAAGAGCGAAGCAAAGTATGCAGGTCTTGGTATGGTTTCCATCAATGTTTGTCTGTCAAACTTGATGAGAAGATTTGAAAATACTTGATGATGCTTGAAGAGATGTGATTTGAATATTTTTGCCAATATCTTCAGAAATTTGTAACAGATTACTTAAGAGCAAGTTCCTGGACTACAATATTTATGAAACGAGTGAACAAAATGAACCAACTAAATTACTAATGTAATGTAACTGCAACCATGTACATATGAAAATGCAGGTGGAACTATATTTCATGATATCTAAGGTGAAGAAAGTTGACGAATATCGAATTCTTCACCCCTAGAAGTACACAGCGGAGAACCATTATCCTCAAATTTTTCATTTTCTTGATGAGGGCTTACCGTTCCGGGTTTGAACTTACAACCCTTGCCCAGAGGTGTATATGTCCCATTATTAAAAACATTTTTCTGAAAGAGGCATTCGCGTACCTCTTTGTCATGTTTTTGAGAGATGACATGTGGGTGAGCATGACTATGCTGTTCGACCTTCTCTCTCATAGTGAGCATCGTGTTGATGATGAGGTCTTGCCCCATGGATAGGGGAAACTTAGCTTTAGACACACATGGGTCGAAGCTAGACTTTAGAATAGGGTAGTGCCTAGAGAGGGTTTTGATAGGCATCGTTTCAATTTTAAATTGCCCTTCTTCGTTTGTTAATTCTATCATGTTTATATCTAGATTTAGGTCATCGGAGGGAAGAGGTGCTATACCGAGAAGACTACCCATTCCTTGAGGTTCGAATGGGGAAAGATCGGTTCGTCATTCTCCAAGAGTTTCATAATTCCTTCTCGTGGCTTTCGTGGAGACTGCTTCCACGTAAATTGACTTATCTTTATTTGTCTTTGCCACCTCGTATATTAAATCATAGGATCCTACCGGTTTAGCATTTGTAGGAACTTCATCTCGTGTGGAGAAAATATCGGGTAGGGGTTGTGAAACACACTCCTTTGTCTGAGTTGTTGTATTAATTTCATGCTCAACCTCTAGCTCAACTAATCCCAAGATTTTTGTATTACCATTTGAACTTAGGTTAGGAGCAATCTGAGAGTTGTCAGGAGTTGAGGCGTCTTGATTGTTATTTCTTATTATGATACCTTTGTTTTTCCCATTTGGATCTAACTTGTTATTGTTAGAATGATTTGGGAGAGGATTATTGAAGATCTTGAGAGGTGCATTTTGAGGGAAAACTGTCCCTGCGGAAGTATTTGGTGCTAGTGACACAGGATCTGCCAAGAACATATCTATGAAAAGTTGTTTTTGTTCTTCTGGCAAGCGTTGCATGAATTTATTGTAGTCATGGCAAGTCTTAGTATCATGACCCCTAATTTTGTGGAAACCACAATATAGATTGGGATTATAGTTCCGTGGTCGTTGGTTTGAATCCTGTTGTGGCCCAAAGTTCTGATTGGGCTGCTGGTTGTTATAGTTGAAATTTCGAGGTTGTGGCCTTTGGCTTTGGTTTTGATATCCATCTGGGCCCCGAGCAAGCCCTTGTGGCTGGATTTGTTGTTGTGGAGGATGATTAGAATCCACCATATTGATCGCTGGAGTGAAGTTATTATTGCGTTGATTGTTAGCAGGCCGCCGGTGTTCACAACATTTAGTCCTTTGACTTGATCGCTGAATCCATCTGTTGTAACCCCATGGTTTTCATTAAGGATTTTGGGTCCTTGATCGACGCTTGTGTGGTTGTTGTAGTATTTTGAGTAGAGGTGATTAACCTCCCGCTTGCTCCATACGCCTTACGGCCGCTATCTATTGCTGCTTGATCAATTCGCAGAGCACTCTCAAGCACCTCGTCATAAGTCCTCAGTGGGAATTTTTGGACTTCTTCCTTCACTTCTCTGCTAAGAGAATGAAGGAATAAATCGCATAGCTCCATCTGATCCATGTTTGGAGCGCTTGCTTGCACGAGGAATAAAGGACTCGTACGCCACCTTTGGATGAAATGGGCGACAGACTCGTTATGTTCTTGCTTGATGTGCAAGAACTCCCTGATTCCTGTCTTTAATAGTTTGTTCATGTCGAAGGCTTTGATGAATTCAGACACGAGTTGTTTGAACGAATGTATGGAAGCCTCAGGTATTCTGTAATACCAATCGAGGGCAATGCCTTCCAGCTTTTGGGAATATTTTAGCAACAACCCCATCCCATGGGAGTAATTCACGAATGGCGGTAGCGTAAGCTTTGATATGCGCATTCGGATCTCCTTCTCCTTTGTATTTGGGCAAATCGAAGAGGCCTTGAAGCATAACGCTCGTATGGCGAAATCTAAGGGCTCCTTTAAATATTCTCGAATAAGTCCCTATCGCATATGTCTCAACCATTGATGGTGCCTGTGGTGGCGGAAGGGGTTGTTGATATGGCGTGATATGGCGTAACGTACGCGGCAGGGCATAAGGCAATCCCCGCATTTGAGTAAACACGCCGGGATGATGAGTACAAATCCCTTGTGGTGATTTGGAGTACATGTTTAAGTACGAAGGGGTACTATCTAGGAATGGATTGCTCAGTCTTTCGGACCAAGAGGAACAAGTGTTAGCGATTGTGGGTCTAGTTGGCACTTGTTGTGAATATTGAGGAGTCATACCCAAGTGCCTACTCCCGTGAGGAGATCCACTTGGCTAGGATGGTGCGGAGGATTGGAATTCCCTGTTTGTATGATTTTTGAATTTTGACTTGCTTGGGCAAGTTCTAATCCTCTAACCTTTTCCATTAGATTTGAAATGACTTCGTTTGGTGAAGCCATGATATCGTGCCTTGGTGGCGTTTGTTGTATGTCCTGTTGTATAGGCATGTGATAGCTGTCATGAACTGATTGCTATCTTGCCAAGTTTCTCCAAGAATATTTCCTGTAGAGGTATTTTCTTGAAAATGGGTCTCAGGTTGTACTTGTAAACCTCCTATAGGTGGGTACATACCCCGGGAGCGTTGTTCACTCCTAGGATAAGGTATTGATTGTCCATCATCCAAGACCAAGTATGGATCCGATTGTCTACTAATATGTGGTCTGAGTAATACCTGAGGAGATGAAGCAGATTCTCCAGTCAATGTCATATTGTTTGAGCTCAAGGCTCTGTTTGTGTTTGAGCAATTTGCTCCAACCCCTCTGTTTGAAAGGACGAGTTATATCTAGTCCTTGGTGTTTGTGTTGACAATTGGTTAGTTGAATAGTTGTCGCCCCACATTGAGAGTGAGGGTGATGATTGCCTATTCTGTTGGGCGTAGTATGCCTCAAGACCCAAGAGGGGTCTGCCGTATGCATCGAATCCCGACATATTCGGGGGGTATATGAATACCCGCAGAATAATGGGAAGGAGCGAAGGTGATTTGGAGAAGATAAAACTTCTCAAAGAGAAGGTGAAAGAATTGCTTGATTCACGTCGGGTTCACCAATTTTGTACTGTGGGAAAGTGACATGCGAGGATGATAATCGACAAGTGACCTTCCCCGTACCCGACCTCCCGAGGTCGTGCCGAGACAGCCGGTGGTTTGAAATGCGGGTGACTTAGATGAAGTCACAGCCGAGATTATGGTCAGTTTTCTATGATAGAAAAGCTACAAGCGAGGATGAGAATCGGCAAGCAACTTTCTTATGGCTAACTATGGAGGATCAAAGTGACTAAGATCCGGTAGTTTGATCTCCTGATAGCTAAATGAAAAAGGGGAGATTTAGAGGCTATGAACGGGTAGCATAAATTCCCTAGTGGTTTATCCTCCTAACTAGAATTTAAGTGTTTAATCTAGTTTTGAAGTCTCTGAATTAACTTAAACTGAAAATAACAATTTATACTACTGTTGAAAAGGAAACTACTCTAAACAAAATATATGATTGAAACGTTATAATTACGAACAACAATTAAACTACTTTTATACTAAAACTAAACAAGTGAGATAACTCGGTGTGGTTATTCACCTGTGCAGATGTGTGAATCTAAATAAAAGACAGCTAATTAACTTAATTGAAAACCTTCAATCCTACCTCAGAAGTGAGGAACAAATCATAGTTTCTCAGAAACTATCATTCCTCACAGCTTCCCTGGCAATATTGAAAGTGAGCTTAACTGAAATAAAATGATTCACTACTCTATTTGATAATAACTTTGACAATTTAAACCTGGCATTTACTGAGCAGAGGCAAATCCAGTTGTGTTGTAGCTTGTCCCCTCAGAGTGATCTCTTCGTTCTTGCATGTTCACGTGAATCCAGAAAGAGTAGGAGCATGGCAACATCGGCAAGGGAAGGCACTGGGACGACAATTACTTTAAAGTGAAAATGGCACAAAGCACAAGTAGGAGAGGGATGGCGCAAGTGAACTGGCTTGGCCTATGCGATTCCTAGCAGGGTTGTTGCAGCAATGATAAAACAAAATGATAAACAACAGGTACTCAAACAATGAATAATAGCAGCTTCAGAGAAATACAACGAAGTACAAGTAGGAGAGGGATGGCACAAGAGAACAGAGCTTGGCCTATACGATTCCTAGCAGGATCGTTGTCGGTGTACAGTGAGGCATAACTAAATACTCAGAATTCTAAACCATGCTAAAATAAAATGATTCATAAAATAAATCTAGGACTGAGTATGAAGACTGAAGCTCAAGAATGAAGACTCTGCACTCAAAGAACCAAGACCAAAACAAACCGACCATGGGTGAAACAACAAAGACTCGCCGCACAAGATGGGTATGTGGCTTACCAACAATACTTCTAACAATACTATCTAAACATGTAATGAACTATACTATCAATCCTAAGCAAGCTAATGTACCAAACCACCGAAAAATGAGAAGACTCTCACAAGGAAATGGTGGCCATTTGCCTCAAAGACAAGCTATGTATTTATAGCATTTGCAAACACCAAGGCAAGTTCAAATTGAACTCTCCTACTATTAAACAAAGATAAATCACTGTCACTGGCAAAAAACATAAATACAAGCTTAAGTCGGCAAAGAAAAGTTGGTAAAAGTTGATATTTCACGCGGGTCGCGTCAAAAGAACGTTCTGGAAAATGCGCACAGGACCGCCGCCCTGCGCAGGGCGGCGGTTCAGCAGACCGCCTCCCGATCGGGAGGCGGGCGGTCACGAGACCGCCCAGGGCGGCGGTTTCGCCACTGAAGCCAAGAAGCCAAAGAAAGAGGAAAGAAAGGGAAAAACAAAGGGCGCGGGGGCAAAGCGAGGCATGCGGGATGTTAACGCATATCTGTAAAGCTTTTCTGGATCCCGAACACCTTGCGAAGAGACCTGTATCATCATTGGGGCGCTTGTAACCGATTTCCAACTGTACAGTACATACAATTTTGGGTACGTACATATTGCCCCCTCGGAGAAGCGTTTTAGCCATGAAGGGGCATAAAACGTTGGGTCCGAGTATGGCGGTCCCAAAATGGGGAGTTAGAGACTATACCTGACATGCCTGTGTGTCGAAATGCCGCCAACTTTCACATGCTCTTCATAATGTATGCAATGGATGACAAGTGATAACAAATGTTAAACAAAATGTTTTACTTTATTTTTATTTTTATTTTTTTTTTTTGTAATGCTGATATGTGATGACAAACACGTTGTAATATTGAACTTTTGGCCCCTTTGGGCAATGTCCGTGATTTCTTCTTATGTTGGCAAAATGTGATGAATGTGTAGCGATAAAGAGATGAACTTGCCCCATCCCAAATCCACGCAACTAGTAAGATGCGAGGCTCAACACCAAGAATTGGGAAGGGCACAAGTTGTATGAGTTTGATTCGAGTGGAATGATGAGAGACAGACAAAACAAGGACAAGAACCAAATTTTGACCTACACACCCACCCTACTCAGAACTACTACCAAGCTTAGAAGGCCACTTACTTTTCAGTTTATCTAGACTTAGATTCATAAATGGCAACCTGGTTGACAAAATCTGGTTTTGAGGATTTGATCTCTTTGGATTTTAGATGTTTGGATATTTGCCTTCTTTTAACAGAATTTGACTTGTGTTTTTAGCATACCAAGATTTGTTAGTTTGTGTGACTGGACCCCCCACACCTTGCCTCATGCCACTAGTAAGAAGCATGGGTTTGTCACCAAAGGCAAGATATAGGCGAGTAAGGGCACTTCTTTCCTTTCCCAACCTCACATCACCAGTAAGAGATGTGGGCTTATCACCGAAGGTTGATGGGGCAAAGAAGTGTGTAAAATAAAATATTTTGTTTGCTTGGTGCTTTTGATTGCATTTGATTTTGACATTTTTGATCTATGACTTTGGGATATCCTTTTGTTCCAAGAGATTTTAAGAGGGATAGATGTGACACCAAGAAGCTTCTAGAACAGACCGTAGGCAAGGACAACTTTACCTAGTAGAAAGAAAGAGCGAAGCAAAGTATGCAGTGTCTTGGTATGGTTTCCATCAATGTTTGTCTGTCACAAACTTGATGAGAAGATTTGAAAATACTTGATGATGCTTGAAGAGATGTGATTTGAATATTTTTGCCAATATCTTCTAAATTTGTAATGAGATTACTTAAGAGCAAGTTCCTGGACTACAATATTTATGAAACGAGTGAACAAAATGAACCAACTAAATTACTAATGTAATGTAACTGCAACCATGTACATATGAAAATGCAGGTGGAACTATATTTCATGATATCTAAGGTGAAGAAAGTTGACGAATATCGAATTCTTCACCCCTAGAAGTACACAGCGGAGAACCATTATCCTCAAATTTTTCATTTTCTTGATGAGGGCTTACCGTTCTGGGTTTGAACTTACAACCCTTGCCCAGAGGTGTATATGTCCCATTATTAAAAACATTTTTCTGAAAGAGGCATTCGCGTACCTCTTTGTCATGTTTTTGAGAGATGACATGTGGGTGAGCATGACTATGCTGTTCGACCTTCTCTCTCATAGTGAGCATTGTGTTGATGATGAGGTCTTGCCCCATGGGTAGGGGAAACTTAGCTTTAGACACACATGGGTCGAAGCTAGACTTTAGAATAGGGTAGTGCCTAGAGAGGGTTTTGATAGGCATCGTTTCAATTTTAAATTGCCCTTCTTCGTTTGTTAATTCTATCATGTTTATATCTAGATTTAGGTCATCGGAAGGAAGAGATGCTATACCGAGAAGACTACCCATTCCTTGAGGTTCGAATGGGGGAAAGATCGGTTCGTCATTCTCCAAGAGTTTCATAATTCCTTCTGTGGCTTTCGTGGAGACTGTTTCCACAGAAATTGACTTATCTTTATTTGTCTTTGCCACCTCGTATATTAAATCATAGGATCCTACCGGTTTAGCATTTGTAGGAACTTCATCTCGTGTGGAGAAAATATCGGGTAGGGGTTGTGAAACACACTCCTTTGTCTGAGTTGTTGTATTAATTTCATGCTCAACCTCTAGCTCAACTAATCCCAAGATTTTTGTATTACCATTTGAACTTAGGTTAGGAGCAATCTGAGAGTTGTCAGGAGTTGAGGCGTCTTGATTGTTATTTCTTATTATGATACCTTTGTTTTTCCCATTTGGATCTAACCTGTTATTGTTAGAATGATTTGGGAGAGGATTATTGAAGATCTTGAGAGGTGCATTTTGAGGGAAAACTGTCCCTGCGGAAGTATTTGGTGCTGGTGACACAGGATCTGCCAAGAACATATCTATGAAAAGTTGTTTTTGTTCTTCTGGCAAGCGTTGCATGAATTTATTGTAGTCATGGCAAGTCTTAGTATCATGACCCCTAATTTTGTGGAAACCACAATATAGATTGGGATTATAGTTCCGTGGTCGTTGGTTTGAATCCTGTTGTGGCCCAAAGTTCTGATTGGGCTGCTGGTTGTTATAGTTGAAATTTCGAGGTTGTGGCCTTTGGCTTTGGTTTTGATATCCATCTGGGCCCCGAGCAAGCCCTTGTGGCTGGATTTGTTGTTGTGGAGGATGATTAGAATCCACCATATTGATCGCTGGAGTGAAGTTATTATTGCGTTGATTGTTAGCAGGTGCCGGGGTGTTCACAACATTTAGTCCTTTGACTTGATCAGTGAATCCATCTGTTGTAACCCCATGGTTTTCATTAAGGATTTTGGGTCCTTGATTGACGCTTGTGGTGGTTGTAGTATTTTGAGTAGGGGTGATTAACCTCCCGTTTGCTCCATACGTCTTACGGCCACTATCTATCATTCGCTTGATCAATTCGCAGAGCGCTTCAAGCACCTCGTCATAAGTCCTCAGTGGGAATTTTTGGACTTCTTCCTTCACTTCTCTGCTAAGAGAATGAAGGAATAAATCGCATAGCTCCATCTGATCCATGTTTGGAGCGCTTGCCGAGGAATAAAGGACTGTACGCCACCTTTGGATGAAATGGGCGACAGACTCGTTATGTTCTTGCTTGATGTGCAAGAACTCCCTGATTCCTGTCTTTAATAGTTTGTTCATGTCGAAGGCTTTGATGAATTCAGACACGAGTTGTTTGAACGAATGTATGGAAGCCTCAGGTATTCTGTAATACCAATCGAGGGCAATGCCTTCCAGCGTTTTGGGGAATATTTTAGCAACAACCCCATCCCATGGGAGTAATTCACGAATGGCGGTAGCGTAAGCTTTGATATGCGCATTCGGATCTCCTTCTCCTTTGTATTTGGGCAAATCGGGAAGAGGCCTTGGAAGCATAACGCTTCGTATGGCGAAATCTAAGGGCTCCTTTAAATATTCTGAATAAGTCCCTATCGCATATGTCTCAACCATTGATGGTGCCTGTGGTGGCGGAAGGGGTTGTTGATATGGCGTAACGTACGCGTTGGCAGGGGCATAAGGCAATCCCTGCATTTGAGTAAACACGCCGGGGGATGAGTACAAATCCCCTTGTGGTGATTTGGAGTACATGTTTAAGTACGAAGGGGTACTATCTAGGAATGGATTGCTCTGTACTGGACCAAGAGGAACAGTGTTAGCGATTGTGGGTCTAGTTGGCACTTGTTGTGAATATTGAGGAGTCATACCCAGTGTGCCTACTCCTGTGAGGAGATCCACTTGGCTAGGATGGTGCGGAGGATTGGAATTCCCTGTTTGTATGATTTTTGAATTTTGACTTGCTTGGGCAAGTTCTAATCCTCTAACCTTTTCCATTAGATTTGAAATGACTTCGTTTGGTGAAGCCATGATATCGTGCCTTGGTGGCGTTTGTTGTATGTCCTGTTGTATAGGCATGTGATAGCCTGTCATGAACTCGATTGCTATCTTGCCAAGTTTCTCCAAGAATATTTCCTGTAGAGAGGTATTTTCTTGAAAATGGGTCTCAGGTTGTACTTGTAAACCTCCTATAGGTGGGTACATACCCCGGGAGCGTTGTTCACTCCTAGGATAAGGTATTGATTGTCCATCATCCAAGACCAAGTATGGATCCGATTGTCTACTAATATGTGGTCTGAGTAATACCTGAGGAGATGAAGCAGATTCTCCAGTCAATGTCATATTGTTTGAGCCTGAAGGCTCTGTTTGTGTTTGAGCAATTTGCTCCAACCCCTCTGTTTGAAAGGACGAGTTATATCTAGTCCTTGGTGTTTGTGTTGACAATTGGTTAGTTGAATAGTTGTCGCCCCACATTGAGAGTGAGGGTGATGATTGCCTATTCTGTTGGGCGTAGTATGCCTCAAGACCCAAGAGGGGTCTGCCGTATGCATCGAATCCCGACATATTCGGGGGGTATATGAATACCCGCAGAATAATGGGAAGGAGCGAAGGTGATTTGGAGAAGATAAAACTTCTCAAAGAGAAGGTGAAAGAATTGCTTGATTCACGTCGGGTTCACCAATTTTGTACGATGGGAAAGTGACATGCGAGGATGATAATCGACAAGTGACCTTCCCCGTACCCGACCTCCCGAGGTCGTGCGCGAGACAAATGGTGGTTTGAAATGCGGGTGACTTAGATGAAGTCACAAATGAGATTATGGTCAGTTTTCTATGATAGAAAAGCTACAAGCGAGGATGAGAATCGACAAGCAACTTTCTTATGGCTAACTATGAGAGGATCAGTGACTAAGATCTGGTAGTTTGATCTCCTGGTAGCTAAACTGAAAAAGGGGAGATTTAGAGGCTATGAGCGGGTAGCATAAATTCCCTAGTGATTTACCCTCCTAACTAGAATTTAAGCGTTTAATCTAGTTATGAAGTCTCCAAATTAACTTAAACTGAAAATAACAATTTATACTACTATTGAAAGGGAAACTAATCTAAACAAAATATACGATTGAAACATTATAATTACAAGTAACAATTAAACTACTTTATACTAAAACTAAACAAGTGAAATAACCCGGTGTGGTTATTCACCTGTGCAGATGTGTGAATCTAAATAAAAGACAGCTAATTAACTTAATTGAAAACCTTCAATCCTACCTCAGAAGTGAGGAACAAATCATAGTTTCTAAAAACTATCATTCCCCACTTCCTTGGCAATATTGAAAGCGAGCTTAACTGAAATAAAATGATTCACTACTCTATTTGATAATAACTTTGACGATTTAAACCTGGAGTTTACTGAGCAGAGGCAAATCCAGTTGTGTTGTAGCTTGTCCCCTCAGAGTGATCTCTTCGTTCTTGCATGTTCACGTGAATCCAGAAAGAGTAGGAGTATGGCAACATCGGCAAGAGAAGGCACTGGGACGACAATTACTTTGAAGTGAAAATGGCACAAAGCACAAGTAGGAGAGGGATGGCGCAAGTGAACTGGCTTGGCCTATGCGATTCCTAGCAGGGTTGTTGCAGCAATGATAAAACAAAATGATAAACAGCAGGTACTCAAACAATGAATAATAGCAGCTTCAGAGAAATACAACGAAGTACAAGTAGGAGAGGGATGGCACAAGAGAACAGAGCTTGGCCTATGCGATTCCTAGCAGGATCGTTGTCGGTGTACAGTGAGGCATAACTAAATACTCAGAATTCTAAACCATGCTAAAATAAAATGATTCATAAAATAAATCTAGGACTGAGTATGAAGACTGAAGCTCAAGAATGAAGACTCCAGACCAAAGAACCAAGACCAAAACAAACCAGACCATGGGTGAAACAACAGCACTGCCTGCACAAGATGGGTATGTGGCTTACCAACAGCTGAACAATACTATCTAAACATGTAATGAACTATACTATCAATCCTAAGCAAGCTAACAGACCAAACCACTGAAAAATGAGAAGACTCTAACAAGGAAATGGTGGCCATTTGCCTCAAGATAAGCTATGTATTTATAGCATTTGCAAACACCAAGGCAAGGCAAGTTCAAATTGAACTCTCCCACTATTAAACAAAGATAAATCACTGTTCAGTCGGCAAAACATAAATACAAGCTTAAGTCGGCAAAGAAAAGTTGGTAAATCGTGATATTTCACGCGGGTCGCGTCAAAAGAACGTTCTGGAAAATGCGCACAGACCGCCGCCGCCTGCAGGCGCGGCGCATACAGACCGCCTCCCGATCGGGCGGCGGTCACGAGACCGCCGCCGCGGGGCGGTTTCGCCACATCAAGGCCAAGAAGCCAAAGAAAGAGGAAAGAAAGGGAAAACAAAGGGCGCGGGCAAAGCGAGGCATGCGGGATGTTAACGCATATCTCAGTAAGCTTTTCGATCCCGAACACCTTGCGAAGAGACCTGTATCATCATTGGGGCGCTTGTAACCGATTTCCAACTGGACAAAGTACATACAATTTTGGGTACGTACATATTGCCCCCTCGGAGAAGCGTTTTAGCCATGAAGGGGCATAAAACGTTGGGTCCGAGTATGGCGGTCCCAAAATGGGGAGTTAGAGACTATACCTGACATGCCTGTGTGTCGAAATGCCGCCAACTTTCACATGCTCTTCATAATGTATGCAATGGATGACAAGTGATAACAAATGTTAAACAAAATGTTTTACTTTATTTTTATTTTTATTTTTTTGCAATGCTGATATGTGATGACAAACACGTTGTAATATTGAACTTTTGGCCCCTTTGGGCAATGTCTGTGATTTCTTCTTATGTTGGCAAAATGTGATGAATGTGTAGCGATAAAGAGATGAACTTGCCCCAATCCCAAATCCACGCAACTAGTAAGATGCGAGGGCTCAACACCAAGAATTGGGAAGGGCACAAGTTGTATGAGTTTGATTCGAGTGGAATGATGAGAGACAGACAAAACAAGGACAAGAACCAAATTTTGACCTACACACCCACCCTACTCAGAACTACTACCAAGCTTAGAAGGCCACTTACTTTTCAGTTTATCTAGACTTAGATTCATAAATGGCAACCCGGTTGACAAAATCTGGTTTTGAGGATTTGATCTCTTTGGATTTTAGATGTTTGGATATTTCCTTCTTTTAATGTAAATTTGACTTGTGTTTTTAGCATACCAAGATTTGTTAGTTTGTGTGACTGGACCCCCCACACCTTGCCTCATGCCACTAGTAAGAAGCATGGGTTTGTCACCAAAGGCAAGATATAGGCGAGTAAGGGCACTTCTTTCCTTTCCCAACCTCACATCACCAGTAAGAGATGTGGGCTTATCACCGAAGGTTGATGGGGCAAAGAAGTGTGTAAAATAAAATATTTTGTTTGCTTGGTGCTTTTGACTGCATTTGATTTTGACATTTTTGATCTATGACTTTGGGATATCCTTTTGTTCCAAGAGATTTTAAGAGGGATAGATGTGACACCAAGAAGCTTCTAGAACAGACCGTAGGCAAGGACAACTTTACCTAGTAGAAAGAAAGAGCGAAGCAAAGTATGCAGGTCTTGGTATGGTTTCCATCAATGTTTGTCTGTCAAACTTGATGAGAAGATTTGAAAATACTTGATGATGCTTGAAGAGATGTGATTTGAATATTTTTGCCAATATCTTCTAAATTTGTAATGCATTACTTAAGAGCAAGTTCCTGGACTACAATATTTATGAAACGAGTGAACAAAATGAACCAACTAAATTACTAATGTAATGTAACTGCAACCATGTACATATGAAAATGCAGGTGGAACTATATTTCATGATATCTAAGGTGAAGAAAGTTGACGAATATCGAATTCTTCACCCCTAGAAGTACACAGCGGAGAACCATTATCCTCAAATTTTTCATTTTCTTGATGAGGGCTTACCGCCTCAGGTTTGAACTTACAACCCTTGCCCAGAGGTGTATATGTCCCATTATTAAAAACATTTTTCTGAAAGAGGCATTCGCGTACCTCTTTGTCATGTTTTTGAGAGATGACATGTGGGTGAGCATGACTATGCTGTTCGACCTTCTCTCTCATAGTGAGCATCGTGTTGATGATGAGGTCTTGCCCCATGGATAGGGGAAACTTAGCTTTAGACACACATGGGTCGAAGCTAGACTTTAGAATAGGGTAGTGCCTAGAGAGGGTTTTGATAGGCATCGTTTCAATTTTAAATTGCCCTTCTTCGTTTGTTAATTCTATCATGTTTATATCTAGATTTAGGTCATCGGAAGGAAGAGATGCTATACCGAGAAGACTACCCATTCCTTGAGGTTCGAATGGGGGAAAGATCGGTTTGTCATTCTCCAAGAGTTTCATAATTCCTTCTGTGGCTTTCGTGGAGACTGTTTCCACAGAAATTGACTTATCTTTATTTGTCTTTGCCACCTCGTATATTAAATCATAGGATCCTACCGGTTTAGCATTTGTAGGAACTTCATCTCGTGTGGAGAAAATATCGGGTAGGGGTTGTGAAACACACTCCTTTGTCTGAG
Organism: Taxus wallichiana var. yunnanensis; assembly: GCA_018340775.1. NCBI lineage: Eukaryota > Viridiplantae > Streptophyta > Pinopsida > Cupressales > Taxaceae > Taxus > Taxus wallichiana. The sequence continues at coordinate 549,712,032 of CM031243.1, forward strand.
TTGTTGTATTAATTTCATGCTCAACCTCTAGCTCAACTAATCCCAAGATTTTTGTATTACCATTTGAACTTAGGTTAGGAGCAATCTGAGAGTTGTCAGGAGTTGAGGCGTCTTGATTGTTATTTCTTATTATGATACCTTTGTTTTTCCCATTTGGATCTAACCTGTTATTGTTAGAATGATTTGGGAGAGGATTATTGAAGATCTTGAGAGGTGCATTTTGAGGGAAAACTGTCCTCATGCGGAAGTATTTGGTCTTTGGTGACACAGATCTCGCCAAGAACATATCTATGAAAAGTTGTTTTTGTTCTTCCGGCAAGTTGCATGAATTTATTGTAATCATGGCAAGTCTTAGTATCATGACCCTAATTTTGTGGAAACCACAATATAGATTGGGATTATAGTTCCGTGGTCGTTGGTTTGAATCCTGTTGTGGCCCAAAGTTCTGATTGGGCTGCTTGGTTGTTATAGTTGAAATTTCGAGGTTGTGGCCTTTGGCTTTGGTTTTGATATCCATCTGGGCCCCGAGCAAGCCCTTGTGGCTGGATTTGTTGTTGTGGAGGATGATTAGAATCCACCATATTGATCGCTGGAGTGAAGTTATTATTGCGTTGATTGTTAGCAGGTGCCGGGGTGTTCACAACATTTAGTCCTTTGACTTGATCAGTGAATCCATCTGTTGTAACCCCATGGTTTTCATTAAGGATTTTGGGTCCTTGATCGACATTCATGGTAGTTGTAGTGTTTTGAGTGGAGGTGATTAACCTCCCATTTGCTCCATACGTCTTACGGCCACTATCTATTGCTGCTTGATCAATTCGCAGAGCGCTCTCAAGTACTTCGTCATAAGTCCTCAGTGGGAATTTTTGGACTTCTTCCTTCACTTCTCTGCTAAGAGAATGAAGGAATAAATCGCATAGCTCCATCTGATCCATGTTTGGAGCGCTTGCCGAGGAATAAAGGACTGTACGCCACCTTTGGATGAAATGGGCGACAGACTCGTTATGTTCTTGCTTGATGTGCAAGAACTCCCTGATTCCTGTCTTTAATAGTTTGTTCATGTCGAAGGCTTTGATGAATTCAGACACGAGTTGTTTGAACGAATGTATGGAAGCCTCAGGTATTCTGTAATACCAATCGAGGGCAATGCCTTCCAGCGTTTTGGGGAATATTTTAGCAACAACCCCATCCCATGGGAGTAATTCACGAATGGCGGTAGCGTAAGCTTTGATATGCGCATTCGGATCTCCTTCTCCTTTGTATTTGGGCAAATCGGGAAGAGGCCTTGGAAGCATAACGCTTCGTATGGCGAAATCTAAGGGCTCCTTTAAATATTCTGAATAAGTCCCTATCGCATATGTCTCAACCATTGATGGTGCCTGTGGTGGCGGAATGGGTTGTTGATATGGCGTAACGTACGCGTTAGCGGGGGCATAAGGCAATCCTTGCATTTGAGTAAACACGCCGGGGGATGAGTACAAATCCCCTTGTGGTGATTTGGAGTACATGTTTAAGTACGAAGGGGTACTATCCAGGAATGGATTGCTCTGTACTGGACCAAGAGGAACAGTGTTAGCGATTGTGGGTCTAGTTGGCACTTGTTGTGAATATTGAGGAGTCATACCCAGTGTGCCTACTCCTGTGAGGAGATCCACTTGGCTAGGATGGTGCGGAGGATTGGAATTCCCTGTTTGTATGATTTTTGAATTTTGACTTGCTTGGGCAAGTTCTAATCCTCTAACCTTTTCCATTAGATTTGAAATGACTTCGTTTGGTGAAGCCATGATATCGTGCCTTGGTGGCGTTTGTTGTATGTCCCGGTGTTGTATAGGCATGTGATAGCCTGTCATGAACTGATTGCTATCTTGCCAAGTTTCTCCAAGAATATTTCCTGTAGAGGTATTTTCTTGAAAATGGGTCTCAGGTTGTACTTGTAAACCTCCTATAGGTGGGTACATACCCCGGGAGCGTTGTTCACTCCTAGGATAAGGTATTGATTGTCCATCATCCAAGACCAAGTATGGATCCGATTGTCTACTAATATGTGGTCTGAGTAATACCTGAGGAGATGAAGCAGATTCTCCAGTCAATGTCATATTGTTTGAGCCTGAAGGCTCTGTTTGTGTTTGAGCAATTTGCTCCAACCCCTCTGTTTGAAAGGACGAGTTATATCTAGTCCTTGGTGTTTGTGTTGACAATTGGTTAGTTGAATAGTTGTCGCCCCACATTGAGAGTGAGGGTGATGATTGCCTATTCTCGGGCGTGGGCGTAGTATGCCTCAAGACCCAAGAGGGGTCTCGCCGTATGCATCGAATCCCGACATATTCGGGGTATATGAATACCCGCAGAGAATAATGGGAAGGAGCGAAGGTGATTTGGAGAAGATAAAACTTCTCAAAGAGAAGGTGAAAGAATTGCTTGATTCACGTCGGGTTCACCAATTTTGTTCACGATGGGGAAAGTGACATGCGAGGATGATAATCGACAAGTGACCTTCCCCTGCACCCGACCTCCCCGAGGTCGTGCCGAGACAAATGGGTGGTTTGAAATGCAGGTGACTTAGATGAAGTCACAGTTGAGATTATGGCCAGTTTTCTATGATAGAAAAGCTACATGCGAGGATGAGAATCGGCAAGCAACTTTCCTATGGCTAACTATGGGAGGATCGGTGACTAAGATCTGGTAGTTTGATCTCCTGGTAGCTAAACTGAAAAGGGGAGATTTAGAGGCTATGAGCGGGTAGCATAAATTCCCTAGTGATTTACCCTCCTAACTAGAATTTAAGCGTTTAATCTAGTTATGAAGTCTCCAAATTAACTTAAACTGAAAATAACAATTTATACTACTATTGAAAGGGAAACTAATAAAACAAAATATACGATTGAAACATTATAATTACAAGCAACAATTAAACTACTTTATACTAAAACTAAACAAGTGAGATAACCCGGTGTGGTTATTCACCTGTGCAGATGTGTGAATCTAAATAAAAGACAGCTAATTAACTTAATTGAAAACCTTCAATCCTACCTCAGAAGTGAGGAACAAATCATAGTTTCTCAGAAACTATCATTCCCCACAGCTTCCCCGGCAATATTGAAAGCGAGCTTTAACTGAAATAAAATGATTCACTACTCTATTTGATAATAACTTTGACGATTTAAACCTGGAGTTTACTGAGCAGAGGCAAATCCAGTTGTGTTGTAGCTTGTCCCCTCAGAGTGATCTCTTCGTTCTTGCATGTTCACGTGAATCCAGAAAGAGTAGGAGCATGGCAACATCGGCAAGGGAAGGCACTGGGACGACAATTACTTTAAAGTGAAAATGGCACAAAGCACAAGTAGGAGAGGGATGGCGCAAGTGAACTGGCTTGGCCTATGCGATTCCTAGCAGGGTTGTTGCAGCAATGATAAAACAAAATGATAAACAGCAGGTACTCAAACAATGAATAATAGCAGCTTCAGAGAAATACAACGAAGTACAAGTAGGAGAGGGATGGCACAAGAGAACAGAGCTTGGCCCATGCAATTCCTAGCAGGATCGTTGTCGGTGTACAGTGAGGCATAACTAAATACTCAGAATTCTAAACCATGCTAAAATAAAATGATTCATAAAATAAATCTAGGACTGAGTATGAAGACTGAAGCTCAAGAATGAAGACTCCAGACCAAAGAACCAAGACCAAAACAAACCAGACCATGGGTGAAACAACAGCACTGCCTGCACAAGATGGGTATGTGGCTTACCAACAGCTAAACAATACTATCTAAACATGTAATGAACTATACTATCAATCCTAAGCAAGCTAACAGACCAAACCACTGAAAAATGAGAAGACTCTCACAAGGAAATGGTGGCCATTTGCCTCAGCACAAGCTATGTATTTATAGCATTTGCAAACACCAGAAGGCAAGTTCAAATTGAACTCTCCTACTATTAAACAAAGATAAATCACTGTTCAGTCAATGGCAAAAACATAAATACAAGCTTAAGTCGGCAAAGAAAAGTTGGTAAAAGTTGATATTTCACGCGGGTCGCGTCAAAAGAACGCTCGAAAATGCGCACAGACCGCCGCCCGCGCAGGGGCGGCGGTTAGCAGAGGACCGCCTCCCTGATCAGGGAGGCGGTCACGAGACCGCCCAGGCGGCGGCGGTTTCGCCACCAAGGCCAAGAAGCCAAAGAAAGAAAAGAGAGGAAAGCATTGCTCTTCTCTTTGTTGAGTAACCCTTTTAGAACAAGTTTATGTCGACTTCAAATGGTTGTTTCAAGACTTTACTTATGTTGTAAAGATAAAGAGATGCTCGATGCGAGCAATTATTAAGCAACCATATATTCACGCAAGTAATAAGGTTCAAAACAGATACTTCACCTTAGCTCGCATTAGAGGATCATATTTTTTCCCAACATGGCTCAAAACTTGCTTGATCTAACAATATTCAACTAAAAAGGACTCAACACCATCCTACCTTTCTTACGCCTTCACTTGCATTTGATTCAATCATCAAACTTATATTAGTTTCATGTAATTCCATTTAGACTCACCTTTCATAAACTTTGTCAACTTTTAGCTCTTTAGTGCCTTGTCTAAGAATGCAATTTTCACTCTTAAGCCTCTCCAAAGCTCCTCGTCTCAGTTCCTCTACTTACACACCTCATAACATAGTTAGGATGACCAAAAATGAACTTAAACAAACCAAAATCACATAACTCCCTTTGTTTGTTAAACTGTCCTATTATCCCCTTAAGACAAGGTAGTTTTCTACATTCATGGATAGAAGAAACTACAGCTTACCCGTAAGATCCTTTAAACTTCCTTAGTTCTCTTTTTGTCACCCCTAAGGTGCACCCCAAATTCGATGATCCAATTCTTCCACCTTCTCTCCTTATCCCACTTTCTCTTCTCAATCTCACAAACCCTCACCTAGGTCTTATATAGACAATTTTCATGCATAACTTTTATTGTTGATGGCTTCAAGTTAGAATGAGTGGATATCAAGGAACCCATTTTAATCTTCTATCATTGTATAAATTTTCATGACTTAACCCTATAGGAACAAACAACTTATTTTGTACAGCTCCTCATAATTAGGCTTCACAGACTATGCACATTATTATAAGGAATGACAAGCATAAATCTTGTTTCCATTGATGAAAGCCCCAAATTACTTCTCTAATAATCAGGGCACACCTCCATAGTCATTTCTTTTTATTTCTAAATTGAGACTCCTGGGTTAAGGGTTTTGACACATAATTCCCGTTGAGACTCTAGTTATGTCATTATACATGCCCGAGTACATTAAAAGGCTTACAAGAATGATTATAATTGCTTTCAAGGATTAATACTTGGCTTATATGTCCATGTTCAATCCCTCTAGAGGTTTAATTTACCATTATTATCCCACTACCAAGGATTCTTCATCAATCACGAAGTTTTGGCTTTACATATATACCTAAAACAAGGCGTATGCTTCATTCACACTAGAATTTTGGATTCTAAGGCTCACTTTGTAGACACATATATGTCTTCTTTGTTTAATATGCACATCCTAAAATCACTCTTAGGTTCTTCTATCATTCCAAAACTCATTTTTATGACAAAATAAGTAATTTGTTGCTCAATATGAAACTCAATCACATAATAGATTGCTATTTTATCAACTTGCTACAAATTATCCCCAATGAAATTACTTCTATTGCATGCAATGAAATTTCAATCACCTCTAACATGAGTTTTGATATCCACAAGTCTCCTCATTTAATTTCAAAACAAGCACAATAGGCACTAGAGTTCACAATCTTGTTACAATCCTATCAAACACCTTCTTATGTCATTCATCAAAACAGGGATCAATCTTCCATGTCAACTTGGAATAAAGAACAAACAAAGCTCATTATCAATCACACAATCAACTCACATATGATTTGAAAGGATAAAGTCATGGATTCTTGATGTGAACTTAGAAACATACTTGCAAGACAAGCTATACACAAAACAAAGACAAATATACATGTTCAACTATCAAACTTCATACAAAATACTTTATTATTCTTCACTTCATAGCTCTCCCCATCCTCCATATGAGGAATGAGATTCCAAATTTCTACCACACTCCCTATACTTGAATCCCAACACGCATGAAAATCCTACTTACACTTCTACCTAACCTACAAGCCATACAATCATTCATAACTGATATTCTATGACTCTTCAACTTCCCTTTTGCTTTTAGATGCATAACTGCCACTTTTACACTAACTCAATTTTTTTTTATGATTCACTCCCACATAGAGACTCATTACACAATCTATACCCTAAAAAGACACTTAAAAACACATTAAAAAACATCTAACACTCTTTGATAGGCCTTCATAGTTGAATTGCACTTTTGGAGGGAAAAGCTCTGATTTGAAATTCAAATTCTCTCAATCCTAATTATCTCTTTCTCATGACTCCACATGCCCAGTTTGACCTCAATAACCTTATAACAATGGAAATTGCATTGTTTGGTGTCACTTGAAGATGCCCCTACATCATACTCCCAAGGGGGAGAAATTTGAGCTCAATCTTCTTTTTCTTCTTCCAATTTCTTCTCTTTCCTGACTTCATCTTCTTCCTTTTTTCGAGTTCTCAGTCTTCTCTCTCTTAGCTTTGTCTTCTTCACTCCTTCCTTGTTTTCTTTGGATTCAATTTCTTTCCCTTTATCTTTACTTATATTCTTGTTTGTCTCTTTCACTTTCAGCTACCTCAAGAAATCAAGTTCTTCTTTATCTTCTTCATTCCATATCTTGCTCAAATCTGGTTCAACTTATTCCTCATGGTTCCCCTACCTTTGCTCATCCATGTCATGTTTTTCACCTGCACAAACAAAGCTAAAATCCACCTTAGTTTGCAAAAATAGGACTACTAGTCCCTTCCTTGTCTTCTCTTCTTGTCAACTTTCTATCTTCATTCACTTGTTGCTCTTTCTCTGCTAAGAGCATTGTATCTTCTTTGCAAAGCATCATATTCTTGCTTGTTTTCTTCACCTTGAATCTTCATTTCACCTTCATCTTCATTGGTCCTTGTTTCTCTAACATTTTCCTTAGCTTTCACCTCATCTTCTCCACTTATCCAGCTCCACATGCTTGTGAGATCTCTCCATGATCTTCTCATCACACTAACTGTTGCATTTTCACTCTTGATTGATTCACAGTGAGCTTGAACTTGCCCACAAACTTCTTCCTCTATCTTTTCTTCACTCTTGTTCTCTATCTCTTCATCCAAGGCATCATTTCACACCTCTTCTTCTTTTCTTTGTGTACCTTCATTCATCCATTCAAATACACTATAAGTTTTTTTTTAAAAAGGAGGCCCTTGAGCCTCTTAGGAAGCTCTGTTAATGATATATTTTCCTTCACCACTCTACTGCTCCTCTTTTCCACTTCCTTGTTCTTCTTCAAGACAAGCTAAGAATATTGAAATTACCCCTTCTTCATCCAAATTTTGAGTTTCCTCGTGTACAACTTGCTTGACCACTTCTTGCTCTTGTTTCCTCATCCTTCTCTTTATCTTCTTTATCTCTTTCTCTTCCCTCTTTATCATCTTTCTCAGCTTCTCCTTTTGTATCTTCTTTATAAGTAGCTTTAGAGGCCACTTAACACCCCTCTTCATCTCAAACACAATTGTATTGCCTCCTTTCTCCATGCTTGTAGCTTCTATCATTTCTCCTAACCTCTTCACATCCTCCTTAAGCTCCTTGAGCTCTTGTTCAAACCACAACTCTTGCTTTCTTGCCAACTCTCTCTTCTTTTATTCCTTTCTTTCTTTCTTTTTCCTCTCTCACATTTTTCATCAAATTTTATATTTCTTCCATCAACCTCGTTTTGATACCAATTGATGTAGAGTAATTGTTAGGAACCATATATTCACTCAACTAATAAGGTTCAAAACAAATTCTTCACCTTAGCTCTGCATTAGAGGATCATACTTTGGCCTAACATGGCTCAAAACTTGCTTGATATGACAATATTCAACTAGAAATGACTCAACACCATCCTAACTTGCTTACACCTTCACTTGAATCTGATTCAATAATCAAACTTATATTAGTTTCATGCAATTTCATTTGGACTCACCTTTCATGAACTTTGTCAACTTTTAGCTCTTTGGTGCCTTGTCTAAGAATGCAATTTTCACTCTTAAGCCTCTCCAATGCTCCTTGTCTCGGTTCCTCTACTTACACACCTTAGAACATAGTTAGGATGACAACAAAATGAAATTAAACAAACCAAAATCACATAACTCCCTTTTTTTTTTCAAACTGTCTTATTATCCCCTTAAGACAAGGTAGTTTGTTACATTTGTGGATAGAAGAAACTACAAGTACCAAAAAGATCCTTTAAAATTCCTTAGTACTCTTTTCTCACCCCTAAGTGCACCCAAAATTTGATGATCCAATTCTTCCACCTTCTCTCCTTATCCCACTTTCTATTCTCAAGCTCACAAACCTCAACTAGGTCTTAGATAGACAATTATGTCAGTGCATAAATTTTATTGTAGATGGATTCAAGCTAGAATGAGTGGATATCTAGACACCCATTTTGATCTTCTATCAGTGTATAAAATTTAAAGTCTTAACACTAAAGGAACAAGTGACTTCCTTTGTAAATCTCCCCTCACAATTAGGCTTCACAGACTATGCGCTCTGCTTACATGGAGGATTGTTAACCATATATCTTGTTTCCATCGATGAAAGCCCCAAATTCCTTCTCTAACAATTTGGGTACACCTCCATAGTCATTTCTTTTGATTTCTAAAGTGAGACTCTGGGTTAAGGGTTTTAACACACACTTCCCTTAAAAACCCTAAATTATGTCAGATATACGTGCCCGAGTACATTCAAAGGCTTACAAGAATGATTATAGTTGTTTTAAAGGCTTGATACTAAGCTTGATTTCCATGTTCACCCCCTCTGAGAGTCGGGTTCACCAATATTATCCCACTACTAAGGCTTCTTCATCAATCACGAAGTTTTGGGTTTGCATGTATACCTAAAACCAGTGTATGCTTCATTCACACTGGAATTTTGGATCCTAAGGCTCAATGTAGACACGTATCCCTCTTCCTTATTTAACATTCACCTCCCCGTAATCACTCTTAGGTTCTTCTAACATTCTAAAACTCATTTTCATGATAGAATAAGTAAGATCTTTCTCAATATGAAACTCACCACAAAATAGATTGACTATTTTGTCAACTCTCTATAGAATATCCCCAAAGAAATTACTTCTATTGCATGCAATGAAATTTCACTCACCTCTAACATGAGTTTTGATGTCCACAAGTCTCCTCATTGAAGTTCAAAACAAACACATTAGGCACTAGAGTTCACAGTCTTGTTATAATCCTATCAAACACCCGCTTATGCCATTCATCTAACAGGGGTTGAATCTTCCATGTCAACTTGGAATAAAGCAAAAAAATCTCATTATTAGTCACACGGTCAACTCACATATGATTTTAAAGGATAAAGTAATGGATTCTTGATGTAAACTCATAAACATACTTACGAGACAAGATATACACAAAACAAAGACAAGTATACATGTTCAACTAGAAAACTTAATACAAAATACTCTATTCTTCTTCGCTTCATAGATCTTCTCATCCTCCATATGAGGAATGAGCTTCCAAGCTAGTACCACGATCCATATGCTCAAATTTCAACATGCATGTAACTCCTACTTACACTTATACGTAACTTACAAGTCTCATAATCAAACATAACGATATTCTACGACTCTTCAACTTCCTTTTGCTTCTAGATGCATAACTCGCCACTTTTACACTAACTCAAGCATTTTTAATGATTCACTCCCACACAAAGACTTCTTACACACTCTATTTCCTAACAAGACACTTAAAAACACCTTAAAAACACTTAACACTCTTTGATATGCCTTCATATCTGAATTACACTTTTGGAGGAAAACTCCAATTTGAAATTTAAATTCTCTCACTTCTATTTCTCTCTTTCTCATGATTCCACATGCCCAGTTTGACGTCAATAACCTTATAACCATGGAGATCGCATTGTTTTTGTCACCTAAAGATGCCCGTGCATCATGCTCTTCCATTTGTACTTTGAAGGATTCCTACATCTCAATGATAAGAGTGACATATTATATGTTACAAGTTCAAATGAGGGTTTAAAGGTTTCCTATTGGGATTTTGATGTGATTCATTATGTTGCTGCATCCACACCTCATTGATGTATATTATCATTCCTCTAAGAGGATCTCTCTTTTTGAAGGTGGCTCTTCACGTATATAGTATAAACTCATTTGATTATGATTGAAACCTTATACTCATTTGAGCTCATGGAAGTAGCTTAAATTTTGGAATAAATGTTTTGTGGCATGAATTAGGTCATTAGGACTTGTATTTAGGGACTTCCTTATCATATAAATAAAATATTGTTCAAATTCATATATGCATGTTTAAAGTCTCTCATTGACAAATATTGTATATACTCTCATGTTTTATACTACTATGTGGTTATTCAATAAATATACAGTCTCGTGGGCTATGAATGAAAGTTGTTAGAGTAATTATCTGAAAATTGATCTATGACTATACCCTTTTTTGTTATACATGAGTTATGAGGTAAATTCATTAATTAGATCTCAATATGTGATTTTTATAATAACAATTAAAAACTATTATCCACTTTTTTATTGATGCACCATCAGTAATCTTGGTATACTATAACCCTAACTATTTGTTGGAATAGTATATTTAACCGCCCATGTTACTCTAACTACCATATTATTTTCTTGAAAAATGATTCAAATATTTTTGGTTTAAGACAAAAGTGATGTAATTTCAGCGGATTCTATGAAATATCTCTTAACTTTACAACTTATGTGTGTTCTAATGTTAATGAATAGTAGGTCACTCGTTATCTTTCTTCTTATATGACATATTGTCTACACTAGTTTGTTAAGGAACATGAACTCAATAATGAATTTTACATGCGAATGTAAAGAAACATATATGAAGAGAATTTGATCTGATAAGCAAATACAAGAGAAGAAATACTTAACAAAATATTCAAGATAAATAGAAATGAAAATGATATACACAAGATAACACAAGATTTATCTTGGGAAACCCTTTCAAGAAAAAACCTAATGCAAAAACTTCTCTTTCTTATTGCATTAACTTAACCATTTACAATACAATAATGTACTTCCAAGTTCTGCTCTACCCTACTGCATGTCTAGCTATATGTAAGCACATCAATAGGTAACCATCAAAGTGGTTTTATAATACAATGGGTACCAAAACCATGGGCTAAGAAAACAACCCATAATGGTTCCCCATAAATCATGGGTTTTGACACCACCCATATACATGTATAGATAAAAAACCACATATCTATACTCCCAAAAATGTGTTAGATCGATTTTATGTCCAATATTGTAAAATCAATATGTCTAATTTGTAAATACCTTCAATCACTCCTCCCTCATAACCAATCCTTATAGATAAATTGATCACATATTTTGTTGGCAAGACTAGTCATATCTCCGATCCATCTACACCTCCTTCCATTGTGCCACTTATAGATGCATTTATAGATGCATTTACTCAGTGCCTCCTTCATCTTCTACTTGACATCTATAGTCACTAAATTACACACTTACTAGTACATCTAACTTCTAAATACTTCATTTATATGCATGGTTCATAAGCAAGAGAATTACTCATTAACACCCTTTTACTTGGATTTGAAATTACTTTTAGACCACCTGTTACTTTGACAAGAGCACCTATGTTCTCTTTGTCTCTTTTTCTGATCTTTTGAATGCTACTTATTTCTTGTCTTCTTTTATCACTCTTTGTCATCCTTTCACTTGTTAATGACGAAACTTAAACAAAGGAATCATATATATATATATATATATATATATATATATATATATATATATATATATATATGTATGTATGTATGTATGTATGTATGTATGTATGTATGTATGTATGTATGTACGTATGTACGTATATGTATCTCGTATGCGTATTCGTATATGTATATATACATGTCTTATTTAACCTCATTAAGGGGAAAACATTCAAGAGGCACATACTATTACAAGGAGCTAATATTTTCTATCTACTACACCAAGGATTTTATACTTCACTACATAAGAGGGTTTATTATGAATTCCATACCACACATTTGCATTGGGACAAAGTAGTTGTAGCACCTTATCTTCTTATGTGGATGACACTAGGGCATCCTAGCTCAAGGGACACTATTTTAATCACATATACACAATAATTACATAGAGTCTAAAATGTAGTGCAACGCTCGGTGACAATCACATTAGGGTGATCATGAGGTCATTCGACTCAAGCATATGAATATTTTTATTCATCTAATGTGTGCTTGAGTATTGTATATGTAGTTAGGGTTTATTTTATAGGTACAAGTGTGACACATCAAATATAATGCAACCTACAATGAATAAGGAGTGACACCAAGTGAAACAGAAAGAACTAGATCCTGAGTCATTCCGCAAACACCGGTACCCAGATCGGACTCTAGTGCCCAAAGCGTCCCTGTCTCGTTCTAGTTGGTTTTATTATGTTAGTCTCTAGAATATAGTTTTAGACACGAGCTTGCATAGCCTAGAATATATTCTTTCATATCGGTCTCTAGTCGAGAATCAGTTTAGACCTACATATACAAGTTGAGTCATTCTCCAAACCCTATATATCACTCTTGCTTGTATTTCCTTTGCTTGATCTTGCTTATTTACATATTTATCTATTTGATGAACAAATTCATTACATTAAATTTAATTTTGTTAAATCAACATCTTGCAGGGATACAAATACCTTTTGCCTTTTGGATGATGTTATTCATAAACATAATGCAACTAGCTATTTTACAAATTGTGACGATGATCCCATTGGACTTATTAATGAGAATCCACATCAACTAAATTTCAATCCAATTGATGAGGATGCATCTATGTTTCTTTATCTCTTTATCTCCACTAGATCTGGGAATTATCAAATTAATTCCACTCTATTTGATATTATTTCTCATGAAAATAGTGCCTCTGGATAATACTAGTTCTGATCCAATTCGAGGTAGCCAATGCATTGGATACCGCACCACTATTAAATCTATCATAATCCTTGTCCACCTTGATACACACGCATGATCTCTCTATCTATCTTAATCAATCAAGGTTTCTATATTTTGCCTTCTAAATATCATCGTTCTACTAAAAACTTTCTCAACATCACGAAAACCCTTGTTGTGACTATCATCGTGTTTCTGACATGCCATAGATCAATGTGAGGCCTTAATCAACACAATCAAAAATTTCAAGGCATATGGACATATCATTATGTTGCATTCTCACCTCTTGAGCAATCACATTTTGGCGTCATGCAGGCATCAAGTCCACAACCATGCAAGTTGAATCCTTTACTACCACCATATACATTCATGGACGATATTGGCCGCATGTACTACTAAATTTACATACACACAACAACATTTGTACCTATGAGGATTTTCATACTTTAGGGGTCATGTCATTTAATATTACACCCACTCTCATGCATTCAATTGATTTTTAAGGTTACATCATGCTCATGTTTTCTTTTGGCCTATGTGTTATCGCCACTAAGGTTTGAGTCACTCTTGATCCCCAACCCACACCGTTGGCTTTTAGTTGATCTTGGTTACAACACATATCTGACACTCTTGATGAACATAATACTCAAATCACCTTTCCACTACTCAATGACATGGTTACTATTTATAATTAAGATTTCTCTAATTATAAACCTAAATGACACACTAGAGTCATGTCAAGAGGATCAAGGCCCTCCTTATAGAGATGAAGAATACATTATGGCACTAACTCATTTTTGTGAGACTGGGTTCTTCCTTGGACCTTGTTGTGGAAAACGTAACAATATGGCTGACTCATGACCTTTCGGGTTTGAACTCGACACACATGATCCCCTTGATAACACTCGGTAGATTTTTGTTACCCCTCTTTCTACATATAGCTAAATATTTCAAAATCCAAAAACATTGATATAATTTCAAAATACATTCAAATATTTGCAAAAATACAAAATCAAGACCTGTACACTTAACTTGAGTTGTTAACACTTTACATTATGCATGTTGTTTGCCAGATTTTGATAGATGGCATATATCTTTACTCTTTACATTCATGTGTTCACATGGTATTTTGAGATTGATGCGAATACGTAGATCGATACATGTTAATAGGAAACACCATGACTACTTACATTATTATCTTGGGGGCATACCTCCACATTGTACAAGTGTTATTATTTCATTATAGTTCCTTTCTACTTCCTTATTATGCTTGATTACATATATTGTGTACTTGTTATTTTCAAACTAATAGGACTAACACATGTGTCTTGTGCAACATTGACACCTCTTGCTTCATATATCTTTTGTCACTTGCTTTCATCACATTCTAACATTCATATTTTAATACATGTTTTTAGTTGTGTGTGTTATTATTTATTTGTCTCCTTACTTGTGGTATGAGTTCCTTCGTTGTCTTGTGACATCACATGTGTCCCATGTTTGTGGATTTATCCCTTTTTTTTCATGACATTGTTTACGAGCCCAAAGGACTTGATTGTCTTGTGATACCATGTCGCGTGTCCCATGTTTGTGGTTTTGTGCCTTTTGTGTGACATTGATTGTGTACTATTGTATCTAATTGCATTATTGCCTTATCTTTGCACTTGTTTTCCAATACATGCCTTATTACTATCATTGCTCTTGTTTTTATTGTTTTTTCGTTGTACGTCATGGTTTCCACCATGTGCACCCCCCTCTACAGGTTTGGGATCACATCACTAGTGGCCACCATTACATGCCTTCTATGTGTTCCTACATAGATTATCAAACTTATCAAACATGGCTACACATTCATTCTTTTGAGTTGAATGCTCAAATGTTTTATCACACATGCCTCAAAGGGGACATTTATCTAATTATATTCTACACCTACAACAAACATAGACAAAAATTTAGCTCTATACATAGATAGATACAAGTTATAAGTAATCATAAATATGATCAAACACAAAAATTCAAAAATATCGCATGGGGTCAAAAACATACAAATTGGTTAGGACCGTATGATAATTATGACCCTTTCACACAATTTTTTCTAGGGGCAGTTACACCAAATTTCTTAGCAAGATCATATTTTACCTTCATACACTACTTCTTGGCACAAGTTCATATTCATTTGATTCAGTTTAGATTAAAACAAGGGGCATGAAGTACTTCACTCCTTCACCACGTCACTTGGTTTTAATTACACTATTAAGGACTTGGGGGCATGTGACTCTTTTCTTCATCTAAATTTTAGTACATTACAATTTTATTCAATTGTGTGGCACATGGGAAGGGCATGGAGGCACTTGTTCTCTTTTTTCTACTATGTGTCTTTATTTGCAAAATTGATCCTAGATCCATCTTTAACAAAGTGTGGTGCATGGGTTACGTAAAGTATCAAAGCAACTAAGTTCTTTGTGGTTAGTCTTTGCTTGCCTCTTACATTTAAAGGGGAAGATATCAAAGTTGTTGAATGGATTTGATACACGGTCTTCTTCCTTTGTAGGGTGGTTTGATACCTCATTCTTATTCTTTTTCTTTTGTACTTCGTGTTGGGTTGCATACACGCAATACTCTGTTTCTCCTCAGCATAATTGGGGAGTGATTACCCCCAATCCTTTGGCAAATTCAAGTATTCTAAATATCTAAGTAAAAGCAAAACACAAGAACTTTTCCCCATAAAAAAATAGGTTTATTACTTCCACATTTTTACATCTCTTTAATTCACTTTATGCAAATGTAAGTTTTACATATTACACTTTATACTTGAGTTCAATTTTCTATTATGGACATTGACTACACTATGTGTTGCAAGTTTCATCATAGAACATGCTAACACCAAACATAATGGGACAACTGCAAAATAAACTTAGAGCAAATAAAAAATGTATCTACACACTCAGGTATATTTTCTTTTAAGCATATAATTTTCATTTCATACTTAAAAGGGGAGAAAACATAGACATTTACATTTGGTACTAATTTACTCTTTGACACTGTTGGTTTTGACAATGCACTCTTCTTTGGATAAACGTGCCCTTTCTATCCCCGTTTAGTACATCATGAGATCTCTTTTCTAACTTTCTTAGTGATACACACTAACATGTCAACAAATTTTGAGAGTTAAATGCACAAAACCCATATACAAACTCCAATTGACAAGATGTTAACTCGATTTTTCATGTTTCTCATACTTGGACAACCGTACATACTTGAGTGAGGAGTTGTTATATGGCCATGATTGATTTTATGGTTTTGTACTAACATATCCTTTATCTTTGATTTCAGTTTCATATTATTCAGTGGGTCCTTTGCTCCTATAGGTTGACATTTACAATAATTTACCTTCAAAGCCATATACTGCAAGTATAGACTCTCTCATTTACATAATTAAAATCATATGGCACTACATTGACATACTCTCTTACAACACTTATAAAAGACACCCAAGGCTCCTTAAATCTCACTAAAGCTCATGCACATTCATTAAGGCGAAATTGTTACGGGTTTGAAGCATCATCATACCGGTCATAAGCCAAGTTATATCATTCAAGCACTCAAAAATCCCTCTTCCAAGCATTTTAATAAGATTCAAACTCAAGTCAAGTTTTGTAAAAAAAAAAATTAATTGCATTCATTTAGATATCACATGCTAGGTGGAGAATGACGTGTGGTTTGAGGCCTCTTTGAAGTAGTGCCAATGTTAGTGGTGCATGAGGTTTCCCACAACCCAACTAATGTTTGTTTTACAGTGTCTCCTACATATGGATAGGGTTTGAGATCTTATTAAAAATATTCATATTGCTTTCGAATATGATCAATAATTAAGGTTTGATAATGATAGACATTTCTAGGCAGGAGACTCTCTCGAAAGTCGTAGAACAATTAAGTAGGGTCAAGACTATAAAGACGGTCATGGCGAGTTATATGGTCCCGCCCTAATCCAGCTTTCCATCACAGTTATAGAAAAATGAAGCATCGTCAGTTTATATTGCCTAATTCCAACGATCTGTACATCCAAAACTTCACGAAATCATTTGTAATCAACTAAGTGCACTCATCCTCTTATATTTTTAACTTGTAGCATATCTTCTAAGCATGAATGTGTTGTTATGGTATTATACAATTAATGTTGGAAGTATAACCTCCTGTATCTACCCTTTGCATCCTTAGTGTACTTAACTCTCTAAACTTAGATTCTTAATCTAAAAGGGTGTAAAACAGGGGGCATTAGGAGGAAATTATGTCAAATTAGGGAATTTAGGGTAAATTATGTCAAAATAGGGGAAAGGGTGTTGTATTAGGGTGTTGTATTGGGGTTTCACATTAGGGTGTTAAATCGGGGTGTCAAATGAGGGTGTCGTATTAGAGTGTTAAATGAGGGTGATGCATTAGGGTTTTGTGCCAAGTTGCCATATTAAGGTGTCAAATTTGAGGAAATTTTGTCAAATTAGGGTAAACACTGTCAAATTAGAGTAAATTAGGTCAAAATAAGGGAAACTACATCAAATTAGGGGAAAATATGTCAAATTATGGAAAATAGGGTAAATTATGTCGAATTAGGTCAAATTAGTAAAAAGGGTGTTGCATTACGGTGTCATGTTAGATTGTCATATTAGGGTGTTGAATTAGTGTTTAGGTTGATGTCATGTTTATGTTTAGGGCACATTAGGTCAAATCAGGTGACATGAGGGTAAACTGTGTCAAATTGGAGGAAATTAGTTCAATTTATGGGAAAGTAGGTCGATTAGGGTAAATTATGTCAATTAACTAAATTGGGTCTAATTAAGGGAAAATGTGTCAGTTGCTTTATGGTGTCATATAATTAGGTGCCACTTTTATTTGTGTTTGTGTTTGGGGTATCACATTAGAGTGTTGCATTGGGGCGTCACATTAAATTAGGCGTATCCATTACACATTCATGTTAGGAAACTATATGTTAGTGCTCACATTATTATTTTTGCGAGTTTGTAATAACATGATAATTATTCATAAGTGGTTAGTTGGTATATATGTTTAATTATAATAAACCTATTATTAGTGGTGGTTATTTCATAGTGATATTGTTAGGTAAAAAACAATAGTTTACATAAGTAGGTTTGATATTGTATCTATATCGGGTTATTTGTTATTCCTACTTCCTATTTTATAGGAAGTAGTTTATCTAATATTGTGGCTTTATAATAGTCTGTGAATGTAATTCATTTTAAGCTGAATAGAAGATCTTTGTATGTGTTAAATCTGCGTATAAGATCTTCATATACCAAACATTAGTATCGGGCGTCGATGGTCACGTCCCCTATGAATAATGAGTCTTAAGAAAAATTACGGTTCCTTTGTTTCGTTCTAAGAGCTTTCAATCGCCATACAATGTGTATCTTCCATCTGGTCATCAGATTTGAGTGTGTTCTTATTCTTCTTTGCACAAGTCATCAATTGAAAGAATGTCTCTATGGCGTATTTGAGGCTCAAGTGCAATCGAACTCGATGAAACATCCAAAGGATCGATTGGGTGTTTGACATTTGTCATCGGTGATACCAAATTCTTGACCTCCGGCATTGCACCGCCACCTCACTGCCACCTCAGCGCCACGTGGACGATCCGCGTCAGTGAAGATATCGAAAAAGTCGGATTAATTGCATGGGACCAAGTGTTGTCCACTCGCCGCGCCAGTTGTTGTCCGGGCTACCGCCATGCATTGAATGCTCACCCACCAGCCGTTAATGTGGGCGGGTAGGTTTATGGAGATGGTCACCGCCAAATCGGGCCATGGCATTTCGTGGGAAATGGAGAGGGAGCTCGTTCAGTCTGGTTTTTCACCTGTTCTGTGGCAGAGCTCGAGCGACCATTTCGTGGTGTCTTGCAGACCGGTGGGTGCGTGCGTTTTCTCCACTCCTGATCGACTTCGTCCTCGGCATTGGCTCGGCCTGCTAAGAAGATGAGAAGAAAAGGCAGAGGTGAGAGGGTTCTCACTCAGGCGATGATCCTTAGTGTTTTTAAACACTGTACTACTATGGAAATTTTGCTTTACTACGTGCAGAAGTTTTACGATTTTGCTGTGCTGTTATGATATGGCTTTGGATTATTTGTTCTTGTAACTTCTTTTGACATGATTGTACTGTGTTTTGTTACTTAAAATGCCTTTACTTAAAATTTAAGGACAGTGTTTTGCATTGGTTGGTCCAGAGTTTTCTTGCTCCTCCAAAATGTCTTTCTTTTTCGGCTTTTTTTTGTTCTTCTTCTGGTGCTTTTTGGCCTTGTGTGGGTGGTGACGTTAAACAGTGATAGAATTTGGTTTAAGACGGATGAATGGTGAAGAATACGCGCAGGGTTAGACAGATAGTGCCTAGGTACTTCAGAACACCCATTAAATCTTTTTGTATATATTTCTGGTTTACTTCAAAAAAAAGCGAAATTTTTATTTTCGTCTGTCTTTGGATTTGATGCCGTAAATCAGATAGACGAGTGAAGTATTTTTTTTTTTCAATCTGGGCATTTAGTTTTTGGGCGTGTGAAAATATGGGTCGAAGTTGTGACTTAATGCCTGTATTTTTATCACAGGATTTTTCGTGGCTTGCATTGCCAACTCAAAATTTAAGGTGTTGGTATAATAGATACGAGTTTGATTAGATTTTGGAGTAAGATATGTAATTTTTAATTTTTTTTATTAACTAGCATAGCATTAACCCTTGCCGACATTAAGATATGTTCTTGAATGACTTATGGACAATTGATTTTATGAAGCAATGCATACTTAAATTAAGATATACATTATGTTTTGTATCTTTCGTATTATTTATCACTTTTTGATGACTCATGTATATGGATGAAATATTTGTTTTAGATATTCTATTTATTCTTGTCTTTATTAATCACATACATATACATGATGTTTTGGTTGATCTACATAACAAGGGAAATGTATGCTCTATCACGCTATTTAAATTTCTTGGCATTTCTACACAAAATCTTGCATTTGATACCTAGAATCCTTGTTACCGTGTATAACTCTACCTATCACTACTCTAGTTTCATTCTCGGTTGTTACTAATCTTAGCTCTGGTGCATTACGTTTAAGTTTCCCTTGGCTGCATGCTCTTAGGGATATTCCGTCATTCATTCATCAAAGTGTCAAATTTATTCATAATTAGCAATTTTGTTGGTAGTAATTTTGTTGCTGATACAATTTTGCTAGATGTATTCACAGAAGTCTTCCTATGTAGTCTCTAAAGTTATATAGTGCAATATAAATTTCTGCTTCACCTCTTAGTGTATCCAATTGTTGTCTTTCTATATCGTACCCAATACTAACTAAGATATTGAACATGTGCCCGCATAACAATGCTTATTACCCCATATGATGATGGTAGTAATTTTGTTGGTGATACAATTTTGCTAGATGTATTCACCGAAGTCTTCCTATGTAGTCTCTAAAGTTATATAGTGCAATATAAATTTCTGCTTCACCTCTTAGTGTATCCAATTGTTGTCTTTCTGTATCAGTACCCAATACTAACTAAGATATTGAACATGTGCCCGCAAACAATGCTTATTACCCCATATGATGATGGTAGTAATTTTGTTGGTGATACAATTTTGCTAGATGTATTCACCGAAGTCTTCCTATGTAGTCTCTAAAGTTATATAGTGCAATAGTAATTTCTGCTTCACCTCTTAGTGTATCCAATTGTTTTCTTTTTGTATCAGTACCCAATACTAACTAAGATATTGAACATGTGCCCGCAAACAATGCTTATTACCCCATATGATGATGGTAGTAATTTTTTTGGAAAGTCTTGAGAAATGACTTGTTGAAGTGATTGTAATAGATATGATGTGCATACAATGAAAATATTACTTAATGAATAGTTGACTGTATAGACTTGGTTTTTGTACACTTGTATATAAATTAATATATATTTTTTAGTTCTATCAATGAATAAGAGAATATTGATTAATATAGACTTGGTTCTTAAGACTTGTTTGCATCTTTCAGATGACAATTACAAATGTTCTATTATTGTCTGATTCCAAAAGATCCACCAAGCACATTAAAACAATTTTAAGGTTCTAGTCAGTTCAAATCCCTACGAACTCTGTAATAACTTCAACGATTCTACGCATTTAAAGATAAAGGCTTACTACTGCAACTAGTCCTTTGAGTTCATCTATATCAATTTTCTTTCCATTCAATCTCTTATAAGTGTGAATCTTGATATCAACTATGTTCTTCTGATAGTTGAATTTCAAAAGAGCAAGAATGTAAATTCATATTCTACTGTATTAATACTGTATATTAAGCCAATACCCATATTTTTCAATATTCTCTCCCTCGATCGAAATATTTAGCCCTTGCTAAATCTTTTTCAATCCTTATTTGTAACTAATCTTCTCTAACAATCTCATTTCAATGTTCTTGGAACTCAAAAATTCTGATCATATTGTTTCCTACACCAATTCCAATACTCTCTTTCGTTTCCAATGAGTCAGTAAATGTCTCTATTTTTTAGTATTTTGTTATTAGTATGTTTTTATATTAAGCAATGGTATGCTTTTATATTCAACAATAATATGTTATTAATTCAGTAATGAACTCTGGTTCTTTGCGTTTCTTGGTATTTGATTCTTGGATCTTCTCAATATCAGTTTGTAGTTTTTGTCTAATTATAACATCCCTTTATGTCAATTCTTGTTCAATATTTCTATTGTTTGAAGAATCGTACTTAGGCGGTGATGGTAAGATTCCCCTAATTTAGTTCTATCAATGAATAAGAGAATATTGATCAATTTAAAAACTGTCTTATTCAACATTTCATGCTTCCATGTTTAATTAATAATGATAGGGGAGAAAACGGTTGGGTTGTATTAACTTCACATATCAACATTAAAGTACTTTCATGCTTCATGCTTCCATGTTTAAATGTCTTTCTTTCTATGGAATTTTATAGTGTTTATTTTCAGTGTTTGCAGCAACAAATGTAATTTGTTTTCTGTTTTGGGTTGCAAAAATTATATGTTTTAGGTGGCAAAAATTATATGTTTTGGGATCTGAATGCATGTGGGAGATTGTTAGGCTACGTGATTTGCATGCTTGAGTGGGGAAAGGAACTGAATAAACTTTTACTACATCTGATTTGCATTACACACATTCGGCCTCCAAATTTCCTTCATCTCAGAGTTTCAGCAAAATGAACTTTTTAGTGTTTATATAGAAACAACAGGAACTTTAATGAAGATATCTAGTAATTTCTGCTTCACCTCTTAGTGTATCCAATTGTTTTCTTTTTGTATCAGTACCCAATTGTTTTCTAAAAAACTTAGCAGCATTACCTCATCATTGGACTTAAAGTAATCTATTTTCTAATACCCAAGTACCCCTTTAAGCAATTTCTAGGTCTAATTATAGACAGATTTACAGGTCTACTTACCCCTTTAAGCAATTTCTAGGTCTAATTATAGGCATTACCACTCTCTGTTACTGCCATTT
This sequence comes from Taxus wallichiana var. yunnanensis, assembly GCA_018340775.1. Lineage (NCBI taxonomy): Eukaryota > Viridiplantae > Streptophyta > Pinopsida > Cupressales > Taxaceae > Taxus > Taxus wallichiana. The sequence goes on from CM031243.1 coordinate 549,734,704, forward strand.
ACATTGTTTTCTGTTGTAATTGCTCGCTTCTGTATTAGCGTTCTCTCGATCTTGAGTCTAAATGTTTGAAGTGTCTTCCATGGTTCATATATACATGTTGCTCCCAAGGGCTGCATTGCTGTAACGCATTGCACCGGTTGTAGTGCACCCTATCTTTGCACAGTCATTGCACCACGTCACTGCCACCTGGTCGAGTAAAAACACCACGCCATTCGCCACGCCAGTTGTTGTCCGGCTACCGCCATGCATTGAATGCTCACCCACCAGCCGTTAATGTGCGCGGGTAGGTTTATGGAGATGGTCACCGCCAAATCGGGCCATGGCATTTCGTGGGAAATGGAGAGGGAGCTCGTTCAGTCTGGTTTTTCACCTGTTCTGTTGCAGAGCTCGAGCGACCATTTCGTGGTATCTTGCAGACCGGTGGGTGCGTGCGTTTTCTCCACTCCTGACCGACTTCGTCCTCGGCATTGGCTCGGCCTGCTAAGAAGATGAGAAGAAAAGGCAGAGATGAGAGGGTTCTCACTCAGGCAATGATCCTTAATGTTTTAAAACACTGCACTATTAAAATAGTTAGCATAATCATACTGATATATTAACATAAGTTTAATTGTATACAAAGTATTCTGATTACATACGCAAAATTAATATGAGTATTCTGATTACACCGCCAAATAGGGTGTAAAATAAAGAGCGTCATCATATTGATATATTAACATAAGTTCAATTGTATACATGGACGCCTGGAAAGTATTCTGATTACATATGCAAAATTAATATGAGTATTCTGATTACACCGCCAAATTGGGTGTAAAATATGGAAGAGCATCATCATACTGATATATTAACATAAGTTTAATTGTATACATGGATGGCTGGAAAGTATTCTGATTACATACGCAAAATTTATATTGCACTATATAACTTTAGAGACTACATAGGAAGGCTTCGGTGAATACATCTAGCAAAATTGTATCACCAACAAAATTACTACCATCATCATATGGGGTAATAAGCATTGTTTGCTGGCACATGTTCAATATCTTAGTTAGTGTAAGTAATATTGCCCTCTTTCTATACTGCTTTTGGATTTTCTTTTCCTGCCGATACAGTGTTTGATTGGCCAACTGAAAAGGGATTTAGAATCCCTTTTGACAGAGCATTTGGTTGCCCAACTGATAAAGGATCTGGTCCCCCTGCTGAAAAAGGATTTGGTTGTCCGCTTGAAAAGGGATTTGCACCTGTTGTTGACAGAGGAGTTGGTTGCCCTGCTGAAGCTTGCATCCATGGTGGCATTGCAAATGAACTACTAGGACTGCTTGAACTTGTACAAAGTAAATGAGGTGATACATACCAAGATGGAACTGTACAAGAGTTATTCATAAGTGATGGAGGTGTTCCAATTTGAGCATAACCTGGAATTTGAATATTTAACATATCTTGAAAAATCCTTCGATTTTCATGATCAGTTGCAGAACTTACACGCATCCTCTTTTCGTATTCCCTTAATTGATTTGCAAGTTCCCTCTCCCTCTTCTCTTGCTCTTTCCTTTGTTGCTTGTGTGCCTTCTCAATCTCTTTCTGTTGCTCCTTAGCTTGCTTCTCCCTTTCTCTTTCAAGCTTCTCCTGCAATCTTTTTTCCTTTTCTGCAAGTCTAGCAACCTTTTTTCTTGTGCGACTTCTTTTTTCCGTAACTTTAGTTTTGCTTGTTCCTCCTTTTTTCTTTCCGCATCAACCAATAGCTCCATGTACTCAAAGTGCGGTCAAAATCTGAATGCCTACTCGGTCTAATAGAACCATCTCGATTTGTTTATGATCTCCCTTGAAGTCGTAGAAAATGGGAAAGTAACGTCTGCGTCCATCTTGGTTTTCAGTCTCTTCAGGGTGTTGAGGTTCATGTGGCATAACTTCTAAGTTAATTTCATTTTCTTGAGCATCCTCTTGAAATTCGACTTCGTCTTGTTCATCCTCATCTCCAACATCTGCATAGTAATGAATTATTGCTTCTTGTTCTAGTCCTTCAGGAAAGGAAGGCAGATTTAAGCTTTGATCTTCTGTGCTGGATGGTAGCTTGTAACCCAAGTTTTTCATGGCATCCTCTAACCATTGTGGCGGGTTAACTTGACTTGGCAAAGACAAATCATTGTTACTTACAAAATCTGAAGACCCCTCCTTATTGTTGATGATGTTACTTGGGTTTCCAAGAGCACCGTTTAGCTCCACTCCATGTGTTGCAGCTGCTTCCATATCATCTCTAGAGTCAACATTTTGCATGAATTGAGTTTCAGGCACCACCTCTTCACTGTCATTTAATTCAGGATTTATTCGTTGAGATAGGCTCAAAATGTTTGTGACAGCATCAACAACTTCCTCACCTTGCATGTCAAATGCCTGGCTGCATGCCATGTCATTTAGGAGAGCATCATAATTCAATGGCCAAATACCAGTTCTTTTGAAACCTGCAATTATGTTAGATGGTGTTTGTGCCTTTTTAAGGCTCTACTTGCAAGCTCAGCAATGTCACTCCTTTTCACATCTGCACATTTGTTCTCTGCCATCCATTTGGACCTCTCAGCTCTAAAATATGTCTTGAAAGGGCTGAACACACTCACGTCAAGAGGTTGCAACTTATGACTAGTATGTGCTAGTAGTGTTATCAAATCAATGCCCAATTTGTTTGCCTCCTCCACAGTTTGTAATGCTACATGGCTGCCATGGCCATCAAATATCAATAGGTGTCTATTATTTGGAGAAACACCGCCTGGTACTGAACGTGCAAAATGACATAGCCAATTTAAAAACAATTCCTTTGTCATCCATGCATTTGGATGTGCAGCCATACATGCTCCAGGTTCACAATTTTTAATGTAATTCTTTATCATTCTCTTTCCCTTGAACAAATAAAATCCTGGGATTGACATACCTGCTGCATTGACACAACACAATATAGTGATCCACTCCCTGCTCTTTGGTATTACCTTTGGGACATTACGACTGCCCCTCTTTGCAATTACACGAACTCCACAATTTCTTCCAGCCTGCAAACCAGTCTCATCACAATTCCAGATTTTATGAGCGCCGTATGAATAGGTTCCATAGATTTTGGCCAAATTATCATAAAATTTGGTTACTATTGCAGGGCGCAAGTTTAAAGCTCTATCCCTGTCAAGTCCCTCAACGGTTCGGATTGCAAGGTCTGGATGACGTTTTCTGAATCCAGCCCACCATGATTTACCAGGAAACCCATCTCTGAAGGGGTTTTGTCTTGTTTCACAAATCTGAGCAACATTTGCCTTTAGCTGCATTAACTCCAAGCCATGACCCATATCAGCCATTTCTTTGCACCATTCAACAATTTCCTCTTCTTCTTCTTCAGTTAGAACTGTTGGAGGACCCCTCCTCTTTGTGTGGGTGAGACCATTTAGCCAATAGTGTAATGATGTGGGTGGAATGGAATACTTCTTTCTTCTGCTCTAACTGAGAACCCATTAAACTCAACATCATCTATCGCCTTTTCCATATCTTCTTTTGTCCAACCTCGGATGACACTAAGCTTCTTTGTTGCAGATGTTCTTTGAACCGAGACAGTGGGTGGGTTTCTACATTCTGGTTCATTACCAGTTGGTGCTGAATTATCCTCTTCATCACTTAAATTATGTGATAATTGTACACCTCTCACTCTTGGCCTCCTTGATCTTCTAGCAATAGCACCTTTTCTCATGGTGTAAATGAAATACCTGATTCACAACATGAAAGATGATTGTTGGAAAAGAAACTATAAATATACCAAAAATGAATGCTGGAATATGCTAGAATATGAATGATTTTGTTTAATTTTTAGGAATTAATTGACTTGTAGTTTTCATTATGACAATGTTGTATAGTTCAACAATGTTGTATATTGCATTTCAGAATTCACTATATTGTTCGTTAGAAATATGGAAGGGAAAATTTATAATGAAAACATTAACGGCTGGTGGGTGAGCATTCAATGCATGGCGGTAGCCCGGACAACAACTGCCACGGCGAGTGGACAACACTTGGTCCCATGCAATTAATCCGACTTTTTCGATATCTTCACTGACGCGGATCGTCCACGTGGCGCTGAGGTGGCAGTGAGGTGGCGGTGCAATGCTGGAGGTCAAGAATTTGGTCCTGCATCCATTGGTGGTGTTTTACTCTATAAATTTTCCCTTCCATATTTCTAACGATTGGTAACAGCTTAGCTCTAAACTCTATAAATTTTCCCTTCCATATTTCTAACGACAATTCAGCAAAGGATTGGTTCCATCAAGTCACATTAGATTTTTTTGAAAAGGATTTGTCGAGAGGATTGGTAACAACTTAGCCAAATACCAGTTCTTTTGAAACCTGCAATTATAGTGTTTTTACTCGCCCAGGTGGCAGTGACGTGGCGCGGTGACTGTGCAAAGATATGGTGCACCACAACCGGGTCCTCTCCCCTAGTTGTTAAAGCTAAGTTGTCGTTAGAAATATGGAAGGCATATATTTATAATGAAAACATTAACGGCTGGTGGGTGAGCATTGCTAGGGGATAGGCACCGGTTGTGGTGCAGGGTCCAATAATGGAGACAGTTTTTAAATTGGTCAATATTATCTTATTCATTGATAGAATTTAAAATTTTCCTTCCATATTTCTAACGAGAACTTGACAAACTACTGTATTTCTATGTATACAATAAAACTTATGCTAATATCACAGTGATGATTGGAAAAAATACTTTTCAACTGGAGAATGAGATATCTGGAAAAAATGAACAATACAGTGAATTCAGAAATGCAATATACAACACTGCTGGACTATAGAACGTTGTTGTGGTCATATTCCGACAGAGTTGTATATTCCAGTAGTGTTGTATTTAAAGTTATGTTTTCAATATAACTTTTGCACATGTAATTAGAATACTTTCCATCTTTCTATGTATACAATAAAACTTATGCCAATATCACAGTGATGATTGGAAAAAATACTTTTCAACTGGAGAATGAGATATCTGGAAAAAATGAACAATACAGTGAATTCAGAAATGCAATATACAACACTGCTGGACTATAGAACGCTGTTGTGGTCATATTCCGACAGAGTTGTATATTCCAGTAGTGTTGTATTTAAAGTTATGTTTTCAATATAAATTTTGCACATGTAACTAGAATACTTTCCATCTTTTTATGTATACAATAAAACTTATGCTAATATCACATTACATCATTGGATGACAGACACGTTCCATGTAGCAATCTTCATTTTAGCATTTATTAAGAGTTCTCAAAAAGCAAAGGTTCTTTATTATTAGCTTTATACGAAATATACTGCACTTGTTACTTGCCAGTTAAATGTATCACTGTCCAGTTGAATATTTCCTTCATCCATAATGGTTTTAGCAGCATTATTGTCCAATCCTTCATCAAAAAAATCTAATGTGACTCGATGGAACCAAGAGGTTGGAATCTCTAATTGAGCAGGCCCTCAATGTGCAGCGAGAAGCGTGTGTCTTTCACAACTCCCTGGATAATGCACTTTCTCTGTATACTGATCATCAATGTGGAAAAGATCAAATCCCTACCATTACATTACAGGTTTCAACTCCTGCCCTTTGTGTGTAAGCAAATGTTTATGTGCAAGGTTTTCTTGCGCTGATCATAGTTCTATGTTTTTTCTAATGGACTCATTGTAAATATCTGACATATAATGGATTGACATAAACGTTGTTGCCTCCAGCCATGTCTTTAAATATTCTAATGCAACTAACATTGAAGTATTTAGAGCCAAAATGATTTAGCACCTTCTACCTACAGCTAGTGCTCCAGGAGAATGTTATTGCAGAGAAGCAATGGAGAAATGTATTAAAATTTTGCTACGTAAAGATGCAAATGAAGAACTTTTATGCCATACTATATCTGTTGCCAAGTGAGTAAAACCGTACTTAGTTAGGGATGCTTTGTGCAAACTTTGTTTAGTGAGTTTTGTGACTCTTAGAGGGGCTTTTAGTTAAAGAGCTATTTCTTCATGGATACATAGCAGTGTATATAAGCTCCATTTTCTCTATAGCTGGAATAATAATAATAACATGTGATATTAGGAGTAAAAAAAAAAATCAAATCTGCACTAACTTATCATGGATAGAGATCTGTTTGTCAGTTGTTTAGTGCCAAAATGATTTAGCACCTTGTACCTACAGCTTGTGCTCCAGGAGAATGTTATTGCAGAGAGGCAATGAAGAAATGTATAAATTTTTTGCTAGCTAATAATGGTTTTAGCAGCATTATTGTCCAATCCTTCATCAAAAAAATCTAATGTGACTCGATGGAACCAATCCTTTGCTGAATTGTCGTTAGAAATATGGAAGGGAAAATTTATAGAGTTTAGAGCTAAGCTGTTACCAATCGTTAGAAATATGGAAGGGAAAATTTATAGAGTAAAAACACCACCAATGGATGCAGCACCAAATTCTTGACCTCCAACATTGCACCGCCACCTCACTGCCACCTTCAAATATATGTTTTATCCTAATTTCTCAAAAATTCAGTCTGTAGTTTTTGGTCTCATAGAATGCCATGATGGCAGGATATGCACAAATTAGATTTGTTGAAAAGACTTCATAAACTTTAAAGCAAATGCAATTGGCATATACAACTCTGCTGCAATATGCAAACACTGAAAAAATAAATAGAGGGCTTGAATTATGAAATAGTTTGTAATTCATAAGTGTCTTACCTGAACTGCACTGCTCCTCACTTCTTCAACTTTGAGAGATGAAAACTGCATGAACAAATGGAATTGTAATCCATCCTCCAGCTTTTATTCTATCATCCTAAATTCTGATTGGTTGATGTTAGTTGACATGGATTCACTATGAAAGTTCAATCAAATGGCTGAGATTTATTGGGATTTAATCCAATGGATAATATTTTAGTTGGTCATTTTTATTATTTTATGCAGCTGGTTACACAATTTATTGTTCATATGGTACTGAGTTTTTAAACACTTTGAAAGGTGAGACTGATCATAATTTCATTTATTGTTATGCAGGTGTTTACTTGGATTGAAGACTCTTACATCAAAACTAGTGCATGGGATTTGAGATCTGGGTTGGAAAGTCTTGAGAAATGACTTGTTGAAGTGACTGTAATAGATATGATGTACATACAATGAAAATATTACTTAATGAATAGTTGACTGTATAGACTTTGGTTTTTGTACACTTGTATATAAATTAATATATATTTTTAGTTCTATCAATGAATAAGAGAATATTGACCAATTTAAAAACTGTCTTATTCAACATTTCATGCTTCCATGTTTAATTAATAATGATAGGGGAGAAAACAGTTGGGTTGTATTAACTTCACATGTCATTCAAAATATGTTAAAAAAAAGGTGAATGACTTTTCACCTACTATCTCCACTAATGGACTTTCGTTAATAATTGGTTTTAAGTGAAAGTTGTTATAAATTTAAATCCCTGGCTATAAGTCGGTTATATAGGCTTCCTAATGTTGTTATTGTCATCATTGTCTAGGAGTCAAAACTTGTCTAGTATTATTGATATTAAAAATATCTTTTATACCTATTAGTGTTGCATAAGTATTTTCACTCATCATATAGGTGTCATCTTGTTATATGTTGAAAGTCATTAATAATGTCATTTTATTTATAAAATTTAATATTTAATTGGATTTTTTAGTAGTCGTCATTATTTGTATTTATTGTCTTGTACGTGTTAAGTATTGTCAAAAATGCAAGTACCATTACCATTGTCGTGTTTATCATTAAGTGTCTTATGTCCTTGTCCTTTTTGTGTTGTCAAAAGTGTCGTAGTGACAGCTTAAAAATTACCTCGCGGACGCATTTTCGATGTTACCCGACGTCCAAAAATAAATTGTTTCACATTGTAGGAGGGAAGAAAATAATAAGCTCAATGTGGAAACAAATGTGCTTCATGTTTGCATCCGCTAAGTTAGCAACACATACACTAGCGGATGGAGGCACAAGAGGATGGAGGACAAGCAACATCCTCTCGCCAGCCGCAATGGCTGACGAGGTCAGAAATGAGGTTGTGGCATTTTGTTTCAGTGTGCTTTCTTTCAGTTTCAATGTACTGTCTTTGTTCGTATTCAGTTTACTATATGTTCCTGTTGTAATAAAGTGAGTAGATTCCTATGTACTTTCCTGATGTGAAAATATAGTGGAAAGATGAAAGCACAAGGAAAAAGCAAAGATCATGATACTTGAAGAGGATGAACAAGGGTTCATACCTGGAACATGGGTTCCTTTTTGGTGGATAGGGTCCATATTTGATGAACATGGGTTCATACCGGATGAGAAGGGGCTCATACCGAGGTTGTTGGTCAGCCTTTTCAAAACCATCGGTGAGCCAAGATCACGAGTACGCACGAGCAACATGTCATGAAAAGAACTACAATTTTTTTCTCCCATGTTCGCACTAAGGGGGGAATGTTAGGAAACTATATGTTAGTGCTCACATTATTATTTGTGTGAGTTTGTAATAACGTGAGAATTGCTCATATGTGGTTAGTTGGTATATAGGTTTAATTATAATAAACCTATTATTAGTGGTAGTTATTCCGAGAGTGATATTGTTGTGTAACAACAATAGTTCACGTAAATAGGTTTGATATTGTTATACCCGTGTATCTATGTCGGGTTATTTGTTATTCCTACTTCCTATTTTATAGGAAGTAGTTTATCTAATATTGTGGCTATATAATAGCCTAGAAGGTAATTCATTTTAAGCTAAATAGAAAATATTTGCATGTGTTAAATTTGCGTATAAAATCTTCATACACCAACCAATTCACAAACATCAAATTTATAATACACATCAAAATTAAGGCATATCCATTACACATTCATAAACACCAAAAATTAAAATACACATCAAAATTAGGGCATATCCATTACACATTCATAAACACCAAAATTACAATACACGCCAAAATTATGCATTCCAAAAATTATGATTCTTCATTCTAATCATTTTTAATATCATCTAATGTATAATGTGACACATTTACATTATTTTCAATTAATCTTTTAGTAACCCTAAGTTTCCTTTGTGTTAATTCACCCATTCGTTGATCATCACCTTCTATTTAGTAAGAGCACTTATGCTTCAAATTATTCATTTTCATCTTTTGGAACATCCTCAGCTTCTATATCAACATCTTCATCTTCTTGATGCTATTTAACTTCTATATCATATTCGTCTTTTTGGGACTTCTTCGCCTTGATAGAATATATTCTTCTTCGACATGAACATAGTCATATACTTTTGTGTTTTGCCTTAAATCCTTTTGGAAAATATGTATCGACCTCAACTCAAGATGTATTATAAATTCCCATCCATGCATCTTAGGATCGTGATACAAGAAAACCTATTTAAAATATTAAAAATTGAAAACTATTACTCATTAAATTAACATTTATAGGAATTAATTACAAACATAACACATTATACCTGATCAAAATGTTGTCGAACATGCAGGCTAATTATACTCCATCAACTCCTCGACAATCGCATAAAGACCGTTATGTGTATCGTGCCTAATGTATCTATTATCGATGGATGAGTACCCGTTGCATTGAAAATTATAATTTCAAAAGTTTTGTATTCCACAATAATTATTCCTCAAATCTTTCCAACATAATCTAACTCCTTTAACCAAGTTTTTGTCACTTGCACTTGCTCGACTAGCTTGGTCAAATGGGATTGCTACACCACAATTGCGGGTCTTCCCTTTCTTGTCAAGTCTCTCAATCTAAAAATATTTACCATCCACCCACATTGCATTATGATTTTTCACCTGAAATAACATGATTGTTATAAGGAAAAATGAACTAAAATTTCAAAAACATTATTATATATAAGAATTAATATTCTTACATGGGGTTCAAATCCTGACAAAATGCTTAAACCATCCTTATACATGCTTCTAGGGCTTGCATCATTAAGATATTCTAAAGTTCCACCCATCTAATTCATGTTATAATTATATGGCCATTCAATGCATAAGTCTTATAGAAAAGGTTTGTGAAAAAATCATCTTCTCGAAACACGTCTAGCCTTGTCATGCTCCCCTCTTTTCTCGCTTATATACATCGTCCCACTTGCTCATTTCCTCTATGGTAAATAGTATAAACATATTTATGGAATATTCTTGGTATTTACCTACACACATCAATAAAAATTCATATATGTACGATAATTATAAATGCAACATTAGTTTATATTATGAATACAGGAATAATACTTCAATATATTCATTCGAGAGTGTTTACATATATATAGGATTAGGACATCCTATTCTTAAGCTCAAGCTTCCTATAAACTCTCAACTACATAACCACCCTAGAATCTCTCACACCTATTTTACGGGTGTTCACACAACCACCAAACCTATTTACATATTAAATATCTATGAGTTGTTAAAACAACTCCAACTAATATATTATTGTTTATATAACAATAATATAACTAACTAATTATTATTTACCTTTTGGTAAATATCCCACTATAATGTAAACATTATATTTCCTAACATTCCCCCTTAATGTTTACATGGTAGCAAACAACTTTCACACTTTCTTTGCGACATTGCATGCCGCGTGCGTGCTCATGATCTTGGTACACACTCGAATTGAAGGTAGAAGAAGGAACACATTAACTTATTATCAACCATGTGTTGTCAGAACACATCTAATCGACGAGGATGGGAACACGCTCAAGAATCATCTACTTATCAACCAATCACTCTAGGGAACACATCTGACCTAGCATTATGGGAACTCAAGCGGGAGCACATCCGAGCGGCCTTTCATTGGTTTTCAAGAGACTAACCACAAACCTCGAGTACGAACAGGGACACATCTTGACTGCTCTACCTCATCAAGAACACTATAAACTCTCAACTACATAACCACCCTAGAATATCTCATAACTATTTTACGGGTGTTCACACAACCACCAAACCTATTTACATATTAAATATCTACGAGTTGTTAAAACAACTCCAACTAATATATTATGGTTTATATAACAATAATATAATCAACTAATTATTATTTACCTTTTGGTAAATATCCCATTAAATGTAAACATTATATTTCCTAACAATAATTACATCATTCATGTTTAAAAACAAAAAATTAATATACTATTATACTCACTCAATCTTCTTCCCTTGGCTTTTCCTTATAATGTTCCCTCAAACCATGTACCATCACAATCAACATCACATATGCACGATATATTATGGCATTTAAAAAAAATATTTAGTCACATAGAAGAATGTTTGTTGAATAATACAATGTTCTACAATGGATCCCTTTGGAAAGGCTAACTACTTGAGAAACCCCTTTAATTTCTTCACGTACCTCTCGGATAAAGCATCCATCGAGTGTTGAAAACACTTGTTATATCAATATCATCAACTAAGTGGACTAGTAGATGAACATGGGAATAAAAAAAGTTAACACTTCCTTTTCCAAAATACAAAAATCTACAATCTCATTTCTCATCTCCTATATCTTAGATGTGTAGATCTCCTTTGTTGACAACCATTTAAGGAAATTTGAATGCCTTAAAATGGATTTTTTTAAGATCCTATGGAAGCACACCCTCTCCTCTTAAACCAACATGAAATATATGTTGTGGTATCAAACAAATTTACTAAACACTTTGCTGAAATGAAAAGATACAAACATATAGAATAAACAACCTACATTAATTACGATTATTTTCAACATACCTTTAAATGGTTGTACAATCATGTATTTTTAACCATGTAATATGTCCATCAAGTAGTGAGCACTCTCTTGAGGTATGACCCTAGAATTGAGGTGGGTGCATTTCAAGCATCACCTTTGTGACTTTTGCAATATGAGGTTTATTTAAAATCCACATAGCCTTTTCATATTTTTTGTTATACTTGGGACATTGTTTTTTCTACGTTTTAGAAACTTTGAGGTATTTTCATGATTCTAACTTATCTTCATCCTTTGTTGAAATACACAGCCACAATGATACAATAAAATTCTTGAATATATGTATCGAATAAAGAAGATTGACTAGTAATAAATACTTTCTAGTATGTAAGGTTGTATAATATATAGATAATATTTTCATTCCCTCAGGAATTACATACATGTATGTTTTATCAACTACACTATATTCATTTTACCACTCATATCTTCACCAAATTTCTAAGTACAACAATATTTGATACATCACATGTATCATTATAATGTTGCAACCAATCTCCAAGAGACATTGAATTTGGTGATTCTCTCATTTCCACATGATCATTGAACTTTGTTTTTTACACCACAATATTCATGACACATCCTTAAAACTTAGATATGTGGCCTTCATAAACATGCTTTCTCAAATCACGAGAGTACCTTCAACATAGTTGGTCCCTACACCTTGAGCATGTCTCCCATTGTAGCTAAACTTGAACAAAATGATAATCTTGGATAATAATGGATTGTCCAGATAATTTCATAATATTTCAAACCTTTGTTGTCAAGTGGTTTTGAAACATCATACATGTGTAGCCCATTTCACAAAGTCTCGCAACTCATCTCGTAAGAGGTTCAAGGTAAACATCTAGAGTTTTCACTTGATTCTTTTCCAGGACTAGTAGTGACAGAGATATATAATCTTTTCATAACATAATCCACGGGGGAATGCTATAATTTATCAATATAGCAAGCCAAACTAGATATCTTGTTGACAAGTTGGAATATGGATTAACTCCTTCCATTGAAATACTTATCTTGACACTCATTGCATTGAATTTGAATTTTTTAGGCCAATTATACTCAATGTGCTTCAAATCCTAGTAATCACTTTGTACACGCATCACCCTATCATTACTTATGTTATTGTAATGTCATGTATTTAACTCTACAAGTAACTTGTTTTGATAAAGATGTTACAATGCACCAATCAAAAGGAAATGCCACAAAAAAATCCTTAAAATTTAATATCCACTAACACCAACATTGAAACACCATTCCTTGTACTTAGGATTTGGACAAACTATAACATTTGCATACTCTTTTTTGAATAGTACACAACCATTGACAAAAGCATCATATTTGTCATATGAAATTCCCAAGGATGATGATTTTTTGTGCTTCCCTATATGATGATGGTATTGTGTTTTCCTCAGGAGAAATGACATTTTTTAGTAACCTGGACATGTTCAAGACTTTTCAACAACCTATAATTTTTATAATTCTTGGACATTTTAAGAATAGAGTTGATAAGAAAATCATTATTTCACAAAGATAAATGTTATTACTTACTATAATAGTGTTGTTACACTAACATTTGACCATTCAAATATGACCTTCAAGTCCATTAATGTTAGTGTGACATTCAAAATTGTTGTTCAATCTTCCTCAACTTCGAACAACGAAGTTTCTTCTAGTTTCTTTATATAATTGATGCCTTCATCCTTTGCATCTTGATTTTCGCCACCCCCAGTGGATCTTCATGGTCAAATATTTCATCATATTCATTCGATTAACTAAAATTGGGAATATGGGAAGGTAGTTAATCTAATAGGAGGACATAAACACATTAAATAACTATGCTAAGACAATATGTAAATTAACTAAATAACTGAAGTAATGTAATAAAAACCCTAATATGTAAGAAGGAAGTAAGGAAAGAACTCAACTGATAACTGGTGACTGTCGCAGTGTCGTAGAGGTGAATGGAGAAAATAAGAGCAAGAACAACTATGCAAAGGTCCTGAAAAGAATGGATTTGGAGGATCTGAGTGGACTAGGGCACTTGGAGGAGGACTAGGGCGCCCACGGCCTCTGGTCTCCAATTTGGGCACCCCGGTCTACGAAACAACTCTAGAATTGGTTCTTACAAGGTTAGAGGGTGGTGTAAAATCCTCGATGTGTGTTACATCAGGTTCATTGTTCCACGTCGTATGTCACCAATAATTCAAGCTGATGTAAAGACCTGCAAAATACCAAAAGGAATATCAAAACCCCAAAAATAAAAATGTAGAATGAATGGATTAGACTAACCTCAACTGCCACAACAGTGGGCTTACTACTCTGAGCATTGTACTAAATTTCAGACCAAAATGTAGTTTTGGTGAGTGTGTACATATCGTGCTCAAGTGCTCTTTCTTGTGCAGTCACACTTTGTAAAATCGCGAGCAATAGCTAAATATAGAAAATGTAATAACATATGTGCATGGAATAGAATAGAATCCTCCCTCTATGAAGTGTGATGAAGTGTGATGCAGACTTCCTAGCTTGTGCCTTGATGATGGAGCTATGTGGATGCAAATACAATAGATGGATGTAACTCTAGATGAGTGATAATAGTAGATGATGCTAGGTCCCTCATTATGGTCTCATAACTTTATATTTATAGGGTTTTCTTGATCTAATTTCGTAATTAACCCTGACATGGCTGACTACCAAAAAGATAAGGATGAAAAACAACTAGAAAGAGCCCAAAAAGTGGCGAAAGTAGAAAAGGACCGGGGCATCCTGGTAGGACCAAGCACCCACAGGCGCCCTAAGACTACCCTAGGCACCCCAGCTAATGCTAAAATGACGGGAAAATGTGGAAACAGACTGGGCATGTGGATAAAAATGTGTGAAATGATGAAATAAAAGTAAAATAAGATGGCCAAAAGACGAGGGTTAATTAGTAATTTCTTCACTCAAGAACCTTCTAAATTGTAGTATGAGCCTAGGATAAATATTGTCTAAAGTGCATGATTTTGTGACTACATTTTCCCCCCACTTTATGTTGGTGAGCTGAAAGCTTGGTAACATAAAGTAATTAGAAATGCGTACCTGATGTCCATGAAGAGTGTAGTAGAAATGTCTTTGAAGGACTAGAAAAAGTGTGGAATGAAAAAAAGATGGAGGAGCATGGAAACTAAAGATGAAAAATGTGCAAATAAAAGTGATGAGAGTGAACCTAGGGAGAAACATGTGTGTAGTTGTTGTGGTGTGTAGTGTACCTACATGGTTAGTAAAGCATGTGTTGTCACAGAGTGTTGTTGTTGACGTTGTTGTTGTTGTTGCCCCCATTTGACTGTTTATTTCTCATACGGCCGGACCTGCAAGGAGAAAACGATCAAGTAGTCAAATATGTATGTATGTAAGTGTAAAAATACAATGCAAAAACACACATATAACAAAGTGTGTAAAAATATGCATTTGTAAAATACGTGAAATGAGAAGTGTAAATGGAACATGTGTACCTAATCCGTGTCTAGACAAAAATTGTAGAAGGATATCCTGTACTGTGAGTTTTTGGGTGATCTCACACCACCCTAGCTAAATAAGTGTAGGGAGGAAATGTTATGTGTCCTCCAAGCTCTAACCGCTTCTACTGAAATGTATGTGAAGAGATCTTTGTATTGTCCTAGTTTTTGGGCGATCCGATGCCATTGGCCGAAGTAGTGTAGAGAGACACACCCACTGTAACCTCCAAGCCTGTAACTACTTCCTGAATGCTAAGGACACCGTGTCCTATAAAAGTCATTGTGTATGGGGTTCATAGACTGTCTAAACCCACTCGTTGTAGAAAATTGAACCGTGTCGGTGTAGAATCTTTGTGTTAGTATGTAAAACCCCCAAATGATGCCCCCCTCTTTGGGGGCACATGCGACGTCACTAATAGGAGACATGCGGCCCTAAAAGAGGACCAACCGCATGCACGTTGTAATCCTTGAAAAGTGCTTGGTAGAAACCAAGGCACACACAAACAAGAAGGCTAACCAAAGACAAGTGTAAGTAAACAATGCATATATATAGATAAGACATGTGTAAGCTACGTAGACCATGTAGTAAATATAAACATGCAAGAAAGCAAGTAAGCCACATGAAATGGGCTACAAACATGGGACATCACTCACGATGTCGTAAGACACGCAAGGCCATCATGGCCACAAACAACAAACAAGTGTGTACACAAACATAGGGCAACACCCACATACAATATCAAACAAAGGTAGACAAGTACAAACAAACAAGCAAAAAGTCATGAAAAGATATAATCCTCGCAAAACAAGTGGTGCACATGGAACACTTGTTAACATGTTAAACAATAATCAATATGTCAAAGTGTGAATAACCAAGTAATGTAAAGTGCTAAGTACAAAATGAAACAATAACACCTGAAAGAGACGAATGTGGATGCCCCCAACGACCAATATAGGAAGGGTAGAAGGCGAGCATCCATGCCGCATGTAGGAGTCCTGTATTCTGCGATCAAAATAAGCAAAAGGCGTGGATGCACATGTGTTGATGTATAGATAATGACATATAAGAAATCAATCTAACATGTGTAGTAAAGTGATCATGTAAAACAATAGTAAACAAGAATAAATGCCCCCAAGACAATGTAGTATGTCGTGGATGGATGGAATGAAATGCAAGATGGAATGATAAGAGCCACGTGCCACCCGAGTGAATGGACATGTATGTAATGAGGTTCATTTTGTTTTTCCCCTCATTAGTCAAGAATGAACTGTAAATGAGAGTGCGTCATCTGGAAATGGTCGATTAATGTTTGTTGTGTCTAGTGCACTGTGACGAGTGTTTAAATGTGGTGATGAAATCTAACCTATAGAAAGGATGTGCATGAATTCTATAGCTAAAGCGTATATGACGACTTAATGAATAAATGAGTGATGATTTAGCCTAAGTATATATCATTACGTGATGAATGGATAAGTGATGATTTAGCCTAAGCGTATATCACTATATGATGAATGGACAAGTGATGATTTAGCCCTAAGCATATATCACTATAAGATGAATGGACAAGTGATGATTTATCCCTAAGCATATATCACTATATAATGACTGGTAAGGAGTGGTGATGTAACCTAAGGTGTATACCACTACAAGATGATATAATGGGGGTGGTGATCTAGCCTAAAGTGTATACCACTACTGGATAGAACAAGTGAGTGATGATTTAGCCTAAAACATATGTCACTAGCCTAGGAATGTCATAGGATGAAATGTCGCATGGTGAATGTAAGGTCCATTTGATTTTTAAACCCTTGACAGTCGAGTATGGACCGAGGAACTAAAGTGCGTCATAGGGTGGTGAGCGTAGCGCATAGAAGACAATGCAATGGTGAAAATAAATGACCATGTGATGAGTAGAATATGTAAATATGTGGTGTATGAAATGTGATGGTAGGTATGTAGCATGCATAAAAGGTAATGTATAATGCACAGTGTAAGTAATGTAGTATGTAGGGATGAATGTAATGATAGACTCATATGTGATGAATACTAGTATAGTATGTAGAAAATGTATGATATGAAGACGCGCAATGTATGATGTGAGGTATGTGACTATGTATGGGATATGCGTAGATAGCTGAATAAGGTATGTAATATGCATGATGAATAGTGTATGATAGTGAACACATGGATGATATGAAGATATTATATGTAAGGTGAAGACTAGTATGATATGTGATGGATAAATGTACAAATGCCAAAATAGTGTAGACCAAATGTAGAATGTATGGTTTTGAGGCACAATGCGGGATGGAATGCAATGTGTAATTCCTACAAAGATGCGGTGTGTGGGTTTAGTGTAATAGTAATCCCTCAATATTCAAGTGTGAACCGAAGCACAAGAGTGCGTTATCGTGTAATGGCGATGCTTTAGAACGTGTGATTGTTATGCTTATATGAAAATGCAATGAGTGAAGGGGAGGGGGGATGTATTAGATGTTATGCCCCCAAGTGTATACCAATGAGTAAATTAACCAATGATATTGAAGGACAAAAGTCCTCCATTCGATGGATGTGGTGAAGAAAGTGTAGGACCATGACCTAATAGTGGTGGTATAATAAGCAAACATTGTCTAGTAAATGAAGCCTATATACGTAGGGGATGAGTATATGATGAATATCATGGCGTAGTAAAATGCATCGGTGATGGAGATCTATGCGATGTCATGCGCGAAGGTGATGAGGATCCACGTGGAATAAAGTGAGGCGATGATCGATGTTGAAATGGAGTAATCGTCCTAAGAATGCGATGCAGGAGCATCATAGGTGCTCAGGTATTTAGAGAGTCTAGGTATATTGTCAAGGGTATTTTCCCTCCATAATGGAGTTGTACAAGTTCAAATATGCATGTAATAATTGTAGCAAGAGGTAAATAGGCCTGGTAAAAGGGTAAATTATCTATATAAGATGGTTATAGGCTAAATCAAGCCATGTGAAGGTGTCATACCTGTTTGTAAACGTGTGGATATGTTGTTTTGAGAAGAATTGGTCAAGTTACAAGTTGGGAATGTTGTTGAGTCTAAGTTGGTAGTAGTTACATGATTTTAGGATCAAGATTTTCATGCTATTGTAAGAAAGACATTAATTGGAAGAGTGTGTTCACGTGTTGGAGAGAAGACAACGGGAAAAATGATGTAATAGAGGAAGAAAATCAATAAAAATGAGAATGATTGATTTTGAAGAATTTCCGACCTCTGGTTAGAATGTTTCTCGTGTGTTATTGTATAGACTATGTATGTAGCTTTGTTCTCTACCGAGAGCTTGAAATATGACAAAGAGGAGATAATGAGTTTTGAAGATCTATAAAAGCTCAGATAGGAGGATAAATAGGAGTAGACCATCTTGGAATTTTCTTAGCCCATGAAACAACTCTAATTTTTGTAGTCTCACTTTCTTACTCTCGGGCCCAAACTAGGGCATCACTATATAAAGAATCTACCCATCAAAATTTATGAAATTTTGACATCCTCTCTGTCTAGGGGAGTGTTAGTGATGTGCAAAGTATCAACCTTCAATTCACACGTGTTAGGAATATGCCCTGGTTTGTATCTGTAGCCTATTACAGTGTGCATGAAAGAGAGATATAGATGCATGCATACAAAGAAAAGAGAGTGAAGGTCTAAGAACGTTCAAGGAGCATGTTAAAGGCATGATAAAGGTGTTCTAACTAGGTTTCAAATGGGACTAACTCCAAAACCTCTGTTGTCAAGATAGTTAGTGAGAATTAGGCTTAATTTGCATGAACCGTAGAGTTAAAGAAGTCAATATCCGTACAAAAGACTAAGCATTGGTTTTCATACTTGAGCAAGTAGCCCATAAATGGTGCTTAATTAATCCATTAGATTGTGAAATCATCAGGGGAGTTTCACATAAAACAAAATTGATGGTCAAGGAGGGCTAGTAGTAAATAGACTCTAAGAGAACTATGATGGAATCCAAGCGAATGACCGAATAAAAGGCCTTAACACTTTGGTCTAGGTTTGACAAGGATCCTAGGAGAGTTGAGAGGGGTCTAAGACTCTAAACACAATTTTGAGCATGTTGGTCATGATAACCTTCAATGGACTATAGATAGTGAAGTAAAGGCATTGCATGTAAGAGTTGAACTAGAGGATATAAGGGAAGGAAGCTAAGTCTAGGACAAATTGAAATCAAATAAAGAGCAATAGAACCATGATCAATAGATATAGGTAAACTGTTTCATGATTTCATTTCTCATAATTGCTTATAAGACCAAGATTGCCTAAATAGAATGGGGAGAACATTATTTAGATCATACACACCATGTTTAAACAATATATAAGTTAATGATCCTCGAGAGAAGGAGATTATGAGATAGGAGTCCTGAGTGTAAATATCTCAAACAAAAATAGAAGTATTATTGGAAAAGAGAAGCCAAGATTCCAAGTACAAACATAATAGGTAGTTGATTAGATCCCCTACATTAGAATGGGCTTATGCCAAAGGTGTAGGACTAGCGGAGCGATTCAATCATATAGATGACTTTCGAGTAGGTGAACTAGGAGTAGACTATGCTTTGATCATCATAGATTAAGGTGCATTAGAATGGGGAGATGATTTGCTAACTACTATGCGAGGAGATGGTAACCATGGAGTAGATGGAGGTATACCGTCAATAGAAATGAATTGCACTTTGTGAATGAACTTGAGTCGCAAGTGATTCATAGAAATAATAGATTGAGAGCAACAAATCCAATTGAGACCAAGAAGCATGTCACATCCCTCAACTATGTTTTTGATGAGGAAAGGCATGAATAGTGTAAGAGGACCAACTGTTACATGTAGTTTGACAATGCTAAAGGGTTTGTGGAAAGGGTATTCGATTTGTGATGGAGGATAACCGATAGCCCTAAGGAGGGCCATAGAACATGCACTAATGGGCCATGATGGGTTAACTTTAGTATTGTTGATGGAGGTTAAACCAATAGATGCGTGGATGTGTAAATGATTATATGCAAATGTAGCGTGATAATCGACATTAGAAAAAGAAATGACTGGTGATGAAGCTTTAGTGTTAACAACTAAGAAATCAAGAGCCCCGATTGTTAAGGAACTGCGTGATAGACATAATTGGAAGAATAATTGGTCGGTTTGGTATCATCTTTTGGTAAGGGGTTGTTAAAAATCTTGAGCTTATGGTTTGCATTAGGAGGATTGGATGTTATAGAGTCTGGGAGCTAAATCTGACCATTGTCAAGCAAATCTGAATGAGATGTCGAATCGAAAACAACGATCAATGGAATGTCCTATCGCAATGATGATAATCACAATAAGAGCAATCATTGAAAGTACACCCTTTAGGTCGAGATGGATCAAGCTGTAGAGGTGATGGTAAGATAATGAGATTACTATGGATAAGTTATAGTAGCAAAACACTTGGTGGTGCATTAATCTTAGTAAAAGTACGTCCGCACGATTGTGGTCGAAGCTCCCAGAGTAGATTTTTTTACAATAGTGTGTTTGTCCATGGGTTTAGTTATGGATGCTTTGGATGGTGGATTAGTTTAGACAGGAGAAGAGAATGGAGCTTGTTCATGATATTTGAGTTTCTCTATTGTGAGGAGCTTGGTTTCATGAAGCTTGAGAGTTTGACAAAGTTGGTCGAATGAGGAGGTTGTCTCAAAGAGAAAGCTCTCCTGAAGTGGTGGTAATAGACTCTGAATAAATAAATCCTGAAGCTTGAAATCCATGCAAGGACATTAGTTATCTTAGCTAAGTTGTGTTTATAGCACAAAAATAATCGGATAAGTGTTCGTTGGGATCTTTCTTGAGTTGTGCCTACTAAACATAAGAAATCTTAAAGCCAATGTTGATAGAAAAGTGTGTGAGAAAGGTGTCAGCCAGATGCGTGAAAGAAACTACCGAATGGACATGTAGGTCATAAAACCAACGCATCGCATAGTCTTGTAAAATTTAAGGAAAAATCTTAGCGAGAATGTTGTGATCATCTCGCATAATTGAGACATGCTACATAAAAAGCACGGAGATGCTCTTATGGGTCATCGTGGCCTTTAAAAATGGGCAATTTGGGAGAGAGGAAGTTGGGTGGAAATGTATAAGCGGAGATAGCTGGTGCGAAGGGGGTATGCAATAATGAGGTAGAATATAGAGATGGTGATCCTCAGAAATAGCAAATTGGAGCTAGCGAATTTGATTTCTGAGATCCCGATATAAATATGTTAAATCAAGAGCATTCGAGGAAGAGCCAAGTGCATATTAGGAGTGTCAGGGTGGGTGATGGGAGTGGTAGTTGTAATAATAGGAGCAAAAACATAAACGAGTGGAGTGGAGACTACGGGTGTCGAAGAATCCATGCCGTAAGTAGGAGCATTGTGAGCTTACTTAGTGGAAATTAAAGCATGCAAGACATGCAAAAATGAGTGGGTTTTTCTTGCAAAGCTTGCTTTGAAGTCAATAATAGCATTAAACTGTTCTTGGTCAACATTGGTGTCTTCATCATAGGATTTTTCACTATCAAAGGCTTTAATTTCATGGAGAGGAACATGGTTGGAGCTATCTAAATGGTTTTTAGGCATAGAGTTATATCAGCCATTGACCTAGAAACATGTTGGGTAAATGAAGGGAGCTCACACTATTGAGAGATCCAAAATGACCACTATGGGTAACGGCATAAATCGAAAGAAGGAAGACAAATTCGTACGTTAGGTTCACCAAAATGATTAACTAAAATTGGGAATATGGGAAGGTAATTAATCTAATAGGAGGACATAAACGTAGTAAATAACTATGCTAAGACAATATGTAAATTAACTAAATAACTAAAGTAAAGTAATAAAAACCCTAATATGCAAGAAGGAAGTAAGGAAATAACTCAATTGATAATTGGTGACTGTCATAGAGTGTCACAAAGGTGATTGGAGAAAACAGGAGCACGAATGATTATGCAGAGGTTTCAAAAATACTAGATCTGGAGGATCTAAGTGGATTGGGGCGCGTGGAGGAGGACTGGGCACCCATGGGTGCTCTAGTCTATAATCTGGGTACCCTGGTTTGTGAAAAAACTCTAGAATTGGTTCTTACAGGGTCAGAGGGTGGTGCGAAACCCTCATTGTGTGTTGCATCAGGTTCATTGTCCCGTGCCGTATGTCACCAATAATTCAAGATGACGTAAAGACACAGTAAAGACCAAAAGGAAGTATCAAAACCCTAAAAAATAAAAATGTAGAATGAATGGGTGATGACTGCAACTACCACAATAGTGGGCTTACTACTCTAAGCATTGCACTACATTTCAGACCCAAATGTAGTTCTGGTGAGTGTGTGCATGTCGTGCCTTAGGTGCTCTTGTGCCAGTCACACTTTTTGAAATAGTGAGCAATAGCTAAATGTAGAAAATGTAATAACATGTGTGCATGGAATAGAATAGAATCCCCCCATGAAGTGTGATGCAAATTACTAGCTTGTGCCTTGATGATGGAGCTATGTGGATGCAAATGCAATAGATGGATGCAACTCTAGATGAGTGATAGTAGTAGATGATGCTAGGTCCCTCATTATGGTCTCATAACTTTATATTTATAGGGTTCTCTTGATCTGATTTCGTAATTAACCCTGACATGGCTGACTACGAAAAAGATAAGGATGAAAAATGGCTAAAAAGAGCCCAAAAAGTGGTGGGAAAGTAGAAAAGGATCGGGCGCCCTTGGTGGGACCACCCGGTGCCCCAAATGAGGCTAAAATGATGGGAAAATGTCGAAACAGACTGGGCATGTGGATAAAAATGTGCGAAAATGACAAAATAAAAGTAAAATAAGATGGCCAAAAGACGGGGGTAATTAGTACTTTCTTCATTCAATAACCTTTTGAATAGTAGTATGAGCCCGAGATAAATATTGTCTAAAGTGCATGATTTTGTGAGTACACATTCATTGCATTAACTTTGTCGATGTCATTATTATTGTCTATCTTCCACAATATGATCATGATCATAACTATGACTAAAAGGATGAGAATACAAATGAGTTATCATATCATCCAAACCCCCATGTTGTCTGTGTATGCCTTTTTATTCTTGTATTATACTACTTTAAGGTTCGTGTAGTGTGCTACCTTATGGCACTTACTGTGTAGACATTCAAATTTGGTATTTGCACTTTGACAATCCTTGATTTGACTATACATTCTTGCTACGATAAACAAAACTTCTCCATTCCTACTTAGCACTTTCTAAGGTCCATTGTTCAACTTGTTTATCCTTGCACACTGACATGTCGAGACATCCCCATAATTCAATGCACAAAATCTATATATAAATATCATTTTACTAGTTTCTAATCTCATTGAACATGTTCCATGCTCATGTCCAGGATTGTATAGTCTGGTCAAGACTGTACCATACGGCCCGACCTCTTTATACGAGTCTTCGAGTGACATGTCTTCTAACTACATTTCTAATTTCAAATCTTTCGTTGGGTATTATACTCCCTCCGGGTCAACATTTCTTAGATAAATTTTCTACGGAACCCTATATAAGCAAGTAAACACTACCTCATTTTCTAACTAGAACTCCTAAGGTAATGCACTAGAGCACTCACTTCATACACTTGCAAAAGGTATCTAAAACTCCTAAATCTCATAAGTACACATCTACAATCATTAGGAAACATACACATCAAGTATGAAGCTATAAACTAGGTCAAAGAAGTCATATCTCTCTTATAAGCATCCAAACATTCTATCTCCAACTATTTTGAGAAGGAGCCAAGACAAAGCAAACATGATCAAAACAATTATTAAATTCGATTGATCTATTTATATATGTTAGGAATACATTATGTTAGTGCTCACATAAATAATTATGTGTGTGTAAATATGAGAATGAAAAGATTTGTTGAGTTTTTAGAACAACTCACGTGGATACAAATATTTGATAAGATATTGTTGGTTTGTTAAAACCATCTCCTATAATAGTGGAGAGAAAGAGTGACTACTTATATGTAATGTATTTTGTATGAAAAATATGAAGAAATTATTGTGTTTCATATTCTAAACTCGGACCAAAATTAGCATTTGGTATCGAGATCAAGACTTTTATAAAAATCTGAAGTTGATGTTTTTCAAAGGGGCAATGCCTCCTTGTTATTAATGAAATTATTCCACTCTAAATTTCTTGTGTTTTAGTGCAAAAATGTATGTGTAGAGTGTTTTTACGTATTATTTAGAGAGAAGTTTCTTATAAACCGTTGTTTCATCTATATTTGTGTTTAAAATTGGCCATCTTGAGGAAAGAGAGGCATATTGTTAGTTGGAAAAATAAAGGTGTCATAATATCAACAATATGCAAATTTAATTTTCCATATCAAATGTCTAATGCCTCAATGTTTGTGCACTAATGTTCCTACCCTTTGGTTTAGATATTCATATTGATAGTTGTTCAAAAGGAAAATTTCCATCTAGAAAGAGTGCAACCAAAGAATTGGGCCTTTATTTTGATCTAGTAAGAGGCCTCTGTTAGCAATTTACATTGGATGTTGCATGATATTAATGAGGACGTTCTCACATATGTGTTTAGATTTGGAAAATCTATGGGTTTAGGAGAAGATAGGCTCCCAAATTTGCCTTTAACTACAAGAACATGTGTCATCCACCTATTCTATCATTTCACGAGTCGAGTGGGTGTTGAGATGAACAGTTAGATTCTCTCTATTTGTGAGCCATCTCACTTCTCTTTGGATGATTATACACCACAATCAAAGTAATAACTTTTACAAATATATTGTGTAACATTTTTTTATTAAGGATAAATAGTTTTTAAAGGGACTATACCTTGTTTACAAAAAAGGCTCAAAAGCCGAGATCTGACATTAAAAACAACAAAAAGGAATCAGAATCCATGAAGAACTTGAGGACTAACTATAGTTTAACCAAGAACTATAAAAAGGAGTAAAACATAGAAAAAGCAACATCAAAACAACAAGAAAACATCTTCTTGACAACAACACAACAACAAATTGGAAACAACTCTACTTGATTAGCTTTATCAATCTTCATCTTGACTTTCTACAAAGAGTTGAATAATGCTAGGGAAGTGACATGGGAGGGATCATTCTTGTCTAATTGTGAAAAGACCAGGTCCCTTGTAGTTTCTGACTCCCAAATGGCAGTTGGAATGTCACTTGAGAATACAAACACTTTTGACATGTTGTTCCAAAAATTATAGATAGCCTTAAGCACGAAATGGTATAATCATGTCGCCCTTTAGCATTACCCAGTCTATTATCCAAAGAATTGAGTTTCTTGAAAATTTGTAAAACTTGCTCATTATCCATAGTAGGTTCAAGCATGCATCTTCCTTTTACCTACACTTTTACCAATCGCTTGAGTTCATCTTTGAGGTCCATAACCTCCCTTTCCAACTTGTCAATCCTGCTTAGAAGCCCTTCTTCTTTTTCTGTAGCAAAGTGTGTTCAACGAGATTGTTGATATGAAGCGGAGTTTTTAACCGACTCAATATTTTTATTACTATGAAGAACACTATGAGAGGGGTACAAGGGATTCTTATTTCTTATACGGCTAGTGGAAGCAGAGATGGGGTTATTGGAATTTGGTAAAGGGGGGCAACAGGGACAACATGAACGGATCGGGAATGTGAAAGACAATGGTGATGGATCAACAAAATAAGACCTTGGTGGAGGGGGACAACATGAGTATGATTTTGGAACTCAAGAACAAAGTGTTCCAGTGAGTTCAAAAGGTAATGTGGGAAATTAACAGTTAAATTCCTCCTGAAATGATTAAGGAAGACCAAATGCTTAAAAGGAATCATCACATATCTGCCCTCAAGAGTGACATACCTGACCATCATTCGTGAAATTTCAGCAAATGGCTCTGGAATAGAAGACACTTTTATACCAGTCGTAACATATTCAAGATTTTCTCCTTCATCAAGGAATTTCTTAGCTTCAACATTCCTGTCGACATGTTTGTTGAAGAATTTCACCCCATCTAAGCTCAATCCCATGACTTGAGCAATGAGCTCTTCATTGATTTTGATGCTAATATCTCCATATTCAATCGCTCTTCTCTTCCAAACATTCGTAAATTGAACCGAGATATCTTGGTCATGACCCTGCATTTTTTCTATGAGATTCGAAACCCCTCCCATTTGTAAATACTTCCATAGGAGCATGTCATTCTTCCATCTAGGTCATGAATAGGTTATGTTTTGCGAGAGGCCCACCCATTCTATTGCATAGGTTTCTTCCTTGGTTCTCAACGATAAAGTTTCGATCCCAATATCGCCTTTCCACGTCACCTCACACTTTGTATACCCGAAGTCATGTGAGCTCTTAGTGAAATTATTAACCCTACATGCAAAGTTAATAATCACTTTCCCATCGGCGGAGGGAGATTTTTTAATGATTATTTTGAATACCATACTTATCTTCATGATGTCATTATGTACCTTGGCGGAGAAGGTCACCACTAAACCAATTTTTCATGTTGTTACTAACTCCATAGTTGGCCAGACTATCCGCCACTTTATTACCTTCACGATAGGAATGTATGATCTTGCAATTATCAAAATCTTTACAAATCTCTATAGCTTCATAAATAAAATCTCTAATGGTCCAACTTGGGGGTTGATTTTGATTTAAGATATTTATAATGTTTAAAGAGTCCCCTTCAATTATAATATTTGAAATATTACAGTCTCTTACAAGCCTTATCCCCATAATGCTACCAGAGCTTCAACATAATGATTTGTCTGATGACCCATATTTCCTACAAATGTAAAGAACAAAACATCCTCTATGATCTCTGATCACCCCACCTCCTCTTGAAGCTCTAGGATTACCTTTGGAAGCTCCATCAAAATTCAATTTATACCATGAGGTGGGTGGCTGAATCCAATGCACTAAAGATCTGTCAATGTTGTTGTTACTCTTATTCTGAATGTTGTCAGTATCAATCCTCCAAGTAGCAAGAATGTGTTCCTCTTCCTTGGGATATAATATATTTTTTGGAGGCCTAAACCTTTCAATGTTATCCTTGACAGCAATAACAATTTCTTTTAAAAATTTGAGTACAAACCTTTCTTCTATTCTTGAAGATAACATCATTTCTTGCTTTCCACAATCTCCATATGGTGTGAGGAAGAACCAGACTCCATAATCTCCTTATCATGCAATGTTTATACAGTGGATCCCATTGCTCCCATGTCTACAAGCAAGTATGAGGAAGAGTCCAATCTGATTGAAGTTTGCAAAGATAAGACTCCAAACCTTGGAAGCATACTCACAGTGCAAGAAAAGATGCTTGATGTCTTCAGCCTTATTTTTACACATGCAACATCTGTTAGGCATAATAAAACCCTTTCTAATAAGATTATCACAAGTGAGAATCTTACCTTTTAGAACAAGCCACATAAAAAAGTTGACTTTTGGGGTTAATTCAGGCATCTAGAGTTTGTTCCACTTTATATCACTTTGGTGAGCATCAAAAAAGTATTATATCCCGACTTGACAGAATAATCCCCATCAAAAGAGTCCACCCATATGAGCTCATCTTTGTTGTCCTTTTGATTAATAGGAATGAGAGAAAGTTGATTTTGCAGAGAAGATACCACAAGTTGCAGATTTTCCATTTCCACTTTGAGTTTCTTCCAATTCCTCTTATTTCCAGTCAACTCAATGTAGTCTTTGACATTATTACCATAATTTTTAATTAGACTATCTTTTATGGGCCAAAAGTATCACTCAATCTAAAATCAGTCCATATATCGTGCCAAAAATTAATATATTGTGTATGTTATTAATATTGAGTTAATATAACTCATATTAATAATATAGTTAGTGTGAGTGTGTTGTGATAACAACTCACGTTGATTAGTCTTGAGGGATATTTGGGATGTTGGAGATATCTTAGGGATGAGAGAGATTGTAGGGGAAGTTGGAGATGATTGTTGACTCCTTGTATTAAGGAGTGCATCCTCCTATTTATGTGTATCACTCTTGTATTGAGATATCTCGCATGAATACAATTCAATATTTTTAATGTGCATGTGTTGAGTTTATTATAAATCTATACCAAAGTATAATAGTGGTATCAAAGTAGGTTAGCTTGTTTGTGTGATGGATAAATAATTATTATTGAAGGGGCTGGCCATGGGATTTATTTCACATTCATCGAAACTGCATCAATTCATTTTTTTCAAATTGAAATATATTCCCACCAACCTACGCGCCATGTACACCATTCATTTGATATCTTGGCGTATTTCACCATATATATGTTTTAACATCTTGCTATTTTGGCGTTTCCATTTCCTTTCATACTTCTGGTCCACCGTTTTCTTATGTGGCTCTGAAAAGTTGATCTCCATGCTGAAACAATTGAGATTGAGCTCCAAATAATAAGACGTGCCTAGATCTATGATGCTATCTCTTTGACATCGAGGCATTCATCATCTCGGTTGCAATCCTATTTGATCTCGACTCTAATAGTGGAAAACGAGTTCCCTGACAAATCGTGAGTTACAACTCTTCTTATCCATTTTTGCCATTTTTGGATTCAAAAAAAAAAACACAAGCCCAATTTTTTTTTCTATTTTGGAAAGGGGTCTGGAAAGATGTTGGATTTAAAATTTGTAGTTGCCATAAATTTCCATTTGGTAACTTAGATTAAGATGATGTTTTTTTAAATGTGTGTTTTTTTGAGCTCTTTGCATTGATCATATGCTTTCTGCTCTCAATCGAAAATAAAATTTTACTTTCTTTTTTAGTTTATTGTAAGGGTGCATTTTCGACTGAGTTCGACACCCATAATGGAAAAATTAAGTCATATTGAAAAGTTTGAAGGTAAAGATTTCCATACCTGGAAAGTTCGAACCCAATTATTGTTAATTAACAAAGAATTGTGGGAAATTGCCGATGGTAAAATACCAAAACCAACTGATGCAGATGAAGCCACCAAATGGGAAAGCAAGGATCGAAAAGCTACAACAATTATTGGCCTAGGATTATCTGATGCTTACTTGCATCATATAGACTTATCAAAAAGTTCAAATGTCATATGGACTACATTGAACAAGCTTTTTGGATCCCAAACAGAAGCGCAACAATATCTCTCAAACAGAAATTGTTTGGACTCAAGATGGAGGAAAGTGACAACATGGTGCAACACATAAGTAAGTTTCGCTCCATTTTAAATCAATTAGCAGGGATAAAAGTAGATGTGCCTGATGATGATGCAAAAGTTGTATTACTAAATAACATGCCTTCCAGTTATTCCAACATGGTTTTTACACTAAGCAAAATAAATCCTAGCCTAGAAGATCTAATTTATTCATTGATAGATGAAGAAAATAAGAATATTGATCCAAAAGAAAGTGTGTTGTATGGAAAAAATAAAGACGAAAAATCATTTGTTAAAAGAAGATTTAAATATTCTTCCAAGCAAGGATCAACTTCCAAGGATTCAAAGAAGTGATTTATCTACTACTATTGTAAACAACCTAGTCATATGGTTGTAAACTGTAAACTAAGAGGTCAAGACCTACTTGATAGGAAACTACAGGAGAATGCCATGGTTATTGATGAAGAAAAATATTATGATAAGGAAGAACCAATGAATGATGACAACGGTTATAATTCTGAAGATTTTCTTTACGAAGTAAGTATCATCTACATGGAGGTAGGAGGCAACAGAGGAAGGAGGTTAATCAGCGACCTCTTGTTAGCCGCATGGCAACAACGATGCCACAAAATGTTGTTGTGGCATTTTATTTCAGTTCTGTGTTTAATTTCCATTATGTAAAAATAAGAACAGATGTCACATTCCTGTTCAATTGTAATGTGTGAGAAATTCCTATATGTAACCTCCTAGAAGAAAGCATTATAGAGTATGTCTTTAAGTTTATTGTAACACTCATAGATTTGGAAAGGGTTGGTGGCAGATCCAAAAAACCACGGATGTAAAAAGGTAGAAAAACTTTTCTTGATGTAACGGTCATCTGACTACCTTCCTTCTTTATGCAAGATGATCCGCTAGTGGAATGTTAAGTGCATTCTTTTCATGGAGTAAATACGGGATGCATTCCTTCACATAGTTGTAGTCATCTGCATGTAAGATAGTCAACCAGTTGGAAGTTTACATGCCTTTCTTTGATCCAGATTATGAGGCAAGCCCGTGCAACACGTTGCAATAAAAGGAGTTATGTTGTACCATGTCAACATTAGGGGAGTGTATATTGGGAATTAATAATGTTAACAATAGGGGAGTGAATGTTACAAATATATTGTGTAACATTATTAATATATTGTGTATGTTATTAATATTGAGTTAATATAACTCATATTAATAATATAGTTAGTGTGAGTGTGTTGTGATAACAACTCACGTTGATTACTCTTGAGGGATATTTGGGATGAGAGAGATTGTAGGGGAAGTTGGACATGCTTGTTGGCTCATTGTATTAAGAAGTGCATCCTCCTATTTGTGTATATCAATCTTGTATTGAGATATCCCGCATGAATACAATTCAATATTTTCAATGTGCATGTCTTGAGTTTATTGTAAATCTATACCAAAGTATAACAACTTTGTTGCATTTAGATTGTATACAATTCTTCATAGTTATTCTAATTCAATCAACATTGGCATTTTATCCCGTTAGATGGAGTCATTCAACACTAGATTTTCCTGCTTATGAATTGGAGTGGAATATTGAACTTGGCTCAAATCAACACACCATTTGTGAGATATTTTCAATCTATGCATCTATCATAATATCGATCCACAACTTGCATGCATTCCGACACACCATCCAACACTTAGAATATGCTAAAGGGAGAAGCTGAAATTGTTTCTAAACGTGACACACATCGAAAGTAGTTGTACACATTTAGGGATTTGATAAAATCATTGGTCAATGTCATCCATGCAAATCTATTACCATACTTACATTATTCTCCAAAACCATATGCAAAGTTATGATTTCGGTCTAGGTTATTATCTATAAGTCGATAGTCATTATTTTTTTATTAGAGATTTGTTATAATGTTAAAGTTGTCGATGTGTAATAATTCATTAGTATATTACTATTGTCATTATCAAGTTTATCACTATAACTCATCATTATCGTTGTCGTCTCTGCATTGTCAAAGTACAAAATTCATTTAAAAATTTGAGTGTCCATTTTTTTATGATAGAAAAAATTATTTAAATATTAATTTTTGAATTGTCATGTGTCGAGCGAAAGTCATCATTTTTTTGTATTGTGAAAAATATTGTCGAGTTTTGTGTTATAGTCAAAATTGTAAAAAAATTGTCTCATGGACGCATTTTCGGTAGAAAGCTGTTGTTCTGAAAATAAATGATATCACATTGTAGGGGGACATGGAAATCATTGAGCTTTAAAAATCATATTTGTTAAGTAACATCATACTGGAGGATGGAGGCAACAAAGGATGAAGGACTACCATCGTTCTCTCACTAATTACCAACAGCGTAGCCACATGGCGAATTTAGTGGTGTATGTTTTTAGTGAGTTTTTCATTTTTTGTTTTTCCGTTGTCTTTGTCTTTGAGATGTGAAAAATACTTGTTTTGCATTATGTTCCTTTTTAAGTTTTTAGTTGATTTGTATGGTATGTTTGATGAACATGCCTATTCGATTTTTAATAAGTGAGAAAAATTTCCTACGTTATCCCATAGTGTAAAAATGTAGTAGTTAACCTTTGTAAAACCATTGAAGGTTGCTCCAATGGTTCTTGCTTGAGTTCCCACACCGACAAGGTTAGATGTGTTCCACTAGTGAATGGTTTATAAACAGATGGTTCATGTTCATGGTTCCCACACTAGTTTGGTCGATTATTTCCTGAATATGCATTGTTGGAAGCACAATGGACTAGGGGGGGTGAATCAGTCCTTACAAAATTAAATCACTTTCAGATTTTATTTCTTAATTAAAAAGCAATTAACCATTCACTTTAGCGTGCACAACATCAAAAACCATACATTCACATAGCCATGAAGAAGATAGAGAACACCATAACACAAAATATAAGTGGGAAAACCTCAAAGGGAAGAAAACCCACTTAAATGTTTTTTGATATTACATGCAACAAATACTCAAGTGAACATTACACAACACAAGAGATTTCTTTAGTGAGGCACCCCCCAATGAGCACCCGATCCCTAAACCCTTGTTGATATTACTCACAACAAGAGACTTGCATGAATATGAATCATCACACAAGATTTTGATGAAGATATCACCGACGATATGTTGAAATAATTCAGGTGATGGTAATCATGAGATTCAACTCAAAAAATTTCAAACCCTTGCTCAAACCCTAGCTTCTCAAACTCACTCTATCTCTCACTTTCTTCACTTCTCTTTGCTTCAAACCTTTGCACACACTCTTGAAAAAATTATTCAATATGTCATGCAATATTTCACATATCAAAACATTCCTTAGAACACGAAAACACTCTCACATAGGTCACACTTTCTCTCTCTTGCTCAACTAGTTCAAATTTGAACTCAAAATAACACTTTTATACCTTCCTCTTGATTTAAACACTAGCCAAGTCGGTTTCCCTCCTTTGGTTCGACCAAGGAAACTCAAAAAAATTCAAATACTACATTCTGATGTTTACAAATGACCCATATAGGTCGACCAAGCCCAAAACCTTCCAACTTGCTAATAAACAACTCAAAACCCCATCACATGGATGAGCTAAAACAAAAAATCACAAAACCATGCTTAGTCAAGCTCCAAAATTCACCATACATGTGTAATATGACAGATAAGCATGATATATGGTCATAATTTTACTTGTACCAATCAAATAATTCATAACATGGGCCAAAAGGCTCATATCCTTCTCAAAATAGGTGTTTCCAGCACCTTGATTTCACCTTTGGGCCTCAAGACCACCTAAGAACACCTAAAATATGGCATGTAGCCACTCTATGGAATCATCAGGACCTGTAAATAACATCTATGCAAGTTATACATCATGAAACATCCATGTGTTCAGACTACATCTACTTTCCTCTTCTCTAAATCATGTTGCCCAAAAACCTATTTTGCAAACACAACTGGTTTGCACCATTGATGCCACTTAAAAGACCTCCAAAGGCCTTGAATAGAAATAAAATTAATCTTTATTCACATTCCAGCTGGTAACAAACATCAAATCATCCATATCATGCTTCAACCAACTCAATCTTTCAACCTGAGTAGTCATGTCCTGAAAACCAAGAAACATTCTTCCTCACAAACTGACCTGGATGACCCATAAAATATAATCATCTAGAGACAAAACCTATACAATTGGAAATATATCTGAATGCTCTTTCCATAACATATTATAACTCCTTCCAAATCAAAGTGAAAGGCCTTGAACAAAGTCCATCTCTCAGAAGCGCTTGAACTTGGACCCCCACACCTGCTCTTTGATTAGCCTTCACAAATAGGGCACACTTTTCCATTTTTATGCATCACCATGACCTAAAATCACCATGGAAATAAAGAAAAACTCACATAATAAAAACAATGTCCATTTATTTTGTAACTCCTTTGGACAACCTTGTCCTAAATTGAACTTCTTCAGAAACAAGCCTATTTGAGTGGGGTCCACTCATCACCACAAGCACTACCATACCTTTCTAGAAATATAGAGGATTCCTATACATCATCAAATCATCATAATTTCAATATCAATCAAATTTGGGCACTTATGAGCATTATCTATCATACCGATTTTGAGCTATGGTTTCAAGCACACAAAAATATGTTTACCTTCTTAACATTTGTTCATAAAGATGTGAAAATTAAATGACCTCGTTATTTTTGTGAAACATTCTATAATCAATGTAGAAACATCCATGAAATCCAAAAGGTCCCATGAAAAACACACAATTTAGGGTGAGCATCTGAAGGTGCAATTTGAGTTACAAAACACCATTTCTTGGACCCTATTTCACCAAAATTGACATATCTTGCAAAATTATCTTTAGAATGACTCTAACATTTTATCACACCTCCAGGAAACCTCTTTCTATCATCTCGAATCATCATCATGGCTCAAATATATCTCCATCTTCTCATCCCATCTCATTTGCATGACTAGCCCTTGGGTTTTGCATAGTCTAGGTTAGGGTCAATTGAAATATCATCATAACTCGGTGTAAAACATCTCCAAAAGGTCCTACCCTACTTGAAACACCATGTATGACACATCTTTGCATGCTTTCATGAGCTCACATTTCTCCACAACTCAACCTCATACCTCCTAAAGCACCTAGACCTGGTCTAGATGAGCACATGAAACTTGGTCTTCAACCTGTACCTACACCCTAAAACTCATATGAGTTTCTAGACACTCCAAAGATTATCTCCATGTTTTTAACATGATTCTAGAGCTACCAAGCTCCAACCATCATGCACTATCACCTAGGCTAGATAGGTCACCCGATTTGGATTCTTTAGAAGAAACCATTTTCATTAAATCTCTTTAATCTACCATGTCAACCTCGAATATCTATGTCATCACCATGATGAGAATCCTCTAACTCCACTCCATCATCCTCTTTTTCATTAATGTAATTTTACATCAATGATAACACCTAAATCATAACATGCTAACATGCATGGTTGATGAAAAGTTGATGAGTTCCTTCTCTACCTTCATTTCAAGTTATGTACCAAGGTCATGAGCACGCAAAGGTGGAAAGCTGCAGAATAAGTGTGATTGTGTTTCTACCATGTTCACACTAATGGGGAATTTTAGGAATATACTATGTTAGTTATCACATACATAAATATGTGTGCATAAATTTGAGAAAGAATGTTAATTAGTGGGTTGAAGATTTATTGAGTTGTTAGATCAATTCACATGGATACAAATATTTGATAGGATATTGTTGATTTGTTAAAACCATATCCTCAATATCGAGAGAAATAATCCCTATTTATATGTAAAGTATTATGAATAAAAATAATGAAGAAATTATTATGTTTCATATTCTAAGCCCAGATCAAAATTAGTAAGATATCACATCTTTAGGTGGAGAACAACATGCAACTTGATGCCTCTTTGAAGTAGTGCCAAAATTGACGATGCATGGGGTTTCCCACAACCATTATAATGTTTCTTTTGTAAGACTCTACATCCATGGCTAGGTTTCAAGATGATGATCAATCCATTTAGAAAGCTTTGTTACATGTGCGACAACTAGGGTTTGACATTAATAGAATAATTTAGGAAGGCGAGCAACCAAGAAAGTTACATAGGATAACTTAGAGCAAGTACAAAACCATACAAAAGGTACTACAACATATGACATGGCCTTGAAAGTGTTGTGCAATCTTAACCCATGCAAATTTCCAATTCTATTCCAGTTTACGAGGGTTTCTCATGTTCGGTTCTCCTATTTTTTGTGTTGTGCAATCCCAAACATTTTAGATCATCTATGGAAAGTTAACCACATTTATACCCTTGTTTATACTTTCAATTGTTTGTCGGAGTTAAGTGGTGTGTTGTAATATTTCTTATCTGATCTGAGTTGTAAATTTGATTTAGTGTCTATATTTTTATCATCCTTGTTAGATCGAATCAATTCTTAATCTCTCCCACACCTAATCGATTGACCTTAGAAATTTAATTTAGGGTCAAACATTGTGGTCAACCCCTTTTTGATCAAACCCTTAGCCTAATCTAGGATCTTCCCCTTGTGTATTAGGCATAATAATCTATTAACCCTAGATATCTTAGGGATAATGTTATTGTGCCTTCTTCATCGAATTATATTATTGCGAAATGTTTTACTCCTACGCCCTTCTAGCATAGTGCCCGACTTTCCAATCAACCCATTAAACATTTTAAGAGTTTTCCCACTATCCATAGGCATCGTCATCCCATGACCTCATCCCCAATTCCAAATCCTTCTTGGACCAAGCTCATGAGGTACAATTGCGCATGATCTTGAAACTTATAGCGAGCTTCGATAACTTTGGCCATGATAATAATAATACTGAATGGTTATTGACCAAGTGTAACTTGTGTCTAGATTTCAT
Organism: Taxus wallichiana var. yunnanensis; assembly: GCA_018340775.1. NCBI lineage: Eukaryota > Viridiplantae > Streptophyta > Pinopsida > Cupressales > Taxaceae > Taxus > Taxus wallichiana. The sequence goes on from CM031243.1 coordinate 549,771,126, forward strand.
GACAAACTCCACAAAAACCCTCACCATGTTGATCCCATCATTAAAATCTTGCTTACGGTAAAATCAGCTTGTGATAAGAAGTCTAGTGAAGAATCCCTTATTGGACAATCCCAACCTTCTTTAATATTGTCAACATCTTTTTTCCCCATATGTATGGTGCCTACATCTTTGAGTATACCCCACTTATCGATGCCTAATATTTCCACACCTATTCTTTCCACTAAAATTATCACCACACATCCCATATCTACTCCTCATGGTTCACATGTATCTTCTTCTAACACACAAGCTCTTGAATCCCTTGTTCATACTTTACAAGCACAAATCTTACAATTGCAATAAGGTGCATCCACTTCTTCTAATACTATGGATTCTAAACGATTACTTCAAAATACTCTTACACACGATCTGGTTTCTTATCCACTACCTATTGGTTTTGTTGCTCCTAAATTTCCTATCTATGATGGCAAAGGAGATCCTCGAGCATCTTCACTCATTTCATGTTGCTTTCTTCGATTATGCTTCTAATGACATCTTGCTTACTAAGATTTTCCCCGAAGTCTTAAGGACTTCATATTACAATGGTTTTACAATCTTCCTACTCATTATGTGTGTGTGTGTTTCTTTTACTGCTTTTGCAAATATCTTCTTGTCGCGATTCTCTATCAATATAGAGGATAAATTTCTTAAACATAATTGGCTCAAATATATCAATACCTGGAATACGCTATTTATACATATTCTTGCCCGAAGATTACTGAGTTCGAATTCTTGAGGGAGCCTAGAGGATCGTTCTTGCGTGTTATTCCACTAGCTATCAAGATCCTGGTCATTACTTTGAGTTTGGAAGCCTTTCGCATGGCTGGCTAAAATTTTGCTGGGCGCGGAAGTTGATGTGGTAGAAGGATAGTGGGCCTTGCAGCAGAAATGGAGAGAGAGGAGAGGCGGCTCAAGTATAATGAAGCTCGGGAGAGGGAGTTGGCAAGACAATGTGAAGCTATAGGAGTGATGGATTTATGGAGGCAGACATTGCGAGAAGGATTTGAGGTTCACGCGGAGGACATGGAACCTGAGCATTTTGAGCTACCCCATCTTGGAAAACATGGAAGAGAAAGCCCCTTGGCCTATAGAGAGAGCTCGTCATATGAAGAAAGGAGAAGAGTCGTACGCGCGCATCTTAACCCACATGGCGACCAGACCCTTGCGCTTAGTTTTCCAGTTCCTAAGATAAGTTTTATAATCTAGTTGGTATTGGTATTGGTAGTCGAGCGACACCTAGGAGGTATAATTTTTCATTTGGTACATCTATGGATGCCTGATCATTTCTGTGTTTGGGGGTATTTTTACGCACACATTTGGGCAAGGTATGGGATCACAGGTTCTAGTATCGCATCTAGGAGCGGCGCGAGAAACACATGCAGGGAGTGGTTTGGTATCACGGTTATCAGCGTGCGGTTTAGCACAACAATGGGTTCACGGTCTGCAGCGCTTTAGGCCCCTTACCTATAATAGGAGGAGGATACGGTGGATCCGTAGTAGTTGACACTAGTGGATCT